>CM049321.1:55788296-56988296 GCA_026874595.1 Sipunculus nudus
GTTATAACGATTTCTAGCTACCAGCTTACTCGGTCTTTCTATTTTATAATATACTCAGTAAATCGGTTATACTGAGCTATAGTGATTGGTCCTTGTCTGGCCATTCATATTAGGTAATTCATAATTGTAAGACCTAGAAAATTCTAACTTATAATTCGGGTTTCATATATATATCTGAAAACATGAAATAATATACCGGCGACCTATGTTATACTGGGATTTAGGTCGAAAACATGGTTTAGGCATCCTGAAAGCTGATGCTTCCTTTTCTTCAACGATGTTTAGGAAATTTTCTCTCTGTTCCGAATGAAAAAAAAATACTCTACCTTATAATAACCCTTTTTTCAAATATAACTGCAAATTTTGAACATGACCGCACATATATTATTAGAGTTGAGGAAACACTGATTACAAACGTTGATTATATCATGCTTGTAGATGCAGGTAAATGTATTTTATGCTATCAAATATCTCAGGAATATATTTCTCAGCTCCAAATTTTGCAGTAAATCTTTTCTTGTATTTGTGTAGCCGGCGCGGCGCGCCATCTGTGTTGACCTGTGTTCTGTGAGTCAGTGAGTCACAGCTACACGAGCACCCAACCCAGAACTCCAAATTAGACAGCTCTATGAAACGTCAACTTCAATACCACTTTTATATAACTGTTCCGCAGAGAAAGGGTAAGTCCCGAAGAATTGTAGTTAATATTTCCTTAGATGCTTTTTGATTACTACAAATACTTTCTGTTTTTTCACGCTCTTAATATCTATCACCGGGTGATATTGAAAATGCATGAGCATTATATATTCTGAATATTCAATAGACTTGAATATTTGAACCTCATACTGAGATGCACATATATTCATTGTTCAAAATCTTATTTCACATTTACTTAACGACGAATAAGTGATTTGAAATTTTTTAAATTTGTGTAAAATTTTAAAATTCTAAATTTTGTATAAATGTACATTCTATTACAGAATAATGATTAACCTGAAAACTTATGACAGATACCCTAATTCAGATAATTATTGAACCTTCAGCGCTCCTGTGACGGTAAACTGTTCTTTGATGTAACTTAAATAATTAAATGAGTCCTAATTAATTTTCATAATGGCAGCTTTGTGGAATTTTATATGGTGCATTTTATAACATTTTATCATTTTGTGTGTTTGCTTATTAAACTTATGGTTATATGACATATAATGATTATGTGAATGTAGGTGAAAGAAAGTTACAGGTGGCGCCGCGGATTTTGAGCTTTTTATGCAAAATGCGTACTTTCCACCTTTTCTTAACATTAAACATGTGTAAGTCGCAAGTTGCACCACTTGTATCTTCTCTATTACTTGTTAATTATAACCAACTATCATTCAAAGTGCACAAACCTCTGGGCCACTTGTCAATGGTGTCTGACAACAGTTATCAGTGTGATGCTTGGCTGGTAACCACAATATTCGTTATTGCTATGATGAACAGATTAATAGACTGACGGATTTAATGACCTATTTCTATATAGAGAGTACCAGACTCAGCTGAATGTCATGGCCCACGGACCTTTTGTTGATGCGCTCATCCCACGAAGCTTTAAAGTTTGTTTTGCATTCGATAATGTATTGAAGGTTAATGGGAAATACGGGCACAAAAAAAAAACTTATGTGGGTTCATTTTTACTGTGCTTTGCCTTTGGTATACTAAAGCACAGCTGTTATAGGCATGGTTATGTTTAACGGGCAAACTCGCCAGCTTGAACTGGTAGGCTCAGTGTCAGCTGCAGGTCTATAAGGATACAGCTCGGACCAATTTAACGAACCTTTGCGATGGATATGTGTTCATATTTTCTTTGATAAGTTAATTTTGAAATAAAATCCATGCAATAATCATGAACATACCTTTCGCTTTGATCAGGAATAATGACCGTAGTGATATGATTCCATAACTGTAGCCAAGCCATTAATAATGCGAAACCTATCATTGCAATTATTATAAAAAAACCTTTTTAACTATGCCTGTCGGAAATTTATTAAAACAGGTAATAAAGCTGGCACACAGGGCACTGGGGCAGCAAGATCGTTGTTCTTAATTTGTACTGTTTCCTTATATTGGATTGTGTATAGCGTCTTTTGATATATTTTTGTTACTTCGTATATTCCTAAATGACACATTGCTTACTATTAAATTCACAGCTGACTAATGATTATTAGGGATCTGAACTAATGTGTTAACAGTATGGCTTCCATTGTAGTTTCCATGCAATTTATTTCCTTTGATTCTGGTTTTGAGTTTTGATCGTGAAAGTCATGTGGCGCATACAATGCAAAACATTTTTTTCACAGGTCACCTCAGACCAAAGGCGATCTATAATACCAGTGCATGACAATTACAGTTGGACGGGATAAGCAAACTGATATGATTCAAAGCTCTGTATAAATGTTCATCTCAGTATGAAGTTTAAATGTATGGACTAATTATATCTGAATATATGTGTTTGATAATAGGTTCATATACATATATGTATATATATATGTACATATATACACATATATATATATTTATTAAAGGAGTTACTATTTTCTTATGACTTTTTGAGAATAGCATAGCCATCATGCTCAAGCTCCTTTTTCTGTGGATATGCCCCTGGGCATGCCTTTTGCCTTGCCGCTCGTACATATGCTATGTGTAAATGTCAGGCGTCATTTCAGACGTACTTATATCCAGGAGGGTCTGATAACATCGCATACTACGTGCGAACCATTACGGACCTCCCGAAAACATTAATTTTTGAAAAGGTAAGCCATGTCGCATTTGATGATAAAAGCCAGATGTCATACTAGTAAGGGAGATACCAGCCATGCGTGTGGTCACAATTTTATTGCCTAGAATTTTAAAAGGGTGGTCCATAGATCAGGTATTAAGTGGATGCCTCCCTTTCACCCTCGGCGCCAGTATCCCAAATGGAGTCTAAAAAAAAAAAAAAAAAAACATAAAATCTTTTACCCGGTATGGTAACAATTCTAACTCATGAAATTGTAAACGGTGGTAGCCCGAGAAGAGAGGGCTAACCCGTCTTCCTTGAGGAGCCTTTGCGTTGGCGCAAAAATCCATGATGGCGGGTATGCAATGTCAAACACAGCATGCTGCGGGCCATGTTGATATTTAAAACGGACCCGACAATACAATACTTAAACTGCCCGTTAAATGATTGATTTTCAAGGACATTTAAAACGGTGATCCGCCAAACAACACTTAAAACTTGCCATGTTGTGTTAAAAGAAGGCATGAGTTGTCGTAATATTCCTTAAGCCGGCCATACACGCAGAACACGAATGTTCTGCGACATGTTGCACAACAAGAACAGTCCATACACACAGCGACATGTTCTGCAACATGTCCTGCAAAACTATGATAAAAACTACATGCACCGAACATAACTTCCAGGTTTCAAAGAAATAACACAATTTATCAATACAAGTGCGAGTGACGAAAAAATGTATTCTGCCTAGGACATATTTCGTCTTGTTTCTCTTTATTAATATAGATATATAAGAAAAATAGGCATAGGTATTCTTGGATAGCTACACAATTTCGTCTGAGTTTTCTGTTGACCGCGCAAACACACACATATATATAGCACCCTAATCAGACACAGTGAAACCATGGACGGTCACATTATCAATGGATAACATGATCAATCGTTATATAAATAACTTTTATTTGTCGGCTTTTCACAACGCTGGGCCTGATGTCGCGCAACAAGTCACAGGAAAAAGAAATATGTTCCTTCTACTGCGACATGTCGCGCAAACCATGAAAACGTGCGACCCTCATACACGGTGCGACTTGTCGCGGAACAAGCGTGTTCTGCGACTTGTCGCGCGACATGTCCCCTCGTGTATGGCCGGCTTTAGAAACAAGCTATGAAAACCCTCATTGTACAGACTTGTAGCATGATTCCAATACGGCAACACGTCATACGTGAGTAAATATCATTCACTTATGTTTGTTAAAGTAAAATGTCATCGCATATACACTTAATTGTTTAGTTTCACTAAAGAAGAGATATGTTAATCTTTGGGTTGCATAAAGGTGGATATGGAGAGTGATATAAAGCTGAGAGTAAAATTTATAGTTTTGTCTTTACATCAATACACGTAAACACCAGGAACTGCCAGTTAACGTGATCCCAATTAGCTTTCATTAACAGCCAAATGCAGGTTCATTTGCAATCACCTTAATACCGTGAAATAACCAACATTATTTTCTTTTGAAATATTTATTTATGCGCATGGAAGTTACTGAAATAGTGTAAGATGCACTATTCATATAGAGAGTGCTAGTGGTAATAGGTCACATAGACATAGACCTTTGCTCGCCTGACCACAAGACATGTCAGTAGATAGGGAGGGATTTTACATAGTTTTATTACATCACACAATATTCATTTTTTTTAATAAAGCTTGTTAAATATTATACTCATATACACTCTTACATATACACTCAAATAAATTAGCGGGGGTATTTATTAAACATATATCACATATACCTGGAATTCCGATCACATTCTATTCAAACTGTATTCCTGAATACCCATATCTTCCCAATCACTTGCAATCTATGCCATTTCACACACATACAATATTTGTTTTTTTTATATTTCTTCACTTTTTTTCTATTTATTCTATGCCTTGTTAGTCCTCATAGTCGATGTCACCCATTTCTCTTACTCAATAATCCGCCCCCAATAGCTACTGCACACTAGTTTCAAATCATACTGATAGGGGTCGCTCTCTATGACGTTTCACCTACACGCGGTCATTCCGGTTCATTAGACTTAAATATCCCAGATATTCACTAGCTTTCAACTCGTCTTTTGTGGCGTAGTTACTTGTGCAGAGGACTCCGGAGCGTATGGTCGCTGGTTCGATACTCGTTCAATCACCATGTCATTGCATGTTACATGTACTAATAATCATACTTCTCTCTCATATTCCAGGTGCAGTACAACATATCAAGGGAAGGTCTACAGACACAAGAGCAACAGACAAGGAGGCTAAAATAGTGTCATTATTTATTCAATATACATTCACCCCCAAAAAACTATACCCCATTTTTTTCTCTATCCCCATCATATATATCGCCCTCTTTAGCTAGAACCCTAAACCAAAATGTAGCCTGGATTCAAAAGTCGCTCCGCTACATGTTTCAATGATGAACTGAAACAGGTAAATTGGTCAGCTGTATATAAATGTGAAAATATAAATTTAGCCTGGAGAAGATTTAGTGACTTGTTTCTTAAGGTTGTAGACAGTGTTGCTCCAGTTAAAACTGTTAGACTTAAAAATGGTACGGAACCATGGTTCTCTAGCTACATCTTAAACATGATTAGTGAGAGAGATAGAGCTTGGTTTAAATTCAGGAAAACTAAAGACAGCAGTATTTTAAGTGAGTATAAGAAACTTAGAAACAAAACTCAAAGAGAAATATGTAAAGCCAAGAGAAATTTTGTGAGGAATGAATTAAGTGAAAACCAAAATGAACCAAAAAGACTATGGAACACACTGAGAAACATGGGCATCCCCACTAAAACAAAGAAAGGAAATATTAATATAGGGCTGAAAAATAATGATGAAGAGGTATGTTTTGAACCAAAATTTGTTGCAAAAAGATTTAATGAATTTTTCTGCAATATTGCAAGCAAACTTGTAGATAAACTTACTTTCAGGCCATATGATAAGAAAAAGGTTTTCGAGTTTTATAAGAAATAAAATGTAATTGCAAGTGGTTTCAAATTTTCTGTGGTCAGTGAGGAAACCATTGTAAAATTATTAAGAGGGTTAAATGTTGCAAAATCTACTGGAAGTGATTTAATTTCAGCAAAATTTCTTAAAGATGGTGCATACTCGATAGCAGCACCTATTACTTTTATAATAAATCTATCCCTACAAACGTCAACAGTTCCCACTGATTTCAAAATAGCCAGAGTAGTCCCACTCTTTAAAAAAGGTGACAGCAATTATGAAGGAAATTACAGACCTGTCTCAATCTTACCAGTCATATCCAAAATTTTAGAAAGGGTAGCATATGACCAATTGTATTCTTATCTTGGAACCAAAAATTTGTTCTATCAGTATCAATCAGGATTTAGGCCTGGTTTTTCCACTAACACTGCTCTAACACATCTTACAGATAAAATAAGATTTAATATGGATAGTGGAATTTACACTGGCATGGTACTTATAGATCTGCAGAAGGCCTTTGATACTGTAGATCACAATATTTTAACTACCAAATTACAGGCAATTGGATTGAATACTCCAGCTGTTTCATGGTTCGAGTCTTATCTAAATGACAGAAGACAATTAGTGGAAATCAATAATGTACGGTCTAATTATGGGAATAATACATGTGGGGTACCACAAGGTTCCATTTTAGGACCTTTGTTATTTACTATATATGTAAATGATATGAAATGTTCAGTAGGATGTGATTTAGTCTCATATGCAGACGATTCTGCTTTAATAGTGAGTGGGAGAGATCCTAAGGAAATAGAATGTAAACTTTCACTTGAATTAGAGTCATTGTGCGTATGGTTGGAGGAAAATAGGCTTTCCATTCATCTGGGTAAAACTGAAAGTATTTTATTTGCATCCAGCCGAAGATTAAGAAAAAGAAACATGTTATCCATTAAATGTAACTCTGTGGACATTATCTCTAAAGAACATGTTAAATATCTAGGGGTAGTACTAGATCAGACCCTCTCTGGAAACATCATGGGCAACACAGTCGTAAGTAAAATAAATACTAGAATAAAATTTCTGTACAGGAAACATGCAAATTTGAATTTCAGGGAAAGAAAATTGTTATGCTCTTCACTACTACAGGGAATTTTTGATTATGCTTGTAACACTTGGTACCGGGGACTTCATAAAAAACTGAAGACTAGGCTTCAGACTGCTCAAAATAAAATGGTACATTTTGTCAGAAATTCTTCAAATAGACAAAGCCTAAGAGTAAGTGACTTTAAAAAGCTGAAATGGTTGGATGTTTCACATAGGGTTGAATATTTAACACTGGGTCTAATGTATAATACTCATGTTCATCATGCTCCAGCATACCTTAGTGATATGGAACCTGTTAGACATTGTTATAACACACGAAGAAGTAATTAAGCTTATGTTGTACCTCAAGTCAAAACTCAGGGTTAATATTGTTTTAAATTTAATGGAATAAAATTATGGAATGAATTGCCATCTAGTATTAAAACTTCAAACAGTAAGAGATTATTTATGAAGAACTGCAAAGACTACTTATTTAGGAAAATGAAGGAACTGGAAAATGGAATTTTTATTACATAATTATTAATCATGGTCACTTTTTTATCTTTGAATCTCTTAGTCACAGTATTAAATAGATGTAACTCACAGTTACATGAATGTCTTTGTCACTCTTAGTTTTTTTTTAGTTATTCTGTAGTTATTTTTTTTTTTTTTTAATTATGAACACTCAGTCGTTTTAAACTATACATGTAACTATTATTATCACTGTAATTTTTAAAATATTGTAGTCAATAGTTTTTACATATATGTAACTGACTGACATATGTACATGTATAAGTGTTTCCATGTTCAATAGTCTTAGTCAGCACTTTGAAATCAACTAATATGATAAATTATCTAAATTGTATGCATGGTCTGCCATCTTGTTAAATGTGTTTCAAGGTCCACTATGGAAATAAGTATACCTCACAAACGTAAGGTTACTTTTTAGTGCTCCTTTTTCATGGCTTTTAACACTTGCAGATTTTATGAATATAATTTTGATAGATATATGTATATTTTATATTTATCCATTTTATTGTGATCAGTATGTGTTTGTTGTTGTGAATAAAATATATCAATCAATCAAAAAAAACATCGAACAGAATCAAAATAATTAAACATCGGACAATCTACGGGCGCGTAGGTAGCCACCAAGGGCAAGGGTGACTATAAAATGTTAGATATATCTGAGAGTACATTTTATAGTCACCACCCCATGTATGCACTTGGGTGGCAGGGGTGTAGCTAGGATTGAGGGGCCATCATCAGTGGCGGATCAAGAAATTCGAAACGGGGGGGGGGGGATTAGGGACGCTAATTTGCATTTATGGGCAATTGGAAAACAGTTTTTTATATATATATATATATATATATATATATTATTATTATTATTGTCATTTTTATAATTATTGTATCGCCAGACATAGTCTGGAGATACTATGGTTTAGGCACGGTTGCGCCGCCGCCGCCGCCACCGCCACCGCCACCACAGAGATTTCTTTTGGACACAATAACTCAAAAAATATTTCAAGGATCTTTTTTAAACTTGACACATTTATAGATATAGGTGAGAGGACGAAGCCTATTTAAAATGGGGTCATGACCTCAACCAGGAGAGTGACCTTGACCTTGAATAGATCCATTTTTGGGGAAAATCGCACAAATTCTTAAATATCTCAAGAAATCTTTCATGGATTTATCCAAAAATCAAGTTGGACAAGATCTTGGATAGTGATGTCATGTACCGGAAACTGGTGGTGCCACCTAGTATCCTTTTCTTGTTTTTGTGCCGTTTAATACCCCCATCATTGCCACTTGACAGTACTTTTAGCATCACAAGTCAAAAACTGATTGACAGATTTCTTGAATATTATGCATGTACATAGGTATGGGTTATGGGATGATTAAAATTGGGGTCATGACCTTTCCTTTGAGAGTGGCTTTGACCTTGAATATTACCATATATGGTGAAAATCACATAAAATCATGAATATCTTAAAAAGGGATGCATGGGTTGGTCCAAAAATCAAGTTGACGGAAGATCTTGGATAGTTTTGTCTTTTGCAGAAGATAGGTGGCGCCACCTGTTGTCCTTTTCTTGTTTTTTGCGCCTTTGAATACCCCATCATTGCCACTTGACAGTATATACTGTGAGCATTATAAGTCAAACAGTAATGGACAGATTTCTTTCATGTTATGCATGTATATAGATATGGTTTATGGAATGTGGTATATTTAATTTTAAATTTAATTTTAAAATTTATTTTAATTTAAATTATTTTTTTTTTAATTTAATTTTTTTTTTCAAATGTTGGATATTTTGGAATGCAGTTTATTGATTTGGGGTCATGACCATGAATATGAGAGTGACCTTGACCTTGAATATTCCCATATTTGGTGAAAAACATAAAATCATGAATATCTTAAAAAGGGCCACTTGACAGCACTGTGAGCATTATAAGTCAAAAACTAATGGACAGATTTCTTTTATATTATGCATATACATAGATTTGGATTATGGGATGAGATATTTTTAAATTTGGGTCCTGACCTTGCATATGAGAGTGGACTTGACTTTAAATATTGCCATATATGGTAAAAATCACCAACAATCATGAAAATCTCCAGTGAACCTGGGGGATTGCTTCAGCTAGTTACCTCATTTGTCTGGCGATACTATGGCACCAGCGGTGCCAAGAAATGTCTAGTTATTATTGTTATTATTATAAGTTTTTACTATACTTAATATATTTTCATGTATGAAAATATATATATTTTTAGCTCAGCTGACTATAAGTCATCTGAGCTATAGTCATGGTCCATTGTCCGTCGTCCGTCCGTCTGTCGTGCCGTCTGGATGTCCGTCCGTAAGACTGGCACGTTTCGACACCGTTGGACCTATGAATCTGAATTTCGGCATACAGTTAGATGTCCCTATAATCTCCTACCATGCCAAAAATTGGGTCAATAGGACTTCCTTCCTTTGAGATATTAAGGAAAAACCTCAATTTTTTATTAGAAATCTATTTTCACACTTCAGGACTGCCTAATATCAAAACCACTCATCTGGTTTTCTTCATATTTACCATAAATATTCCTCTATATAGTTCCTATGTACATGCCAGATATTAAGTCAGTATTATATAATTTAAAAAAGTTATTGGCCCAAACATAATGCACTTTGTAAAAAAATCAGGAAGATATTTTGTCACTTAAGACCCAAAGTGTTAAAGGTAGGGACTTTTTTCCAGTAATACAACTTTAATTAATCAAAATTTAATTGTATACCAAAAATTAGATCAAAATCTGTTAAATTTTTTTAAATATTGGCAAAAATATAAAATTGGTACCTTAAATTTTGCCCAAATTTGGCCATGGCACGTTTTTTTTCCTGTAAGTACTGTGGATTTAATTTTCACACCATGTATACATAAGGATTTAATCTGTTAAAATCTGAAATTTGAAAATAAAAGCTGCAAAATTAGGCTAGTTATTGAATTTTTTTGGAGGCTCTTGTTGTATTCCCTTACATTGTCAAGCAGTCCACTTTGATGACTGTAGGTCATTCAGTGCACATCTCTATGCTCCCCAGGCTGTTGACATAATTTTAGATGTCCCCAAAATCTCCTACCATACCGAAAATTGGGTCATTAGGACTTTGTTCCTTCGAGATATTAAGGAAAAAAACTCCGTTTTCCATAAAAAAAAAGCCATTGTTACACTTCAAGGCTGCCTAATATCAAAACCACTGATCTGTTTTTGATCGTATTTAGTATTTACATTCTTTTATACATTTTCTATGAACATACCAAAAATTAGGTCAGTATTGAGTATTATTTTGAAGTTATGGGCCAAAACATAATGCAATTTTTTAAAAAATCAGGAAATATATTTACTCACATGAGAATTGCTGAACCTAGAGACCTTTTTTCAGGAATATAACTTTATTTAATCAAAATTCAATTGTTTACCCAAAATTAGATCTGAATTTTGCAAATTTTTCAAGTTATTAGCATAAATAAAAAACAATACCTTAAATTTTGTCCAACTTTGGCACTGTTGATTTAATTTTCCCAGCATATATGCATAAGGATTTAATCTTTTAAAATCTGAACTTTCAAAAGAAATTGATTGGAATGAATAGCTTTTATTCATGTTTTCACACACCATGTCAAGTTTTGTTTACATCTAGCCCACCTAGTAGTACAGCCTTCACTTGCATTATGTAACCCACCCCAGGCAGCTTACCTTGGCCCAGCTTGGCCACTACTAGCAGGCTTTCCCTCGCCCTGCACTCATCCCCCCCCCCTCCAGCTGGTGCATAAACTAGATGAATGTTATAATTTTTCTGTATTTTATTTTATTCTTGGACATGCTACATTTTAGATTTTGTATTGAACCACCAGGGTTACAATGATTAAAGTGTACATTTAATTGTGTCCACAAAGTGGTGTATTGCTGTGAAAGTCTGGATGTTCATGAGATAAGTAATTCCTTACTTCAGAAGAGTAAAAACTTCACCAGGTGTGAAATTGACTATTAATTCCAGTAATTAATTAAAACTGGGATAGTAATTAGCATAATGATATTGTTTGTCCCTCATTCAACCAACAGTGTGTATACTTTATTTGAAAAGATGTTTTATTTTGTCAAATTTACTTTTATTTTATTTTGGTGAATAAAATTAAGCATGTCCTGAAAACTCCAATATGCAAAACTTTTTAATAGTGATTCAAGGAATATTCTTGTAGATGCCATGTTGTGGCATTATTTTCTTTTAAAATCAGTTAAAACATTTATGATTTAAAAATAATAAAATATATGTGTATGCATAATATGACCCAATGTTTTTTACTCTGTATATATAATGATTGCAACTTTTGCAACAATTCTAATATTTTAACTTATATTTTCAGGTTTTTTAATTAAAAATGTATAAACCTGTAAATAAAAAAATGATACAGATAAAAACTTCTTAATGGAAAAAGTGGATCTGCTTAAAAAAATAGGATTATATATAAACTTAAATGCATTATTCTCTTGAAAGTGAAATAAAGGTATTAGTCCATTCTGTCCACTTGCCTGTCCATCTGTAAATTTTCGTATGCAACACAGTATCTCAAAACTTTTACTGTTTTTCTTCATGACAGTCTTGTCAGAGTATTAGTTTGCAATCATATATTTGGAACTTTACTATAACCAAGTAGGAGGGCCCCTTTTCTTTTAGCTTTTCATATTCTTATATAAATGAAAAACATTACAATAGAATATTTCTACATCCACCTTCGTGCTGCCCTCACTTTTCCCTTCTCCGAACCCCATCCCAAAGTCAGCCTCAGTAAGCAAGAACAAGATGAATCAGATATATTCATACTTTAATATTTTGTATAACTATTCGTCCATAGGTACCTATGTCCATGCCAGAAATTATGTCAATATTGTGTAATATGTAGACATAGTGGGCATCACAATAATGTACCTTGTCAAGACTAAAGAGATATTGTGTCATACAGTCACATATTCATAAATCACTTCATCAGCATAGTTAATCATAACATCATATCTGTCAAATTGAACGCTTGCAGACTACCATACACTTTAGATCCTTCAACAAATAGCCTTATCATCTACTACTGCTTATTACTGCTGTCATTGCAATCATATTTGCTCAAATATATCACAATTTTCAACCCCTCCTAAATAAATAAAAAATAAACCACTTTATTTGACTCTATTAATCCATCAGTCAGGTAATTTCATTTATCATTTACTCACATATTACATTACATTCCTTTATAATAGCCCAACATGTACATGATATTCATAAGCTTTATCGACTCGATATAGTATCACAGTGGAGAAACATTTATAGTCCAATCACGATCAGCTGAGCGCCGTGACCCATGGGTCCCTTGTTTTATTTTCAATTATGAACCATGGTGTAATTAAGGTTAGTTACAGGTACATGGGCAGGGTATTGGAGGGGGTTTCCCCCTCACATATTGGGAAATTTTTGAATATACAATGTAAAGAGGACATTTTGAGGAAATTTTCACAAAAAAATAAGGATTTCCTCTACCTGAAAAAAAAACTGTTCCCTTATGTCATTGCGTTATGTAGTCAAACTGTTGAGAGGTTCAATATTTAATACTTATATTTTTTCAAAATTAGGATATAAAATTTCAATCGCTTTCAATCGAGTCAGTGGCGCAAGAGCGCAATCACGATTGTAACTATCAAAATATTATCTTTTAAATGTAATTCTCAAGGTGAAATAACTGATAAACTGAATCAGTGGTCTCGACAGCACACGGGACTCCTAAGAGCTCAATACAGATTGCGAGTAGTCGAGTACCGGTATCACCAGAGGAGCCGTAAGATTGTTCATTGAACCCAACCAGGGCCCGGTGCTCGATCAATCTGCAGTTGTTCTGCAGCTGTTAATAAATATCCTTATACTCAGTTAATAAATTTAAAGTAATTGTAGCTGCAGATAACTTAAATAAAGTCAAATTCCTTATTAATCATAAGAAACATGAAAAAAACGAAAATCACTAAAATCGGAAATATGATAAAATGAGAGATTTTGCAGCTCAACGGGGGGCACGCCGAAGGCGCCCCCTCTTGATCCGCCACTGATGGCATATATCCGCCACTGATTAAATGGATATATATTTTTGTATATATATATATATATTTATATATATATTTATATATATTTGTATAAAATTCAATGAAATTCCGAAAGGACGGCGAGTACTGGATACGAGCGGGCGGGGGGGGGGGGGGGGGGCATGGCTCCCTGCAGCCCCCCTTGGCTACGCCTCTGGGTGGGATTCTAACCTCTGTATGATCTTGGTTTATAAAAGGGAGAAAACCCCTCAGTAACTCGAGTAAAGACAAAATTCTGTTATGATAAGCTAATTGCATGAATACCCTGCTTAATTAGGTCTATAACTCTTACAAAACTGGACCAGTACACATAACAGTGTTGCTGCTACATATACGTTCTAACTGCTTCTGTCATGGCGGTTATGATCAGAACGACCCGTGTTTGATTAGACCAAAATACACAGTAACTAAAGTAAAATGCACTTACAGTTGCCAATATGTTGCAGTTGTATTGAAAATAAGATACTTTTGTCATAGTGAAGAAGTTTTTATAAATAAAACTGCCTTTTACGGAAAATACGATTGTATCGTGGTCAAATACCACTTATCTCTATATATGGGGAGGCGACGAAACAGTCATCCGTTAGCGGTGCAAGACGTTTCATCACTGCAGGCGGCTAGTGCGTAGGGAGCAGTGTCTCTGTCAGTCTGTGTTTAAATGTCTGTGCGCGGCAGGTTTTGAACCAGGCCGCCGTTATTGACACAAGGTTTAACTGCACATGCGTCAAATCTGTCGCACTCCCGCTAGATGGCAGGTTGCTGCAGTCTTGCAGCGATGACATATATAGAAAACAATACAAGCGCTACAGCCTCTGGCGAGGACAGTCTATACTATCCAAGTTTGTACGGATCCATACAACCCCTCAGACACCTATATGCCTTGTGAAGCGTGAGGACACCAAACAAACCCCACATATTATAATTGTTACAGATGCTTAGACTCCGTTGGGACCAAAACTTTTGCTGAATGATTAGTATGTAATAAAGTATGGGCACTTACTCTCAATGAAGTCATATATTACTTCGTCTCCGTCGGGCTGCTGGAAACTTCAATTTGGAACAGCCAATAGGAAATTAGCATCATTGACAACATGCGATGTATGATGCAAAGTTTGCGAAATCTTCCAGTCCTCAGCAGGACAGTGGGTCCTGCTGCAAAAGACTTATTGCCGGTCCTGTCAGATCTCTGTAGGACCTGCCGTGAAGTATGTTAATTCAGTGAACGGTAACAAATAGAAAGCATATGTAACAATAAGTGTCAATAGTTTTATTGTGAATTTATATATATCAATAAAACAAACCTCTTTATGTATGCAAGACTTCCGTGCACTATTTAGCCTACTCCTGGCTTGGAACTTAAACTGCATCATTTTACCTGTTAATAACCCCTATAATGTATAACCTTACTGAATATCCTCTCAATTTTGTAAACATGTTTATATTTTATATGCGGCAGTTGATAGGGACGTGAACTGACTTTTCCAAAAATAAATTTTATTGTTACTAATATTTTTACCTTGCTCAATAAAATCAATTAACTTTAACATTATTTAACGTCTATTGACATATAAATAACAATTAGCAATGAAAATATTAGCTTATTATTATTCTTATGTGTCACAATTACAGACCTATCTGATTTTATTTGACTGCGCAGGTCAAAATTTCGCTCTTATAGTTAAACCTGGGCCAGACTTTCACTTAGCACAGAATCATACTCAGAATCAATTCTGAGTAGAAACCTGAAGGGAGTGGTAACAGACAGGATCTGCCCCGAGAACCCTGGCACTAAATTAACATGAAATCACGTAATTCTTATCTTATCAGACATTTATGGCTTCTGATTATGATCACACCCTAGACTTCATCAGTGCGAGGATCAATATTAAATTATACTTTATTTGTCCAATTTTACTAAGGGCTTATGGTCTTGTTTGAAAAATAATTTTCATGGACACTGTGAGCTTTTTCCGAACAGCGTAACCAATATCCGCACCCTCATTCCCGCCAAAAATTTTATGAACGAAGTCACGTGAGCAGATTCTTACTATGACTATCTGATTTGCTCTCTGGCTACTGGGAGTCATCACTTAGCCAATCACAGGAACGTAGGCGTGGCAAATCACCAGTCGGTCAACGAGGTCTGTCTTGGTGTTAAAATAGAATCTGACATCGCTGGTTGACAAATATGGATAACGAAAAGAACTCTGTTTATGCCAAAAGGCGATGAACATTCACATTATATATGAGCAAATGAAAAGGATTTCCTCTTGTTGATGTTTAACTGCTACTTGCCTAATTTTTAGTGCAATGTGCGCCTATTATTATCTCTAATTTCATCAAACCAGCAGGAAAACTCTTCTGGTTTTGCAGTGATTTGCCCATGTGGCGAAATTGTGAAAATCTTTTGAATGGTTTGGGAACCGAATTGTCTGGTCTTGATGCCTCTGGTTAATATGCCACTAGGATTGCCACACAATTAATTGTCGATGCTAACAACAATTAGTGTGATTCTCTGGGAATTCGTCTTTTTAAGGGATATTGTAACTTCATTAGTGTATCAAGACTATTTTTATTCTGTGCCCTTCTGCTGATCAAATGCAACGAGCAACACGAAAACGCATGTGGGAGTGTTTACGCAGAGATTTTTACACATGCTTTATCATTATCTAAGAAAATAGGTCTTTGAATCAAACGATATCGTTGGAAAAAGGCCAGTGGACCCAGTTGTGCAAAACCAAAAATTTTTCTTAGGTGGACAATAGGTCCGGCTGAATTTGAGATCCTATCGGACCCTCATATATCTAGCCGGTCAGGTGCACAGTATGCGACAGATTTTGCATACTCTGTATGATGGGAAAAATGCTTATGAAAATATGGTCTGTTCTAGTGCACGGCACTGGCATTCCTGGGAAAAGCCCAACTGAATTCATCTTTTACATAGATTGCCCACCTAATTTGCATGGGATTCCTTCTCCGGCGGTGTCCAGTTGGCATGCAACAACTGAACCCCGGCAGTTCAAAGGATAAAAAACATTTACAGGCGCACATAAAGGTGATATATCAATTTAATTTGATACATAAAAAGTTTATTTCTATATATAAATACAAGATTGTTTCTCTATCGCACAGCAAGCAGTAGTAATTTATGTTACAGGTCCCTCCATGTACAGTAGGGTGAACTCTCACCGCCAGATGGTCGGACTCCATATCACAGTTAAATGGAGTCCGTACATGGCGGACTAGATGGCAGGGTGTTCACCGTGTGTCACTAACTACCCCGTCGTGGTATCCGCACCGTGTGTCAATAACGCTACTTGTTGTTACTGTAGTAGGTCTTAATTACCAGGGTGTGTTGGAGAAGTGGTGGCTTAGGACTAATCAGGTGTTACCGTTGGGGGCCTTTGATCTCTGACACAAATGATTAACATTTATAATACATATACTTTATTACTTTCATCGCTCAAGTATATTAATTAGTTTGGTACGAATATAGAATATGTCTTTTCCTCCTATTTGTTCTCCACTTGCGGATGCGCGAAATAAGCTTTCTTCACATACTTCCCAGCAAATACTAGCCCAATCTACGATGGTTTTTGTACAGAAACCTGTTCCTTTCATAATATATTTGTTGGAATTTCCCCCACACCACAAATATGTCAGTTCCATTATTTCCTCCAGAGTCAGTTGTGATAAATTAAACCAGCTCCCATGCCGTATAGACACACGTATGTTGTGTTTGCTGGGAACGCGTCGTGAGCATCTCCATGCATAGCCATTGCTGCTGTCCGAGGTTGGCACAGCTACCAGCTTCATATTTTGCTGACATGTTGGACATATTCTATGATCATTCATCAATTTCTTTTCCATGAGAAAGTTCATGGTTGTTTCTTTGGACACTAAGATTTCTCTGACTAATATCTTGTAATTTATGTCATGTAATGTAGTACTCTTGTCTGGTTTACGGTTGTAGCTACCCTCACTGTAACTACATTCTGTACCTGCATCCTCTATTATTTCTTCCAGTCGAGCACGAATGCTGCCTCCATGCCTGGACGCCATGATCACATTTGTTTACCTTAGTGATCTGTAGTTGTCCAGGCATTTCACTTTCACAAACTCGTACCATACCACGTCAGTAATGGTCACTTCACTCATAACGTCTTCTGTCCACTCATGTTCACAATAAAACAAAACTTAAGTTTCATGATTGTCATGTATTTTATTTTTCATATTCATATATCATACATACATATATATAATTACTAACATTGACATGACTGAAATATTGCTATCCTCCCTCATAAATATTTCTGGTCTTTCTATATTATGAACTATGCATCTTCCACATCAAGTCATTTATTTTCAGTATTTATTTCTACATTTCTACACCTTTTCATTTACATTATATTTCTTTTTATATCACATTGTTACCTTTTTTACTTTCATATCTATTTAGTACCTCCTCATACTAGGCCTACTACACATTTCCATGTCACACATATGAACTGACGATTTGGTCTAGGGACAATTTCGCCCACTGTAAATGACGTCATCACAACTGGGGTTTCCCCCAACACTTTCACAATGAGACCAACTCACGTGATCATGCTCATTCACCCATAAACATCTTTTGTCTTAACTTAAATACCCCCATTTTCAAACAACTTTCAACAAGTCTTCATAGCTCAGTGGTAGAGCTCAGGACTTCTCTGCAGACAGTCGCTTGTTCGAGTCTTGCTCATGGATATGTTCATCGTATGTCATGTAAAATAATCACATATATCTCTGTCTCTTCCAGATCCAACAGTACCGGACGTCAGATAGGTACAAGACACACCTAACAGTCAGATACTTAGACGTTACAAGTCACATCACAATTGTACTATTATTTAAAATGAACCCCAAAAAGACTATACCCCATTTTTCTTCTCTATACCCATCAAATGTATCGCCCTCTTTAGGACGTTCTGATAACCAGGGTGCCTGAGGTATTCTATAGTCGCTCCATTAGTTTAAAACCTATTTTTATTAGGCAGGGTACTACTGATTTTGGGGATGAAAATTACACCGTGGTTGAAAATTATTTATCTCATTTCAAAATTTTAAATAAATTCAACAATTTAAAAATTATATATATATATATATATATAAATATCTTGTTTGACTGAATATCATTTTTCAAGTAGAAATTAATAAACAAGGATAATAGTAACAAATTAGCTTTATTGAAATAAATACAATATATAGTAAGTTAATCAGTGTCTGATGACTAAATATACATGTACAAGCTTTATAAGCACATCAATACTGAATAATTAAAGTGGACACTTTATTACTGTAATACAGACCGTGATTACTGGGAATTTTGTCACATTATATTCTGAATGAAATGTATACTTTTCCAGATTTTCATGATGTAAAGTGGACATGTTCAAAATCAGTGGAACAAACCGAAAATCAAATTTGCTAAGTTACTATGAGCCATGGAATGGTCATATCTTCATCAACAACTGATCATCGTGGCCTGATCGATAACAGAAAAAAGTCTTACTGTAACAAACTTAACCTTATAGCCAATGATCACAGTGGATTTTGAAAAGGACGCTCCTGTACCAATCATATTTTTTAGTTACTTCATTATTAAGGAATCATTTGCCTCAGGGAATAGAAACACGTTGCCCTAGTAAGTGGGCACCCAGGTATAAAAGCTTTTAATGGGTATAAATATTGGAAACTACTCTTCACTCAGCTGTTTAAACTAAAAATAGATTGCAAAATCTATAAAACCATAAAAAGTTTATATATAGTAGATATTCAGTTATGATGAAGTAATATTTTCAGAAATTGGTTTTAGAGTACTATGCAGGGTAGGAGGCGTTATAATCTGTCATGAACGCTTGCTGTTTAATATCTGTATTAATGGCTTAGCAGAAAAAATAAAAAGCCATATGTTGGTATAAAAGCCCTTTTTAGCTCAGCTGACTATAAGTCATCTGAGCTATAGTCGTGGTCCATTGTCCGTCCGTCCGGATGTCCGTCCATAAAACTGGCATGTTTCCACACCATTTGACCTATGAACCTGAAATTCCGCATATAGTTAGATGTCCCGAAAATCTCCTACCATGCCAAAAATTTGGTCAATAGGAATTTGTTCCTTCGAGATATTAAAGAAAAACCTAAATTTTTAATAGAAATCTATTTTTACTTTTCAGGACTGCCTAATATCAAAACCACTCATCTGGTTTTCTTCATATTTACCATAAATATTCCTCCATATAGTTCCTATGTACATGCCAGAAATTAAGTCAGTATTATTTAATTTTAAAAAGTTATGGACCCAAACATAATGGCCTTTGTAAAAAAATCAGGAAAGATATTTGGTCACTTAAGACCAAAAGTGTTAAAGGTAGGGACTTTTTTTTCAGTAATACAACTTTAATTTATCAAAATTTAGTTGTATACCAAAAAGTAGATCAAAATCTGTTAATTTTTTTTAAATATTGGCAAAAATATAAAATTGGTACCTTAAATTTTGCCCAAGTTTGACCATGGCACGTTTTTTTCCTGTAACTGCTGTGGATTTAATTTTCAAAGCATGTTTTTGTTAGCATTTCAACTGTTAACACCAAAAATTTGAAACCAGTTGATCAAAAACCCTTTTTTATTCAAGTTTTCAAGCACCATGTCACATATTGTTTACATCAAGCTAGTGTTATGCAGTTTGCTAGAGATCAGCTCCACAGCTTCAGCTCTAAATTCCTTAAATTTGGCATACAGTTAGATGTCTCCAAAATCCCCTACCATACCAGGAATTTGGACCAAAAATTAGTTCTGATTTTTCAAATTTTACAAGTTATTAGTATAAATATAAAATTAGTAACTTAAATTTTGCCCAACTTTGACAATGGCATGTTTGTTTTCTGAGAGCACTGTTGATATAATTTTCATATCATGCACACATAAGGATTTCATCTTTGTAGTTTAGAAAGCTGAAAGAAATTGGCCAAATAGTGTAGCTTTTATTAATGTTTATATGAGACAATGTCAGACCCAGGCTCTCCCCAGCCATCAAATTATGCACTCTTGAGGCGGGCATACACTGAATGCCCAGCCACAGTTGATCCAGGTGTCTAACCCAACTCATCTAGTAGTTGTTAGTAGTTGTTTTAAAAATCAACATCACAGAAAACCATAAATTAGTGGATTTTTATTGGTTTTTAATAACAAATTAAAGAAAAATTAATAGAAAAGGAATTTGTTAGTTGATGAGTAACAGAAAATTAACTTGCAATTACTTTTTATGTAAGAATCTTGGATGGATTCAATGCCAATGTTATTCCGAATAACACCATGCAGTCACCTATGGTATTTTTAATGATAAAAAATAAATCATATTATTCATAAATAATCATTAGGGATCATATGAAGGAAATTAATGATAGACAAAGATGCAGTTGATAATATTAATCTAGATTCCTACTCTGTCTGCTGTGTAGATCGATGTGAAAGTAGTCCAAAGTGAATATATTACATTTATTTTTTTTTAAATATAAATAAAAGCCATAAATCCAGGTACTTATGATCATTATTTAAATTTTTGAATTTTGTATATTCTGGTTTCCCAACATCATTGTTTGGCTAAAACTGAATAACTACTAGACATGGTGTGAATGCTTTGCAAATGTATTTGAATACGAATATGAATATGTACTGCATTAAAATTTTTATTTCATAAGAATGGGAATCCAGATAAAAATGAAAGTATTTGAATACCAGTGCAGATACTTTCAATATGTATTCATGAATGCATTCATGAATATATTCTATAATATTATTTTAATAATCATTTCAGTTATATTTTATTTTAAAAAATCATGATTTTCTTATTATTTTATTTAATAAAAATTATATTGGCACAATATTTGTTATTTAATTTTAATAAATAGTTAAACTCTTTTATTATATGTGCTGCTTATAAGTTATATGGCCAAGTCAAAATCTGTGTGACAATAGCGCTCCATTTGTTAATAAAATAAATGAAATCAATCCTCTTCCCTGTCTCCAAAGATACTATCAAAATCATACATAAGCTAAACACCAACAACTCATAATAAAGCTTATATTTATTACCACAAAAAACCAGCATGTGCCTCATTCCCAAATCATATTTTTTATCATATATAACAGCTTAGCGCCGTGACCCATGGGTCCCTTGTTTTTTGGATAACTTTCTGATTTCCTAGCGGCCGCTGGATTATGAGCTCATGGTTCAGTTTTAGGGAAGTTGAAGAATTTTAAGGATACTACACTTCTATTATTCCTTTACAAATTTTTATACTATGATGGTACAGTAACAGTCCTTAAGATTATGCGTTTGAGTTATGAGGATCAGCAAAAACCCTGTCACGTGATAAAATTCAAAACAGAGCTAGCTCTCCATTATTTTTTTTAGTGTTCACAGGTTCTGCATGTGCAGTTGCTACTATAAAAAAGACATTGGTCGTTTAACATGTAGCTATTCTTTGATTGAGATGTCACGGTGTTGGAATCACTATGGATTACACAAGTCTAACCAAGAAAGTATTCAAATTGGATTATAAAGGTGCTTTTCCATAAGTGCGTAGTCCGTATCCGTAGTCCATTTTTGTAGTCCGCATGCGTAGTCTGCAAAAATCACTTTGTAGACTTTTTATCTGGGCCGTTTCCATTCATCCGCATGCACAGTACGTATCATAGTCCGTATGCGCAGTCTGTATCCGCACGCTGGGAGCGATTTTTGCGCACTACACATGCCAATCATCGTGTAGATTTCAGGTTTAGCATAGAGTTTTTCCATTCAGGCCTTGCTGTATGCAGTCTTTATATCCAACTCTAACTGGTATGAATGTAATTTCTGACATCAGTTTTCCGGAAACCAAACATATTGACATTTGGCTGAATTTTTTTTCCTGTCTTTATCACAGACAACATGTTTTTTAGATGATTGTAGTTTTAACATCACTGTCACTTATAAAATATTACTAATAATGATCTTTTAAACATTTTATTATTTTAATTTTGTTTTAACTTTTGATACTATTATATACAAATGTACAGTACATATATGGTGAAATGGCTTGCATAAAAGAAAAACTTCAGCTATTGAGCACCTATCATTACAGAGTATGGACTAGGCATATACGTACTTAAGGAAAACGAACTTTGTAGGTTTGGACTACGTATACAGACTACGCACTAATGGAAAACCATCTTAAAGATACTTGAATCCATTGATATATATTGATACACATATATAAAAAAATAGCGCCGCTTCCTCAACGTAAGTTGAATCAGAAGTTACGTTTTGATAATCAACATAAATGGCTTGAACAATGCCGATCAAAGCTGAAATTAAGAGTTAATTATTTTATCAGTTTTATCAGCACTAACAGCACAGAATTAAGTATACGTTTAAAAGTATATGACCTGATCGACATCAAAGATCAGTATACTTGCTCGGCTTTTGTGTGGGATACTTGCGCTGAGAAGTGAAACTGACAGGGATTTCAGACACCAGTTTAGGCTGATACCACCCAATAAATACAGGAACCTAAAAATTACAGCAAGTGGCTTTCCATATGTGAAAACAGTGATGTCGAAGATGAGAGGCACAGGGGTTTGAATGTTCTGCTTATATTACGAACCCCTAACAATTCTGTATGATAAAACATCTTACACAATTACGCAGTTTCCTATACTTGATAAAACAGTTCAATTGGTTTAATTAATAAATTGTAACAGTATATAGGACTTTTGTTGAATACTTGGTCCGTTGTTGGAACAAGTGTAAAAATTTACTTTTATGTTGTTAGAAAAAGCACAACTCATACACTCTGATGATGTTTATGATGTTGTTCAATAGGCCTATCTACCACTAAGTATTTACTGTGTCTATATGTGAGGTGACATATATAAGCCCAAAGGGGACTATATAATAAATATATCATTATAATTATAAGTAAACTACTAATAAAACCTGCTAAGAAATTCAAAACAATTCATCATGCTATAAAATATACACAAATTATATATTAAGACAACATCAACATGTTCAGATACGGCCATAAACATGCATATTTATAAACATTTTATAATATGCAAAATGTACCGTACATAAATAATAATATTAATTATTCCTAAACACTTTTCTTCATTATCATCGTTCTCATTCACAGTGTTTCCTAATCTTCTGCATGCCCTGCCAAGGGCTCTGGGTAAGGTAAATGTGCATTTAGAAAAATTTAAAAGACTTATTTCTTATTTATCTTCGATGCATTATTTTCAAATATTATTATTTTATAATAAGGAGAAATGTATACATATATATGAATAACTAACATATTTGATATCCAAGCTACAGAGTAAACTGGAGAACTTAAAAACCTTGTCAGGAAAAAAAATCAGATATTGGGTTTATGACAAGGAAACTTTAGTAAGGAATATATAGTAAGGAATATATAGTACTTTATTCAAATGACCAAGAAATTCAGCTAAATATTATGGTTTTGTATGTAAACGTGACTCGTTATTAAAAGTTTGCAACCCTGGCGCTTAATACTGCCTCAGAATCTGAAACAATGAACTGCGTGACCTTTGCTCCTTGAGCCAATAGGCCCGTTACCAATGGTTACACAGGCAGCTGCTGGTCAGCCTTGGCTGGGGGAAACCCAGAACAGACATCGTTCCCTGTGTATCACCGTTTATAGGGACAATATATTCTTCCAGTCAACATTTAAACTGGACAAACACTGTCTAAGTGGTATGTTATATGCGCATTTGATATCTTTATATATCTTTATAACGAATACGTAAAACGAACACGACATTTTCAGATGAAATATAAGAATTTAATTGTCATGTGGAATGTCTCCAGTTTTCTCAAATCATCTTCAAGGGCTCTCGCATAGCCTAGCATATTAAGAGAGCACGGGAGCTAGGGCTAGCTTGATACTAGAATGTGCGGGGAAGGCTACGGGGTGATAAGCAGATCTGGCAGTTCAGTAAACGTTAGTAAATTAAGAAAAATTATATTTATGTTTAAAATGTTTTCAGGTGATGTAAAAATGTACCAAAAAAGATAAATGTGAACAAATTTTAAACTTTACAGTGTTAACTCTGATTGTTTCAAAAAAGTTATGAAAATGTTCTTTTCTAGGTATAAAGTCAGTTATGCAAAATCGTACGCAATGAACACAGGGCGCGACCTCCCGGCCTGGTGACCTTCCACTCACTCTGTGTGAAATAGCAGGATTCTTCAGGTTTGGCACGGTGCCAAACACCCAGTCAGTTTGCGCTGGATAAAGTAAAATCTGATTGGCTCTGCATTTAAACAAATCTGCAGAACTGGTAGAAGAAATCTGATTGTAAACAAACATAGCTGCGCCCATGGCAAGCTTGTGTAGCACAGCAACCGAGGAAATATGTAGACGGTGGGGGATAACTGACCTCAGGCACACCAGCAAGTCAGTATACAGACTTGTGTTGAAAGTTTACGATTGCATCGTGTGTATTCCACCTGGGTTGAAAAAGTCTGTGCTACCAAGCGCTTCCCACTACAGTGCAAAGTGCCCGATACCTCTTAGAACATCCGATTGTTTTGGTGATACCTGTAAGGTGATTGGTCAAATATTAGCAGGGGGAATTCCACAGCAGGTGGTGTAGCAAATAGTTGAGCATAGCATAACCACTGCTTATGAAGCGTAGCACAATAGATACTTGCAACAATTTCTTCAGTCATATCAACCAACCATGGCCTAGTATATTACCTGTTCTTCTCAGACTTTATATCCATTTAATATTATTTTAGATTTTTACCTTCAAGGTCAACTTCAGCTGAGCAGAGCGACCCATGGGTCCCTTTTCATACTTAATGTCACACACACATATATATATGCAATGCAGTATCTAGAAAAGTGTTACAAAATTCAATTTCTAATTTACAAGGCAGGTATATTTTATTGTTATCCTCACTTGATTAGGTTAAGATGCATTCTTAGTTTATTTGTCCCCTGCAGCTCCACATGCAGTAGGAGGAAGGACTACTAAAATGATCAGCATCTGTCCATCCGTCAGTCTGTCTCACAACCCTTCTCTACCAAATATCTCCAAAAC
Source organism: Sipunculus nudus (assembly GCA_026874595.1). Lineage (NCBI taxonomy): Eukaryota > Metazoa > Annelida > Sipuncula > Golfingiida > Sipunculidae > Sipunculus > Sipunculus nudus. The sequence goes on from CM049321.1 coordinate 55,813,940, forward strand.
CCCTGCAGCTCATGTGAGGGGGGGAGGGGGTCAGGAGGGTCGTATGATCCCCCCCCCCCCCCCCACCCACATTTTCAAAACGTCCACAAAGACATTGTTTGTCGAGGGCCTTTTTACAATAACATAAATAAAAAAGAATTGACCATGTATCAGCAATAAGTCCAAAGACCTTGCTAATTGCGTGATGTAAATCTGTCCTAATTCCAGCAATTATGAAACTGTGTTTATTGACATTTTAGACACATGTTGCTGTTATTTCATTCTGAAAAGGTCCAAGAATTATGAACATGACCCACTTAGAAAAACTCCTGGATACACCCCTACAGCTTTCTTCACAAAATTTTACATAAATAAATTTCAGATGACTGACATGTGGTTATGACCTGCTTGTTGTGCCACCTACTGTTTCTTTCCACGATCCAAAAGGGTCTTTCCCACAGTTTACTTATAAGAACACCTGATCCTTCAAATCACATGCAGCAATTCCTTACACCAAGGGATGTTGAATGATTGTAGATTGAACTGTATTTCTTTTAAAATGATGCTTTCACAGGACTTTCAAATTTTGCTGATGGCAAAAATTCTTGATTTTACATGTTTCTAATTGTATGTATGTTGTTAAAGCTGTTATCATATATGAACCGCTTCAACTTTTAGCACCAAATTGTGAATACATGTTGATCATGTGGTTGATATGTGATTTTTAGATTTTCAGGTCAAGGGTCAACGTTTTTCATACACTGCTGTTCAGATGTTGGTGCCTCTTTTATTAGGGGTTAGTCAGCCACTGTAGGAGGGAGGACAACTTAAATGGTCCGTGTCCATCTGTCTGGCCATCCATCCTGCCCCATTCTTTTACCACATATCTCTAAGACCCACGCTGCTTTCTTCACCAAATTTTTACAGAATTACTCAGCACATGACTGACATGTGATTATAACTTGCAGGTGGCGTCACCTCTGTTAAACAACTTGCTTTGCTCCAAAATGGTCTTTTCCACTTTTGTTCAGTTAAGTCAGTAAACAGGGTTGGGTTTTAGGCTGTCCAAAACCTGTTTTCGGCAGGGTAGAGCCTAAAACCTGCCTTTAACTGCCTAAAATAGGTTATAACCTACCTAAAACTGCCTTTACCTGCCTTAAACCTTAGATACCCTCCCTATGACTTGCAGTTTACCTATTTTGTTAATGTTACACAGCTAAATGCATTAAAGAAATATGCTCAACAAAATAAAAGAGAGGAACACTTTATTCAAATTTAACAAATTAAACCATGATACAGGAAGAAAGCAACAAATGAGGACAACACTACTTCAGTTTGTCCATATAAACACAGTTCTCTGTCTATTTTAGCTTCTATCCCCAAATCATGTTATGAGGTCTCCCACCTCTGCATGCCATTATTGCAAATAAAAGAATGACCATACTGGAAGCTTATAACCAGATATTGAGATTAGCTTTTTGATCATGAGGAATTAAAGTTTGTGATATATGTGAAAGAAGTTTTATTGAAATTAAAAAATTGTCCCATCTACACTGATGACTAGTTGTTGATACTTTTGTATCATTTTCATATCATGGATGTTTTGTATGCCTGTAGCTTTAAACGGCAAAAAGGTAAAGTTTGATTTTATAAATTATAACAGATCTTTTAAGTTAGCAAAAATTGAAAATATGATAATATCTTTTACATTAACTGATAACAAAAAAGAATTTCTACTAGTTGTTTGTTCCCTGATGTCATCCCTTTAAGAAATTTTAAGATTTTGTGCACATACTTATTTTCTATATATTGATGGATATGCTCTGTTCAGGTAGCTTCATGGTGAGATTGTGAAAATGGTTAAAACCTATGGCTAAAACCTTCCTGCCTAACACGTGCTAGCTGTGTCAGTGAATAAGAACACTTCAGCCTTCAAATCATATGCAAGGTTTCCTTGGAGCTAGGTGAATGCATGTCATAGAAAATACCCACATTTGAGTTATGCATAGGGTGGGGGACTATATGTGCCTCTGGACCCTTGCTTTGTGATTTTTTCCTATATGTGTATCTTTGTCATGTTTCAGATTCAATTACAAGGCAAAGTACACATTTCTCACCTTAGTCCTTTCCGTATCCACAGCAGATTAGGTTCTCTGGTAAAGCCTGCCCAAAATGGACCGTTATTGTTTTTTGTCAATTCTGTGAGAGTGTGTGTATGTCAGTGTGTGTACACAATTCTCAAATACCCGTTTGGTGGGGATCCAGTCCTTTGGACATTTTCTAGTTTTTAGCTCAGCTGACTATAAGTCATCTGAGCTATAGTCGTGGTCCATTGTCCGTGGTCCGTCGTCTGTCCGTCTGTCCGTCCGTCCGTCCGTAGATGTGGCACGTTTTGAAACCGTAAGACCTAGGAATCCAAAATTCAGCATAATGTTAGATGTCCCCAAGATCTCCTACCAAGCCGAAAACTGGGTCTTTGCGACTTCGTTCCTTAGAGAAATTAAGGAAAAACCTCAATTTTTTATTAAAATACTATTTTCACACTTCAGGACTGCCTAATATCAAAACCACTCATCTGTTTTTCCTCATATTTACCATACATATTCCTCTATATAGTTCCTATGTACATGCCAGAAATTAAGGCTGTAAAGTATAAATTCTTTAAGTTATGGGCCCAAACATAATGGACTTTGTAAAAAATCAGGAAAAATAATAACTCACTTAACATGAAAAATTTTGAAACTAGAGTCTATTTTCTCAAGTATATAACTATGTTTAATTAAGATTCAATTGTTTACCCAAAATTAGCATAAAAAAAATCAGTACCTTAAATTTTGCCCAACTTTGACCATGGCACGTTTTTTTCCTGTAAGCACCAATGATTTAATTTTCACAGCATGTAAACATAAATATTTAATTTGTCTAAATCTGAAATTTGAAAATAAAAGCTTGAAAATTAAGCTAGTTATTGATTGGCTCAGCTGACTATAAGTCATCTGAGCAATAGTCATGGTCCATTGTCCGTCGTCCGTCCGTCTGTCTGTCCGTCCGTCCGTCCGTCCGTCTGTCTGGATGTCCGTCCGTAAGACTGGCACGTTTCGACACCGTTGGACCTACGAATCTGAATTTTGGCATACAGTTAGATGTCCCCATAATCTCCTACCATGCCAAAAAATTGGGTCAATAGGACTTCGTTCCTTTGAGATATTAAGGAAAAACCTCAATTTTTTATTAGAAATCTATTTTCACACTTCAGGACTGCCTAATATCAAAACCACTCATCTGGTTTTCTTCATATTTACCATAAATATTCCTCTATATAGTTCCTATGTACATGCCAGATATTAAGTCAGTATTATATAATTTAAAAAAAGTTATGGGCCCAAACATAATGGACTTTGTAAAAAAATCAGGAAAGATATTTGGTCACTTAAGACCAAAAGTGTTAAAGGTAGGGACTTTTTTCCAGTAATACAACTTTAATTAATCAAAATTTAATTGTATACCAAAAATTAGATCAAAATTTGTTAAATTTTTTTAAATATTGGCAAAAATATAAAATTGGTATCTTAAATTTTGCCCAACTTTGGCCATGGCACGTTTTTTTCCTGTAAGTACTGTGGATTTAATTTTCTAATATTTTTCTAATATTTTAACTTATATTTTCAGGTTTTTTAATTAAAAATTTATAAACCTGTAAATAAAAAAATGATTCAGATAAAAACTTCTTAATGGAAAAAGTGGATCTGTTTAAAAAAATAGGATTATATATAAACTTAAATGCATTATTCTCTTGAAAGTGAAATAAAGGTATTAGTCCATTCTGTCCACTTGCCTGTCCATCTGTAAATTTTCGTATGCAACACAGTATCTCAAAACTTTTACTGTTTTTCTTCATGACAGTCTTGTCAGAGTATTAGTTTGCAATCATATATTTAGAACTTTACTATAACCAAGTAGGAGGGCCCCTTTCCTCTTAGCTTTTCATATTCTTATATAAATGAAAAACATTACAATAGAATATTTCTACATCCACCTTTTTGCTGCCCTCACTTTTCCCTTCTCCGAACCCCATCCCAAAGTCAGCTTCAGTAAGCAAGAACAAGATGAATCAGATATATTCATACTTTAATATTTTGTATAACTATTTGTCCATAGGTACCTATGTACATGCCAGAAATTATGTCAATATTGTGTAATATGTAGACATAGTGGGCATCACAATAATGTACCTTGTCAAGACTAAAGAGATATTGTGTCATACAGTCACATATTCATAAATCACTTCATCAGCATAGTTAATCATAACATCATATCTGTCAAATTGAACGCTTGCAGACTACCATACACTTTAGATCCTTCAACAAATAGCCTTATTCTACTACTGCTTATTAATGCTGTCATTGCATTCATATTTGCTCAAATATATCACAATTTTCAACCCCTCCTAAATAAATAAAAAATGAACCACTTTATTTGACTCTATTAATCCATCAGTCAGGTAATTTCATTTATCATTTACTCACATATTACATAACATTCCTTTATAATAGCCAAACGTACATGATATTCATAAGCTTTATCGACTCGATATAGTATCACAGTGGATAAACATTTATAGTCCAATCACGATCAGCTGAGCGCCGTGACCCATGAGTCCCTTGTTTTTTTTCTGTAATCACTTGCTTTGATTACAGATGCAGGGTCCCACTCCAGGTCACTGGAAGTCAGCTATGCCAGGATTTCTGATTTGTTACAGTCACTGGGGGAGATCCCCTGCTGTGACAGGTGTACAGTTATTCTCATATCACCACCCCAATCACCCCCCCCCCCCCCCCCCCCCCCCGCAAACCCAACCCACCAAATGTTATGCAGTAATTGTTATTGTTATCTCCTTAATTGTAATGCTGTTTCCACTCCGATATGCAAAAACTTTCCTTGAAAAAAATAATTCAAGGTGTAATCCAGAAGATGCAATGTTGTGTAATGTAGCATTTTTAAAGAAATCAGTTTTCTTTTAAATGATTTTAACAAATATAAATGAACCCATCAGTATGCTTAAATTATCATAAAATATGAAGCACATTATGGATAAATAAAGACACAATTAAAAATTGTGAAATCTAAATCAAGTATTATTTTTTTTATATTTATTGTTTTGCAGATTTAAAAGATATTTTTTTGTGGTAAAAAATAAATAAACATTTGTATGCATGATGTGGTGTTATCTGACAAGATTGAGATTTATGATGATGCAATTGTGAATTATGAATCAACTTTTATATTCAGATATATATGTTAAATTGGAAATGTATAGAAATATAAACTTAAATTAGAAAATAATTGATGTGATAAAAAAATCAGGATTTAATACAAACATTTGTTCATTATTTTCCTGCCTCAGCAGAATTTGAGATCAGGCTTTGTTTGCCCTGTTTTATGTTGTTAATTAGCTATATTTCAACTGTAATCATTTCATAAAAAAATACATATATATTTAATAATATATATTATACAAAAAAAATAGATTCAATTGAACAAATGTGTAAACTACTTAAATGTCAAAAGTTAATAAAAAACCAACCATGGCCTTTATTACCTCTTCCTCTTACACTTTATCGCCATTAGATATTATTTGAGATTTTTACCTTCAAGGTTAATGTCAGCTGAGCACAGTGACCCATAGGTCCCTTGTTTTTTTTTTATTTTCCTACAAAACTATACTTTAACAAAGCTACAACTATATAAAAACTGCACCCTGTGATGCACTAATATTAGAACATAGCCTCACAGCCATACATCCTCGTGTTCATACTGGAGTGTTTTTATATGTATCATAAAGGCCAATGGAATGAAAGGGGACTGTTTGTGAATTATTCTTCTGTAACAATTAGGTGATACATAGAGGTTTCCTAGATTAAACACTTGCTCACTACTCTTCGCAAGCAAAATTTTATAAAATTTGGATGAAATTTCTTGATGAGCCAAGTTCAAGCTTAGGTGATACATAGAGGTTTCCTAGATTAAACACTTGCTCACTACTCTTCGCAAGCAAAATTTTATAAAATTTGGATGAAATTTCTTGATGAGCCAAGTTCAAGCTTTTTTGTTAAGGTTTTGGCATCAACTCATGTACCTGGTAACTGTCTTCACTGACCAGTTTCTGAAATATAGAAACAGGGCTTCCTGCACGTTCTCTTTAAATTGACCTCACCATGAACTTTACATGACCTAAAAAGAATTTTATTTAACGAATAATCTTGAGCATAACTTTTCCGTGCAGCCAATCAGGCTGCCGATATTACTGTGAACCATCAGTCACCACATAATAAATTCTGCATTTTCTGGGAGAGCTCTCACAAACAGATCACGTGTTGTCTATACCAGTACCCATGTCGGCATGTTTTCTGGGATATTTTTAGCTCAGCTGACTATAAGTCATCTGAGCTATAGTCATGGTCCATTGTCCGTTGTCCGTCCGTCTGTCTGTCCGTCTGTCCAACCGTCTGTCCGTCTGGATGTCCGTCCGTAAGACTGGCACGTTTCGACACCGTTGGACCTACGAATCTGAATTTCGGCATACAGTTAGATGTCCCCATAATCTCCTACCATGCCAAAAATTGGGTCAATAGAACTTCGTTCCCCTGAGATATTAAGGAAAAACCTCAATTTTTTATTAAAAATCTATTTTCACACTTCAGGACTGCCTAAAATCAAAACCACTCATCTGGTTTTCTTCATATTTACCATAAATATTCCTCTATATAGTTCCTATGTACATGCCAGATATTAAGTCAGTATTATATAATTTAAAAAAGTTATGGGCCCAAACATAATGGACTTTGTAAAAAAATCAGGAAGATATTTGGTCACTTAAGACCAAAAGTGTTAAAGGTAGGGACTTTTTTCCAGTAATACAACTTATATTAATCAAAATTTAATTGTATACCAAAAATTAGATCAAAATTTGTTAAATTTTTTTAAATATTGGCAAAAATATAAAATTGGTACCTTAAATTTTGCCCAACTTTGGCCATGGCACGTTTTTTTCCTGTAAGTACTGTGGATTTAATTTTCACACCATGTATACATAAGGATTTAATCTGTTAAAATCTGAAATTTGAAAGTAAAAGCTGCAAAATTAGGCTAGTTATTGAATTTTTTTGGAGGCTCTTGTTGTATTCCCTTACATTGTCAAGCAGTCCACTTTGATGACTGTAGGTCATTCAGTGCACATCTCTATGCTCCCCAGGCTGTTTACATATTTTTAGATGTCCCAAAAATCTCCTACCATACCAAAAATTGGGTCATTAGGACTTTGTTCCTTCGAGATATTAAGGAAAAAAACTCTATTTTCCATAAAAAAAGCCATTGTTACACTTCAAGGCTGCCTAATATCAAAACCACTGATCTGTTTTTGATTGTACTTAGTATTCACATTCTTTTATACATTTTCTATGAACATACCAAAAATTAGGTCAGTATTGGGTATTATTTTGAAGTTATGGGCCAAAACATAATGCAATTTTTTTAAAAATCAGGAAATATTTTTACTCACCTAACATGAGAATTGCTGAACCTAGAGACTTTTTTTCAGGAATATAACTTTATTTAATCAAGATTCAATTGTTTACCCAAAATTAGATCTGAATTTTGCAAATTTTTCAAGTTATTAGCATAAATAAAAAATCAATACCTTAAATTTTGTCCAACTTTGGCACTGTTGATTTAATTTTCCCAGCATATATGCATAAGGATTTAATCTTTTAAAATCTGAACTTTCAAAGAAATTGATTGGAATGAATAGCTTTTATTCATGTTTTCATACACCATGTCAAGTTTTGTTTACATCTAGCCCACCTAGTAGTACAGCCTTCACTTGCATTATGTAACCCACCCCAGGCAGCTTACCTTGGCCCAGCTTGGCCACTACTAGCAGGCTTCCCCTCTGCCCTGCACTCATCCCCCCCCCCAGCTGGTGCATAAACTAGATGAATGTTATAATTTTTCTGTATTTTATTTTATTCTTGGACATGCTACATTTTAGAGTTTGTATTGAACCACCAGGGTTACAATGATTAAAGTGTACATTAATTGTGTCCACAAAGTGGTGTATTGCTGTGAAAGTGTGTATTTCCTTACTTCAGAAGAGTAAAAACTTCACCAGGTGTGAAATTGACTATTAATTCCAGTAATTAATTAAAACTGGGATAGTAATTAGCACAATGATATTGTTTGTCCCTCATTCAACCAACAGTGTGTATACTTTATTTGAAAAGATGTTTTATTTTATCAAATTTACTTTTATTTTATTTTGGTGAATAAAATTAAGCATGTCCTGAAAACTCCAATGTGCAAATTTTTTTAATAGTGATTCAAGTAATATTCTTGTAGATGCCATGTTGTGGCATTATTTTCTTTAAAAATCAGTTTAAACATTTATGATTAAAAAAATAATAAAATATATGTGTATGCATAATATAACCCAATGTTTTTTACTCTGTATATATAATGATTGCAACTTTTGCAACAATTCTAATATTTTAACTTATATTTTCAGGTTTTTTAATTAAAAATTTATAAACCTGTAAATAAAAAAATGATTCAGATAAAAACTTCTTAATGGAAAAAGTGGATCTGCTTAAAAAAATAGGATTATATATAAACTTAAATGCATTATTCTCTTGAAAGTGAAATAAAGGTATTAGTCCATTCTGTCCACTTGCCTGTCCATCTGTAAATTTTCGTATGCAACACAGTATCTCAAAACTTTTACTGTTTTTCTTCATGACAGTCTTGTCAGAGTATTAGTTTGCAATCATATATTTAGAACTTTACATAACCAAGTAGGAGGGCCCCTTTCCTCTTAGCTTTTCATATTCTTATATAAATGAAAAACATTACAATAGAATATTTCTACATCCACCTTTTTGCTGCCCTCACTTTTCCCTTCTCCGAACCCCATCCCAAAGTCAGCTTCAGTAAGCAAGAACAAGATGAATCAGATATATTCATACTTTAATATTTTGTATAACTATTTGTCCATAGGTACCTATGTACATGCCAGAAATTATGTCAATATTGTGTAATATGTAGACATAGTGGGCATCACAATAATGTACCTTGTCAAGACTAAAGAGATATTGTGTCATACAGTCACATATTCATAAATCACTTCATCAGCATAGTTAATTATAACATCATATCTGTCAAATTGAACGCTTGCAGACTACCATACACTTTAGATCCTTCAACAAATAGCCTTATCATCATTCTACTACTGCTTACTACTGCTGTCATTGCATTCATATTTGCTCAAATATATCACAATTTTCAACCCCTCCTAAATAAATAAAAAATGAACCACTTTATTTGACTCTATTAATCCATCAGTCAGGTAATTTCATTTATCATTTACTCACATATTACATAACATTCCTTTATAATAGCCAAACGTACATGATATTCATAAGCTTTATCGACTCGATATAGTATCACAGTGGAGAAACATTTATAGTCCAATCACGATCAGCTGAGCGCCGTGACCCATGGGTCCCTTGTTTTTTTTCTGTAATCACTTGCTTTGATTACAGATGCAGGGTCCCACTCCAGGTCACTGGAAGTCAGCTATGCCAGGATTTCTGATTTGTTACAGTCACTGGGGGAGATCCCCTGCTGTGACAGGTGTACCGTTATTCTCATATCACCACCCCAATCACCCCCCCCCCCCCCCCCCCCCGCAAACCCAACCCACCAAGTGTTATGCAGTAATTGTTATTGTTATCTCCTTAATTGTAATGCTGTTTCCACTCCGATATGCAAAAACTTTCCTTGAAAAAAATAATTCAAGGTGTAATCCAGAAGATGCAATGTTGTGTAATGTAGCATTTTTAAAGAAATCAGTTTTCTTTTAAATGATTTTAACAAATATAAATGAACCCATCAGTATGCTTAAATTATCATAAAATATGAAGCACATTATGGATAAATAAAGACACAATTAAAAATTGTGAAATCTAAATCAAGTATTATTTTTTTTATATTTATTGTTTTGCAGATTTAAAAGATATTTTTTTGTGGTAAAAAATAAATAAACATTTGTATGCATGATGTGGTGTTATCTGACAAGATTGAGATTTATGATGATGCAATTGTGAATTATGAATCAACTTTTATTTTCAGATATATATGTTAAATTGGAAATGTATAGAAATATAAACTTAAATTAGAAAATAATTGATGTGATAAAAAAATCAGGATTTAATACAAACATTTGTTCATTATTTTCCTGCCTCAGCAGAATTTGAGATCAGGCTTTGTTTGCCCTGTTTTATGTTGTTAATTAGCTATATTTCAACTGTAATCATTTCATAAAAAAATACATATATATTTAATAATATATATTATACAAAAAAAATAGATTCAATTGAACAAATGTGTAAACTACTTAAATGTCAAAAGTTAATAAAAAACCAACCATGGCCTTTATTACCTCTTCCTCTTACACTTTATCGCCATTAGATATTATTTGAGATTTTTACCTTCAAGGTTAATGTCAGCTGAGCACAGTGACCCATAGGTCCCTTGTTTTTTTTTATTTTCCTACAAAACTATACTTTAACAAAGCTACAACTATATAAAAACTGCACCCTGTGATGCACTAATATTAGAACATAGCCTCACAGCCATACATCCTCGTGTTCATACTGGAGTGTTTTTATATGTATCATAAAGGCCAATGGAATGAAAGGGGACTGTTTGTGAATTATTCTTCTGTAACAATTAGGTGATACATAGAGGTTTCCTAGATTAAAACACTTGCTCACTAATCTTCGCAAGCAAAATTTTATAAAATTTGGATGAAATTTCTTGATGAGCCAAGTTCAAGCTTTTGTGTTAAGGTTTTCGCACCAACTCATGTACCTGGTAACTGTCTTCACTGACCAGTTTCTGAATTATGGAAACAGGGCTTCCTGCACGTTCTCTTTTAATTGACCTCACCATGAACTTTACATGACCTTAATAGCATATTCTTTTAACAAATAATCTAGAGCATAACTGTTCCGTGCAGCCAATCAGGCTGCCGATATTACTGTGAACCATCAGTCACCACATAATAAATTCTGCATTTTCTGGGAGAGCTCTCACAAACAGATCACGTGTTGTCAGTACCAGTACCCATGTCAGCCTGTTTTCTGGGATATTTTTTGTACAAAGGAGACAGTATTAAAAGTTCTAGGCCAAAGGTTGCAGCAGCCATTCCTCAGCAGACTACTGAGTGAATAATAATGTCTTACCTGCATGGCACGTAATTCATGTGAGACAAATAATCAAAAAAATTGCAAGACAGTTCACAATGACTGTGATATATATATATTCATCAAGATACCAGAGAGATACCAGGTGATGACGTCAGCCAATGCAACGTCTTCGTCATTGACCTTTGTGACGTCAATATTGCCTTATATAAAGCTATCGCAAGACCTATGTAGGAGCCTTTTGGGGGCTTATAATAATTAGGTCAAAAGGGCGGGTCATAAGGGCTCTGGTTGTGAGGTCAGTTTCTGATAAAACAAAGGGCATGTTCACAACATGAGGCAGAGTTTTATGTTTAGAGTTTTGGGGTTTGGGTTTGAACTTTGTATGGTCATATAAGTAATCTTGTAGAACTAAATGTCAATTTATGATATAATTTCTTTATGGAAGGAACCACTCCCTTCCTAGTTTGATACCCCTGTGTCCCTTTGCTTTCCCTCCAGGTATACTGATCCCAGCGCCAAATAATCTACAAAACAATGAAATAAAAATAAAGTTGAAAATATAAAAGCCATTATCTAGTGTGGGTATAGTGTTTTCTATGACAATACATTATGTACTTCAAGGCAGTTTACTACAATAATCATTTCACTCTTGTATATAACAAAACTGTACTTCAGGTTTGGCATTCTTCTTGGAAGATAGGTATTTCTTCATACCTCAGGTTTTATGCAAATGTTGGTCACATGAACCACAATTGAAATTGAGGGTTTTTTGGGGCCACCTACATCAACCTGTTTTTTACATGCACAAACCTTGTTATTTCAGCCTCTTTCATCTTCTACATAAAAAGATGTTTTATATTGAAATTATCAAGCCAATAGGTTTAATTTTTCACAAGAATTAACCTAGGGTAGGGTTCTCTCAGTTGTGTAAGAATGGATAAAGTTCATTGATTTTGGGTAGTTTCATGGAAAACAGAAGTTGGTCTTGTGGCCAAGTATCAAACTGGGGGCTGAGTCTTCTTCTGCAAAACTATTGTTTCAAATTCTGTATTATTGCACAAGAATGATTCTTAGGTGCCCTTTGTTCAAGTTTACTTAAATGATTGGATTTTTATTAAATTACCGTAAAAGTCGTTGCAGAAGTCGCATCCTTATTACAAGTCGCACCCTGACTTTTAGGATCCCCCTGGGGAATAGCCGTTCAAGTTTAGTTTCAGGAAAAGTCCATAATATAGGTCGCACCCAGACTTCGGAGGCGTCCCAACCACCTGATACTTTTGATTTGAGTATCATTCCTTGCGATGCAAGACTACAACCAACGTACCCGTAGTACTTTTGTGGTTTATAAACTAGATAAACCATTTAAACGTAAAAATAATTGGACAGCTTTAATACAATGCTAATATTTTAGGAATAACAACAGAATCTTAACATATAAAGTCGGGGTTCAATTGTCAGGTAAGATTTGTACAGTGCCAAAGTCAGCTGCGTCGGATAACATTTTGTGCTGTGAAACGATGTCATTGTTGCCGTTTCTTACTAGGTTAAGTAACATTAGAATGCAAATATCAAGTTAAATGACTGTATTAATAAACCAAGAGTCTGAGGCAAAATACTATCACAATCGAGCAACTCTTTAAATTGTTAAAGATCGTCAAACGTAGGGTGGATTCATTAGACTATGATTAGTTTGCCTACGCGTGACGAGTCCCAATCCGTCGCATTGGGCATGATTTGAACTGACTTAAGACAACTGAAAGATGGAAAGAATAATTCAGTTTGAATTTATTCACCTAATTTCTTAAATGGGCTCTAAACCTGAATTTAGTAACCCTTCAATTAAGTGTTACAACTTACCATCTAGGCGCGGCATGGTATTACTGAAATCACTGAAATATATGTCAGTCAACAGGGGATAATGAACGCTTTATTGACCGGTCAGTTAACGTAAAATAAACATAAATGAATTTACAGATATTATATTTACTGGGACTAATGATTTATTTTTCTTTGATAATATCTGGAAAACCCAATTTCCATCGTTATCAGTGATTATATTCAAGTGGCTTGGATGTATGGCAAACTCAGCAGTGTTGAACCAGATCCGTCATGACACCAAACAGTGCCGGTTCCCGTGGAATTTAGGTGCGTATGTGGCATTTTAAGTAAATAAAATATATACCTAAATGGTGTTTGTTATTTCATTGTATTGATTAATGTGTCTTCAATTAAAAAATCACGAATACGTCAACGCACGATTGACCGTAATGCATGCGTGCCGCCATATTGTTGGGCATACGATCGTCCTGAAAGAGACACGGGTAACACTCGAAGCAAATCGTATATTTGTAGCTCACGTGAAACGTTACAACATTGTTATCCAAAATGCTTGAAAACCAAGAGATGGTGACAGTGACCTAATGGTTCTTAATATGAGAGTTTATTATTGTGGATATCAGTCACGGAAGGCTTAGTTGACATGGGGATGTAAAGGTCATTGCACGGGTGACCCGGGGCTTGAACTTCCTCTACACGGCTTCAAAGGTCAGCTGGTATTCAGCGATCAACCGGGCAGGCAAAAGAATTCACGACGTATGTGTAGTGGATCAAGCTTGAATGTGACGCAACTTTACATGCATAAACGGATATGGAACCGCGAGTTTTTCACTATGGATAGCATACCCATATAGTTAAACGGAAAGAAAATGTACATCAAAGAGCGGCAGACTGGCATATGCGTCAAATTGACTCATGATATAATAGTAACGCAGATTAGGAAGTGTCACTTGAATGGCGACTTGTCAGAACAGGTAGGTCTTGAACTGGGCAAATTTAAAATTTGCATTTAATGTTAATAAAATGAAAATTTCGTCAGTTCACAAAATATAAAGCATAAGAGATGGTTAAAAGTGTAAATTATTGGGGAAAGACGTTTCACAAAGCACTGGTTAAAGGTATTGCCGATTATCGCTCAACTGACGTCGTTCCATGTACCGGGAAAGCTGACAGAAACGGGATAAGTACGTATTACAAGTCGCACCCCGACTTTGATAGAAAATTCTAGTTTTTAGAATTCGATTTCCTAGTACAAGTCGCGACTTCTGCAACGACTTTTACGGTAACTATGAAATGACCATGAGATACTTTAGTAAACAAAGCTTCTAGATTTGTTGTAGTAACTGACTGAGCTCATGGGTCTATAAGCAGGGCTTAATAATTGGTGTTAATGAATAGCTTGGCAGACTGCCAAATATTTCAGATTTGACAACAGGCAAAGTTTCAGTCTTCCGTCTGTTTTATAGCTTTGGCACACTGCAAACTGTATCAGATAAGGCAACAGGTCAAAAGTTCAGTAAGTGCGGCCAGGTACAGGTCAAAAGTTCACTCAGTGCAGTAGCTACATTGACTTATGGGGCAACTGCCTTCCTCAGCTGAGCTTTGTCAGCTTTTGAGTGGACCCAACTCAAGAGAGGTGTGATGTATTGGCCTGAAATTTGGGCAAGTCCATGCATCTTTGACGGCTTTCTTGTTCACAAGACGGCATTCTCATACACATGTCAGTGTATGTATATGCTTAATTCTCAGGAGGGATTTGATATATCAGCCTCCAATTGTGCATATCTGTACATTATGGATGGCCTCATCATATACAAGACTTAGGGTGGCACCTGCAGTTTTTTTTTCGGGTTTCATGCCTCAACGTATGCTCTTAAGACAAATGGTGACCTCCAAGGGGCCTTCCACTCACATGCTGTGAGAAATGGAAGGATTCTCCAAGTTTGGCAAACAGTCAAACACCCAGCAAACTGTAAAACAAAATTGGCTCAGCATGTAAACAAATATGGCTGCTCCCATATGGAGCTCGTAAAACAAAATCTGATTGGCTCAGTGTGTAAACAAAGATGGCTGCGCCCATGCAGAGCTCATCATGTGGCACTAAAAGAAAGGAAATTTGCAAACAGTGGGGAATAATTAACAGAACTCACGCCACACCAGCAAATTAGTATAGAGACTGCCCTGAAAGGTTATGATTGCATCCTTTGTATTTCAGCAAGGGTAGGTTAGATATTACACAAGAGGGAATTCCACAGAGACAGCACCACCTGAATGGCCAAACCTGACTGAAAACTGTGGTTTCATGGAACAGAGTAAATAATTAAGCATAGTGTTACTGCTTATGGAGCATAGCATCAGTACACATAACTCAAGAGTGGTTTGAAGTAAGTGGCTGAAATTTTGTCCATACCAGGGTTGGGGTACTAGGTACAAAATTCAGAGTACCTGTACCTGTACCTGGCTGTCATTAGTAGGAAGTACCTTGTACCTGTACCTGGAACTATAGTACCTGTACCTGGTAAAGGCACTCCAGGTACAAAGGTGATACTGGGAGTGATACTACCAAGCTTCCATCAATTACATGTACAAAGTTGTCACCCCTGTCAGGGCAGTTACCTATCTCAGGCAGGGGTAATTACAAAGCATTCATTCCTACTGCATTTGTAGCTAGCTGGGAAAGCAAGCTAGTCAACCTCTAGCCTCTAAACCAGAAGTTCATTGTGGCATTATCAGCACAAGTATAGGGCAACTAACAAAAGATAGGAACAGGGCTGCCTACATGCCCTATGTAGATAGTTCTGTAGTATGTACACAGAACAGGGTTGAGCCCAAGTACTTTTACCTGTTACTAGGTGCACAATGCACAGTTATGTGAATCACAAGAATGAAACTGGAATTGGACATGAGTGTAATTGTACTGAGATATCATTCCTGTCAGGGCTGGTACCTGAACCAGGAAGGGGTAATTACTAAGCTTTAATCCCTGCAGCCTTAGAAGTTGAGTGGGCTAGAGCTACTTGGCCTCTACACAGGAAGTTCACTGTGGTATTATCAGATATAAAGGGTACAGAGCAAAGGCTATGTATTGCTTACATGTCCCATGTAAATACCTGTTGTCTAGTGTACAAAGAACATTGGTGAAGGATAAATGAATCAATGAAGAAAATACATATTATATCACTGAACTTTCAACATAAGCCTAAAAAAGCATAACTTTCCATTTTACAGAAAACAGTCCCTGCTCCAGCATCAAATGCAGGTGCTCTAAATATTCAACAGATTCCTCATCCTGACTTTCTGCAATGAACATGTTTATTGATACTCCTGATTTTATATGCATTATTGTCAAAAAGTTGATATGAAATCTATCAAATTGATTGTGAGATTTACCCTTTCAGTCAAACCATTAGCCTCTGTACTTTAAAGAATGAGTGGTGCTTCCTGAGATTTTGACTTTGAAACAATACTCCAAAACCCAAAACTTGATTTGAAGTATACACATAATATTTTAGTTTATGACTGAAAGTTTTATATTTCTGTATTAATAACTGTGTAAAATTTATCAGCTTATTACCTTGATCACAGTTACTAAAGGCAATCCCTTATATTTGCCAGGCCTGTATTTTTCCGAATGATGTGTATAGGGAGCAAACATTTAATATTTTTAAATGATATATTCTGCCATTCTATTATAACTTATTATTGCATTTCTAGATGAAATTAAAGCAATTATTATTAGTTCAGGGGCCTGTTGCAATAACATTTTACTGGACTTAAGCCCAGTGGGGGGCCTAAATACCATGATTACAATTGTGACGTCATAATGGTTACCATGGTAACACACAGATGCCCCTGGGCTTAAGTCACCTACATGACTTAAGTCAGTTTATTGCAACACACCCCAGGTGTCTTAAAAATGTACCCGTACCTGTACTGAGGAACTTTCTAAAGTACCTGTACATAGGTACTATACAAAAATACTGTACCTGTACCTGGACCTGTACCTGACCATTTCACCTGTACCTGTACCTAGGTACTGTTGAATGTACCTGGTCCAAATCCTGGTCCATACATCTTCAATGGCTTTTTCATACACAATACTGTGGTGCCACCCAGAGTAATTTTTTAGTTGTGTACATCCATGCCAGTATATCAGGAATGACGTTTTTGTAAATGGTGTTTGTACTTGCATTCAAAATGTTTAGAACTTGCTTTTTATACGCACGTCTTATGATGGGAGTATTATGTTATACCTACCATCCATCCATCCATCCATTAACTTTTATTGTCACCACAATAACATACCAGGGCTTTGATGGATTTTCGCAAAACTCACCATAAGTTCTTACCAACTGATAATCTCACCCAGGTTCCATTATGGCCAAAGTCCACGCATATTTAATAAGGTCTTGACTCACTCAGCTATTTTGTGGTGTTGCTGCGATAACTTACAAAGAATATGAAGGATTTTGAAAAACTCATCAGAAATGTTAATCAGTAAAATATCTTGCCTTAGTTCGAAATCCACCAAGATCCATGGATATTTAATGAGGTCAGAGATCACTGCACTTTGGAGGTACATTGGTGACATAAAAAAATCCTATTGATTTACAGGAAACTCATTATACATATATACCAATAGACTTTCTCTTCTGATTTACATTCTCATAAAAATTCACACATATTTAATGAGATCAGAGGTCACAAGATACACTACAACATATTTCCACATTTGCGTAGCTCTTGTTACATGTACATGTCACACATGTACTTGAAAAGTTATCCAAGTACTCTTCCAGTAATTGTTTAACATATTAGGAAGCATCATACCTGATGTATATCCCATTGAACAGGTTTTTTGCATTAGGCCTGTAGGTCTTGTTATTAATCTAGATACATAGGTATATGTGTGTGTGCTAACAAGAGGACAGACCACCAAAGTCTAAATGTCAATGTGATTGGTAAATTAAAAGGGTACATGTTCAGAATTTGGCCTTCATTATAATTATTATTTTTCTTTCCTGTAAAAATGACCTATTTGGATTTGCCAACACATTGAGTAAATTACTGAATGTGAGAATAGGATTAGCTGAGGACAACAGACTACCCTTGGGTATAGGAGATACAGCCCCCCCCCCCAAAAAAAAAATGCACTGTTGAAGTTAATAGAAGTACCTCAATGTAAGAGTGATATCCTGTGTATTGTCAGGAAACCAGCTCATGGAGTAGACCTGAGTGCTTCCTTTATGGATCCAAAGCAAGGGGTGGTTTCTGTGCATGGTCCAAACTATATAAACCCAGGAGACCAGTGACAGGCAGCCAGGGGGAAATAGATCCTGTCAATCTTAGTGTACATAAATATTGTAATACATATTTGTTCCTATTCATTCAATTTTTACTAATTCACTGAGCATATGAACAGAAAATGTTGAACCAACTATATTCTGGTTCAGTGACTGCCTTGAATGCACCTATTGTCAAGGCAAGCCTGGGCCAGCTGTTGTTTGTGTAAGTGATGACCAATGGTCCTAATTGCAGAAGAGTACTTCACTGAGACCAATGATTAGTCTTCTTATCTAAATTATAAATGCTCTAGCAGCAATATCTGTTGAATATCTATACATTGTATTCTTTCATTAAAATACCAACAAAGACTATACTCAAAGGCAATAATTAAAGTACTTGTACCAATAATGAAACCTTTTAACATTTTGATATTCCATAAAGTAGTACAGACTGATAACAGCCACCAGAATAAATTTTCAACATTGAAACACATGAACAATTTGAAGCAGCACTAACAGCCAATCATGACTGAGTAAAAATGATAATTCATGCACACTGCCTTCCTGTGAATATAATTAATAAACAGTGAGAAACCTTCCAGTACCAATAGATAGAGATAAAACTATATAACTTCAGGTACCGTTATATATTCATTTAAATTAACATGAGCCCCTGTGAAATATATTTTTCCTCAATTTGTAATTTCTGCTAAACTTAATTCAAAACTTTGAACACATAGTGATACAGTATTACTATAATTTTGC
Source organism: Sipunculus nudus (assembly GCA_026874595.1). Classification (NCBI taxonomy): domain Eukaryota; kingdom Metazoa; phylum Annelida; class Sipuncula; order Golfingiida; family Sipunculidae; genus Sipunculus; species Sipunculus nudus. Next base: position 55,833,066 of record CM049321.1, read on the forward strand.
AATGCACTGTTGTAGTCATCTAAGTCTGCTGTTGCCGATAAATCACAATTAATATGTATTTGGAAGTTCTTATCATAATGTGGGTCTTTGTGGTTCGTAGATCTTTGTGATAGTAATAAAGCAAAGAAAATAAGACATTTTATATTTGCCATTTAATTGCCACTTATTAGCCAGAGGGGTATTGTCTGTGCCAGCATTTTCGGGAATTGCCAGTGGCATTTACCTTCCTGGCATTTACTGGCCAACCCTGCCCCTGCCCCAACTGGGTTGCATTAAATATTGTTCACCAATGAATAATTCTGCAGTTATTTGATAGACGATGCTCCTACACATCAGTAAACCAAAATCAGTTCATAGTATATAGAAGATAAGTTAGCCGATGAATCTCATAATGATGTCCAGAGACTCAACACAATCTGGCAAAAGTGCAGTATAGCCTATGGGTTTTACCATCTGAGCAAAACTTTATTACCAGAAGCAGCACTAATTTTTAACCTGCTGACAGGAAGTTGTATCTTGGTCATCTGAATACAGATGGTGCTAGGATGGAAATTCAATCAAATAAAACCAATAGCCAATATCCATGTGTTCTGCAGGGCAACATTATGGCTGCTGGTGTTAATTTATAATACAACATTATGGCTGCTGGTGTTAATTTATAATACAACATTATGGCTGCTGGTGTTAATTTATAATACAATATTATGGCTGCTGGTGTTAATTTATAATACAACATTATGGCTGCTGGTGTTAATTTATAATACAATTTACATTTTTTATTTCCAGATTGATGTTGCTTAACAAAAACAGGACATCGCACCAGAATATGGAGGCAACAGAAAACATAGACAATAAAAAATCATTGGAAAGGGGAGCTGAAATGTGTAAAGATAATGGAATTTTAGATTTCATTAAAATTGAACCTGGCCAAGATTCCAAGGTAGCTACATCAGATTCTGAAGACAGAATAACAGTTCATATATCAACTGTAGTTCCTAGTCAAACTGATGCAAGATATGTGAAAACAAAAAGGACTGTAAATAGGAAGCAAATGCAGGAGACGCCATTCACTTGCCATGAGTGTGGAACATCTTTCAGTAACAAAAGAAGTTTGAATAACCATGTACTGAGGCACAAAGGAGAACTGCCATTCACATGTGAACAGTGTGGGAAGGGCTTTGCTGATATTTGCAATTTTAGGAGTCATATAAGGATACATACAGGGGAAAGACCTTTTAAGTGCGAATACTGTGATAGGACTTTTGTAACCAAAAGTTCCCACAAGAAGCACCTGAAAATACACACAGGAGAAAAGCCTTTTAGGTGTGAACACTGTGACAGATGTTTTGCAGAAAAGAGCACTATGAGATTACACCTGAAAACCCACACTGGTGAAAAACCATTTAAGTGTGAGCTATGTGACAAAAGTTATATTCAGAGAGGTAGCTTACTTGTTCATATGAAAAACCATCCACTGGATCAGTCATTTTATTGTGAGCACTGTGATAAAGAATTTACTAGCCGGAAAGGTTTAGTTACCCACCTCAGGGTACATAATACAGAAAAACCATACAGGTGTGAACAGTGTGGCAAATTTTTCTCAGACCTAGAGGAACATTCTAAAAGGCGGTGTAAAGAGAAAGAAAGGTACAAATGTGACCAATGTGATAGATTGTTTCCTAATAAAGGATGTTTATCGATTCATTACAGGGCACACTTCAGTCGCGAGAAAAAGTTTAAATGTGAGGTGTGTGGAAGAGGCTTCAGTCAAAAGGCTTACCTGGTCGGACATTTAAGGAAACGGAAATGTCATCACTGTGGACTAAGTTTCAGTTGTATATTTGGACTTACTGCTCATATGAGGTCCAAACACAGTGAAATGATGGACAAATCATGATGTAGGGTACATGTAGCACTTTGGTTTATAGGTTAAAGATGCATAAACTGTTGCGGTAATATTTTATCTCATGCTATTAATTTGGGCTGAATACTAAAGATAACAATCAAAAACAGCCCAGCACACAATCGTTGTTCATAATTATTAAATAAATAAAATGGTGTTTATATTTTTTGCAGTAGTGTCATAAGTTTGTTTATGAATTTTTTACCTGGTTTTATCAGGAAATATGGCAATTACTTTATTTATTTAAGGTGTTCTGTCCTGCCACATGTCTAAGATATTAAGTGCTTCCTATATGTTTGTTGTCAAAAGAGTGATTGTGTAAGGTGTCAGCTTCAACCTGGCTTTCAATTTGCACAAAGGGGGGGGGGGGGTCCCGGTGAGGAGGGCGGCTAATAAAAGCACAGGCTTTATTCAGCGTTTTTGGTTAATACATATTGTGTCCACGGACACTTATTTTGTCACATTTATATAGGGATCATTACAGTAATGAAAACTTTCAGTGGTACTTTACAAAACATTCAAGAGATAAGATTTGACAATGAGTAAATATTAATCAAGACTCTGTTACGTTAGTTAAAAAAACAACTTCTTTTAACACATATATCCTCAAGTTCCGTTTAAAAACACTGACACTGCTTGAAGACCAGAGATCATATGGAAGATTGCACCACAATCAGGGTACTAATTCGGAGAAAATACAGTCCTGGTAAGTTTGTTTTTTTTCCTGGTAAAGGGTACTTTCAATAGTAAATTAGCAACTGATGTTCACGTTCGATAAACTGTCTTTTTAAAGTTCAATAATTCACACAAGTACGCCGGGGCCATATTATGAATGGACTTGTAAGCAAGAAGCAGGGCCTTAAATTGAGTCCTTTGTCAAATTGACAGCCAGTGTTATTTCCTGTGCACATAGCAGAAATTAGGTCAGCATTGCGTAATTTCTTGAAGTTACGGGCTAGAACATAATGTACTTTGTAAAAATAAATTCAGGAAATATATTTACCCACTTTACATGAGAATTGCTGAAGCTAGATACTTTTTTTCAGAGATATAACTTTATATAATCAGGATTCAGTTGTACACCCAAAATTAGATCTGAAATATTCCAATTTTTTAATTAACTTGCATTAATATAAAATCAGTACCTTAAATTTTGTCCAAATTGACCATGGCACATTTTTTCCTGTAACTGCTGTTGATTTGATTTTAACAGCTTGCAGTTATAACAATTTGTCTCAAATAATAATAAATTTAACACTGAAATTGAAAATCACAGCTTGCAGATATAACAATTTGTCTCAACAAATAATGAATTTAACATTGAAATTAAAAGATTCATCTTGTTTATTAGTCCTGTGTATTAAAGGGGTTTGTGGCTGAGGAGTCTCTGTTGTTACTGCTGGTTGCTGAAAAAAGAAATATTATAAGATTCATCTTGTTTATTGTACAGGTCTGTCAACACAATGGGGTGGATGGAAGTGTGTGTGTGTGTGTATGTGTGTGTGTGTGAGAGAGAGAGAGAGAGATAGGCTGTGGTAGTTACTGCAGACAGCCTGACTTAGCTCACCAAGACAGTGATAACTGGCCATCAGTGAAGTGATTACATAAGAGTGTGGAGCTTAGGTCTGCATACCACTATTCTTGGCTGTCCTCATGTAAACAATACTTGCCATGGTGCTTGAAAACTTGGATAAAATCTACTGTTATTCATCAACTGGTTTCAGATTTTAACAACTGCGTCCGCATGCGTGTCCGTGTCCGCACTTTCAAATTGCTTTATATCTCTTCCTTGCTGGCATCTATCTAAACTATATCATAATTCTGTTTTATTGAGGAAAAAAAAAATAAAATATTTCCTGGTGCTGTGACCTTGTCGTATGCTCTCAAGGTCAAGTCACAGTAGACTTCGGGCATCGTTTGTTGGTAAGCACGATTACACAAAGGGTTTTGATTGGATTTTGTTCTGATTTATTGGAAGGCATCGACTAACGATTATTTGGAACTGATCAACTTTTGGTTTGATGTTGACCCATATTTATGCAATTTATTAGCCCTTTTGCATTTTCAACAGTGACTTAATATCATCAAAAAGTGGTTTTAGGCGTTTTCCATTCACAATGTGAAATATTCATGAGTTTCAGTATTGTATAATTCTGATTTCACAGGGTTCTAAAATAAGGTTATTCTGACCTTATTTAGCCATAAAACTTGGTCAGACAGGTCACCTTTATCAATGCTATAAGCCCCTCTATTATTCATCAGAATTGGACCAAATCATGCATGACCATGGGGCTCTTCATGTATTTGCATGCAAATACAGTTTTATCCAGTTATGTGTTGGCTCGTCCATTATTCTCTAATTTACAGGGTTTCATTTTAGCAGGGCCTTTTTCCGCTTAGCTTATCAAATGTTTATATATATATATATATATATATATATATATATATATATATATATATATATATATATATATATATATATATATATATATAATAATAAACCAAAGAAAATAAGTATATTTTGCATTTGCTAAACTTTCCAAAATTCAGCTGACCGACGTGACCCATGGGTCCCATTTATTGATATGTTCCTCTAGTAAATCTTGACTGTTCAATGTAAATCCGAGTAGATTTATGCACTTAGAGTCACCAGCATGTATAGAATTGACCACAGGCTTATCCATTTGTGTGGCAAAATCAAAATATATAAACTTTTTTTGTTTCATTCATTTTCAACCAATTTCAGTTCTTCCAATGTCTGACATCTAATAACATGTTATTATAGTTCGTCCAATGTATGTAACTCAGCGTCAGTATCACGTCAGCAAACGTGTTGTTATCCGCATAACCCATTATCGATTCTGACCTATTTTCGACGAGATCGCACTAAGTACTACAATATCACGAGAACGGGGGTGGTCCCAGTATTGATCCTTGTGTAACAGAATAATCAATAACGACTGGATGGGAATGTTTATCATTTATCTGAACGGTAAACTTCCTGTTTTTTAAATATATGTTGTCAACCATTGTTCCGCATTATACGTAACTCCAAATCTGTTTCTCAGTACATGTATTAGTTCCGAATGGTCAAGTTTATTGCTACAACTGAAGTGATACACTGATTTTCCATATTTCGGACATTATCATTGCATATATGCGGATCAGCAGCGTTTCCATGCAAATTCCAGCACTTTATGCACTTTGATACTTTCGTAGTAGATGAGACTTTTTCATGTGTGCGTTGAAAATGCGGAAGTTTTCTCCATGATTTTTTAGAGAAGTTTCAGATTCCTGACTTGTCTGTAATTGGCTGGGGCTAGGTCAAGGCCCTTCTTTTTCAGTATTGGATTTGTAACCACATATTTTAGAGCTTACGAAAAAAACTCCACCTTTGAATGATAAATTAACGTACGTGTTAACGCTGACAACAATAAATCACTTTGTTACTTCACTATTCTACTTGATGTCGGATCATTTGAACAAGGCGTAGGTTTTGCTTTCAGTCTCCGGATAATATTGTGAATTTCCTCTTCGTTAAATTCGAAGTTAATGTCGAATGGTGAGCAGCTGATAACTGGATTTGCAAATGATATTCCGATGTCTTGATTCTTCTCATTCAGACATGGGAGTATCCATAGATATCCCAGTCGCAATTTTATTTTGTCACCTTCTGCATTAAGTATCAAGTCATTTATGTAATTGCTTTAAGCCCATCTAACACACTTTGTATATAATTTCCGTACCATTTTGTATTGATCCCAAAAAAAACTAAAGTTCTTAGCTTTATGGTCTTCATTTCTAATGCCCTTAATATAGACCTCGGTTTCTTCAGATGGCACAATGGCACCCCATTTCGAATGGTAACTGTTTTATCTCTGATTGGTGCATGTTCATTTAGTACCCGTGTCAAACCATATATATATATATATATATATATATATATATATATATATATATATATATTGTGATGTATGTCCGTACGCGATGGCAGGGCACTCACGGAAGGACCTTAGAACCATTGACCCAGGAACAACAGGAACGCGTTGACCCGTGTCGCCTACAGTCATCTATTGAACTCCGGCAACAACAAATAAACGGACAAAGAGAACGTTTTCATTCATTCATTAACAGCGGTTAAACAACCTGAACTGGAATTTAAAAGTGGATCGATCGATATTGCGTTAAGGTCCACAGACACTATAAATACCCTTCATTTAGTGATTTTGAATTGGGTTGCAAACAAGAACTGATATCCAGGGATATCCAGGCCTGATGATGTGTAGTCTCCTTGTGATAAGGCGGAGACATTTTGGACGTTTTGGACTTTATTATGGCTGTGCACGGAGTATGAACTGAACTTTCGTTATGACTCCTCAGAGCAACCCCGGAGTCATTTTTATTTCGTCAAACCAGCACCAGTGACTTTGATTTACAGCAGATAAGTATTTCTTCATTTGTACCGCACCAAGATTTAGTTATTATGTGTTAGAGACTTTGTATTCATGTATTGAATATATTGTAAATAATGTTTGTTTAAATAATTATTTAAATTTTGTACTATATTTGTGAGTCAGTTTTTCATTTAACATTTTCGTTGTGTGAGTGGAACTCGGGGATGTTTTGTGCTACACGCAACATAAAATGGGGGCTCGTCCGCTTGCTTTTCTCTTTTTGGCTCGTTTTCTTTAGGGGTATGAATTGGGGTTATTTCTACATTTTTCAAATCATTTTTCTATTTTGAGTATTGATTCAAATATCATAGAGTTTCATTTTTGATGTGAATTTCTAAAGTAAGAAAGACTCACAGTAAACATTAGTAACATTGTAGTAGATTGTATAGTCATATAATTTTTAGAAATAAGTATTAGTAGTAGGAGTACAACTCTGCGTCATTAAATGTACGCGTCGACGCAAGGTGAAAAAAGGGTGGTATTTCGTGTGTGCGTCGACGCAAGGTGAAAAAAGGGTGGTATTTCGTGTGTGCGTCGACGCAAGGTGAAAAAAGGGTGGTATTTCGTGTGCGCGTCGACGCAAGGTGAAAAAAGGGTGGTATTTCGTGTGCGCGTCGACGCAAGGTGAAAAAAGGGTGGTATTTCGTGTGCGCGTCGACGCAAGGTGAAAAAAGGGTGGTATTTCGTGTGTGCGTCGACGCAAGGTGAAAAAAGGGTGGTATTTCGTGTGTGCGTCGACGCAAGGTGAAAAAAGGGTGGTATTTCGTGTGCGCGTCGACGCAAGGTGAAAAAAGGGTGGTATTTCGTGTGCGCGTCGACGCAAGGTGAAAAAAGGGTGGTATTTCGTGTGCGCGTCGACGCAAGGTGAAAAAAGGGTGGTATTTCGTGTGCGCGTCGACGCAAGGCGGAAAAAGGGCGGTATTTCGTGTGCGCGTCGACGCAAGGTGAAAAAAGGGTGGTATTTCGTGTGCGCGTCGACGCCAGGCGGAAAAAGGGTCGTATTGTGTGTGCGCGTCGACGCCAGGTGAGAATGTGGGCATGTTGCGCCGACATTTAAAGAGGTTTAGGATGGGAATGTGATAGCACCACTCGATCGGACTATGTGTTGGCCTTTAAAAAGGCCTTTTTTTAATGTTTTTTCTTCTTTTGTGATTTTTTTTTTGGTTTTTCTGTTTTTCATGGAAGGACATTAAAAATAAACTTCCAGCTTCCTGTTGGCGTAATCGATGAATGCGCCCGGCGGATGCACAGGTTTTCCTCCCAAGAGGTCTGCGTACTGCTGCGGATGATACATGCGCATGAAACTTCGGAGCAGGGTCAGCTCCTGTTGCATGGATTGGAAATTATCAGCTTCTTGTCGGATGAAACGTTCGAGGTCGTCTTGCGTCTGGGTTTGGGGTTGGAAGTCGGTGTTGGCCTTAGCGGGAGTACCTTTGTGTGTATCGTAATCATCTTCGTCGTCACTGATGACGATTACTTCGTCTTTATGGCCTTTCCCCGCTGAACGTCTGGGTTCTGATTTTACTTTGATAAACTTGGCTGTTTGTTCCGCCCTGGTAGGTGCGTACACATACCCGGCCCCATCTTCTAGCTCAGCCATGACCTTACAGCTGCAGTCACAGCAATGTTCTTTATCAGGAACCAAGTGCCTTGGGTCTTCGCACATCCACATTAGCGGCATGTGGCAGTTTCGGCAATCTGCCCCGTTCGTGTCGACGTTTGTGAATTCACTCAGCAGTTCTGTGTCTTCCATGGTGGTTGAGACGAGAAAGTGCAGGGTCAGTTGTGTGAGGTTTTATATAATGTTCGTAAATGGGCCCAAATATAAAGCAACCAATAGGAAAAGCCCAAGGATTAGCCAATGGCGTGAGGGGCCAGATGCGAAAGGAGCCAATGAGGTAGGAGGAACGTTAACACCACCGACCATCAGCGAGGCAGGGGATCCCTGCTGCAGCGGACATGGACAGGATAAAAAGTCTAACAGCCAATAGGAAAAGGCCTAGGACCAGCCAATGGCGTGTAGAGACGGGGGTGAAGGGAACCAATGGGAAAAGCGGGGGGACTTCAGCACCACCGACCATCAGCTGGAAAAGGCGGGAACGCTTACAGGCATTTGCAGCAGTGATCCATGAGTGTGTTTCATGTTGGGTTAATGAACATTTAAGTTTACGTGTAATGCGACAATACGCTTAAGACCTGGATGTGGTGTTGGCCCTGAAAAGGGCCGTTGGGTTTTAGTTTGCAAGGCAAACTATTTCAGACAGATGTTAACCACCATCCCTGGTGGACACCCCCAGCCTTCTTTTACCATATCTTCATAGGTTTTTGCGCATTCGCAGCAATGTTCCTTGTACGGAGTGCCGTGTTCTTGCACTTGACAGTGCCAGAGCACGGGCAACTCGCACTCTGGGCATGCGCCACCTTCATAATCAGCTGCTGTAGGTTGCTCCATGATGACTGGTTATAGTCACTTGGGCTGGTGGGTTTATATAGGCATGAGGGTATAAAACCAACCAATAGGGAAATGGGCCCAAAAAAAAATTAACCAATGGCGAGCCTGTTTAAATTAAACCATTTGTGTGTCCGGTTGCAGCGTTGATCCACCGTTTGTGTGACGGTCATGTGAATAATATGCAAAGGGCGGGCAAAAGAAAGGTGACTTGTAGTGTAGTCGGAACGATAACGCTCATGATCTTAATGTGTTGTTGGTCCTGAAAAGGACCTTTTTTTTATTTTGTTATTTTTTTATTTTTTTATGCATTATCTGTTTTTATGAAACGGGAACTGGAATCTTCAACATGAAACTCAGTAGTAAATGCTTATCTTCCTCTTGCTGTATTCAATCCGGATTTTAGGTGGCGGGGCCAACTGTTTTTCCAGCACGTGCCCTCTGTCGGGGCTGCTTGGAGGATCCAGGAATACAACACGGGAGCCATCATCCTGCCGGGACGGATTCTCCACCTTTTCCTGTTCAACGAAATATTTCTCTTCCATTGAAAGTTCGTGCCTGTCCATGTCGCTCGCTCGTTCAAAGCAGATTGAGTGTGGGGTGTGGTTGTAAGCCCTTTTATATACGAAAAGTCGGAAATGAACCCAAAAAAAACATGCAGGAGAATAACGGGGTTTCGGGTCAATTAAAAAAAAACAGCCCACAATAATTTTCAGGTCAAGCTTGGTTTACGGGTCAATTAAAATTGACCCTAAATCAAAGGTTTGCAGGTCAGCCGGGGAGGTCAGATTTTTGGGTCAATTAAAATTGACCCACAATCCTACCTTTGCAGGTCAACCGGCCGGGTCAGGTTTTTGGGTCAATAAGAAATGACCCGAAAACAGGACCAGCAGGTCTGTCGAATCAAAACGAACCCAATAAAGGCGGAGGGCCAATGGGAGGGCAGGCGAGGTGCCCAATAAAAAAACACGCCCAAAAAAAAAACGAAAGGACCAATAGGGAGAGGGGGATCCAACCCACACCAATCAAAACAGGCCCAAATATAAGTGTTAGCTATAAATAGGGGTCAAAAACTGACTGTCGGCAAGTCTCGTGTACGTCCGTTACACAATGAAGTTGCGTCGCTTCATCCGTTGGTGTGGCAAGGGTCAGGTCCGGGTGCCGCGGGAGGCGTTGGCTGAGCGCTGTTCAGCTTTCGCCAATCAACGTGCCCTGGACCGGGCGGCCAGTTCATCCCCCGTGATTCAGCAGGAGGTCCGGCGCTACAGGCGGGGAGAGCAGTTAGTGAAGGGTACGATTTCGGCCTTGGAACTTCACAATTATATTCAGTGGGGTAAGGCCCTCCGTACAGAAGCCGGACAGGAGCTGGCCGGCTACATCGAGCGGGGGAGGAGAGAGAGGCTCGCCAGGGAGCGCGACGGTTTCATCAAGGCGTCTGAGCAAGCCAGGGAAGGTTCCCCGGAAGAACAGAAAAGATTCAGACGCCAGGTCATCAAGGAGGCCTTCTTCTGGCGGGAGCGGGGCGGCTACGAGAAGCCAACGGCAGCTCGCGAGTTGGAAGCCGCCCTCGCGAATTTACTCATGGACACCCCCCAGGGCGGTTTCTGGGAGGACATCATAACCCAGGAGGAGCGGTACGTGGCCCGGCTCCTCCGCAGCAATCCTCGTTGGCTGATGGTCATCGAGGATTGAGCCACGCAACCCAACGGCCTTTTTTAAGGCCAACACACAGTTAAGATCTAACTGTTTTATCACTGAAAAAAAAATATGTTTCCTTTGGCACAAAATTCCCCTGAGTAAAACAAAACCAAAAAAAATCCCGATTGAGAGAAAAAAATCGCCCTTGCATCTTATAAAAAACCCCTTGACAGGCAAACTTTTTAAGTCCGAGAAAAAAATTAAAAAAAAACCCTTTATATTTGTATAAAATAGGCCCAAAAATAAACCCTAATAGACCACAAAACCTGGTTTTTAAATCAGGCCCAAAATACGGTTTGATGAAAATGAGCCCAAAAATAACGAGGATGAGTCTTAGGCCCAAAAATAATAATGGGATATAATCTGTAAATAATCCCCCAAAAAAAGAATTGGCCCAAAAAACAATGCACCGACCATCGCGCTTCTATCGGATCACTGCTGCAGCAGGCACACACACACATATGCAAATGAGAGGGTCGCAGCTGCCAGGTGCGGTATTTAGCTGAAGTCAGGGAGGTACAATGGACAGTTCGCTAACCATGTACTTTTGGGTGCGTGGGAAGTGGGAGAAGCGGGACTCCCGCGTTACCAAAACGTGCAGGTACTACAAGGAGGTTTCCCAAGCACTGCAACGGAGATGGAGGCGGGAACTGATCACGCGGGGGTTTCTGGCACGAGACAGGAACATGATGGTCGCCCTGCTCAATATTCATACAGGCTTTAAGAGGGGAGATTTCTGGGAATGGGTGCTGCGGAAAGAAAAGAAGTTCACCAGGAAGATGATCTACGACCACATGGTGCTGTGATGCACCATCGGAATGCACAACGGCCCTTTTCAGGGCCACCACACGGTCACGGTCTGGCGTTCACACACATATACACTTACTTGCAGCTGCGATCCCCTTTTTTGCATATATGCAAATGAGGGGATCGCAGCTGCAGAGGACGTATTTTCAGGGTATTTAACAGGAGTCTGGAAGCCTGTCATCACAGACACCGACTATGGCACATAGGGATTACGGGTGGCTCTATGAGCAACACCACCGTTGGGAAGCAAGAATTAAAAAACCCCTGCGGCTGGAGTTTTTGTGCCTGGACAAGGTGCGGATGCTGCTCACAGACAAGTACCACGGGGAGTACGCGTCGTCTTTATTCTTTCACATGGGAGTTTCACGGGCATTCCCAACCCCCGTGTTCAATGACCTGGTAGAACTGATGGAACTGAACACCAACCTGTTATTGAAATTTCGTGGCCACATGTTCCGTGAGCCGGTCATTCTCTACTTGCCACCGCGGATGTTTTACAAGAAGGGAGACGGTTCAGAGAAAAGCGCTTGATAAGGCGGGAGACCCACAACCCCCAAAACGGCCCTTTTCAGGGCCACCACACATTCTCGGTCTGGCGTTCACACCCGCACGTCGCCTGCAGCTGCGATCCCCCCTTGTTTCGCATGTATGCAAATGAGGGGATCGCAGCTGCAGGGGAGCACACACACCCCACATGAAACAAAAGGACAACACAGTGCTTCTACACAGTCCTTTTATTGAACACATTCAGGGAAAGCGGAGGTCACGAAACCGTACTTGGAATCGAACACTTTCTCGGCAGCGGGGGCGTCGGGGTCGACCGGCGTGGCCCATATTTCCACTTTGTGGCCGTCCAGGGTGTTCATGCTGCTGTATTTTTCCACGGCGCAGACGTAAGCTTCCTGCAGGGTGCGGTGGTTGTCCGACTTCCACACTTCTTGTTTCGTCCTTTCGTAGCCGAACCGCCGCACCGTGCACACCGGCGGGTAGAAATACAGGAACGCCACGAACCGCATGTTATGCGGCCGGGGGCACAGCACAGTCCCGTAACCGGGCATCACACGTTCACTTTTTTCAGGCGGGAGGTGAGCCGCTTGACTTTTTCCAAGTGTTTGATCTGTGCTTTGGCTTTCAGGATTTCCAGTTGGAGTTTCAGCCGGGCGTTTTCCAGCCGGAGTTGTTCCAGGTGCAGGTGCTGCAAAACCTCTTTATCCATCGGATGGTCACTGCCGAACTGCGTCCGTCGTCCTGCGTTCACCCTTTTTTAAAATGCAGGAGGATGTACATGTCGCCTTTTTCAGTGCATTGCACTAGGTCCCCCGAAGGCAGTTTGAATTCCATAGCCAAGACCGAAAAGATGGCGCCGGGTTCACACTTGTGGTAGTCCACTCGCGGGGGCAGGTGGGTTTGCAGTTTCTGGTTCGTTACGGGCACCGCGGCCAAGATACGCCTGTCGCTTTCCCCTTCTTGCGTCAACGTGTCGGCTTCGATGAAATCGGCGTGCACTTCGAAAAGTCGATGTGTCTTCCCTTTGAAACACATTTTCGGGAAACCTATCTTCACCAGGCCCACCTGCCATTTCCCTGGGGAGAGTTGGAACGGGGGTTCGATCCGGATTTTGTAAGAAGCCGGGGAAGAGGTTTCGACCTCCAGGTTCAAGCGCATGTAAAAATCCTTCGTGCGCTGCATGGTGGGTTTGGGGCGATACACGCACGCACACACCCTCTTATATACACAGGCACACACAGTCACGTGATCGACCAACAAGACAGGCATCAAACACAACTTTTATTTCAACCAAGACACAAAATCGAACGTGTTTAAAACATATCTACAGGATAAACTGGGAAGCTTCGGCGTCGCACGTCTCGTCATCGTCTGAGGGGTCCGGCAGCTGGGAATACGGTTCTTCGTCTGCGGCGTGGTAGAAATGGAACCCCGAGCACGTTTCGGTTTCCAGGTAATTTTGGTGGTGTTCTGTGCAAGGCAGTTTGGGGAACAGCTCTAGAATATCGTCTGTTTTGGTCACCAGCTCGTCCCAGACAGCTTCGGGGAGGGCCAAGCCGGACTTGCTGGGCCACAGCTTGTCGTCTTTGCCGATGTACCAGTCCCGGATTTGCACGCAGTAATGGAACGCCGGGTCGACGGTCACTTTCAGCACGTCTCTTCCGTTCAGGCTAGTCCCCAGGACGTACTCGAACCCCCCGCTGGTGACCTGGTTCGTCACTTTCTTCACTTCCCGACTCAGGAATTCTTTGTGTTTCACCAGTTCTTTCAGACAGGCCAAATTGAGCAGGCGTTTCTTCTCAGGGACGCCGTCCCGCCACAAACCGATCATGGCACGGGGCTGTTCCTCTTCTGCTGCGGCAGGGACTTTGGTGAGGAAATACCCAAAACCCAAGTCCACTTTGTTTTTGACGGGACACCGGTCCGACACTGCCGGCGCTGCCGAGGGTTGAACGCGGTGCGAGTGCGGCGCGTTTTCTTTATCAGTCTTGGGCAAGGGCCGCTGCATGGCGGAGGCGTAATTCTTGCCCTTGGGTTTCTTGGCGCCGGGCTGCTGGTGCTGCAGTGCGATACCAAACCCGCGTTTCATCCTGGAAGTGCGGCAGACGTGTGTAAACTCTCAGGCCGAAGGGTGTTTTATACCCTCAAAGCGCTCAGACAGCCTCCGCTCATTGGCTGGCGGTGAAGCCGGTCTTTTATTGGCTCATCCCGTTCCCCCGTCTCCTATTGGTTCATCCCGTCGCTCCCCGTGTCTTATTGGTCGGCGGGATGAACCAATCCCGATTGGCCGGCGGGGCCTCGACGAATCCTATTGGCCGGTGGGGCACAGGGAGGGGGCGGTCCTTCACTCCGTGTCTAGCCCCACCTCCCTTCTCATTGGTTGGGTCTTCCTGGCCGGGGATTGGCTGACACTCACACGAAATTTTTCAGGACGTTCCTGTCGGGCCCGATGCTGATTTCCCCGTCGTACTCGAAATACGCCACCATCGTGTACTGGTCATTCAATTTGGCCAGGGAGTCACTGGAGTCCTCGTCGAAACGGAACTGGATCCGGAGGGTGCCGTCTTGCTTCGGGTTCTGGTACATCTCGTCGGACGCCAAGGCCGGGGTGAAATCCATGGCGTGGAGACAGTTCCCCTTAGGGTAATCTTCGTACGTGAGGCCGATGCCCGAATCCCCACGGTGCAACCCGATGGACCGCAGCAGGTTCAGGTAAGCGTGTTTCCAGTTGCTTTTCCAGTTGGGTCGGTAGGGCCATTCCGTGCGCATCCGCCCCGCGTAGTACACTTCCATCTGTTCCAGGCCCAGGGGGACAAAATTGAACGGGTTCTCCGTTTCTTTCCCAGCCACGGCCGTGGATTTCACGAACCCGAACACCATGCGCCGTGGGAGGGTGCCCATGATCAGGTTGTCGAAATTGGCGAAATTGGTCTTGGGGTTCAGCGGGGCAGTGCGCATTTCCACGTGGCGTAGCGGGAAACGCACGGGGATGCCTTGGCTGAGGCTGGTCTCGTTGCGCGTGCGCAGGGCGGGGGTGGGCATTACTTTCCTCACCATCAAATACATGTTTTCGATTTTCAGTTGGTTGTCTTTACCCCCGATCTGCAAAATGGGGAATTCCTTGTGGTTCATGAATTCGAACGAGAACTCGACGTCCACCCCGTTGATGAGGTACCTCTCCTGGTTACAGATGTCCAGGTGCAAAGGGGTGATGAACTCGATGGGTTTGGAGTATTTGCTACCTCCCGGGAAAAACATCAGGAACCGTTTCAAAGCCCCTTTGTTCTTCATTTTTGAGTCCAGGACGCTTTCCAGGGTGGTGAGTCCCGTGTTCTTGCTGTCGGTTTTGACTTTGTGTTCTCCGCTGCTTTCCGTGGTGTAATCGGTGTTGACCGTCATGGCCTCAGGCACCGCGTCAAACTGGCCGGGGGTGTCGTTGGCCCACCCGGTCTCAGCGTACAGGATCTCGTCCTTGTACTTCTGGTCAAAACCCAACTGGTTCTCCATGTAAGCCCGGAAGGGGTACAAATGGTCCTGGGTGCACACTTCCGTCATGTTCAGTTTCAGGTTGACCTGGCGCCACATGGAGTGGACGATGTTGTTGATGGGCGCGATGAAATCGCTGCTGATTTTCTGGCACGGTTTGTTTTTATCGGTGCAGATGTACAACGTCATGCACATGAACGTGTTTTGGAAATCGATGTACTCTTGGGACCGGCCTGAAATTTTAAATTGCAGGGGCCCCCCGCTGGCCAGGGGAGCCGTGGAAATAGGGTCGAATTTTTCCCATCGCCCGTCCGTAATGGAGTCTTGCTTCGTGTTCCCGGTGAACAGGTTGATCTTCCGGGCCAGGTCAGGTGCGCGGTCGCTCATGGTGGCGGCGGCGTTGGCGGCTTCACACGTGTGTGTGTGTTTGCGCGTTTTGCCAGTTCCGGTGCTATTTATACTTTTTTCACCCGGCGGGCCGCGCCAGGACATCGAAACGGTACACGTCGTCCAAGTAGTTCAAGGCCCAGACGATCCAATTCAACAGAGGGTCTTCCACCGAACGCAGGACGGCCCGGAAGAATTCTTCTTTGGTCCCACCGCCCAACACCACCGCATTCGCCAACCTGAATTCGGACGAGGGGTTTTCAAGGTGCGACCAGATTTCCGTGAGGAACAGCTCGAACTCCCTCACTCCCATCCCCATGGATTTCTTCAAAAACGTCCCCACGCCCCGGGCCGCCCTGAAAAACACGGGGTCTTCCGGCGCGCAGACGGTCGCAGGGTCCACACCTTTGGCCTCGGTGACGCTGCACCACACGCTTTCGGCGAGCACTTGCATGGCCAGGGCCGTCAATGTGATCAGGTTCTTATCGCATTTTTCGTAAATGTTCCTCAAGATCGGGGTCCGGTCTTGCAAGGTCGCCATGTACACGATTTCTTTCTGGTACCGCAAGTACATGCCTTTGTTCTCGTTCTGGGCTACCAAGGAGTCCGGGTCCGGGTCGGGGTCAGGGTCCGGGGGCGGGACCGCGTCGTCCGGCCGCGCGGGGTATGTCCCTTGCATCGACGCCGGTGTGTCTGCGGTGGCCCCTGCCACCACGCCCCTTGCCGCACCTTCCGTGGATTGCACGAGGTAAGGGGCGTCCGCGGTGGGGTGGGGTTCGTCCGACCCGTCCAGCACCCGGCGGCGGACTTGGTTTTTTGCGGGGGTGTCAGGGCTCCATCGGACTTTAGGTTTTCCCGTCGTCGACGGTGTGCTGAACGTGTTGCTAAGGTCAGGGAAGAGGGTGTTGGAAGAATGCGGGGTGGGGAACGGGCTTTCGGTCGTTCCCGGCGTCAACGGCACGCTGAACGTGCTCTTGCGGTCAGGGAAGAGGGTGCCGGAAGACCGCGGGGTGAGGAACGGGCTTTCGGTCGTGTGGTCCCCTCCGCCGGCGTCTTTCTTGGCAGGGGTGGTGGACGGCGTGTCCACCCCGGTTATCTCGTACCCGTTTTCGACCGGTCTCAGTTTGAACCGCAGAGGAGGTTTCGGTGGGGTGGCGGTAATCGCCGGGGCTTCCGAAAACCCCATGGCCATGAGGTCCGCCTGGGAAATGGTGGTGGTCCCAGGGGCGGCGCCCGGAGGTTTGGTCTGCCGCGCTTTCGCCGGTGTGCTGGTGGCCGCGGGTGACACGGGTTGGGACGGGACTGAAGGGACGCTCTCTACGGAAGAGGGTGGGGGAGAGCTTTTTTTCAGGGGTGTCTTCTTCCGTCTCCGGTTCACCAAGGCTTTTTCCAAGCCCAGTTCGCAGCACCCGCCCGCCGCCGCCTTCTTCGCTTCAGTGAGGTAAGGGTTATCAGGGCGGGCCCGGTACCTTTTCTTGCGGCCGACGCGCGGCGGCGACCCTTTCCTCGGGCGGCCCCTTTTCGTCCGCGGCGGTGTTTTCCCCGTCGGGATGTTCGGGGGCCTCCCGCGCGGCTTTTTCTTCTTTTGGCCATCGTTCTCTCTGGAGTTTTTCGCCATGTAAACGGGTTGTGGCGGTCGGCGGCCCTATTTATACTTTTCTGCCGGGGTCCTCTAAAACGGCAAGGTCACGGTTTTCACCCGGGCGCGCCGGCGGGGCCGTTTGAATGGGCGGTGGGGGGATACCCCCTGCCGGGCGCGGGTGCTGTAACTGCGTTTCCGTGAAGCGACAGGGGGCCCGGCTTCCGCTGCTTTTTTGGATGCTGTGGCTATAGGGGTCATCTTGTGGACCGTCCTCAAAGTGGTCTGTTCCTGTGAGAGGGGTGCCGTTCCCGGCCCGGCAACTGGCGCTGGGATGTTCACAGGCGGGCTTGGGTTGGCCTGTGCGATGCGAGGCACCCATCCCTGCTGCCCTTCCGCTCTCGTCACGAACCGCCCGATCCCCACGTGCTGGCTTTTCATCCCGTGGCCCCCGAGGCCTTTCTTGTCGTGGAACCGCGTCCCGATCCTCACCATCGTTGTCCCGCGTGCGTTTTTCAATACTGGCTGGGTTCCCCTGGTTGAAACCCCCCTTTTATACGTTTGAGTTTCGGGTTGGGCATCAGGTACCCCATGCCTGTGCCTAGCACCGTCGCCCAGTACGCCCGGTCTTCTGCAGGGGCGAACCCCCCGGCCAGGACCGTCAAGGATGTCAGCACCACCGCCGTCACCATGAACACCTGGGCCGTGAACAGGATCAGGCTCCTGTTGCAAAGCGTGCCTTTTTGATCTGTCGGGTGGGTTCCCACGAGTTGAATTTTTCCGGGTAACCCTTCCATTTTACCAGGGAATACGACACGCCCTTGATTTTTTTCGTGCGCAAGATTTTTTCCACGCGGTACTCGGTCTTTTTGGCGACTTTCTGGACTTCTTCCCGGTAAAACCTACCTTTTATAGCTTCCCCGGCCAAATCTTCCACTTCGTACATCGTCACTGGCGACGCCCCGGCCAGGCCCGGGGCTTGGTTGACCCGGGTGATTTTAAACTGTTCTTCCGACCAACGGGGGCGGTACCCGCGTTGGTCAAACGCGTGTTTTTTCACGAGGGACAACCTCACCTGGTCCCCCACTTTTAAAGCTTTGGCAACGCGTCTTCCGCGCGCAGCCCCCAGCCGGGCGGGGTCGCCGTACAAACGCCGCCAGATCTCCCACTGGTTTTTGCTGGTGACGTCAGCGGGCCGGGCCCCGATCGCCGAATGCCGCCGTCGGTTGTAACCGTCCACCACAGCCTGGAGTCCGTTCACCCATGAGGGGGTGCCTTTGGCTTCCATGCGTTTGTACAGCTGGGTTTTCAATGTGCCGTTGAACCGTTCCACCAGCCCTGCTTTGATTTCCCGGTTCCCGGTACTGAACCACCGCACGCCCTCCTTTTCCAACAGGTTCTGGACGGCCTGGTTTTTAAATTCGCGCCCGTCGTCTGTCTGCAGGCGTTCCGGGACACGGCCCCGCTTGAAAATAGCCGCCAGGGCGTCGCGGACTTCCCCGCCCGTTTTCGTTTTCACCGGGGACGCCCAGGCATACCGTGACAAGACGTCCACCACCGTCAGGATGTACCGGTACCCTTTGTTGTGCCTGGCCAAGGCTTGCATGTCCGTCAGGTCGGCTTGCCACTGCTCGTCCAACCCCGACACCAAAGTGGCCGAACGCGGGAACTGGCGCCTGGCCCGGCGGTGCAGGGTATACGGGTCTTGCCCGCTCAACCATTCCTTTACCGTTTTCAACCCCACCCCCGTGTAAAGGCTCAAATCCCTCGCCGAACCCGTGTACGCCACCGGGGACCTGTCGTCGTAATACGCGCGTGCCAAACGTTCGCTCGTCCGTTTGTTTGGGGGCATCGGTCAGTGTTTCCCGGAAAAGACGACGTGGTACTGCACCCGTCGCCTCGTCACACCTGCTCCGGGGATTCGGGCGGCGGCAGCAGCGGCCGCGCCGCCGGCGCCGCGGCGGGGGCCCCCCTGACGGGGGCGGGGGCCCTCCCGGCGGGGGCGGGGGCCTTCCTGGCGGGGTGCCCTCCGGGTTTCTTTGACCGTCTGGCTTTCAGCCCGTTTCTGGGTGGGAGAGCTCGGGGGTTTTTCGGCGGGGTCTTCCGGGAGGCTTTCGCCGTCACTGCTGCTGCTGCTGCTGCTGTCGACGGTGGGGTACACCACTTTTTCCATAACTCCCGGGCGAGCACCGAAGAAATTTCTTTCCCGTCCCGGGAAAGCAAATGTTTTTTTCTTTGCGTGTACGAGGATTGTGGGCGGGTGAAGGTTTTCGCCCCGTATTTATAGAGTTTTTTCTGGACCGCCGCGTTGACTGGCACGTGGCCGTGCATCCAGTTGTACACGAGGTTCGAGGCGAAATTGACCGCCCCTTGCCCCACGCTTTTCTTCAGGACTTTTCCCCCGCCCGCGATTTCTTCGTAGAGGGGAGCGTACTTGCGTGCTTTCACCAGGAGGTCCATGCCTGCCGTGTGTGTGTGTGTGTACAGGGCCTGTCCTTCCTCCCCCCCCTTTTATACCCTTTTCAGAACCATCGGTACAAGGCCCGGTGTTTTTCGGTCACCATGTCGTTCCAGTCCGCGTCTTCGCCCCAGTCCGCCAAATAGTTGACGGGCGTCTCAAAGATGCTTTGTTTCTTGGCGGGGTTGTACCTGAAGACGAGCCCGATCACCAAGATCCCCGGTTTCAACAAGATTTCGTCCGAATCGAGGTTCGTGACCTGGAACCGGACGGTGTGGCGCTGGAACGCCGGGTAGACCCGGAAAAATTCAGGTTGGTCGGTTTCACTTCCCGCGTGCCGTTTAGGCCTGATTCCCAAAAAAGCAACGTGTGCATGTCCTTGGAAGGCATGTCCGTCAAGTTGGGGTCCGGGGTGGTCAGGTCCGTTTTCAACAAAAACACTTTGTCTGCTTCTGGCTGGTGGAACGGGAACTTGTACGTGACGTCCACGACGTTCGGGGCCTGCACCGCCCGCGCCTGGACGCTCCCGAGGAACTCGTACGTGTCCTCTTTCCCGAAGGGGATGCCCTGGGCCAACGGTTCCAGCTGCTCCGCCGTCAAACAGTTCGTCATGAAAAGCAAGACCGTGTTCGTGTCCAGGGAAAAATACCGCATCAGCCCCTTGCTCAAGAACAACCCCGGTAACAACCCTGTGACCCCCTTTTTCCGGTCGAGGTTTTTAAACCGCACTTCCAGTTTGGTCACCCCTTTTTCTTCCACCGACACGCATTCGCACAACCACGTCTTGCCAAACCCCGACAGCGTTTTGAAATCGTACTCCGAATCGCAACGGGAAAACAACCACCAAATGATGTGGTTCAGTTCGCTGGTGAACTCCTCCAGGGTGTACTGGTGGCATTTTTTCGGAAAAGTGTAACGCACTGTTTTCTTTTGCTGCGCGTGCCGGATGGGTTTGGACATATGCAACTTGCGCCCGGGGTTCAGCATGAAAGGGACGGCCTCGAATTTTTTCACCAACGCGTTGCTCATCTCGAGTTCCTTCTCGCTCGTGTCCCACAGGAACGCTTCGATGAAACTCCCCCCTGGCACGCAAACGTGGGCGAGTTCGGGGTGGATCAGGTGGTCGCATGCGACTTCCCAGTTTTCAGCCGAATTGTACAAAGGCGACGGCAACGTCGACACGAACCAGTTTTTGGTCGGGTGGAACTGCGCTTTTACGATGCAGTGGTTTTCTTCCATATTCACTGCCCGACCGTGTATTCCCAATACCCTTGTTTCCAGCCCTGCGGCCTTTTTATAGCCCCTTGTGTTTTCTTCGCCTTCTTGTTCTTTTTCTTCTTGTGGGTGGCGGCGCCCGGTTTTTTCTTAGGCCGTGTCTTCTTTTTGGCAGGGCCGCCGGTGGGCTGTTTCTTCCCTGGGGGTTTCTTCTTTTTCGAGGGGCCCGCGGTGGGCGGTTTCTTTGCCGGGGGTTTCTTCGTTTTCTTCTCCCTGGCCGGAGAAGTTTTTTTCTGCGGGGGCCTGTCCTCCTCCTCCTCCCCTTCCCTGCCCCGTTTCCCCGAGGCCTGCCGCCAACGCTCCCTCGCCTCCGCCAGGGCCTTTTCTTCTTTTTCAAGCTTTTGTTCTCTCGCTCTCCCTTCCTTTTCCATCCGTTGTATTTTTTCCCGCAGCCCCCGATCGCTTGACCGTGGGCCCTCCTTTTTAGGGAAGAGGGGGTGGTTTTTCATAAATTCTTCTTTTGCCGCATGCGCGAGCACGTTTTCCCTGTCCACAAACGCGTGGGCGATCTCTGTGTACGTGAACGGCATTTCGTGGTCTGGGTCACGCAGAAATTTCTTGTACTGTTCCTGCTCTGCCACTCGGAACCCTTTCAGCCCTATTTCCCGCATGTAGGATTCCAAAAAATCCGAAGCCCGTTCCCCAAAGTACAGTTTCAGGGCGGTGGGCAAGTGGAATTTTCCTCCCAACCGTTTCTTCTGTTTTTCCAAGAACAGTTTCAATCCTTTCTGGCTGATGGTCTTTGCGAAACTTGACGAAAAGAAAGGGATTTCCCCCGTGGGGGTGTTTTTCTCACGCCCCGCGAACATGTCCGTCAAAAACTTTTTCGCTTCGCTGCAGTATTCTTCCAACCCTGTGGCTTTGCACAGGTTGTCCACCTTGTCCTTCACCGCCAGTTTGTGTTTCCGCAGCAGCATTTTGAAATGGTCGTCGGCTTTCTTCGACAACCACTTGAACCATTTGGTTATCTCGTTGCAGGTGATCCCAAACGCTGAGCTCAACGTCGTCCCCAGCCCAAGCATCGCCACGGCTTTGGTGGCGGTAGCGACCCCCGTCATCCGTACGGCGGCCTGCACGCGGGCCGGCATGGCCTTAAGCGCCGCTTTGCCCACCGCTCTCAGGGCCCTCCTGCCTGCGTTGCGCAACCACCCGCGCCTGTTCCTTCCCGTCCCTTCCAAAGCGTCATCGATGGAAAACTCTTCGATGCTCTCGTCGTCAAGCAACGGGTCTGTTTCACGGGCGTTGTCGATCGAGAACTCTTCCACACTTTCGTCGTCCAGCATCTGGTCGATGGCCCGGGACGTTTCCTGCCACGCGGCCCTGGCCTCTGCGTCAGCCACCCGCGTTACCGAAGCAGGGGCCCGCTCAATAAAAGACGTCTCTTCGACGATCTTGGCCGCCTCTGACGCCGCCCGCCTGCTGACCCCCAACCTGCTGTCCAGCTCTATCAATGTGTCTGTTGTCCCCCCACTGACCGGGGTGCTGGTGAGTGTTTCCGGGCGGAGCCCCCCTTTAGGGTTGACCGTCATTTCGATCTCGGAATCAAGGATGAAATTGCCACTGGGCGGGGACGTTGCTTCCCACCATTCCTCGAAATTCCTCGCCGTCTGCTCGCGGAGCAGTTCCCGTTTTGGGGCCCGCGCTTCCATCTCCTCGGCTGTTTCTTCAAACACAGGGTTTTCGTACAGCAAAGAACTCGTCTGCTGCGGGCGGGTCACCGGGGTCAGTTCTGAGCCCCCGGACGTGACGCTCATCCCGTGCTCGTCGGTGTACGCCGCGTCCTCGGTCGAGTACCGCATGGCAGGCCCCCGGGTCGGTTCCCCCGCAGATATTTCCTCCACCCGCCACACCTGTTTGCCTTCCGCTCCTCCGTAGGTGGTTGGCCGGGCCCGTTTGGAAACCCACTTTTGAAACTTTGCGCGGGCTTTCTGTGCCCCCGTCCCTTCGCCTTCCCACCACGACCCCCGCCCGGCCTTGTACCGAATTCTCCCCCATTTTCCGAGCATACGCCCACCTCCGGATTGCACGGCTTCCTGCTCTGCTGTGCCCCGGACCACGTCTTCCATCTGGGGGTCGTTTAATTCTTCCAACTTTCCTGCCTGTTCTTCTGTGGCCGCCATGTCTGCGTCCTCCATGGCGATCGCCACTTCGTCCGCATCCGCCATGCCCGCTCGGACCGCTTCGATGTCTTCTATAGCCGCCATGGTGAGCTAAGTGCCCGTCCACGCCAGGGTGGCCTCCCCCACGTTCCCTCCCTCCTATTTATACCCC
The DNA here is from genome assembly GCA_026874595.1 of Sipunculus nudus. Taxonomy (NCBI): domain Eukaryota; kingdom Metazoa; phylum Annelida; class Sipuncula; order Golfingiida; family Sipunculidae; genus Sipunculus; species Sipunculus nudus. The sequence continues at coordinate 55,856,340 of CM049321.1, forward strand.
CACGGTGTATTTCTGGGCCCAGTACGCGGCTTCCTCCGCCTGCCTCTGTTTTCGTTCGGCCTCTGTTTCCCCGGAGGGGTCCGTGGATGGGGCTTCCGCGTCCGGGGTGTCCCTGGGCTCCCTTTGGGGTGGGGGGTACCCTGGGGGAGGGCCATGCCATGGGACGGAAGGCCAGTAGGCCAGGGCATCCCCCATTTCCACCCGGCCGAAAAGAAGTTTCGCCAGTTTGCGTTTTTCCTCGGCTTCTTTCTTTTCCGCCGCCCGTTCTGACCGTCTCAATTCCTCTGCTTCTTTCTCCGCCCGCTGTTCGTCCATGATGGGTTTGAACTGTTCTTCGAATTCCCGCTGCTGTTTAGTCGTCGGTTGGGGTGGGGGTGGGGGTGGGGGGAGTTTTTCTTGCTCCTTCGGGCATCCCCGGACCACCCGGGCGGCCGCTTTTCGTTCCCATTCCCTGTCCCAGAACCCCGGGGGAGGGTGCCCCGCGCACCCGTACATCTCCCCTTCGTACTCCCACAAGTCTTCGATCCACTCGTTGAAAAGGGCATACTGCTGTGGCCAATACCCTTCCCCTTCGGCGTCCCCAAAGGAAAATTTCCTGAACATATTGTTCAACCGGGTGACCGCCAACTTGGCCGCAACGATTTCCCCGCGGCCGCGCCACAACGGGGCGCCCAGGGCTTCCGTCAGGTCGTCCAGTTTAATCGGTGTACTAAAGACTTTATACACCAGGTCCGCTGAGCTTATTTTGATTTCCGGGTAAGGTGGGCCCCTTGGAGGGGGTGTGTTTTCCGTGGCGCGCCGGCGCCTGCTTTTGGGAGGGGATGTCCTGTCCCCCCACCCTTCGTGCACGAACACGTTCATTGCCCCTCTGAACGCCAGGTGAACGATACCTTTCAACCGGAGCTTTTCTTCACTGTCCACGTTCACCTCCGTCACTTCGGCTGCCAGAGCAACGGCGTTTTTCGGTTTGGGACCCGGCCACGGGGAAATTGCCCACATGGCGTGGTCCAGGTACCCGCCCAGGGCGCGGAAATACTCGATGGTCTTCGGTAAAGGCCGGTCTGGTTTTCCCTCCTGGTGGAACATGTTTGCGTCCAAGTAAAAGCGTTTGCGGATGTCGATGAGGCGGGCCCTGAGGTGCGGGGGGTGGAGACGGTGCGGGAAAGGCAGTTCCATTTGTGTGGTGTACCCTTCCGGCATGAGCCCGCCGAAAGGGGCCCCTTCGTTCTCTTTTTCCCACCCGGGGGCGTCCGGCCCGTTGAGGGTTTCCCAAATGCCTTCCCACATCCCTTCAGCCGTCTTGAGCAAGAGTGACTGGGTTTCTTGCAGGGCCCGGTCGAGGTCGTCAAAAGACTGCGACCACAGCAACACGGGTTTGGTACCCATCATCGGCCCGTACCATTCCCTTTTGCCCGTACGTTCTTGGGGTTTGTATTCAATCCACACACCTTGCCGCCGGTGTTCCCAACCGTACCACGTGAACTTTTTCTTTTTTGAATCCCACACCCCCGGCACCGGGCGCAGCCATTCCGTCGCGTTGTTTAACGGTTGCATTGCCTCGGCTTCTTCAATGGTGACAAAGCTGTGTATATCTCGCGGGGTCTTGATGTTTCGTATCTTGCCTCCTGTGGCCATCCCATGGTCCTGCCCTAATCCCCTCTCTTCCCACCACGTCATTTCGTCCTGGCTGACAGAACCCACTTCGAACGCGGTGGGTGTGGTCCTGGTTTTGGGCGTGACGCTGGGGTCCGACGTGTACACGGGCACGGGGTGTCCCCGGAAAAATCCCCCGTACTCTTTTGTCATGCCAAAATGGTAGGGTACTTCCACCAGCATCCAATGTTTCCCATTGCGGTGTTTCGTGTACCGGTGGTACAGTTTCCCCCGGGGGTTGTACTTGTGGTAGAAGTCCAGGTATTGCCGTTTCGCCAGTTCGGGGCCTACTTTCCGGCCTTCTGTCAGTTTGTCCTGGGGGTCCCCTTCTCTTTGCGCGTGCCACCACAAATCCCACCAGAACGCCGTCAGCACCAAGACCAATGTGTTCATGTGGACCCAACGTTCGGCCAAGTGGTCGTGCTGTCGCATCCAGAGCACCAACCTGTTGGCTTCTTCCGGACCCAGGGACACGTCGTCTCCCTGGAAGCCACGGGTCCTCCCTTTCAGGGACTCCCCAGGGGTGTGCCGCACAATGTCGTGCAGGCTGAACACGTACGTGTCCGGGGGCGGCCAATAGTACCGGTAGTTGGCCTCTTCGTTGAAAGGGACGCCCATGGCGTGCCTGCCCCGGTGGGCCAAATTGTAAATCAGGTTCATGTGGTGGCGGTTGGCGTACTCCACCACTTCGCGGACGCCTCTTGCAGCCGCAAACGGGAAAATGGCGAGCATCAAGCTACGCAAAACGCTCCAGAGTAAGCCAAATGCAAACCCCACTAAGTGCCCCGCCATTGTTCACCCCGTTTTTCTCAAGGGTTTGTACAGGTGGTGTTTCTCTCCTGGAAAAATATCCGTCCTGAACCGGAACCCTTCTTGGGTTTCCTGACGGAAATCCAACAAGAGGTACCCGTGCGGGCGGGACGTCGCGTCCCGGTATGCCTCTTGCAAAAACCTAGGGTTCCCAGGGCACACCTGCTTGGCCAGGTGGGTGATTTGTGCTTGGTCCCGCGGGTTCTTTAGAAGCACGATGTAGTGGGAGTTCAATGAAATGTCCCTCTGGTCTTTTTTCTGGTGGAACAGGTTCTGCACGATCAGGATCACTGACACCTTGTGGTGGTGACTGCCTTTTTCAAAGACATCGGCCGTTTCCACCCCGCGCTCCCGCATCAAATCGTCCAAGATGAGCAAGGTGCCGGGTTTTATACGTTTTTTTGGGAGGCCTTTGTGGAAGGTCACGTTTTTGACGCGTTTGTAAAACCGCTGCCATTCACCGTAACACCACAAGACCCGTTTCGGGGTGGGCTGGACCATCTTCTTCAGGTGTTTCAACAACCTTCCCACCCAACGGGTTTTCCCTGACCCCGTGGGGCCGGCCACCAGCATGGTGAACGGGTGGTGGAACTTGTCAGTCATGGCTTGTTTCAGGGGCCAACCGGGAAGGCTCCCCCATATTTATAGGGGCCGGGCGACACCGCACGCACGCACGCGCAGAACAACAACGCCACCGAAGTTTTTTTTTTCAACATTTTATTCAATTCAAACTGTAACCATACGGGAATGTGAACCAGATGTCACCGGGGTCCCCCGGCTGCCAAAACCGACGCTTCGTGTACACCACGGCGTAGGTTTTGTCGTAACTCTTGCTGCAGATTCCCCCTTCTCTGGAACGTACGACGTGGAAGGGCACCGCTACCGGGTGGGTTTCTGTTTCTCCGGCCACGAAGTTCACCACCATCGAACGCAAGGTCTGATACGTCACTCCTCCAGCTTCTGTCAATCGGAAGCCCCGGGCTTTGTGGCAAGCCACGCCACCGGGGCCTTCGAACGCGTAATTCTTCGGACCGCCACTGACGAACTTAGTCAAGTGCGTGCCTCCCATGTCTTTCACCTCGTCCTTCAAATCGCCGAGAAAATCGCCTGTAAGGGGGCACGGTTGACCTGGCCTCGCTGTGAAGATCAAAGAGTCCGTGTCATAATACAGGACGCGGGGTGGGTGCGCCACCCCGCAGGCCCTGTCCACGGTGTCGAGGTGTTTGTACAGCTCTGTCCTGCCGTAACACGTCGTCAATGCCGCGTACACCACGTTGTTGGTAGAACCTTTCTGGTAATCCTCGTTGTTGTAACGCCATTGTACCTGCAGCACGCATTCTCCCAGGTTGGTCACGTCCAACACCTCTTTGGCAGGGTCGTTCAAGGTACCGATCAGTTTATCGTAGGACCGCACCTGTTCCGTCTGCGTCATACCGTCTCTCTGCCCGAATTTCCCCCAGTGGGAGTTCAGGGCCAGTTTGGACACGAATTTCAGCCCCGGGTTCTTTTCCACAGCCGCCGGGTCTAAGGTGATGCCTTCCCTCTGCTTCACCTGTGCCACGTAATCGGCTTTGTCTCCTTCCGTTGCGCACCACGACGGCCACCCGCCCGCCGCCATCTTCACTGCCATCCACTTGTCCACGTACGGCGCGAACATGGACGCCCACCGGTCCCAGTGCCACACCTCGGAGTCCGTCCCGTGCAAGGTGTACCCTTTGTCAAATGCCAGGTACAGTTCGTCCGTGCACCAAGTCCCTGGCAGGGCCCTTTCTTCTCGATCGTGGTTGCAAGGGTGTTTCTGGTTGAGTTCCTCGGCACATGTCCGGCACAGGGGAAACATCAGCTTCTCGTTGCATTTGTAAGGCAACACCGGATGGAAAAGGTTTCGGGGTGGCAAGACGGTACATTTGATCAGGCCCCGGTAGGCCCTGCCCTCGACCAGGTGCGGTGGTGGTCGGAGGATGACGTCGGGGACGCCCACCGGGTATTCCCGGTACTTTTGCACATAGGGGTACAGGGACGTCACGTCGAAGTACTGGATCGTTTCGTCTTCACCTTCAGGGATTTCTTTCAGCAAACAGGACGCGTTAGTTCTCCCCCCGTAAAATGCGTCCCGCGGTTGTAGCGGGTTCTCCAACCGCCAGGCCGATACGCCGGACTGTTTGGGCCATTGCGTGTGTTGGGCGTCGTACTCGTGTTCCCACAAAGACACCACCTCGTACCCTGCTTTCCTCAATTCTTCTTCTTTGGCCAACTGCGCTTGGTAAGCCACCCTGTTGGGAACCGTGGAGTTGAATATTTTACCGTCCGGCTTTGTGCATCTGGGGCACCCGTGCCACACGCACCCGTTGAACTCATACACCCTGTTCAATTCGGGCAGGTACCCATCCACTTTCTTGGTGGCCCCTCCATGGAAGAGCTGTACTGTGCACTCTCGGCCCGCCCAGTTGTTTTCCCCCCGGTAGATTTTGAATGGCAGCACTTTTTGTTCCTCCTGTTCGAGCCAACGGGCCGCTTTCATGCTCAGGTGATGAAACGATACCACAGGCGGGATCATGGCGATGGTGTTGGGTGCCAAATGGTTGAAACGGAAATCGGTCATGCACGCGGACGCCAGGGTGATGCTCTCTTTCAGTATATCGAACCCCGCTTTGCTGTAGTACAGTTCCCTGAACCGCAAACACCCTTCCTTCAGGAGCGCCACGTCACTTTCGCAGTACTCCCTCAGTTCTTTTGCGTGGTCCCACGGCGTCTGGCACCGGGCTTCGTACCACCGCTCAAAATCTGCTTCGCCGGTGTGCTGCTTGAAAAATCTCTTGCTCGGCATGGGTCCCACGTACGTCTCGTTCTCTTTCGTGTTGAACAGGTAAGGAAAATATCCTTTCTTCATTTCCTTCAGGCCGAACGTTTTCGGGAATTTTGCCAGGGGGATCGGGATGATGTTCAGGGAGTCCTTGAACACCAACCCACCCACATCCAGCTGCAGGATGTGCAACCCGCGCAGGAGCACCGTGTCTGCTGGGATCTCTTCCCGCAGCAAATAGTCCTGCAAAAAACCCCCGTCGTACCCTCCGAAATTGTGTGCAAAACACACGGCCCCCTTGTTGGCCGCGTCAGTGAACATCCAGTCGAACAACGTTTTCTGGTCTGTGAAATGTTTTCTCGTGCATTCACACACACCTTCCTCTTGTTTCTTTCTCCTCCCTTTCCTGGACACGGTGGGGGCAAAAACGCCACTGCTGGTGCATTTTCGGCACACGCGCTCTGCCACAGCGGCGTTGACGGTGTGCACGCTCAACCCTGCTGTGTTCTTTTCGTCTTGACGGCACTCCGTGTCCCAGAAAATGAACGGGACGTCCTTGGATTTGATGGCCGTCACCTGCTGCATGTAACAGACGTGGCCGGTGGACGCTGGCACCTCACATTTGCACACCTTGCACGTGTATTTCCCGCACTTGTGGGATGTTTTTTTGTACAACTTCAACACGGCCCCGCATTGCTTGCAGGCTCCCCGCTGCTGGCACATCGAACCTGTTTGCCCTTTCGGCGGGGCCCGGTGGTTCTCGTAACAGCGCTCACCTCTGAACTGGTCTAGGCCGCATTCGTCGCACCGCCGCAAGCCAGTCAGGTCGTCCGGCCAATCACAAGCAGGTACCGTTCCGCATTCCGGGCACGCCCCCTCGCACATGTGGAAATGTTCATAGCCCCGGTGGCAGGCACGGCAGAAATTCCGAACGTTCAAGTGTTTCCGGATGTCCTTGATCCCGTAGGCGTGGCCTTTGCGAACCAATATGTTCACGGCGGGGCCAGGCAGGAGGCCCTGTGATCGGTATATCACATCGTCTGACGTGAACCCGTGGTACACCACCAAACCGTGCTCCAATACCTCAGCGATTTTGCCGATGTCTTTCAGTGTGCACCCCACGCCTCCCCCGGGCATCAACCCCACTCTGCTGCACAGATCTTTCGCTTGTGATTCGTACTCCTGTTTCTTTTCCTCGCTCATCCGAGATTTGTTCCTGTTTTTGTCTCTGGGTCGTGTCAACCAATCGCGGGTCATGACGACGGCCAATGGCACGCACATGCCTGGTGCCCCGAAATCCACGTGGATGTAACTCCTCCTGCGTTTGTCAAAATAGACGTCCTCTCTCCCCACATGGTCTTTCACCCTGACTCTCTGTCCAATCACCTCTCCTCCCTCTTCGGCGTTCCCAACACCTTCTGGCCGTTCCCCTTCCACCGATTTCAATTGGATCTGGAACGCTTCGTCGAGGCTGAACTCCTCTTGGCTCTGCAGTGTCCGCTCGACCTGGGTCATGATGCGTTCCAAGGACATGTCGCTTTTTTTACGCCAGCGCGTGTTCAACGCCCCGCTCTTCAAACTGGACGTGAGTATCTGGACCTGCACCCAATCGTCGGGATGCAATTCCCGAAACCATTTATTCAACAGTTTCTTGAATATTTTGTACAGGGCCGTGTACGTGTCCGCCCCTTTGCGCCGGAAATAATCCCTGTTGGGTTTCACCACTTGCAAAGTCCCTCTCTTGCGGAAGCGGGGGAAATACTTGTCGGACCGTGATACCACTTTGTACCTACCCATGCCGTGCGCAACACCTTCACTGGCTGCAGTGGCTGTGCCACTGTTTAAATACACACCCTTCCCGTTGTGTCTTCCAATCAGACGCCCGCTGTTGATTGACACACGCCTGTCAGCCCCGATGGGTTGGGTCTGCGTCCACATTGTGAATGTACCCTCCGCATCCGGCAAGCCAGACTTCCAATCAGGTACGAGGGTCCTTTTTTTCCCACCAATACGGACGCTTGGACGCCTGTCCACCAATCGGGTCGCTGCTATCGGGTCCCCCACACGCAATAAATAAAGGGCCGCTCGCACCGACTCTCCACACACCCAGCCACCATGGCAAGCGTTCAGTCAACCCTCATGTGTCTTGGCGCCACGTTCGATGATGACAGCGACACCGAAACACACAACACCCCTGAAACAATGGCACACGATGCCGGCCGGGATGACGGCCATGTTGACGACAAGTCTGAAACCACGTCAAACGCTGACGGCGGGGATGATGACTTTGTTGTTTTTGACCCGGCGGCTGAAGCCCCTAAAGGTCTAGTGTTCGTCACGCCCGACGATGGTGATGATGATGATGATGACGGTGATGACGATTATGAAGTCGAGGTCGAATGCAAGGGATGCAAAGAAACGTTCGCAGATGACGGCCTCCGACTCTCAGAACACATGGAGGTGTGCTCCGACCAACACCCAACAGACGTTGCGTGCGACTGCGGGGAACCGCACACAAATCCCAAATCTCTGAAACGTCAGCACGCCGTTTACAATGACATGGACGCCATGGACAAAGAAGAAACGCTGTCAGAGTACAAAGCGCGAAAAAGGGCCCTCGTCCAGGACCGAAAAGACAAACTACTGCAACAACAACAAGAGATGACAGGTATCGACTGGTCCGATTTCACCATTGAGTCAGGCACCAGTCGGCTGACCATGACCTGGAAAGTACATCAGTTTGTCACCCTGCGACGTGAACTGTCCATTCACGGACGCGACCGCATCCTCGTCGTGAACACGAAAATGTCCGAAGACTTCGCTTTTAAAGTCCCTGTCGAGGTGGCCAGGAAACTCTTCAGCAGAGAAAATCTCCTCAAGTACGCGACCTACTGCAACGTGATGCTGGACACCATCATCGAACGCACCGCCGACCCTAACCCTTTTTCGTACAACCAAGCGGCGCAACAAATCCTCAGACACACTGAACCCGTGTTGACGTACCGCCAGAATATGGGCATCACTCCGATTCCATGCGTCTGGAGTATTTCTTTTCGGTGGAACTACCTTCATGCGGCCTTGAGACAAGACATGTACAAGGCGGCGACAGATAAGGAGAAAAAAGTACAGGCCATGGGTATCCCCCTCCTCTCATTCTGTTACCTAGCCAAAGAGGGTGTCGAGAATGGAGACGACAACAAATTGAAATTCCTCATGACCCCCGTCGAACGCATGCTCTGGAAACACAGTACCATCCCTCAAAGCAAACGCAACGACCCACGCTTCTACCACGATTCGGACTCGTCCACGGATTTCGAAGAGTACGTCGAAGCCTGCAAGGTTCAGGAGAAATTTGACGCTCAGAAGTATACTGACCTGTAATTGCCAACCCCTAAAGGCATCCTCGCATTTCACGTTTTCTCTTGGCATTTACATCTTTTTAAATAAAGGTAATGTCTTTGGTGTCTGTGTTGGTTTTCTGTTGGGTCAACGTGTGGTTGTCCACCTGCCTCTGATATAAAAAGGTCACCCTTTTCTCACCTGGCGTCGACGCGCGCACGAAATACCGCCCTTTTTCCGCCTTGCGTCGACGCGCACACGAAATACCACCCTTTTTTCACCTTGCGTCGACGCGCACACGAAATACCGCCCTTTTTCCGCCTTGCGTCGACGCGCACACGAAATACCACCCTTTTTTCACCTTGCGTCGACGCGCACACGAAATACCACCCTTTTTTCACCTTGCGTCGACGCGCACACGAAATACCACCCTTTTTTCACCTTGCGTCGACGCGCACACGAAATACCACCCTTTTTTCACCTTGCGTCGACGCACACACGAAATACCACCCTTTTTTCACCTTGCGTCGACGCGCACACGAAATACCACCCTTTTTTCACCTTGCGTCGACGCGCACACGAAATACCACCCTTTTTTCACCTTGCGTCGACGCGCACACGAAATACCACCCTTTTTTCACCTTGCGTCGACGCGCACACGAAATACCACCCTTTTTTCACCTTGCGTCGACGCACACACGAAATACCACCCTTTTTTCACCTTGCGTCGACGCACACACGAAATACCACCCTTTTTTCACCTTGCGTCGACGCGTACATTTAATGACGCAGAGTTGTACTCCTACTACTAGTATTTCATATTTTTATATGACAAACTCATAAAAAAACTCAAAATGGATATTGATAAATTTATAGTTAATCCCACTACGCAGGTCTTAGACCAAATGAAAAAAGTTGAGTTATTGGAAAATTGTAACAAATTAAATATAGAAGGAAAACAGTCAATGAGAAAGTCAGAATTAAAAAGGAGAATTGTAGATCATCTAGTGGATAATAATCTGTTTGAGGATTCCGTTTTGGAATTGTACCCTCCAGAACCACAAAAAGGTGCTGACTCTGGTCAATATGAATATCAATTGAAATTAAAAGAATTAGAAATAAAAGAACTAGAACTTAAACTTAAACTAAAATTTGATGAGGATAAAAAAGAAAATTCTGCAACGGGTGGAATTTTAGACCCTAACAGATATATCAGATTAGTTCCTTCATTCAATGAAAAAGAAATAGATAAATTCTTTCTACACTTTGAGAAAATCGCTAAAAATCTTAGGTGGCCAATAGAGTTGTGGCCTATTCTGGCACAAAGTGTATTCACTGGAAAAGCCCAAGAAATATATCCTTCTTTATCTGTAGAAGAATGTTCAAATTATGATTCTCTCAAATATGCTATTCTTCATGCATATGAATTAGTGCCTGCAGCTTACAGACAAAGGTTTCGAAATTTACGGAGACCATATGCTCAAACTCATGTTGAATTTGCTTATGAAAAAGAGGTACTTTTTGAGAAATGGTGTAACTCAAAAACCGTGAATTCAGATTATGAGAAATTAAAACAACTGATATTAGTTGAAGAGTTTAAGAAATGTATTAGAGATGATATTAAGACATATTTAGATGAGAAGGAAGTAACTACGTTACAACAAGCGGCAAAATTTGCCGATGAATTTGCTTTGACTCATAAGAGTAAATTTGATAAATCAAGAGAAGTTGGTTTTCAAAGACCAAGAAATGTAAATGGTAGTGACAAAAAGGGGAGTCCACCTCGACCCAGAAAAGAATTTTCTGAGGGTAAAAAGGGTGAGACAATTGAAAAACCCAGATTGAGGACTGGACCTATCTGCTATTATTGTAAGAAACCAGGACATGTTATGGCTACGTGTCTGAGTCAATTGTATTGGCTCAGGGTATTGAAGGTTCTTTTGTTACAGTACCTTTGCACGAAATTATTTTAAAGTCAGGGTTGGCGTCAGGTCCTGTTAAGGTCGGGATTTTGCCTAGCTAACCCGTAAAGGGAGTGTCTTTATTATTGAGGAATGATTTGGCGGGAGGAAATGTGACGGCTTATCCTTGTATGGTTTCTAAGCCGAGTACTGACATTGTTGATAAGGCGGAACATGAAGAAATGTTTCCGGCCTGTGCGGTCACTCGAGCGATGGCTAAAAAAGCCGATATGGTGGCCGGGAGAGTCACCAATAATATGGCCGTGGACAATAGTTCAACTGTTAAGGCCAATGATATGGCTGTGACGAGAGATGTCACTGGTAAAGCCAATTATACGGCCGTGGACAAAGGTTCCACTGTTAAGGCCGCACCTAGGGCTATTGATAGCACCATTACGGCTGTGGATGGGAATTCCACTGTTAAAGTCGATATTAAGGTGGACGTAGATTCCACTGATGAAAAAGCCAATACGGCTATGGTTCATAGGACCAAAAATGATGATAATACGCCTACTGATATTAAAGCAGATAGAAATATTGTAGATGATGATGTGATAGATTTATCACAAGCATTCATGAATGTCACTAACCATGATAATGACCAACCAGCGCTTTCTCGTTCTCAATATGAGAAAAGAGCTGAGAAAATATCGGATGAGACTTTTCCTTTAGGGAATAGGGATAATCTTTTGAAAGAACAAAAGAATGATACAGGTCTTGCACATTTATATGATTTGGTATTACCGAGTGAAGAGTTAGACAAGGTATCATCAGGTTATTTCATACTAAATGATATATTGATGAGAAAATGGAAACCTAAAGATATTCCCTCAACAGAGGACTGGGCTACAGTAAATCAGATTGTGATTCCTGAAGTGTATAGATCAGAAATAATGAAGATAGCCCATGAATCACCTTTGTCAGGACATTTTGGTGTAAACAAGACTAAAGAAAGGATACTAAGACATTTCTTTTGGCCAAGAATGAATCAAGATATAGTTAGGTTTTGTATAACTTGTCATACTTGTCAAATGGTAGGAAAATACAATCATGATTCACCAAAAGCTCCATTACAACCAATTCCAGTCATGGAAGAAGCCATGTCTAAAATTATTATAGACTGTGTTGGTCCAATGTCAAAAACTAAAAATGGAAATCAATATTTGTTGACCATCATGTGTACTGCAACAAGATTTCCAGAGGCCATTCCTTTGAGAAATATCAAAACCAAAACTATCACTAAAGCTTTGATAAAATTCTTTACAATGTTTGGTATGCCTAAAGAAATTCAATCAGATCAAGGGTCAAATTTTACATCTGGATTATTACAACAGTTGACAAATGAATTAGGTGTTAATCAGATCTTGTCAAGTGCATATCATCCGCAATCACAGGGTGCTTTAGAGAGATTTCATACTACTCTGAAAACCATGTTGAAGACTTATTGTTTTCATAACAAGAGGGATTGGGACGAAGGGGTCCCGCTATTGTTATTTGCGGTTAGGGATTCAGTCCAGGAGTCACTCGGATTTACTCCGTTTGAACTCATGTTTGGCCACACTATTAGAGGCCCATTGAATGTAATCAAAGATCAATGGCTTAGTGAACAAAACAGACAGAAAACCGTTTTAGATTATGTGGTCACATTCAAAGAACGGTTGAATGATACATGTGAATTAGCAAGACAGAATTTGGCTAAAGCTCAAACCAAGATAAAAACATGGTATGATAAGAAAGCAAGACATCAGGAATTGAATGTAGGAGATAAGGTACTTGCATTGTTACCAAGTAAAGAAGGTCCATTACAATCAAGATATCATGGACCCTATGAGATTTATAGAAAGATTAACAATGTCAATTACATCATCAAAACTCCAGATAGACGTAAGGGAACTCAATTATGTCATGTGAATATGCTCAAACCATATTTTGAGAGGAACGATACATTAGTGAAACCTGTTTGTATAACATCTGATGATAATGAAATATCAGAATCTACTGATATTTTCAAAAATTTTGAAACAAGTGAAGACAAGAATGAAAAACAAAAATTAGGTAATTCAGAGATATTAGCAAACTTAGATATGAAACTAGAACATCAGTCGTCTGAAAAATCTCAAGATTTGTCAAAATTGTTGAGAAAATATAAACAAATATTTCCAGATGTACCTAGTCGATGATGATCAATACACCTGTCTTGAAAGCAGCTGATTTTGACAAAAATTTTAAGTTATGTGTTGATGCTAGCGAACAAGCAGCTGGTGCTATATTGATTCAAGAAGATGAACAAGGGATTGATCATCCTGTCTGTTATTTCTCAAAGAAATTTAAAGATTACCAGAGAAATTATTCCACCATTGGAAAAGAATTATTGGCGCTTATCTTAGCACTGCAATATTTTGATATCTATGTGAGATCAGTTTCTCATCCATTAGTGATTTATACTGATCATAACCCTTTAGTGTTCTTGAGTAGAATGAAGAACAAGAACAGGAGGTTATTAAATTGGAGTCTACTCTTACAAGAGTATGACATCAATGTGAAACACATAAGAGGAAAGGATAATGTCATCGCTGACGCATTATCTAGATGTTATTGATAAATTTGTATATGAATTGCATTGTTAGAGATGGGTATGGATGAAGATGTTACATTAAGATGCAGTAGCTATTATGCATTATAAGCTAGTAGGATGAATTGTGCATTAGTCACAGGGATATTATTTTGCACAAGTCGTAGTAGTGTTCGATGGTTTTATGAGTTATTAGTGTGTGTATTATCACAGTGAAGTTAAAATGAATTGGATAGATTATTTGCATATGTTTGCAAGAAAAGAAATGATGGCTATTGATGTCAATTATAAATGATATTGTAGATTATAAAAGTTTATATCCTCATGTTAACATAATTATATTTCTCATATATATCATATCACCCAAAAGTATATATTTCAGATATTGTAAAATTTTACTCATGAAAATATCATAAAATTTTCTTTTTTTTAGGAGGATGGTGTGATGTATGTCCGTACGCGATGGCAGGGCACTCACGGAAGGACCTTAGAACCATTGACCCTGGAACAACAGGAACGCGTTGACCCGTGTCACTTACAGTCATCTATTGAACTCCGGCAACAACAAATAAACGGACAAAGAGAACGTATTCATTCATTAACAGCGGTTAAACGACCTGAACTGGAATTTAAAAGTGGATCGATCGATATCGCGTTAAGGTCCACAGACACTATAAATACCCTTCATTTAGTGATTTTGAATTGGGTTGCAAACAAGAACTGATATCCAGGGATATCCAGGCATGATGATGTGTAGTCTCCTTGTGATAAGGCGGAGACATTTTGGACGTTTTGGACTTTATTATGGCTGTGCACGGAGTATGAACTGAACTTTCGTTATGACTCCTCAGAGCAACCCCGGAGTCATTTTTATTTCGTCAAACCAGCACCAGTGACTTTGATTTACAGCAGATAAGTATTTCTTCATTTGTACCGCACAAAGATTTAGTTATTATGTGTTAGAGACTTTGTATTCATGTATTGTATATATTGTAAATAATGTTTGTTTAAATAATTATATAAATTTTGTACTATATTTGTGAGTCAGTTTTTCATTTAACATTTTCGTTGTGTGAGTGGAACTCGGGGATGTTTTGTGCTACACGCAACAATATATATATATATATATATATATATATATATATATATATACACTGCATCAGTGATGTTACTTGTAGCAAGAACATACGCGGCTACCTGTTGCAAAGATTTTCTATCGACTTCATGTATCTAGTTTTAATTCGTTTTCTAACTGAACCAGGTTTAGATACAGATAGTCTCGCACACACAAAACAGTGATCACTAATGAAATAGGTCGAAATTGGCATATATAATTGGTAAATATTCAATCGAGGGTATTCCCAGAAGTATGTGTCGGTGAACATACTTGTTGTTTCCATCCATAGATTCCTGGCAATTTCCATTAAACTATCAGTATCCAAATCATTTTTTTTTATTGTAATGTATATTAAACTGTCCAGCAATGATAATATTCTGGTAGTCCCGTAGGAATTTCAATTCGAATTCAGGAAATTCACTAAAGAATGTAGCTGATGTAACCCTGTGGTTTCTTGAATATAGTGTCCAATAAATAAAAGTGATACACAGTTCTTTACCATCATATTTTACAGAAAATGTTCCATATTCAAAGGACGTTAGTGTGCCTGATTTGAGTTTCTTTTGACTGTTTTGTTTTGATGCTATAATCGAAACACGCCAGCTCTAGTCAATCTTGAAATGTTTAAAATTGATATACAAGCACTATTCAGATCATCAATAATACTTTGATCACAGTCATTAAGCCAAAATTCTGTTAGTCCATAAACATCAAAATCCAGTGCATTGAAATGGTGAATCAATTGATCAACTTTATTTTTATTAATCTCGAGTTAACTTTCCCATAGAATATATTTTGTTATGTCTTATACACTATGTCTGACTTCGGCAGTGATTCAAGTAAATGTTGATGGATTCCATATTTGCAATATGCATTTTCGGTCTATGTTTGCGTCTTCCCCGTTGCCGTCGGAAATTCATCTTTATGCTAAGGTACTTAATGGTCTTAATATCAGTTTCTGAATGTCCATTCCTATAAAACTGCGATCGTAACTCATAACGTCCAATCGCACTGTACCTTACAATCCGGTTGATTCAGGCCTGCCGTTGATTAACATTGCAGCTCGAGTCCGCAGTGTCCGCCACGCTTGAGTTTACCTGTCGACAAGCAAAAACGCTTACAACCACTGACCCCTAGATGTGTATGACTAAAGTCAACCCAATTAGCGATTATATAACCTACAGGATAAAACGGAAAAAGCCTCCAATCCATGGTAGACATGTAAACGAACAAATAATCCAAATATGATAGTTCTAGCTTCCGCAAGTTCCACAATATTCATAAAGTTTCGAGACCTCGAGATACGTGCTGCCTTACTTTGGCTTGTTTAGTTTTTTTTTTCAGATGCATTCACTCGGTCAAATCAAACATGGTTTAAATTGCAAAGCTCAGGAAGCCACATTTTCATTTAACAATCTCTCAGCATGGCGAAAAGTTGTTTGAGCTAAAAATCGCCAATAATTGCATTCGTTTGTCCTGTGTGTTTCTACAGTCATAAGCTATCTGCTGAAATGACATTTCTCCTCATTCACACCTGTGAATGTTGCACACCATAACATTGTTTAACCTTTTCTGAGTCAGTGTGAAACAAAATAGCACTAAAAGACTACTCTGTGCAGGCACTAGTCGGTGCGACAAACAGCAATCTTAGGATTCCTCCACCTGGGGGAACATAGTCATCATTCTAGTTCCCTTTTTCATTGACTGAAGAATGTGTTCTACCAGCTCATACTCCAATGAAAGTTAAGGCTCAGAATAATTTTCAACTATTGGCTCTAAAGTGTGACCGACAGGAACTTCTGCTTTGGTTAAAAGGTCTGATGTTTTGTATAAGCACAAGTGCAAAATAATCGTCGAGATGCCTCAAGAGTTGTGGCAGTACTGGCAACCGAGCCTAACTAGAGCTGAAGGGCCGCTCGCTGGCTATATCTGTTTTGTACCATCCACCTCCTGGGAACTGATAGGGGGTTAAGATCCAAATATATTATTTGTTGACCAACTTTTCTAAATATGCGACTAAACTCTTCCCCGAACGAAGCCGTTGAAGTTTAGCTTTCACATGATTTACAGATTGCAGTGCAGGATGTTTTGAACTATGATTTCTGTTCGCTGCAAGGATCTGCTAAATTTTCCATTTTTTTATTGTAAATGCAGACAACAGACACAGAATAATGTTGCTTGTCAGTAAACTATTTACTCTGGAAGCAACATTGCTAACGAAAATTGCTGCTTCTTGCAGCACATCTAAGATTTCAGAGTAATGCCTCAGGAGAGCCACGATTGTTGAAAATTTTGTCAACCAGCGAATTGGGCACTTCGGGTTCAGGCTAGGTGGTGATGGAACGTCAACGGAATCACCATGGCGGCTTTAATATAGATTCTTGAATGAAAACTAAGTTTGTTTGGAATCACTTAATCGTATCCAAATTATCAGATTACCTTATTTAATTGTTCACATTTCATGTCGATGGACTTGGTAATTAAATAGTTAATTCATGCATTTTATAGATTGAAGTTATAACAAAAATGTTATCATGAAATTACTATTTTAATAAGAAAATGGGGGGGGGGGGGGGGTTAGGGTTTGCGCCCTGCTACCAGTTGAAAGGGTGGGGGCATATCCCCCCCCCCTAACTGCTGTTATAGGTGGTTTTGACTTGTAAGGCAGCACGTATCTCAAGGTCTCGAAACTTTAATGAATATTGTGGAACTTGCGGAAGCTAGAACTATCATATTTGGATTATTTGTGCGTTAACATGTTTACCATGGATTGCATATACTCGCTGATTGGATGGACTTTAGTATTACACTTCTAGGGGTCAGTGGGTATAGGCGTCTTTGCTAGTCGACAGGTAAACTCAAGCGTGGCGACATTGCGGACTCGAGCTGCAATGTTAATCAACGGCAGGCCTGTATCAACCGGATTATAAGGTACAGTGCACATGGGCGTTATGAGTTAAGATCGCAGTTATCATTATATTTTTAATGTCCAGTTCAAGTTCATTCATATCAATGCCATTACGTAAGTAATAAAAAAAATTCTGTAGCTTTTGTAGAAATGGAATATTTTATTTTTAGAGGGTAAGTGCCAATCATAGCACCTTCTGAGAAGCTTGAACTTTTTTCTGCTAGCTGTATGGATATGCGATCGATCTCTACCTTTATATAGTTCCGCTTTATTCTTTCAATGGCATATACCTCGTATGTTGAAACACGGCCTCCTGTGACGGCACTTACGACCGCTATGGAGTGAACAAGAAGAAGAAAAAAAATCAAAAATGTTTGTCTGATAGAAATATATGATGCAGTATAAGGTTCGACCTCGGTCGTAAATGGTACTTACACCTGGCTCTTGGCTGATCAAATAGATTGATCTTAGTTAAAAGGCTCAGTTGTTTTTATCTCTTATGTAAAAAAAGGGTTAACTGAACAGTGTTGCTCAAGCATTCATTCATATGCTTACAAGCATAATCATTCTCTCTACATCAAAAACGCTAATTACATCAAATTGTCATTAAATTAAATTAAATTGGAGTAGAAAAAATGGAAGATTCAATGAATATAGTATTTCCATAAACCGGCATATTATACATGTACCTGTGATTGAAGTTACATAATGATTTAATTTATTATCTTAATTTAAGATTAAAATATTTTATACATGTACCTGTGATTGAAGTCACATAATGATTTAATTTATTATCTTAATTTAAGATTAATAATATTTTATCTAAATCGTATCAATGTTGATTAATGTTTGTTGGACAAATGACACAACTACTTCATTGCAGTTTGATGTCTAAATATCAGTAACTCAACCAGTCTATATAGGTTCCGAATTTGTTTCAGGATTTAGTTATATTTTAAAAAATCTGTAAAACTGTAAGCAAATGGATTAACTATGTGATACTCATCCATTGTGTTCTACAATAATGCAAAAGGATAATTATTGATGACAGAAACATCTGTGGTAGAAAATAGATAATTAGTGTGTATGAAACATTAAACAGTTGCAATACTTTTTTTCAGACATATGGGCGGTTTTCCCTTGCATGCACTCGTTAACATACCAGAGTTACACACCTTTATAGATGTATTGTTTAAGTTTTTTTTTTCTTTTAGAAGAGTACCCTGTTTGGGATACTCAGATTTATTTCACCTGTTATCTCATTTTTGACCTACGCATCTCTTATTCAGTGGCAATATACTTTATGGTTGTAATTTACTCTTGTTTTGTTTTAGGGCTATATTTACTTTGTGATTCCTATTGAAGATACATATGCAACCATTATTGATTTCTTTTTCTAAAGCCCAGACCTAACTATCATTCTTATTCAAAACTTTGTAAAGTGCTTATTGATGTAGCGTTTTCCCACGATCCGAGCCAAGCACAAATCCAATTTGTAATTTTCAAGTAAATTAAATTTTTCAGCTGCAAGGAGACATTGTATCCGTTGCAGTACAGCATGAAAATAAATAATTCATGCTGCATTTAGTGACACCGAATATAAAACATTTTATCATATCCTTAAAACTGAAAAGTAAACAGATTGGCCCTCGTAAACCGAAATGTAAACAACACAATAATAGGGTCAATAAAAATTTGCGTCATACACGACAACTGGAAATATTCATATTATCTCGTAGTAAGGAATCAAAATAAGGAAGCGACGATAAACACAAACACGATAATAGCAAAGTCTTGTGGTTTTTTAAACAACATTAGTATTCAAAATAAAGATGTTATCGCAAAACGTAATGCCAAGCGTTATTCTCATACAGAGACAGGTAAAATGTTATATATACATTACACCAGTAATTATCTACCTTCCTCACAATAAATTAAATAATTCACGTATTTATATAGCTGATCTCAAAAGAAGAAGTGTTTGATTGCATTCTCTAATAGTTCAAATAATACTTCATTCATCGATACTGGAATGTGTCCTCCATTCATAAACACTTTTAATGTCCATACCACTCCAGTGGAATAAGAATGTAGGCCCTGGAGATATGCTTTGCCGCTGGAGTTAATTATAAACACACGGCCCATACATAAATAAAAATAGACCGTTTCACGCCATTTTGACTATCTTGGAATGAACTTATAATATTCAATAACTATGATAAACTCGGAAATGTTGTATTGGTTGATAGTCCATCTGGTCAGTAGGAAATAATGTGAAGTAACAGCCAGAAATGATAAATATCACCATAAATAATACTATTTTTAAGTCAAACTGCTCAACAGATTTCATCTTAATATTTGAACATTTACACAGATCGTAAATACTCTACTACCAGAGTTTAGAACAGTAAAGTTATGGCCAAATATTAATTCAGCGAAAATGTACACAATTTTTCAGATATCAGGTATTGTAAAATTTTGATGTTCACGTTTTCCAGTGACCTACTCTGGTAATATGAACCCATTTTTGATTTGAACCAAACGGATATCTCATAAATTATCCTTACAAAACCCTATTATTTATACTTCGTATGAATGTCCAGACATGAATTTTATCTGCAAATTGAGTACATCTTATCACAAGAAAAGAAGCCTCCAGCTTCATTTTACGTAACCCTATTTGATAAATTGATTCTTGACTACCAACACAACTTCAATGATCGCAGCACATGTATAGTGACTTTCTAGTTATTACTTTTACTACCACAGGGGCAGATATTCTTTGTACTACATAAGGCTTCATGTCAAGCGTTTCCAACTATTTCAATCAAAAACATCTTAAGCACTGCAACTCTGAGTTTCATGCCAGAGGGTATAACTCTGTTTACCCTTTGGCGATCACCAGGCGACTGGGTACTCGTCCAAGAGATTCGTAGTGGTCATTTGTTCTTTGCGCGGTTCGGTGGGTTTCCTGAATGACGACATTTTGAGATTAGTCGCTTGTTAAGCTGTACTTGTCGGTTGCCGTTATTGCTCAATATTACTTTTTCTTCTATGCACAGATTACATTGTCCGGAGTTGCGTTTCATTGTGTTTGAATGCTTGAGTATTTCCCAGGTTATAATATGGACAGTGTTTTTTCTTTTTAAGTTCCATATGTAATTTTATAGTTCGGATTCCTTTTCATATCGTTCGTTGTGGAATGACTTTGTGTGGTTATTGTATCTGGTTTTCAAGGGTCCACTGGTTAGGCCGATGTAGCAAGCAGTTCTTTGGTCGGTGATCGCATTAGCCCCGTAAACGATGTCGCTGGCGAGGCAGATCCCGTCAAGTGGGCAATTGTTTTTTTTTCTCCCTACAGCAACACTGCTTTTTGTTGTGGGTTGTTATGATGTGTCTCATGATTCTAATACAACTGTAACTAATTTTGATGAGCCATATATCTGGTCAACTAATTTATTTGTACAGGAATATGAAGTCCAAGTCCAAAGAATAATGTTAGAAGAAGAAAGGATATGGTTAATCATGCAAGTTGCGTAATGAAAACTCCAGTCCAATTTTCTGATAATGTACACAATTAAAAGAATATAAAGAGAAAGTCTAAAAATGGCCCATGTCCATTTAATGGTATGGTATGAACTTATTACTTCTTTTCTAGAATGTCTTTCTCCATATCTTTTCCGTGCATAATGAAATTTTCTTCCTATCTGTTTCTGTGTCCCTCTGAGTCCGTGTCGTATAAATGAGTTTATTGTTGGACAATCTTGGCTTAATTAATTATATTAAGATTTGGCTTAGTGTAAATTTCTAACACAAAACATTGCGGAAACCTAAAGCTCTGAGCACAAAAGAGCTCCTGGTAAAGTTTGTATATATTTCCGTTTACAATCATGAAGAGCTCACTTATCACCTTCTTGTCACCTACATTAATGTCCTGAGAACGTAGATAACTAATAACTAAGTAAGATATTTGCCCGCCTTGTTGTGGTAATTTTCTTTATCAGTTAAGTGAAACCTAAACTTAAACAAATGAAACTGGTGCAGTGTAATTGCTAGCATTTCTTCCTACACCAGGGCGCCCTGGAAGCTGATACATTCCTCATTCACATTATAAAGGTTAAACGTGAAAGCCCATATCAACTTGACTTTTATCAAACATTAACCAATTTCGGGAAATTTTCGAGGATCTACCTAGACCGATTGTTAATAAGATCTTCAAGTCACATTTTACATATTTTTATTGTTGCTACACCTAAAAACTCGGGCAAAACATTATGACGATGTATTTAGTGCATATAAGAGGTTTACGTACAGACTGGAAACTACCCTACATGCACACACAGACCAATTTTGTCGCTGTGCCCGGAACTCTTCCATTGAGTATGCGGATAGAGAGAGATTTATTAAAATGATATAAAGTATATGCAGGTCTAATAATTTTAAAGCTGACACAGGGAGACACGATTTGACTAGTTTCATTGGTAAAAATATAGGTTACTTATGTGAAAAATATTTAACTACACGATTGTACACACGATTGAATTGATTGAACTGTCTCGTAAAGTATGGTCGTCTGAAATCTCTAATAAGGAACATTCTATAGAGAAGATTGTAATGTAAATGTAATTGTGAATATAAGATATGGCATAACCAACATTGCCAATTTTAACATGGGTTCCATTGAGATTTTCATCGTCCATCTTTCAGACAGTAGATTGATGTTACCATATTGGACCGTCTATTGTTTTCTTCTCTTTTATTGTTTAGCTTTTTTTCAAATGATATACCTTTATTGTATGAAATGATGTAATATAAAATGTCAAATTATACAGGCACATTAATTTAAATATTTTCTCAATTATCCATTGTTAAATGTGAATGTAAAAGTATATTTTGTCAGTGTCTGATTACTGTCTGACGATCACGGTGTAATTTATGCAATCATATATTTTCATGCCATTTTCTGATGTTTCATTGTAAACTTGCGAGTTCCAGTATTTTCCCTATTGGTTATATATTTTTGGAATATAACAAACTTCTTTGTCGGGTAATGCACCAACTTCTAATAATGTCCAAAAATATAACGCATACTTTCATTGACCTAACATATATGTTAGATATTTTCACATACTTATACATAAAATGAAATAAACCTTTATTTACAACATATATGATGAATAATTTATTATCATTAATAACAAATAGTTGGATTGAAGTGCAAACATTGCATTATAAGATAAGCAAATAAGCAATGTTATTTTTGATATAATATAATAGTCTAAGAGGGCTGCGTGTGGAGGCGGCTAATTCTCACAAGAAAATAACTATTTCCCTAGGCACTGCCGGAAGATAAATGATGTACATTTTAATTATACAGATTTGTAATATACTAGACTAAAATAAAAAAATTATGTGCCTGCTCAAGAAAGCGTACTTTGAGGAACCCAAAAGTGGCAATGATCATAGAAATGAAGGAGGATGAGAAGTGTTGATGTTTCCACCTTGGCAGATGACGACCCTAGTATCCTTAAGTTATGTATCCTAGTTATGTTCTGTTACATAACTAGACAACCGGAGATAGCAGGCTGTGTGGTCGGTCTTTTAGTAAATAATAATTTATGTGACTAAATCAGAAAAAGCTGGCCAAGGGATACCTGGAAATCCTAGATTATTCTGAAGGTCAAGAATTAGCGAGAAATTAAGCCAATATATTTCTAGGTCACAGGAGACTAGGTGAAAGGCTGTTAACGACCTATTTACTATTACAGTCGCATTGAGTTTATTTTTCCATATTTTGTTTTGACCTTCTTATTCATTTTATACTTTTTTAACATATTCTTCAACATTTAAAACTTAAGGTTGTTTTTGAAAATGCCTTTAACTTTTATCAAGTTAGTTTGAGAAATTTATTTGTTATTTAAGTTAGAAAACATGAGTCACATACAATCAATTTCTCGGACTGAGATTTGTGAAAGACAAACCATCAGATAATATTTTTTTAACAATACCAATGATGATAAGACAGAGCGAAAAATGTCAATGGATTTCTGAATGCGAAGGTATGAAGCCACCAGCACATAATAAAATACTCTTCTGATAACATTGAAACAAAAACAGATGTCCTCAATTGAATTGCCCTTACAGATGATATTCTTCTGAGGATATCACTGTCAATAGAAAATGTACCATCGAAGCGTAAAATTGTTTATACTTCTTTTAGAAATGACATTTCTATCACTTTAAAGGATATTAATTGACAAAAAGTGCATCTGAAATAGCTACTGATCGTGACATTACACGGGCCTTTGATTCGCCAGTTTTATCTTTTCCCATTTTAATGGATTTAGGACAATACAAAGCTTCCAGGGAAAGCACGGTGCGCTTGCTAAAATGCATATAGGCTATCAGACGCGATCATTAAGGTCGTATTTATTTCCATTTCACTTCTTTGTCCTGAAAAAAACTGAGTGTAAATTGGTCAGATTTTATATCACTTATATCCTTCATCGTAGTAATGGGAAGATGTATGTTGCGTTTATAGGTATTACAAGACATATGATCTCTTAAAAATCAAAGAAATTACAAGCGCAGTTAGCTCCAGAACTCTAGTGGAAATGAGCCTGTTCTTGCTTACGTTTATTCAACGTGTATTGACACAATTTGTTTCCCTTTACTTTGATAGAGTCAATATATCAGTTCAGGATCCGCCATTATAATTTGATATACATGATACATACGTAGCCTTTTCACTGAGGACAATAACAAAACAAATAAGATGATTGTCAATTTACATTTGTCAAGCTCTCATAACCAAACTTTCTTTCAGTGTCTATGTATTTCCATATTGTATGCACTAAAATTAGGAGACAATTATATTGACGATGAAAAATAAAAGAAGATCTAAAAAGAACTGAAACTTAGCGAAGGTGGTATATTAGTACCCTTGTTATAGAGGACTGAATGTTTTGGCAAAATCAGCTTGTATTAGGCAATACGGTAGAACGCAGATTATTCGACTGCCATTATTCTAACCCCCCCCCCCCCTCCCCAACATTTTAAATGGGGAACCGAAACTGTATTTGTTTTTACAAAATATTTTACCAGCAAATGAATGTTTCACATTTTTTAAAATATTGAGTCATCAATCTCCGCAGTCTCTTGTTTAAGTTCAGTGGTGACCTTAATTAATTATTACTGTGCCGATGTTGTCATTAGTTCCGAAATGCTCGGCCTCCCTATACCCTTAAAACTACTGTACTGTTAAAAAGCAATTGTGTTTTATCAATCAAATCTCGTGTGTTCCCCAGCAGACATGGTTGGGTTTGGGTTGGACAACTTAGAGATCAAACAACTGAACAGCTAACTTGCATGAGCATCATATAGGCATCAGTCATTCCTCTTTTGGGCTAGAGGCAGGTTTAGGTGCGCAGCCATAGCATGCGAGCCTAGCCATACCAAAAACGGTTTGTGTCTCCTAGTTAAACTCGCCATTCAAAATTTTACTATTTTTGCCCAGATAAAAGAGAAAATGAGAGAAAAAGGACCATCTCTGTTGACAAGCTGGCAATATTTGAGCAGCCCAATATGGTGACGAGCCTGCAATCATGCAATCATCGCAACGGATTTCAAACGTTGGCCCATCCACTATTACAGATATCGTGAATAGTAGTGAGAATCCTTTTGAACATAAAATGAAATTTCCAAATAGCACTGACTCAAAGAAATGTAATAATAAAAAAAATGAGAAGCTGGAGACCACTGATTACTCCTGTTTAATCCAGGAGCAATCGAAATGGCAGAGAAAATATTCAATAAGATTAAAGCTACGTTAGGTCTAAGAATGATAAAATGCTGAAATGTAAGAGATAGGCCGTGCGATCATTCAAAAAATTTATTTCCTTTTGCCTTTTATACATTTTCTGCACTGGCGCTGCCTGTGGGCCATTGAGGGAAGGAACCGGTCGTCATCAATGGTGATATTATTTGACCTATCTCTTAGGTAAAGTTATTAAAAAAGTGTGAAATGATTTTCTTTTTACTGATCATTTCCCGGTAGTCGTTTGTACAAGGCAGATAAAGGTCAACCTGCGAGGCATATCAGGTCAAGATATATCTTCAACATTTAAAACCAATGATCCATGTAGATAGAGCCAGCTAAATTTACTCATCCCCTAATCCCTGTAACGTGGCAATGATGTCTACAAATCTAGTCACACGGCAAGATAAACTATAAATCATACTGTCTAAAATAAATTTCACTCTATAAAAACTAAACATAAAGTGTATATATGTAGATTATATATATATATATATATATATATATATATATATATATATATGATACATGTATGTCATCTTATCCACAAATCAGTCTCTATGCACTCTTACTATCTTATTTTTTTTTCTTAAAATATTACACCATCTTATTAAGAAAGGTACGGTCCAAAAGGCAAAATGATAACAAAGGAATATTTTTAATAAAAAGTTTTTAAACTGCGCCTAGATCATCGCAAGACAAAATACTGACATTGACAAAAATGGGCTATTAGATCTGGCAAAACCTACATGAAGAAATAATTTGCTGGTGGGTCAATAAAGAATTTTATGGATGAACAAAACACTCTCGACAGTTATGATGGTTTCGAAGCCTAAGCGGTTCTGTTGTCCTTCAATAAAAAACTACATGGATTGTTCAAATGTAAGAGTTTAACAAAGATATGTTAATGAAACTGCTTTCATTACATGGAACGGCACTGATTTGTTTCGAGGGTATTTATTCTTTTATTGCACGCGATATGGCCTGTCAATTAAAATCTCCATTCAAGTTCTTTTCTAATACAGGGTAACTTTATTCAAAACGGTAAATAAAGCTTACATGCATATTAACAGTTTCAAATTTTTGTTTGGATATAAACACTTTTAATCTCAACAAATACCTAGATGGCCGTTCATAATCATCCAGGTAACACACATTTGCGAATTTAGCGATTACTGCAGAGCTGTGATCAAATTATTATCACCCGCTCACACAAGGAAATACATAATTTCAGGTCAGTGTTTTTCTTAAATTTTCATCACATCGCTCATGATAAATGTACATTTGGTATATAAGATCATTTGTTTGCTTTGTGTACATGTTGATAACAAAACCTTGAATTTAAATGACAGTGCAGTGTTTATCAAATAATGTTGACATTGTAGGTCAAGCAATATTATTGTTTCTTTTTCAAATAGCGGATGTTATAATGCTTATTTCAGAAAAACAGGGTGGGGCTTCGCTGTTCTTGGATACAATTGTCAGAATGGAACTACAGATGTTAGGGTTAATCTGTAAAATTACCACTGTTTATTGGAAGTAATAGTCGGAGGAATTGGTTTTCAAGATTATGTTCGATGATACGAAGAGCATTAGCGACCGATGATCAATTATCAATTGCTTATTTTGTCTTCTTTAGTACTTTGAATTCAATTCTAGAATTATACCTTAAATATTGACTAAGCTTACTTCCTGGTTTTGACAATTGCTAGCTTGACAAAGTTCAATTTTAAAACTGTTACCTGATTTGTGTCCCTTTCTTCTTTAACTCTGACAAAATCAGAATTTTTTTCAATAATGTGATCAGTTATGTAGAAAGGCAACCAATTTAATCGATTATTAAACAAAACGACCAATCATCGATGTAATAAAAAAAAACACTCTATAAATAGTTATTTAGATGCATGACATGCCCGATAAAAAAAAATGTGAATCTTTCAAAAGTATTCAGATCGCAGTTTCAATACTTTATTTCTGTTATTTCTGGCCGAACAGGCAAAATGGGCATTGAAACATTTCCACTAACCTTCATATTCTCCTGTACATTGTAGTACTGATGAATTGCATTTCACATGAAACACATTTATGATACTTTGAATGAAATAAAAGACGTGTATGATCAGGATATACAACTGATTCAGGAAATCAACGTGTTATAATGAATAAAATTATAATCAATTTCCTCATAATTTAAAGCGTCTCCTCCTGGTAGATATTGCCTCGAAACCCTCTGCTAAGGAAATGTAACTGTTACCCAGGATTTCACTATACTTAAGCTTCCCTGCTTTATTTTCTCTGCCCAATTAAGCCAAGTTGAATTAAAGTATCCAACCGCCCTGCTGGATAGGAATCGCAGACATACCAGACCTGCCACTTCTTAATATCCGGAAACGTAAATTTAGACTGTTAAATATAAAGTTTAGTGTGTAACCATGTTTATTGTTCCAGCTTCAGGTTGTCTGCTGTAATAAGCTGATGTCATGGAGGTTCTCCTTATTATAACTCTAGTCTTTCCCGGTAAAACAACCTTCCATTCTGTTGATCATATTAATAGAAATAACATTTAAACTTCGCTCATTATAACCATTACTATGATCATTTTAAGATTGACTGAATTAAATAAGTTTGAATATTATCATTCAAGAGTTCTAAAGACTGTGCGTCTAAAATGTTTCCCATGGGGTTTGAAATCTATGATTTTAATATCATACGCATATGTCATATCATAAAGGAAATTTTAAACCAACGGAATCTGTATATATTAAACGTAACAGATAATGTAAAATATCTATGACCGACCAATCTCCCTTCTGTGCGTTATCGTTATAAATTGAAATAGCTTGATAAGTAAACTTAATTCTGCACCCAAATTTTTACACGCAGCGGTTGGAGGATTGTCACCAGATTTTCTATGGTACATGGGACATATCAATACAAAAATGGTGTCGCATCACAGTCAGAATTTAAAGGTCTCTGGTTCAGCATTGGCTCAGACACTACAATGTTTGGAACGTTGTGCAAACTCACGCTGTCTGGCTGCAGGTATTAACAATGGTGTTTGTGATGTAGCGTTGACACCAAAATGGTGATGGGGAGATGAACGGATCAAAAACTTACGTCCCCATTGAAGGTAAGTAAAAACGAAATGAGCAGCTGCTGATACACTTTGGCTCAGTAACATTGGCTCAGACACTACAATGTTTGTGAAGTTGTGCAATCTCACTCGGTCTGGCTGTTGATATAAACAGTGGTATTTGTGAAGCAGTGGTAACGAAAGGTTAGGTTATACAGGGAATGAACGGATCAAACACTTTTGTCCCTATTGATGGTAGGTATAAACGAAAGGAGCAACTATTGATACGATAAGGCTGAGGATACCAACTGCGTTGTACGAGAACAAGTTCCCCCTTATGATTTAGCTTTTGTTTTGTATTTTTTATCTTTAATAATTGGCAAATATAATCTCCATTAATAAGGGAAAAACATGGAAAGGTAAATGCATTCGACGTCAAACTAATATTACAAACTGACACTAAAATAGGCCTACTGCATGATAACCTTCGCAGCATCTGCAAAATAATAGATATATATGCCACAGGTTAAGAGAAATAACTCCATAACTAAAGATGACATATTTGATAATAAAAATACGCCAATAATTGTTGAACTTAAACAATCCAGTTTTTACATAGTATTGCAAGTAAGTTCAGCGAGCTGCCATTATTAAGAGTCATTTTTAAATTAAATAGAGCTATTTTGGAAATAACATTAGAAACAAGACAGAAGAGTCCGGCCTATGATGCGATATACGATATCTATATGTTATTTACCGGTTTTTTCTCTATTGCCTTCGACAGATACAGCTGACCAAGGCAAACCAGAAGGCAATATCCGCAAAGCAGGTTACAAATAATTTTGTTAAATGACCACACATGTTATTAACCCAACCAAACGTGTACAGTTATTGTTTTCACGAAGTACTCAAGTAAACACTGCAACAGCGCACACGCGCCGGCAAATTTACACATACATAGCCTTACTCTGATGTCAATTTAATTCTGAGCTGTGTTTCGATGAGAAAAGTGACGTCACAGGAATCGTGGTGCTTGTTGATTCATTCTAGTTCGTTGCTTCACGGGGTACACTTTGTGATCATGTGATGAGCCCACTGCATTAAGTCAGGTTATAAGCTGTATTGACGATATGAACTTGAAATGACGTATCGTATCTCGGTGTTCTGTGTTTTAATCCATATGATAAACTTAAAGTTATCAACAGACATCTGTAATTTTTATGAGAAACTAAAATGACTCGACTCGAAACAAATAATTTAAATAAGTAATTTATGTTGTCCTAACTAGTAAACATTTGTGTAGTTTAAGTTAATTAAAAATTAAATTCGTTCGACAGGCAGTGTTTCTTTGTTATCCAGGTAAAGCCATTTTCAATGGCCTTAAAAATGCCAGTGAAAGGAAATCTGTTTCAGCCGTCAAAGTTCGACGTCCCAGCAGAAGTGGGCCACGCAAGTTCATTTTCGCCCATTTATAAAAAC
Organism: Sipunculus nudus; assembly: GCA_026874595.1. Lineage (NCBI taxonomy): Eukaryota > Metazoa > Annelida > Sipuncula > Golfingiida > Sipunculidae > Sipunculus > Sipunculus nudus. Next base: position 55,885,871 of record CM049321.1, read on the forward strand.
TTGCATCGTTCTATGCTGCAAAGAAAGCGTCTAACGTCCAACAGCATTGAAAGTGGCTTGCGGAAACTATTTAGTTAGCAGAAAACAGGTCCCAATTACAAACCAAATATCTCACAAGATTACGTAACATTAATTACGAGCTAATAATATATTTATTTCATGCTCACAGCTAAAATTCTTAGCAGCCTGTTAGTTGCCTTTAGACGCAAATATTGAGTATATTGTTGTTCAGTGCTAATAAAAGTCCACTAAAATACACAACCCTGTAATGTTTATGACCATCTAGTTGTAAATGATATTGCAATGTAAACATGAGGAAAGAAACCTTTAGGATATTCCAAAGCAATGTAGCTTGGCTGATTAATAAAGGGATCAACCGGGGTACAATCGCTGGATGAAGTCATTTTTTCTCACTTGCAAGGTGAAGTATTACAATATTAATTTACGGTTACCCGAATCATCTAATATAGTTCAACAGGAACTAGATACCGTTGAATTATCGTTTTACCTCCTTTTGTTAGTACCTTCATTTTATTCTAGTAAAGTATTTTTTGATTATTCGGAGGAATGTGTTTCGAAACATTAAAATTTCATCAAGTACACACGCATCAACATTTTGAAATAAGCTACCTTTTTATATATCGTTGCTGTCATATTTTAGGATATAACTGTAGAATAGACGAAAATCAATGACCGCATTTTGGTGCAGAGGCACCACGCTTACAATAAACCTGACGGTAAATTCACTGAGGCAATAGATAATGCTAGCTGCAGTTTAACACTCCCATCACAGAATTTTATATTTCCATTTAAACTCTTACTAAAATATTTGAGGAACTGATTTTTGAACAAAGAAATCCCAATCAGAAAAATTATTTTGTGATTGACTTGCTGCTCATAAATGGGATTCTAAGCATACAAAAATATACCTTTGAACACTTTACCTGTCTACAATTCGGCAGGCTGCCCTAATGGATTCAGTGAAATGTCTTCGATACCATTCCTCAGCAGTAAGGGCAAAGTTCCTACATGCTACCTGATTTACAAGGTAAAGCCAAATATATTTTGTGACTACCACTACAGTGTGAAATTACTTCTGACAATTTAGTAGAGAAATAAATCGTAACACAGTAACACCTTAACACGAAACAAATGGGTTCGAAATTCTGTTACTTATTCTGTAAGAGTTTCTTACTGCCTTCCTTTTCGTTTAAATGGCAGAACGGAATATAGACATTGATACTTTTGACGAGAATTTTGGTTTTATATACTGACTGATCATTCAGTCCAATATAAAAACTGAGAAGATAATTTTAACAATTAAAAAATACTATCGTGCATCCTACTAGGCTAATATCTGGATAAAAATTTGATTTCAAATATAAGGATTTATATTGCTATGAATACCATCTTGGTTAACTTAAACAAAAAACAGATGGCGTTGACAGCTCTTGAGTGTATTGTAGTTTATAAATACTTTCTTAGTTTAGAATTCCAAAAAAAAGCAACTAAATAGAGTAAGCTTTATATAAGATTTCTTTTTGAGAAAACAATTGTATCTCATGTGCCAATTTGTAAGCAGGAATTAGTAAACAGGAGTGGGGCCGAAATGTTTTGCCAGAAGAAAAACTCTACCCTCCTTGCCATTGAATCGGAGGAAGAACAGAAACATGCAGAGAAATTAATGAGACGAAACCATGGAGTTATGTGTAAATAACATATTTTCACAATTATGTAAAGACCCAGGTTGATTTCAATTTTTTTAAATCATTCAAACTGGAAAGACTATTATCAAAAATGTTCACACCGAAACATATTCTACTGCCAGTACCATGGTTAAAAGCGATCATTATCTTAACGAATTAAATGGTTTGTCCTAAATGTCATCAGGTGCTGGCTTGTCCACCTTTATTGTATATCACCTAAGGGTGAGTTACATTGATATCATCTGATGCACGCTGGTCTCCCTTACCTCTGTTTGGCGTACGAAAGCCAGAAACTGTTTTAATCGGCTAAAGCCTAAGCCAATGTGTATGCGAATGAAAGCGGGACAGTCTATTTAATGGGACGCGACCCTGGATTTATTTGTAAGTAACATATTTTGACAATTGTAAAAGAAATAGGTTCCATTCAAGTATTTCTATTCCCATTCAATTCCAATTCAATATCCTTAAACGTAACTTTTTATTCAATTCGGTTCAGCCTGTTCGAAACAAATCTGTAACAATTCAGTTTTATTTCAGTCAGTTCCTTTTCAAATAATAATACTGATTACGTTGAGATCGTAGTACTTGAATTTACTGGCAAATAAATAGATACAATTACGTCAGTGAGCAAAAAGATCATATAAATTAGCATTGATTGATTTATCTCAAGATATTGTAAAAATGCATGAGCAGTTTCATATTAGAGCACCTGAACAAAACTAAGCTTATGGAGTTAATTCTCATATGAATTTCAATTCATTTCATTTGTTCCTCTTTAATTTAACATAGTTTGGTTACGTTCGTACATATCCACTTCACCTCCGATTCAATTCCAATTCGATTCAATTCATGTTCATAAACACTCTAGGGATGCAAAGGACGTTGCACATTTGCGCAGATTAATGGTTCAATATGTGATTGTTCATAAGATGCTTTATAATTTAAAATTTGCTATTACTTTGGGGTTCACACATTTTTTGACAATAGTCTTTCCGTTTTGACATTGTATTTATGCATTTTAAAATCTTTCCGTGTAATTTGCTGAACTCTATTGCCTGGTGTACTGGCACCAGCATATGGCAACTTTTTCCTGACCACTGTGCACAGTACTGAACATATGTTCCTTCTCAATGGTAATCATGTATACTGGCACCGCAATCTTAAATCGTATGGCTGACCACTATCTGAAAAGATCTGAGCTTCTGTTCTTTCTATTTTTGGATTGGATTTACTATAAACCATCTGGAAACTTTCTGCTTACCCCCTCATGTGTTGAACGCCTATTTCTCCGTCAGATAACCTGGTGTATTGGCTGTCTGCAACGTTCAACCCAAAGGATAAGAAGTGGTACTGGTTATCTACAGATCAGCCCATGGAGTACAACAACTGGGCTCTCGGACAGCCGTCGTTCAATACAGGGAATTCATACTGCGCGCTCATCAGCCCTTTCTATCCTGGCAACACCTGGGCTAACTCACGATGCGATTATACGGGAGTAACAATTTGTGAAATACCAGCAATCACTGATGACGCTTAATATGTGACACAGAGAAATAACGTATAAGGATGAGGTCACTATCGCCTGCAAATATAATGATCCTTTGTAGACTACAGCCGTGCAATCAAGGAGTAGTAAGGAAGCTTCGGATATCTGTGAAATTATAAATTGGGGTGATAAAGAAAAAAGAATTACTGGCAGTTGATGGAAGTGGAACAGAACTAAATGACTACTATTCTGTTAATAACAGCACTGATAAAATACAGATGTTTCCTGTGTAAAAGGAAGGAAAGAAATGCCTTAGTTTATTCAAATATTATTGCAGGCTAAGACAGATCCGATGTATCTGAAACTGAAACATCTGTGAACTATTACGATGAGTGTCTTTTTGTTTCTTTGTCTGACAACAATAAAATATTGTCGCACTCTGTCAGGCTGGTCACTTGATGTCAACGTAAACGGGATATATTATAAATAAACATGCGTGAGCCAAATTAAAATAAGGTTGTGTTCGTATGAAATATGCACCGGCATGCATAATACGTTTTAATGTCAACTTTTGTGTGCCGAAAGGCTATTAAAATTCCATTCACTTGCAATCTGATATAAATTTGGCAGTGTTAATATTCTTTAAAATGTTGTAACATCTTTTCTTCAAATTAGAAGTTGGCATTTTAGCAGACTGCACATAGTTAACTTCTCCTTAGTAAAAATAGCCTGGCGCCGGGACGAGAGTCCTGCTTTGTTAGATTAGCAAGGCCATCCTCTGGTTCCGAAACTATAGAAGGTACATGATTGTCGAATGAATAGCAGCGTATCGATAGAGGTTAAGTGCAGGGTTAGAGGTCATAGATTAAGGCAGTAATAAAAGTTTTTTTTTACGAAATGCTTACAACCACCATATACCAGGCGTACATTTGTCGGATTTCGTTTTTTGAAGGCAAAACAAAATGACAGTTGACCAGACAACACTAGTTTTAAACCACTAAAAACAGCCAAGGGTCTACACGAATCGGACTGATTATTGTTACACATCTGCATATTATATTGCCATTACCAATCTTGAGATAAAAGAGAAAATAAAGCACATTAACAAATGACGTCCTTAATAACATTAGGGGTAGGCTCCCCCCCCCCCTTGAATATCACCTAAACTTGAGCAATAGGCGCCTAATATAATGCATGATGATGATCTCAGTGGGATAGTCTATTTTAATGATTAAAGGTTGGCTGGTCTTACACAAAAAATAAGCGACCCTTGCTAGGCCCGCTCGATTAATTTTAATCAGTTAACTAGTGATATATATTTTAATAAATAGAAACACAGGGACTCTTTTTACGGCCTGTGAACTAGCGCCCGGGTCTACAGCGTTAATGTACACTAGATGCACCCTCTAAAAACATACGGTTCTATAAGATAGAGTTGTAATGAGCTGGTAGACTCAATGTTGCATATGTTGATCCTCTTTTTGGCAGGGACTTTCATCATGTGGTTCACTTTCATGATATAAAGATAACTTTTGCTTCAATCCTCCAGGAAACCCCCTTCTCCGACAAGTCAACAAAGAATGACAAATAATGCTTATTGAGAAATCACAAAAGAAATGCTTTTTGAAAAGACGTGAGGTATATATAGATTGCACGAATTTTGAGTGAGATTTGTCCACCGATAAAGAAATGGGTACAGCATCATTATTGCTTGAATGACGACAGTGACGACAATATAATAGATAAAATGATTGTATAAAGTAGCAATCTACTGTGAAAATAATTTGAAGAAAGAATATTACTATATAGCAAGTTCAAAGTGTATCAAAGATACTTTGTTCAAATTAAAGCTCAGAGTACATTACGAAAACCAATAATTTTAGTTCTCGGTTCAGGGAAGCCTCAGGAATGCTATCAGTTCACATATATGTCACTGAAGGTTCTTGCAAATAGGAATGCAACGTATAGCTGCCCATGTGAAAACACAGGCTCAGGTAATAGATTAGAACATTAATAATAGTTTGTCCTATTCCATGTTGATTGTCATGGAATAAGTAGGTCAACGTCTTTCGTTTCAAGTCTGTGGCAAAGAAATAACTTCAGCATTGGTTCGCTGCTATGTCTCAAAGATAACCAGTATTAGTTCGCTGCTTTGTCTTATGACATTTAACTGAAACATTTATGTACGACTTTTGATGAAAATGTGCAAATGGTAAGCCTCAAATGTATGAACTGACCAAGGAATTTTGGAGGAAATCGGGATTAATATAATACATATTTTATATATTATTTTGACAAAGCAGGATTCTTTTGACGCTACTCATTCATACGCATTTGTTCTGCAACTCGCCAGATGAACCCGTGTGAAAGAAGTGACAGGATAGGATTTATATATGAAACGTGTACACATGACCACATGAATGATAAGGAGATTCTTGTGGGTGTGTAGGTTTCAACAAGGGAATCTAATTTGCTAATGGAATCCATATCAGTTTTAAGATTTTATGTTGTAGTGCTTCCTTTTTGAACAACCCCTACATTTTCAGAAATATTAAAACCATGGTTATCATGGAAAGATACATATGAAGGTGGTCGTTTAATTGGTCACAGAAAACCCAGTGTTGACCCTACTGAAAAGGCCTCGCACTGAATCCGGAGCCATTTAGACTAAATCGACGAAAATTCTAAAGGCGCCCCCAGTAAAAGCACGACTTGTGTGGTGGCCTTTATAGCACAAAGAATGAGATGCACTGGTGATGATAAATATTAAAACTATTTATTATCTAACCAAATAGAAAAGAATAGAGGGAAGAGAACAGAATTTTCTTAGTAGGACTCTCCGACAATACGTGTGCCAAATTTGGAATCCAAATCAAAACGGAAGCATGGAAACTCAACTGCGTAATAATTAAATTTATAAGCAAGATTAATCTGAAACTGACGTTACTGCCACTGCTAAATTATAGTTACCGATGATTAGGAAAAGTATTCACCCATTGGTAAAATAATGTCGGACTGTCAATTTATCTTGAATATACAACAGGGGTCACATAAATAACACCATCCTAGGCGTAATAAAGTTTCTACCCTAATCTTGTCTATGTACTGAAATGTCTATCCTGTATCCCCTTACGCGACTCCTATAAAGACCGGAAACAATGTTTTATTTTGTGTTTATCACAGAGACACTTCAAGAGTTTAGGGCACTCAATTGGTTATATTGCTTAGAACGCAATGATAAGATGCAATGCTCTTTGAAAATGTGTTTTGAGTAGCAATATTCCGCTCGGTCACTTGTGAGCTTGGCTGAAAAACTAGATCCATTCTTGCTACAACCAGCTTAGTCCTTTAAAACTTTATCCATAGTTTTTTTTTTTTTAATCTGAGCGTGTATGGATGCGTGCGTACATGCGTGAAAATAGCTTTGTCCCCGTGTAAGCGTATAAGCGTATTTGAAGAGAGTAAGGAGCAGGCCTTCCGCAAAAAAAAAGATTGTGAAGTGACGTCACGTAGACCCATTGTGTGAAAATTGCTCCTGTTGGGATTTTCACGCATAAACGCACATACACTTATACGCTGACGGACACATGAAAACACCCTAGTAACAAAATCAGATGGGCGATTTTTCACGCATATACGCCTATTCGCGCACATGGAAACACCCCTTCAGGATAACATTTTTGTAATTTATCCCAATCAACACATAAGCAGAGGGAGCCCTGGCGTATGGTTGCATATAATAAGAGTTTCGAAAGAAGACCATTAAACATACTGCAATATTATAAATACATTTCAATTATGTTTACGAACTGCCTGCTCTCAAAATATGTCTTTATTTTGAAATAATTATAGTTTAACTTAATATGGGCCCCAATGCCGATCTTGGGCGTTTTCACGGCTTTTTACTGGTTCCTCGATAAAGGTCTTAATCTCACTCATATGAAGTTGTGAAAGTTGTTGAATTACCATGCAGAAATTAGTAAACAGACGTTATATCCGCTAGCGAAGCTTGCCTTAAAGCATAGGAAAAGGCTTGTCAAGATAATTTTTTTGCGGGCGGTACAGTATAAGTGAGTACAAGGCGCTTGGTCATATCCCCACAACAAGTGAACATGTGGCGCCTGTCTCGCATGCACGCACATCTTATCCATCCGCTGACGTGTTGCCTTACGAAGTCATGTGTCTTGAGTTCTGGGTACTGGAAATTTAGATGTCTGCGTACTGCTATATATATATACACATATAAATAGATCTGCAGGTTTTCTGCAATCAACAATATATATATATATATATATATATATATATATATATATATATATGCGCCGTACCTGTGAGGTAATGTTTGAATCAGTTTCATTCACCAGCAGTAAGTGAGAACAAGCCACCACACATTCCCTTATTATTAAAATCTGTCCCACTAAGGGGCACCCATCAGTGATTGACGTTATTTATTTACAAAGTCAGTTGAATTGAAAAAAAGTACCTGTAAGTAAATCGCCAGATACCAAGGTAATTATTTACATGTAAAACACCACCGTACCTTGCGAAGAACTCGATAATAGGTGTCGATGTTGGTCAGGTCTCTGGCAGCAGACTGTCCTTGGGAAGCAGTACGCAGACATCTAAATTTCCAGTACCCAGAACTCAAGACACATGACTTCGTAAGGCAACACGTCAGCGGATGGATAAGATGTGCGTGCATGCGAGACAGGCGCCACAAGTTCACTTGTTGTGGGGATATGACCAAGCGCCTTGTACTAACTTATACTGTACCGCCCGCAAAAAATTATCTTGACAAGCCTTTTCCTATGCTTTAAGGCAAGTTTCGCTAGCGGATATAACGTCTGATTACTCATTTCTGCATGGTAATTCAACAACTTTCACAACTTCATCGAGGAACCAGTAAAAAGCCGTGAAAACGCCCAAGATCGGCATTGGGGCCCATATTAAGTTTAACTATAATTATTTCAAAATAAAGACATATTTTGAGAGCAGGCAGTTCGTAAACATAATTGAAATGTATTTATAATATTGCAGTATGTTTAATGGTCTTCTTTCGAAACTCTTATTATATGCAACCATACGCCAGGGCTCCCTCTGCTTATGTGTTGATTGGGATAAATTACAAAAATGTTATCCTGAAGGGGTATTTCCATGTGCGCGAATAGGCGTATATGCGTGAAAAATCGCCCATCTGATTTTGTTACTAGGGTGTTTTCATGTGTCCGTCAGCGTATAAGTGTATGTGCGTTTATGCGTGAAAATCCCAACAGGAGCAATTTTCACACAATGGGTCTACGTGACGTCACTTCACAACCTTTTTTTTTGCGGAAGGCCTGCTCCTTACTCTCTTCAAATACGCATATACGCTTACACGGGGACAAAGCTATTTTCACGCATGTATGCACGCACCCATACACCCTCAGGTTAAAAAAAACTATGGATAAAGTTTTAAAGGACTTAGCTGGTTGTAGCAAGAATGGATCTAGTTTTTCAGCCAAGCTCACAAGTGACCGAGCGGAATATTGCTACTCAAAACACATTTTCAAAGAGCATTGCATCTTATCATTGCGTTCTAAGCAATATAACCAATTGAGTGCCCTAAACTATTGAAGTGTCTCTGTGATAAACACAAAATGAAACATTGTTTCCGGTCTTTATAGGAGTCGCGCAAGGGGCTACAGGATAGACATTTCAGTACATAGACAAGATTAGGGTAGAAACTTTATAACGCCTAGGATGGTGTTATTTATGTGACCCCTGTTGTATATTCAAGATAAATTGACAGTCCGACATTATTTTGCCCATGGGTGAATACTTTTCCTAATCATCGGTAGGGATATAATTTAGCAGTGGGAGTAACGTCAGTTTCAGATTAATCTTGCTTATAGATATAATTAATACGCAGTTGAGTTTCCATGCTTCCGTTTTGATTTGGATTCCAAATTTGGCACACGTATTGTCGGAGAGTCCTACTAAGACAATTCTGTTCTCTTCCCTCTATTCTTTTCTATTTGGTTAGATAATAAATAGTTTTAATATTTATCATCACCAGTGCATCTCATTCTTTGTGCTATAAAGGCCACCACACAAGTCGTGCTTTTACTGGGGGCGCCTTTAGGATTTTCGTCGATTCAGTCTAAATGGCTCCGGTTTCAGTGCGAGGCCTTTTCAGTAGGGTCAACAATTGGTTTTCTGTGACCAATTAAACGACCACCTTCATATGTATCTTTCCATGATAACCATGGTTTTAATATTTCTGAAAATGTAGGGGTTGTTCAAAAGAAGCACTACAACATAAAATCTTAAAACTGATATGGATTCCATTAGCAAATTAGAGTCCCTTGTTGAAACCTACACACCCACAAGAATCTCCTTATCATTCATGTGGTCATGTGTACACGTTTCATATATAAATCCCATCCTGTCACACTTCTTTCACACGGGTTCGTCTGGCGAGTTGCAGAACAAATGCGTATGAATGAGTAGCGTCAAAAGAATCCTGCTTTGTCAAAATAATATATAAAATATGTTTTATATTAATCCCGATTTCCTCCAAAATTCCTTGGTCAGTTCATACGGTTTGAGTCTTACCATTTGCACATTTTCATCAAAATTCGTACATTAATGTTTCAGTTAAATTTCATAAGACAAAGCAGCGAACCAATACTGGTTATCTTTGAGACAAAGCAGCGAACCAACGCTGAAGTTATTTCTTTGCCACAGACTTGAAACGAAAGACGTTGACCTACCTATTCCATGACAATCAACATGGAATAGGACAAATGTTTATTACTGTTCGAATCTATTACCTGAGCCTGTGTTTTCACATGGGCAGCTATACGTTGTATTCCTATTTGTAAGAACCTTCAATGACATATATGTGAATTGATAGCATTCCTGAGGCTTCCCTTAACCGACAACTAAAATAATTCTTTTTCGTAATGTCCTCTGAGCTTTAATTCGAACAAAGTATCTTTGATACACTTTGAACTTGCTATATAGTAATATACTTTCTTCAAATTATTTTCACAGTAGATTGCTACTTTATACAATCATTTTATCTATTATATTGTCGTCACTGTCGTCATTCAAGCAATAGTGATGCTGTACCCATTTCTTTATCGGTGGACAAATCTCACTCAAAATTCGTGCAATCTATATATACCTCACGTCTTTTCAAAAAGCATTTCTTTTGTGATTTCTCAATAAGCATTATTTGTCATTCTTTGTTGACTTGTCGGAGAAGGGGGTTTCCTGGAGGATTGAAGCAAAAGTAATCTTTATATCATGAAAGTGAACCACATGATGAAAGTCCCTGCCTAAAAGAGGATCAAAGTATGCAACATTGAGTCTACCAGCTCATTACAACTCTATCTTATAGAACCGTATGTTTTTAGAGGGTGCATCTAGTGTACATTAATGCTGTAGACCCGGGCGCTAGTTCACAGGCCGTAAAAAGAGTCCCTGTGTTTCTATTTATTAAAATATATATCACTCGTTAACTGATTAAAATTAATCGAGCGGGCCTAGCAAGGGTCGCTTATTTTTTGTGTAAGACCAGCCAACCTTTAATCATTGAAATAGACTATCCCACTGAGATCATCATCATGCATTATATTAGGCGCCTATTGCTCAAGTTAAGGTGATATTCAAGGGGGGGGGGGAGCCTACCCCTTATGTTATTAAGGACGTCATTTGTTAATGTGCTTTATTTTCTCTTTTATCTCAAGATTGGTAATGGCAATATAATATGCAGATGTGTAACAATAATCAGTCCTATTCGTGTAGACCCTTGGCTGTTTTTAGTGGTTTAAAACTAGTGTTGTCTGGTCAATTGTCATTTTGTGTTGCCTTCAAAAAAAGAAATCCGACAAATGTACGCCTGGTATATGGTGGTTGTAAGCATTTCTTAAAAAAAAAACCTTTTATTACTGCCTTAATCTATGACCTCTAACCCTGCACCTTAACCTCTATCGATACGCTGCTATTCATTCGACAATCATGTACTTTCTATAGTTTCGGAACCAGAGGATGGCTTTGCTAATCGAACAAAGCAGGACTCTCGTCCCGGCGCCAGGCTATTTTTACTAAAGAGAAGTTAACTATGTGCAGTCTGCTAAAATGCCAAATATTAATTTAAAGAAAAGATGTTTCAAAATTTTAAAAAATAATTAACACTGCCAAATTTATATCATATTGCAAGTGTATGGGATTTTAATAGCCTTTCGGCACACAAAAGTTGATATTAAAACGTATTATGCATGCCGGTGCATATTTCATACGAACACAACCTTATTTTAATTTGCCTCACGCATGTTTATTTATAATATATCCCGTTTACGCTGACATCAAGTGACCAGCCTGACAGAGTGCGACAATATTTTATTGTTGTCAGACAAAGAAACAAAAAGACACTCATCGTAATAGTTCACAGATGTTTCAGTTTCAGATACATCGGATCTGTCTTAGCCTGCAATAATATTTGAATAAACTAAGGCAATCTCTCCTTCCTTTTACACAGGAAACATCTGTATTTTATCAATGCTGTTATTGACAGAATAGTAGTCATATAGTTCTGTTCCACTTCCATCAACTGCCAGTAATTCTTTTTTCTTTATCACCCTAATTTATAATTTCACAGATATCCGAAGCTTCCTTACTACTACTTGATTGCACGGCTGTAGTCTACAAAGGATCATTATATTTGCCAGCGATAGTGACGCCATCCCTATATGTTATTTCTCTGTGTCATATATTAAGCGCCATCAGTGATTGCTGGTATTTCACAAATTGTTACTCCCATATAATCGCATCGTGAGTTAGCCCAGGTGTTGCCAGGATAGAGAGGGCTGATGAGCGCGCAGTATGAATTCCCTGTATTGAACGACGGCTGTCCGAGAGCCCAGTTGTTGTACTCCATGGGCTGATCTGTAGATAACCAGTACCACTTCTTATCCTTTGGGTTGAACGTTGCAGACAGCCAATACACCAGGTTATCTGACGGAGAAATAGGCGTTCAACACATGAGGGGGTAAGCAGAAAGTTTCCACATCGTTTATAGTAATTCCAATCCAAAAATAGAAAGAACAGAAGCTCAGATCTATTCAGATAGTGGTCAGCCATACGATTTAAGATTGCGGTGCCAGTATACCTGATTACCATTGAGAAGGAACATATGTTCAGTACTGTGCACAGTGGTCAGGAAATAGTTGCCATATGCTGGTGCCAGTACACCAGGCAATAGAGTTCGGCAAATTACACGGAAAGATTTTAACATGCATAAATACAATGTCAATACGGAAAGACTATTGTCAAAAAATGTGTGAACCCCAAAGTGATAGCAAATTTGAAATCATAAAGCATCTAATGAACAATCACACATCGAACCATTAATCTGCGCGCATGTCCAACATCCGTTGCATCCCTAGAGTGTTTATGAACATGAAATGAATCGAATTGGAATTGAATCGGAGGTGAAGGGGATATGTGCGAACGTAACCAAACTATGCTGAATTAAAGAGGAACAAATGAAATGAATTGGAATTCATATGAGAATTAACTCCATAAGCTTAGTTTTGTTCAAGTGCTCTAATATGAAACTGCTCATGCATTTTTACAATATCTTGAGATAAATCAATCAATGCCAATTTATATGATCTTTTTGCTCACTGACGTAATTGTATCTACTTATTTGCCATAAATTCAAGTACTACGATCTCAACGTACTAAGTATTATTATTTGAAAAGGAACTGACTGAAATAAAACTGAATTGTTACTGATTTGTTTCGAACAGGCTGAACCGAATTGAATGAACAGTTACGTTTAAGGATATTGAATTGGAATTGAATGGGAATAGAAATACTTGAATGGAACCTATTTCTTTTACAATTGTCAAAATATGTTACTTTCAAATAAATCCAGGGTTGCGTCCGATTAAATAGACTGTCCGCTTTCATTCGCATACACATTGGCTTAGGCTTAAGCCGCTAAAAACAGTTTCTGGCTTTCGTACGCCAAACAGAGGTAAGGGAGACCAGCGTGCATCAGATGATACCAATGTAACTCAGCCTTAGGTGATATACAATAAAGGTGGGCAAGTCAGCACCTGATGACATTTAGGACAAACCATTTAATTCGTTTAGATAATGATCGCTTTCAACCATGGTACTGGCAGTGGAGTATGTTTCGGTGTGATCATTTTTTTATAATAGTCTTTCCAGTTTGAATGATTTAAAAAAAATTGAAATCAACCTGGGTCTTTACATAATTGTGAAAATATGTTATTTACACATAACACCATGGTTTCGTCTCATTAATTTCTCTGCATGTTTCTGTTCATCCTCCGATTCAATGGCAAGGAGGGTAGAGTTTTTCTTCTGGCAAAACATTTCGGCCCCACTCCTGTTTGCTAATTCCTGCTTACAAATTGGCACATGAGATACAATTTTTTTCTCAAAAAGAAATCTTATATAAAGCTAACTCTATTTAGATGCTTTTTTGGGGAATTCTAAACTGAGAAAGTATTTATAAACTACAATACACTCAAGAGCTGTCAACGCCATCTGTTATTTGTTTAAGTTAACCCAAGATGGTATTCATAGCAATATAAATCCTTATTTTTGAAATCATTTTTTTTTATCCAGATATTGGCCTAGTGGGATGCACGATAGTATTTTTTAATTGTTAAAATTATCTTCTCAGTTTTTATATTGGACTGAATGATCAGTCAGTATATAAAACCAAAATTCTCGTCAAAAGTATCAATGTCTATATTCCGTTCTGCCATTTAAACGATAAGGAAGGCAGTAAGAAACTATTACAGAATAAGTAACAGAATTTCGAACCCATTTGTTTCGTGTTAAGGTGTTACTGTGTTACGATTTATTTATCTACTAAATTGTCAGAAGTAATTTCACACTGTAGTGGTAGTCACAAAATATATTTGGCTTTACCTTGTAAATCAGGTAGCATGTAGGAACCTTGCCCTTACTGCTGAGGAATGGTATCGAAGACATTTCACTGAATCCATTAGGGCAGCCTGCCAAATTGTAGACAGGTAAAGTGTTCAAAGGTATATTTTTGTATGCTTAGAATCCCATATATGAGCAGCAAGTCGATCACAAAATAATTTTTCTGATTGGGATTTCTTTGTTCAAAAATCAGTTCCTCAAATATTTTAGTCAGAGTTTAAATGGAAATATAAAATTCTGTGATGGCAGTGTTAAACTGCAGCTAGCATTATCTATTGCCTCAGTGAATATACCGTCAGGTTTATTATAAGCGTGGTGCCTCTGCACCAAAATGCGGTCATTGATTTTCGTCTATTCTACATTTATATCCTAAAATATGACAGCAACGATATATAAAAAGGTAGCTTATTTCAAAATGTTGGTGCGTGTGTACTTGATGAAATTTTATTGTCTCGAAACACATTCCTCCGAATAATCAAAAATATACTTTACTAGAATAAAATGATAAAATGAAGGCACTAACAAAAGGAGGTAAAACGTTCTTTTAACGGCATCTAGTTCCTGTTGAATTATATTAGATGATTCGGGTAACCGTAAATTAATTTTGTAATACTTCACCTTGCAAGTGAGAAAAAATGACTTCATCCAGCGATTGTACCCCGGTTGATCACTTTATTAATCAGCCAAGCTACATTGCTTTGGCATATCCTAAAGCTTTCTTTCCTCATGTTTACATTGCAATATCATTTACAGCTAGATGGTCATAAACATTACAGGGTTGTGTATATAAGTGGACTTTTCTTATTAGCACTGAACAACAATATACTCAATATTTGCGTCTAAGGGCAACTAACAGGCTGCTAAGAATTTTAGCTGTTAGCATGAAATAAATATATTATTATTTCAATAGGTAGCTCGTAATTAATGTTACATAATCTTATGGGATATTTGGTTTGTAATTGGGACCTGTTTTCTGCTCTCTAAATAGTTTCCGTAACCCTCTTTCAATGCTGTTGGACGTTAGACGCTTTCTTTGCAGCATAGAACGATGCAAGTTTTTTATAAATGGGCGAAAATGAACTTACGTGGCCCACTTCTGCTGGGACGTCGAACTTTGACGGCTGAAACAGACTTCCTTTCACTGGCATTTTTAAGGCCATTGAAAATGGCTTTACCTGGATAACAAAGAAACACTGCCTGTCGAACGAATTTCATTTTTAATTAACTTAAACTACACAAATGTGTACTAGTTAGGTCAACACTAAATTATTTATTTTAATGATTTGTTTCGAGTCGAGTCATTTAAGTTTCTCAGAAAATTTACAGATGTCTGTTGATAACTTTAATTTTATCATATGGGTTAAAACAGAACACCGAGATACGATACGTCAATTTAAGTTCATAAGTTTATAACCTGACTTAATGCAGTGGGCTCATCACATGATCACAAAGTGTACCCCGTGAAGCAACGAACTAGAATGAATCAACAAGCACCACGATTCCTGTGACGTCACTTTTCTCATCGAAACACAGCTCAGAATTAAATTGACATCAGAGTACGGCTATGTATATGTAAATTTGCCGGCGCGTGTGCGCTATTGCAGTGTTTACGTGAGCACATCGTGAAAACAGTAACTGTACACGTTTGGTTCGGTTTATAACATGTGTGATCATTTAACAAAATTATTTGTAACCTGCTTTGCGGATATTGCCTTCTGGTTTGCCTTGGTCAGCCGTATCTGTCGAAGGCAATAGAG
Source organism: Sipunculus nudus (assembly GCA_026874595.1). Taxonomy (NCBI): domain Eukaryota; kingdom Metazoa; phylum Annelida; class Sipuncula; order Golfingiida; family Sipunculidae; genus Sipunculus; species Sipunculus nudus. The sequence goes on from CM049321.1 coordinate 55,901,794, forward strand.
AAAAACCGGTAAATAACATAGATATCGTATATCGCATCATAGGCGGGACTCTTCTGTCCTGTTTCCTATGTAATTTCCGAACCAGCTCTATCTAATTTAACAATGACTCTTAATAATGGCAGCTCGCTGAACTTACTTGCAATACTTTGTAAAAACTGGCTTTTTTAAGTTCAACAATATTTGGCGTATTTTTTTTTTATTAAATATGTCATCTTTAGTTATGGAGTTATTTCTCTCAACCTGTGGCATATATATTTATTAATTTGAAGATGTAGACTGTGCTGCCAAAGCCCCTTTTATTTTTTTTAAGAGCTGCGAAGGTTATCATGAGGTAGGCCTATTTTAGTGTCAGTTAGTAATATTAGTTTGACGTCGAATGCATTTTCCTTTCCATATTTTCCCCTTATTAATGGAGATTATATTTGCCAATTATTAAAGATTAAAAATACAAAGCAAAAGCTAAATCATAAGGGGGAACTTGTTCTCGTTAAACGCAGTTGGTATCCTCAGTCATAGCGTTTCAACATTTGCTCCTTCCGTTTATACCTACCACCAATAGGGACGAAAGTGTTTGATCCGTTCATTTCCTGTATAATCTAACATTTCGTCACCACTGCTTCACAAATACCACTGTTTATATCAACAGCCAGACCGAGTGAGATTGCACAACATCCCAAGCATTGTAGTGTCTGAGCCAATGCTACTGAGTCACAGTTTTCACTTACCTTCAATGGGGACGTAAGTTTTTGATCCGTTCATCTCCCGCATAGCCCATTTTGGTGTCAATACTACATCACAAACACCATTGTTTATATCAACAGCCAGACAGCGTGAGTTTGCACAGCGTCCCAAACAATGTAGCGTCTGAGCCAATGCTGAACCAGAGACCATTAAAATCTGACTGTGATGCGACACCAGTTTTGTATTGATATGTCCAATGTACCATAAAAAGTCTGGTGACAATCCTCCAACCGCTGCGTGTAATATTTGGGTTTAGAATTAAGTTTACTTATCATGCTATTTCAATTTATAACGATGACGCACAGAAGACAGATTGGTGGGTCAAATAAATTTTACATTATCTGTTACGTTTAAAGTATACAGATTCCGTTTGGTTTAAACTTTACTTTATGATATGACATATGCGTATGATATTAAAATCATAGATTTCAAAACCCATTGGAAACATAGAATTTAGACGCACAATCTTTGGAACTCTTGAATGATAATATTCAAACGTATTTAATCCAGTCAATCCCAAAATGATCATAGTAATGGTTGAAATGAGCAATGTTTAAATGTTATTTCTATTAATATGATAAACAGAATGGAAGATTGTTTTACCGGGAAAGACTAGAGCTATAATCAGGAGAACCTCCATGACATCATTTTATTACAGCAGACAACCTGAAGCTGGAACAATAAAACATGGTTACACACTAAACTATATTTAACATTCTAAATTTACGTTTCCGGATATTAAGAAGTGGCATGTCTGATATGTCTGCGATTCCTATGCAGCAGGGCGGTTGGATACTTTAATTCAACTTTGCTTAATTGGAAAGAGCAAATAAAGCAGGGAAGCTAAAGTATATTGAAATCCTGGGTAACAGTTACATTTCCTAAGCAAAGGGTTTCGAGGCAATATCTACCCGGGGGAGACGCTTTAAATTGTGAGGAAATTGGTTATAATTTTATCCATTATAACATGTTAATTTCCTGAATCAGTTGTATATCCTGATCATACACGTCTTTTATTTTATTCAAAGTATCATAAAAGTGTTTCATGTGAAATGCAATTCATCAGTACTACAATGTTCGGCCAGAAATAACAGAAATAAAGTAACAAAACTTCGATCTGAATACTTGTGAAAGATCGACAAATATTTTTTCCTCTGGCATGTCTGGTATTTAAATAACTATTTAAAGATTGCTTTTTTATTACATCGATGATTGGTCGTTTTGTTTAATAATCGACATAATTGGTGCCTTTCTGCATATCTGATCACATTATTGAGAAAAAAATTCTGATTTTGTCAAAGTTTAAGTAGGAAGGGACACAAATCATGTAACAGTTTTTAAACTGAACTTTGTCCAGCTAGTAATTGTCAAAACCAGGAAGTAAGCTCAGTCAGTATTAGGTATAATTCTAGAATTGAATTCAAAGTACTAAAGAAGACAAAATAAGCAATTGTTAATTGATCATCGGTCGCGAATGCTCTTCGTATCATCGAACATAATCTTGAAAACCAATTCCTCCGAATATTACTTCCCATAAACAGTGGTAATTTTACAGATTAACCCTATCATCTGTAATTCCATTCTGACAATTGTATCCAAAAACAGCGAAGCCCCACCCTGTTTTTCTGAAATAAGCATTATAACATCCGCTATTTGAAAAAGGAACAATAAGATTACTTGACCTACAATGTCCACTTTATTTGATATACACTGCACTGTCATTTTTATTCAAGGTTTTGTTATCAACATGTACACAAAGCAAACAAATGATTTTATATACCAAATGTACAATAATGAGCGATGTAATGAAAATTTAAGAAAAACACTGACCTGAAATTTTGTATTTCCTTGTGTGAGCGGGTGATAATAATTTGATCACAGCTCTGCAGTAATTGCTAAATTTGCAAATGTGTGTTACCTGGATGATTATGAAACGGCCATCTAGGCATTTGTCGAGATTAAAAGTGTTTATATCCAAACAAATTTTGAAACTGTTGATATGCATGTAAGTTTTATTTTCCGTTTTGAATAAAGTTACCCTGTATTAGAAAAGAACTTGAATGGAGATTTTGATTGACAGGCCATATCGCGTGCAATAAAAGAATAAATACCCTCGAAACAAATCGGTGCCGTTCCATGTAATGAAAGCAGTTTCATTAGCATATCTTTGTTAAACTGAATAGAAAAACGTGGATTTTCCCGATCAAAGGATTGTTATGACGGCTCAATAAACGTGCATTATCCTATATTGATCAGTGTACATTTGAACCATCCATGTAGTTTTTTATTGAAGGACAACAGAACCGCTTAGGCTTCTAAACCATCATAACTGTCAAAGGTGTTTTGTTCATCCGAGAACCAATGTAAGAGTGACAGGTACAATAAACATATATAAATATATATATATATATATATACCGCGTGTCTGTAATTCAGCCTTTGTGTCAGGCACAAAACAGATTTAGATATAGAACCAAATCTGTCGGTTGTTTCGAATGTTGAACAACATTTTTTAATCATTGTAGGCGAAATAGGCTGCCAATAAACAGGAAATAGGAAAGCAAAGCATGAGAATAAAGAAAAATTGAATACATAAAATTCTTTATTGACCCACCAGCAAATTATTTCTTCATGTAGGTATTGCCAGATCTAATAGCCCTTTCTGTCAATGTCAGTATTTTGTCTTGCGATGATCTAGGCGCAGTTTAAAAACTATTTATTAAATGTATTCCTTTGTTATCATTTTGCCTTTTGGACCGTACCTTCTTTAATAAGAAAACAAATAAGATAGTAAGAGTGCATATAGACAGATTTGTGAATAAGATGACATATATATATATATATATATATATATTTATAATATACATATATACACATTATGTTTAGTGCTTATAAAGCGAAATTTATTTTACACAGTATGATTTATAGTTTATCTTGCCGTGTGACTAGATTTGTTGATATTATTGCCACGTTACAGGTATTAGGGGATGAGTGAATTAACTGGCTCTGTCTATATTAATCATTGGTTTTAAATTTTGAAGATATCTCTTGACCTGATATGCCTCGCAGGTCGACCTTAACGTGCCTTGTACAAACGACTCCAGGGAAATCATCAGTAAAAAGAAAATCATTTCACACTTTTTTAATAATTTCACCTGAGAGATAGGTCAAATAATAACACCATTGGTGACGACCGGTTACTTTTCTCAAGGACACACAGGCAGCGCCAGTGCGGTAGATATATAAAAGGCAAAAGCAACTTAATTTTTTTAATGATGGCACAGCCTATCTCTTAAATTTGAGCATTAATAGATCTCAGATTTAAAGTAGCGTTCATCTTGTTGAATATATTCTCTGCCATTTTGATTGCTCTGGATTAAACAGTTGTAAACAGCGGTCTCCAACTACTCATTGGATTCTTTCTTGTGTAAATATTTCTGGAGTCACTGCTATTTAGCAATTACATTTTATGTTAAAAAGTTTCTCTCTTCTATTCACGATATCTGTAACAGTGGATTTGCCATTTTTTTTTTCAAATCCGTTGCGAGGATTGCAGGCTCCTCACCATATTGGGCTGCTCAAATATTGCCAGCTTGTCAACAAAGATTGTCCTTTTTCTCTCATTTTCTCTGTTATCTGGACAAAAATAGTAAAATGTTTAATGGCGAGTTTAACTAGGAGACACAAACCATTCTTTGGTATGGCCAGGCTCGCATGCTAAACGAATATATATATTCAATGCCCCATTTAGAATTTCGGGGGGGGGGGGAGGGAGGGGGTCAGAAGAATGGCATTAGGATAAACTGCGTTTCACTGTATTGCCTAATACAAGCTTATTTTGCAAAAACATAAAAAAAGTACTCTATAACAAGAGTTTAATGTAGCGCTTAACCTGAGGGTCCTTATATATGTTCTTTAATTTTCATCGGCAATGTAATTGTCCCCTATTTTAACTCGGATTTGTTGACATGCTATTCCTTCCGATATGTCTTTTATGTCTTAAAAGAAAACATGCTTGAGTGTAGTCCTTTGTTTCAGGTTTCTCATAGCTTAAACTTTTAATGTGTCCGTAATAGAGATCAGAACGAATCTCTTTGGTCAGATGAACGGTAAACCTTAATTCATTTATAATCGTGTTATAACTAGGGCCTTTTATCAAATTTCTCAAAATGTTGATTTGGTTGACCAAATTCATATTATGATCCAATCTTGCATGTACATCAACCCAACCGATATGTCATGTACTGGTCGGACTACTTCCTCTACTTTAATTGATAATATAATAGTATCTTCTGTTGACAATTGTAACCATTGGAAATAAATATCAGGATAACCAGGCGAGATCAGGATCGTAGAAGAATATGTTCTACGATATTTTGGAAAAGACGCAGAATTTTGTGAAAGAAAGAACCTTTTCAAATCTAATGGATCATTGAAATTACAGTTTTTTTTCAAATACCATCATTTTCTGTTCTAAATAAATCATTTACTGAAACAATATTTATAAAAAGATCAACGCCTTGTACCCCAAGCATAGTCATTTATAAACAGGCTGCATAGTAAATATGAATGTTTTTTTATAAAACATTATGCATTTATTGCAATGTATTGCAGCAAAGCTGAATGGACTGAATACCTGACTAGGCGGTGTAAGATGTTCGAACTTATTTCTACTTTAACAAGATCTGCAACGCTGCATTTCAATTTTAAACTATTTTACAGGATTGTTCTGAGTACATTAAATATGGAAATATGATTTTGAGAGCTGGAAAAATGTTAATTGAAAATCATCCGATTTGTTTTGTTACTGTGCTCCTTTATAGACTACATGTATAACCTATGTATCATATTATAAAAGCAGATCCTGAACTGATACATTGACTCTACCAAAGTAAAGGGAAACAAATTGTGTCAATACACATTGAATAAAACATAAGTAAGAACAGGCTCATTTCCACTAGAGGTCTGGAGCAAACTGCGCTTGTAATGTCTTTGATTGCAAATACATAAATAAAATTCATCTTACTATTTTGGCCACTTAGTCATACTTACTAATACCTATTAAGAGATCATATGTCTTGTAATACCTTTAAAAGCAACATACATGTTCCCATTACCAGGATGAAGGAAATAAGTGATATAAAATCTGACCAATTTACCCTCAGTTGTTTCAGGACAAAGAAGTGAAATGGAAATAAAATACGACATAAATCATCGCGTCTGATAGCCTATATGCATTTTACCAAGCGCACCGTACTTTCCCTGGAAGCTTTGTATTGTCCTAAATCCATTAAAATGGGAAAAGATAAAACTGGCGAATCAAAGGCCCATGTATTGTCACGATCAGTAGCTAATTCATTTGCACTCTTTGTCAATTCATATCCTTTAAAGTGATAGAAATGTCATTTCTAAAAGAAGTATAAAGAATTTTATGCTTCGATGGTACATTTTCTATTGACAGTGATATCCTCAGAAGAATATCATCTGTAAGGGCAATTCAATTGATGACATCTGTTTTTGTTTTAATGTTATCAGAAGAGTATTTTATTATGTGCTAATGGCTTCGTATCCTCGCATTCAGAAATCCATTTACATTTTTCGCTCTGTCTTATCATCATTGGTATTGTTAAAAAATATTACCTGATGGTGTGTCTTTCACAAATCTCAGTCCGATAAAATTGATTGTATGTGACTCATACTTTCTAACTTAAATAACAAATAAATTTCTCAAACTTACGTGGTAAAAGTTTAAGGCATTTTTAAAAACAACCTTAAGTTTTAAATGTTGAAGAATATGTTAAAAAAGTATAAAATGAATAAAAAGGTCAAAACAAAATATGGAAAATTAACTCAAAGCGACTGTAATAGTAAATAAAGTAGTTAACAGCCTTTCACCTAGTCCTCAGTGACCTAAAAATTTATTGACTTAATATCTCGCTAATCCTGGACCTTCAGAATAATCTAGGAGTTGCAGGCAACCCTTGGCCAGCTTATTCTGATTTAGTCACATAAATGTTAATATTTACTAAAAACCGACCACACAGCCTGCTATCTCCGGTTGTCTAGTTATGTAACAGGACATAACTAGGATACATAACTTAAGGATACTAGGGTCGTCATCTGCCAAGGTTGAAACATCAACACTTCCAATCCTCCTCCGTTTCTATGATCATTGCCACTTTTGGATCCCCCATAGTACGCTTTCCTGAGCAGGCACATTTTTTTTTTTATTTTAGTCTAGTATATTTCAAATCTGTAAAATTAAAATGTACATCATTTATATTCCGGCAGTGCCTAGGGAAATAGTTATTTTCTTGTGAGGATTAGCCGCCTCCACACGCAGCTCTCTGGACTATTATATTATATAAAAATTAACATTGCTTATTTGCTTATCTTATAATGCAATGTTTGCACTTCAATCCTACTATTTGTTATTATAATGATAAATTTTTCATCAGATATGTTGTAACAAATTTTTTTTTATTTTATGTATAAGTATGTGAAAATATCTAACATATATGTTAGGTCAATGAAAGTATGCGTTATATTTTTTAGACAATATTAGTAGTTGGTGCCTTACCCGACAAAGAAGTTTGTTATATTCCAAAAATATATAACGAATAGGGAAAATACTGGAACTCACAAGTTTACAATGAAACATCAGTAAACGGCATGAAAATATATGATTGCATAAATTACACCGTGATCGTCAGACAGTAATCAGACACTAACAAAAAATCCTTTTACATTCACATTAAACAATCGATAATTGAGAAAATATTTAAATTAATGTGCATGTATAATTTGACATTTTATATTCACAATTACATTTACTCTATAGAATGTTCTTTATTAGAGATTTCTGACGACCATACTTTACGAGACAGTTCAATCAATTCAATCGTGTGTACAATCGTGTGTAGTTATATATTTTTCACATAAGTAACCTATATTAATACCAATGAAACTGGTCAAATCGTGTCTCCCTGTGTCAGCTTTAAAATTATTAGACCTGCATATACTTTATATCATTTTAATAAATCTCTCTATCCGCCTGCTCAATGGAAGAGTTCCGGGCACAGCGACAAAATTACTCTGTGTGTGCATGTAGGGTAGTTTCCAATCTGCACGTAAACCTCATATATGCACTAAATACATACATCATAATTTTTTGTCCCAGTTTCTAAGTGTAGCAACAATAAATTGTAAAATGTGACTTGAAGAGCTTATTAACAATCGGTCTAGGTAGATCCCTAAAAATTTCCCGAAATTGGTTAATGTTTGATTAAAGTCAAGTTGAAATTGAGCTTTTACGTTTAACCTTTATAATATGAATGAGGAATGTATCAGCTTCCAGGGCGCCCTGGTGTAGGAAAAATGCCAACAATTACACTGAAATTACCAAATCTTAATACAATTTATTAAGCCATGTATGTCAAACAATAAACTGATTTATACGACACGGACTCAGAGGGACACAGAAACAGATAGGAAGAAAATTTCATTAATCACGGAAAAGATATGGAGAAAGATATTCTAGAAAAGAAGTAATAAGCTCATACCATACCATATAATGGACATGGGCCATTTTTAGATTTTTTCTTCATATTCATTTAATTGTATACACTATTAGAAAATTTGACGGGAGTTTTCATTACGCAACTTGCATGATTAATCATCTCCTTTCTTCTTCTAACATTATTTTTTGGACTTGGACTTCATATTCCTGTACAAATGAACTATTTGACTAGATATATGACTCATCAAAATTAGTTACAGTTGAACGAGAAACATGACACACATCATAACAACTCACAACAAAAGAATCTTGGCAAAAAGCAGTGTTGCTTTAGGGAGAAAAAACAACTGCCCACTTGACGGGAACTGCCTCGCCAGCGACATTGTTTACAGGGCTGGTGCGACCACCGACCAAAGAACCGCTTGCTTCTTCGGCCTGACTAGTGGACCCTTGAAAACCAGGTACAATAACCACACAAAGTAATTCCACAACGAACGATTTGAAAAGAAATCCGAGCAAAAAAAAAATACATATGGAACTTAAAAAGAACGAACACTGTTCATATTATAACCTGGGAAATACTCAAGCATTCAAACACAAAGAAACGCAACTCAGGACAATGTAATCTGTGCATAGAAGAAAAAGGAACGGCAACGGACAATTACAGCTTAACAAGCGACTAATCTCAGTGTCGTCATTCAGGAAACCCACCGAATCGCTCAAAGAACAAATGACCACTACGAATCTCTGTGACCAGTACCCAGTCGCCTGATGATCGCCAAAGGGTAAACACAGGGATTACCTCCATTTCCCCAATATCTGTCATTTTCCCCTTCAATGTGTCTATATATCACCTTATCAAAATGTAGAGGGTTGGGGAAATGGAGGTTTACCAATGTGCTGCCTGGCCTAAAAACCCTCTACCCTTCAAGGCAGCCTCTCCCCATGCCCTCTGCGACAATGTGTGACAGTAATCTAAACCCTCAACCCTATCCGGCAGCGACTATTACCATTGCTGCAACAGTCGGCGACACTCACCCAAGTATATATCTTACCACTGCGACAATGCAACAGTGTGCGACAGTTGGCCAAATCCTCAAGCTGCCATTGTCGCTAAAACCAAGTGCGACAGTCAGCATTACACACCCCAGGATATATCCTACCTGTGCCACAATGCGACAATGTGCGACGGTTGGCTACTATCTCAAGCTGACATGCGACAATTAATACAGTCGCTGCGACAGTCTGCGACACTCACCCCAGTATATATCTTACCAGTGCGACAATGCGACAATGTGCGACGGTTAGCCACATCTTCAAGCTGACATGCGACAATTAATACAGTCGCTGCGACAGTCTGCGACACTCACTCCAGTATATATCTTACCACTGCGACAATGTGCGACAGTTAGCCACATCCTCAAGCTGACATGCGACAATTAATACAGTCCCTGCGACAGTCTGCGACACTCACCCCAGTATATATCTTACCACTGCGACAATGCGACAATGTGCGACAGTTGACCACATCCACAAGCTGACATGCGACAATTAATACAGTCGCTGCGACAGTCTGCGACACTCGCCCCAGTATGTATCTTACCACTGCGACAATGCAACTATGTACGACAGTTGGCCAAATACTCAAGCTGCCATTGTCGCTAAAACCAAGTGCGACAGTCAGCATTACACACCCCAGGATATATCCTACCTGTGCGACAATGCGACAATGTGCGACGGTTGGCTACTATCTCAAGCTGACATGCGACAATTAATACAGTCGCTGCGACAGTCTGCGACACTCACCCCAGTATATATCTTCCCAGTGCGACAATGTGCGACGGTTAGCCACATCTTCAAGCTGACATGCGACAATTGATACAGTTGCTGCGACAGTTTGCGACACTCACCCCAGTATATATCTTACCACTGCGACAATTTGCGACAGTTAACCACATCCACAAGCTGACATGCGACAATTAATACAGTCGCTGCGACAGTCTGCGACACTCGACCCAGTATATATCTTACCACTGCGACAATGCGACAGTGTGCGACGGTTAGCCAAATCCTCAAGGTGCAAAACCTTCTACCCCTTCAGGCAGGGACATGCACTCCAGGATGTCTCGTACAACTGCGACAATGCGACAATGTTCGACAGTTGGCCACATCCTCAAGCTGACATGCGACAATTAATACAGTCGCTGCGACAATCTGCGACACTCACCCCAGTATATACCTTACTACTGCGACAATGCGACAGTGTGCGACGGTTAGCCAAATCCTCAAGGTGCAAAACCCTCCTAATCTTTCAGGCAGGGACACTCACCCCAGTATATATCTTACCACTGCGACAATGCTACAATGTGCGACAGTTGGCCAAATCCTCAAGCTGCCATTGTCGCTAAAACCAAGTGCGACAGTCAGCATTACACACCCCAGGATATATCCTACCTGTGCGACAATGCTACAATGTGCGACGGTTGGCTACTATCTCAAGCTGACATGCGACAATTAATACAGTCGCTGCGACAGTCTGCGACACTCACCCCAGTATATATCTTACCACTGCGACAATGCGACAATGTGAGACGGTTAGCCACATCTTCAAGCTGACATGCGACAATTCATACAGTCGCTGCGACAGTCTGCGACACTCACTCTAGTATATATCTTACCACTGCGACAATGCGACAATGTGCGACAGTTAGCCACTTCCTCAAGGTGACATGCGACAATTAATACAGTCGCTGCGACAGTCTGCGACACTCACCCCAGTGTATATCTTACCACTGCGACAATGCGACAATGTGCGACAGTTAACCACATCCACAAGCTGACATGCGACAATTAATACAGTCGCTGTGACAGTCTGCGACACTCACCCCAGTATATATCTTACCACTGCGACAATGCGACAATGTGCGACGGTTGGCTACTATCTCAAGCTGACATGCGACAATTAATACAGTCGCTGCGACAGTCTGCGACACTCACCCCAGTATATATCTTACCACTGTGACAATGCGACAATGTGCAACAGTTAACCACATCCACAAGCTGACATGCGACAATTAATACAGTCGCTGCGACAGTCTGCAGCACTCGCCCTAGTATATATCTTACCACTACGACGATGCGACAATATGCGACAGTTGGCTACAATCTCAAGCTGTCATGCGACAATTATACAGTCGCTGCGACAGTCTGCGACACTCGTCCCAGTATATATCTTACCACTGCGACAATGCAACAATGTGCGACAGTTAACCACATCCACAAGCTGACATGCGACAATTAATACAGTAGCTGCGACAAACTGCGACACTCACCCCAGTATATATCTTACCAGTACGACAATGCGACAATGTGCGACGGTTAGCCACATCCACAAGCTGACATGCGACAATTAATACAGTCGCTGCGACAGTCTGCGACACTCACCCCAGTATATATCTTACCACTGCGACAATGCGACAATGTGCGACAGTTAACCACATCCACAAGCTGACATGCGACAATTAATACAGTCGCTGCGACAGTCTGCGACACTCGCCCCAGTATATATCTTACCACTGCGACAATGCAACAATGTGCGACAGTTGGCCAAATCCTCAAGCTGCCATTGTCGCTAAAACCAAGTGCGACAGTCAGCATTACACACCCCAGGATATATCCTACCTGTGCGACAATGCGACAATGTGCGACGGTTGGCTACTATCTCAAGCTGACATGCGACAATTAATACAGTCGCTGTGACAGTCTGCGACACTCACCCCAGTATATATCTTACCACTGCGACAAAGCGACAATGTGCGACAGTTGGCCACATCCTCAAGCTGACATGCGACAATTAATACAGTCGCTGCGACAGTCTGCGACACTCACCCCAGTATATACCTTACCACTGCGACAATGCGACAGTGTGCGACGGTTAGCCAAATCCTCAAGGTGCAAAACCTTCTACCCCTTCAGACAGGGACATGCACTCCAGGATGTCTCTTACAACTGCGACAATGCGACAATGTTCGACAGTTGGCCACATCCTCAAGCTGACATGCGACAATTAATACAGTCGCTGCGACAGTCTGCGACACTCACCCCAGTATATACCTTACCACTGCGACAATGCGACAGTGTGCGACGGTTAGCCAAATCCTCAAGGTGCAAAACCCTCCTAATCTTTCAGGCAGGGACACTCACCCCAGTATATATCTTACCACTGCGACAATGCGACAATGTGCGACAGTTGGCCAAATCCTCAACCTGCCATTGTCGCTAAAACCAAGTGCGACAGTCAGCATTACACACCCCAGGATATATCCTACCTGTGCGACAATGCTACAATGTGCGACGGTTGGCTACTATCTCAAGCTGACATGCGACAATTAATACAGTCGCTGCGACAGTCTGCGACACTCACCCCAGTATATATATCTTACCACTGCGACAATGCGACAATGTGAGACGGTTACCCACATCTTCAAGCTGACATGCGACAATTCATACAGTCGCTGTGACAGTCTGCGACACTCACTCAGGTATATATCTTACCACTGCGACAATGTGACAATGTGCGACAGTTAGCCACATCCTCAAGGTGACATGCGACAATTAATACAGTCGCTGCGACAGTCTGCTACACTCACCCCAGTGTATATCTTACCACTGCGACAATGCGACAATGTGCGACAGTTAACCACATCCACAAGCTGACATGCGACAATTAATACAGTCGCTGTGACAGTCTGCGACACTCACCCCAGTATATATCTTACCACTGCGACAATGCGACAATGTGCGACAGTTGGCCAAATCCTCAAGCTGCCATTGTCCCTAAAACCAAGTGCGACAGTCAGCATTACACACCCCAGGATATATCCTACCTCTGCGACAATGCGACAATGTGCGACGGTTGGCTACTATCTCAAGCTGACATGTGACAATTAATACAGTCGCTGCGACAGTCTGCGACACTCACCCCAGTATATATCTTACCAGTGCGACAATGCGACAATGTGCGACGGTTGGCTACTATCTCAAGCTGACATGCGACAATTAATACAGTCGCTGCGACAGTCTGCGACACTCACCAAAGTATATATCTTACCACTGCGACAATGCGACAATGTGCGACAGTTAACCACATCCACAAGCTGACATGCGACAATTAATACAGTCGCTGCGACAGTCTGCGACACTCGCCCTAGTATATATCTTAACACTGCGACGATGCGACAATGTGCGACAGTTGGCTACAATCTCAAGCTGTCATGCGACAATTATACAGTCGCTGCGACAGTCTGCGACACTCGTCCCAGTATATATCTTACCACTGCGACAATGCAACAATGTGCGACAGTTAACCACATCCACAAGCTGACATGCGACAATTAATACAGTACCTGCGACAGTCTGCGACACTCACCCCAGTATATATCTTACCAGTGCGACAATGTGACAATGTGCGACGGTTAGCCACATCCCCTAGCTGACATGCGACAATTAATACAGTCGCTGCGACAGTCTGCGACACTCACCCCAGTATATATCTTACCACTGCGACAATGAGACAATGTGCCACAGTTAACCACATCCACAAGCTGACATGCGACAATTAATACAGTCGCTGCGACAGTCTGTGACACTCGCCCTAGTATATATCTTACCACTGCGACGATGCGACAATGTGCGACAGTTGGCTACAATCTCAAGCTGTCATGCGACAATTTGAAGTCGCTGCGACAGTCTGCGACACTCGTCCCAGTATATATCTTACCACTGCGACAATGCAACAATGTGCGACAGTTAACCACATCCACTAGCTGACATGCGACAATTAATACAGTACCCGCGACAGTCTGGGACACTCACCCCAGTATATATCTTACCAGTGCGACAATGTGACAATGTGCGACGGTTAGCCACATCCACAAGCTGACATGCGACAATTAATACAGTCGCTGCGACAGTCTGCGACACTCACCCCAGTATATATCTTACCACTGCGACAATGCGGCAATGTGCCACAGTTAACCACATCCACAAGCTGACATGCGACAATTAATACAGTCGCTGCGACAGTCTGCGACACTCGCCCCAGTATATATCTTACCACTGCGACAATGCGACAATGTGCGACAGTTGGCCAAATCCTCAAGCTGCCATTGTCGCTAAAACCAAGTGCGACAGTCAGCATTACACACCCCAGGATATATCCTACCTGTGCGACAATGCGACAATGTGTGACGGTTGGCTTCTATCTCAAGCTGACATGCGACAATTAATACAGTCGCTGCGACAGTCTGCGACACTCACCCCAGTATATACCTTCCAACTGCGACAATGCGACAGTGTGCGACGGTTAGCCAAATCCTCAAGGTGCAAAACCCTCCTAATCTTTCAGGCAGGGACACTCACCCCAGTATATATCTTACCACTGCGACAATGCTACAATGTGCGACAGTTGGCCAAATCCTCAAGCTGCCATTGTCCCTAAAACCAAGTGCGACAGTCAGCATTACACACCCCAGGATATATCCTACCTGTGCGACAATGCTACAATGTGCGACGGTTGGCTACTATCTCAAGCTGACATGCGACAATTAATACAGTCGCTGCGACAGTCTGCGACACTTACCCCAGTATATATCTTACCACTGCGACAATGCGACAATGTGAGACAGTTAGCCACATCTTCAAGCTGACATGCGACAATTCATACAGTCGCTGTGACAGTCTGCGACACTCACTCCAGTATATATCTTACCACTGCGACAATGCGACAATGTGCGACAGTTAGCCACATCCTCAAGGTGACATGCGCCAAATAATACAGTTGCTGCGACAGTCTGCGACACTCACCCCAGTGTATATCTTACCACTGCGACAATGCGACAATGTGCGACAGTTAACCACATCCACAAGCTGACATGCGACAATTAATACAGTCGCTGTGACAGTCTGCGACACTCACCCCGGTATATATCTTACCACTGCGAAAATGCGACAATGTGCGACAGTTGGCCAAATCCTCAAGCTGCCATTGTCCCTAAAACCAAGTGCGACAGTCAGCATTACACACCCCAGGATATATCCTACCTGTGCGACAATGCGACAATGTGCGACGGTTGGCTACTATCTCAAGCTGACATGCGACAATTAATACAGTCGCTGCGACAGTCTGTGACACTCACCCCAGTATATATCTTACCAGTGCGACAATGCGACAATGTGCGACGGTTGGCTACTATCTGAAGCTGACATGCGACAATTAATACAGTCGCTGCGACAGTCTGCGACACTCACCCCAGTATATATCTTACCACTGCGACAATGCGACAATGTGCGACAGTTAACCACATCCACAAGCTGACATGCGACAATTAATACAGTCACTGCGACAGTCTGCGACACTCGCCCTAGTATATATCTTACCACTGCGACGATGCGACAATGTGCGACGGTTGGCTACAATCTCAAGCTGTCATGCGACAATTATACAGTCGCTGCGACAGTCTGTGACACTCGTCCCAGTATATATCTTACCACTGCGACAATGCAACAATGTGCGACAGTTAACCACATCCACAAGCTGACATGCGACAATTAATACAGTAGCTGCGACAGTCTGCGACACTCACCCCAGTATATATCTTACCAGTGCGACAATGCGACAATGTGCGACGGTTAGCGACATCCACAAGCTGACATGCGACAATTAATAAAGTCGCTGCGACAGTCTGCGACACTCACCCCAGAATATATCTTACCACTGCGACAATGCGACAATGTGCGACAGTTAACCACATCCACAAGCTGACATGCGACAATTAATACAGTCGCTGCGACAGTCTGCGACACTCGCCCCAGTATATATCTTACCACTGCGACAATGCGACAATGTGCGACAGTTGGCCAAATCCTCAAGCTGCCATTGTCGCAAAAACCAAGTGCGACAGTCAGCATTACACACCCCAGGATATATCCTACCTGTGCGACAATGCGACAATGTGCGACGGTTGGCTACTATCTCAAGCTGACATGCGACAATTAATACAGTCGCTGTGACAGTCTGCGACACTCACCCCAGTATATATCTTACCACTGTGACAATGCGACAATGTGCGACAGTTAGCCACATCCTCAAGCTGACTTGCTACAATTAATACAGTCGCTGCGACAGTCTGCGACACTCACCCCAGTATATACCTTACCACTGCGACAATGCGACAGTGTGCGACGGTTAGCCAAATCCTCAAGTTGCAAAACCCTCCTAATCTTTCAGGCAGGGACACTCGCCCCAGTATATATCTTACCACTGCGACAATGCGACAATGTGCGACAGTTGGCCAAATCCTCAAGCTGCCATTGTCGCTAAAACCAAGTGCGACAGTCAGCATTACACACCCCAGGATATATCCTACCTGTGCGACAATGCGACAATGTGTGACGGTTGGCTACTATCTCAAGCTGACATGCGACAATTAAAACAGTCGCTGCGACAGTCTGCGACACTCACCCCAGTATATATCTTACCAGTGCGACAATGTGCGACGGTTAGCCACATCTTCAAGTTGACATGCGACAATTAATACAGTCGCTGCGACAGTCTGCGACACTCACCCCAGTATATATCTTACCACTGCGACAATGCGACAATGTGCGACGGTTAACCACTTCCAAAAGCTGACATGTGACAATTAATACAGTCGCTGTGACAGTCTGCGACACTAACCCCACTATATATCTTACCATTGCGACAATGCGACAGTGTGCGACGGTTGGCTACTATCTCAAGCTGACATGCGACAATTAATACAGTCGCTGCGACAGTCTGCGACACTCACCCCAGTATATATCTTACCAGTGCGACAATGTGCGACAGTTAGCCACATCTTCAAGCTGACATGCGACAATTAATACAGGCGCTGCGACAGTCTGCGACACTCACCCCAGTATATATCTTACCACTGCGACAATGCTACAGTGTGCGACGGTTAGCCAAATCCTCAAGGTGCAAAACCTTCTACCCCTTCAGGCAGGAACATGCACTCCAGGATGTATCTTACAACTGCGACAATGCGACAATGTGCGACGGTTGGCTACTATCTCAAGCTGACATGCGACAATTAATACAGTCGCTGCGACAGTCTGCGACACTTACCCCAGTATATATCTTACCACTGCGACAATGCGACAATGTGAGACAGTTAGCCACATCTTCAAGCTGACATGCGACAATTCATACAGTCGCTGTGACAGTCTGCGACACTCACTCCAGTATATATCTTACCACTGCGACAATGCGACAATGTGCGACAGTTAGCCACATCCTCAAGGTGACATGCGCCAAATAATACAGTTGCTGCGACAGTCTGCGACACTCACCCCAGTGTATATCTTACCACTGCGACAATGCGACAATGTGCGACAGTTAACCACATCCACAAGCTGACATGCGACAATTAATACAGTCGCTGTGACAGTCTGCGACACTCACCCCGGTATATATCTTACCACTGCGACAATGCGACAATGTGCGACAGTTGGCCAAATCCTCAAGCTGCCATTGTCCCTAAAACCAAGTGCGACAGTCAGCATTACACACCCCAGGATATATCCTACCTGTGCGACAATGCGACAATGTGCGACGGTTGGCTACTATCTCAAGCTGACATGCGACAATTAATACAGTCGCTGCGACAGTCTGTGACACTCACCCCAGTATATATCTTACCAGTGCGACAATGCGACAATGTGCGACGGTTGGCTACTATCTGAAGCTGACATGCGACAATTAATACAGTCGCTGCGACAGTCTGCGACACTCACCCCAGTATATATCTTACCACTGCGACAATGCGACAATGTGCGACAGTTAACCACATCCACAAGCTGACATGCGACAATTAATACAGTCACTGCGACAGTCTGCGACACTCGCCCTAGTATATATCTTACCACTGCGACGATGCGACAATGTGCGACGGTTGGCTACAATCTCAAGCTGTCATGCGACAATTATACAGTCGCTGCGACAGTCTGTGACACTCGTCCCAGTATATATCTTACCACTGCGACAATGCAACAATGTGCGACAGTTAACCACATCCACAAGCTGACATGCGACAATTAATACAGTAGCTGCGACAGTCTGCGACACTCACCCCAGTATATATCTTACCAGTGCGACAATGCGACAATGTGCGACGGTTAGCGACATCCACAAGCTGACATGCGACAATTAATAAAGTCGCTGCGACAGTCTGCGACACTCACCCCAGAATATATCTTACCACTGCGACAATGCGACAATGTGCAACAGTTAACCACATCCACAAGCTGACATGCGACAATTAATACAGTCGCTGCGACAGTCTGCGACACTCGCCCCAGTATATATCTTACCACTGCGACAATGCGACAATGTGCGACAGTTGGCCAAATCCTCAAGCTGCCATTGTCGCTAAAACCAAGTGCGACAGTCAGCATTACACACCCCAGGATATATCCTACCTGTGCGACAATGCGACAATGTGCGACGGTTGGCTACTATCTCAAGCTGACATGCGACAATTAATACAGTCGCTGTGACAGTCTGCGACACTCACCCCAGTATATATCTTACCACTGTGACAATGCGACAATGTGCGACAGTTAGCCACATCCTCAAGCTGACTTGCTACAATTAATACAGTCGCTGCGACAGTCTGCGACACTCACCCCAGTATATACCTTACCACTGCGACAATGCGACAGTGTGCGACGGTTAGCCAAATCCTCAAGTTGCAAAACCCTCCTAATCTTTCAGGCAGGGACACTCGCCCCAGTATATATCTTACCACTGCGACAATGCGACAATGTGCGACAGTTGGCCAAATCCTCAAGCTGCCATTGTCGCTAAAACCAAGTGCGACAGTCAGCATTACACACCCCAGGATATATCCTACCTGTGCGACAATGCGACAATGTGTGACGGTTGGCTACTATCTCAAGCTGACATGCGACAATTAAAACAGTCGCTGCGACAGTCTGCGACACTCACCCCAGTATATATCTTACCAGTGCCACAATGTGCGACGGTTAGCCACATCTTCAAGTTGACATGCGACAATTAATACAGTCGCTGCGACAGTCTGCGACACTCACCCCAGTATATATCTTACCACTGCGACAATGCGACAATGTGCGACGGTTAACCACTTCCAAAAGCTGACATGTGACAATTAATACAGTCGCTGTGACAGTCTGCGACACTAACCCCACTATATATCTTACCATTGCGACAATGCGACAGTGTGCGACGGTTGGCTACTATCTCAAGCTGACATGCGACAATTAATACAGTCGCTGCGACAGTCTGCGACACTCACCCCAGTATATATCTTACCAGTGCGACAATGCGACAATGTGCGACAGTTAGCCACATCTTCAAGCTGACATGCGACAATTAATACAGGCGCTGCGACAGTCTGCGACACTCACCCCAGTATATATCTTACCACTGCGACAATGCTACAGTGTGCGACGGTTAGCCAAATCCTCAAGGTGCAAAACCTTCTACCCCTTCAGGCAGGAACATGCACTCCAGGATGTATCTTACAACTGCGACAATGCGACAATGTGCGACGGTTGGCTACAATCTCAAGCTGACATGCGACAATTAATACAGTCGCTGCGACAGTCTGCGACACTCACCCCAGTATATATCTTACCACTGCGACAATGCGACAATGTGCGACAGTTAACCACATCCACAAGCTGACATGCGACAATTAATACAGTACCTGCGACAGTCTGGGACACTCACCCCAGTATATATCTTACCAGTGCGACAATGTGACAATGTGCGACGGTTAGCCACATCCACAAGCTGACATGCGACAATTAATACAGTCGCTGCGACAGTCTGCGACACTCGCCCTAGTATATATCTTACCACTACGACGATGCGACAATGTGCGACAGTTGGCTACAATCTCAAGCTGTCATGCGACAATTATACAGTCGCTGCGACAGTCTGCGACACTCGTCCCAGCATATATCTTACCACTACGACAATGCAACAATGTGCGACAGTTAACCACATCCACAAGCTGACATGCGACAATTAATACAGTAGCTGCGACAGTCTGCGACACTCACCCCAGTATATATCTTACCAGTGCGACAATGTGACAATGTGCGACGGTTAGCCACATCCCCTAGCTGACATGCGACAATTAATACAGTCGCTGCGACAGTCTGCGACACTCACCCCAGTATATATCTTACCACTGCGACAATGAGACAATGTGCCACAGTTAACCACATCCACAAGCTGACATGCGACAATTAATACAGTCGCTGCGACAGTCTGCGACACTCGCCCTAGTATATATCTTACCACTGCGACGATGCGACAATGTGCGACAGTTGGCTACAATCTCAAGCTGTCATGCGACAATTTGAAGTCGCTGCGACAGTCTGCGACACTCGTCCCAGTATATATCTTCCCACTGCGACAATGCAACAATGTGCGACAGTTAACCACATCCACAAGCTGACATGCGACAATTAATACAGTACCTGCGACAGTCTGGGACACTCACCCCAGTATATATCTTACCAGTGCGACAATGTGACAATGTGCGACGGTTAGCCACATCCACAAGCTGACATGCGACAATTAATACAGTCGCTGCGACAGTCTGCGACACTCACCCCAGTATATATCTTACCACTGCGACAATGCGACAATGTGCCACAGTTAACCACATCCACAAGCTGACATGCGACAATTAATACAGTCGCTGCGACAGTCTGCGACACTCGCCCCAGTATATATCTTACCACTGCGACAATGCGACAATGTGCGACAGTTGGCCAAATCCTCAAGCTGCCATTGTCGCTAAAACCAAGTGCGACAGTCAGCATTACACACCCCAGGATATATCCTACCTGTGCGACAATGCGACAATGTGTGACGGTTGGCTACTATCTCAAGCTGACATGCGACAATTAATACAGTCGCTGCGACAGTCTGCGACACTCACCCCAGTATATACCTTCCAACTGCGACAATGCGACAGTGTGCGACAGTTAGCCAAATCCTCAAGGTGCAAAACCCTCCTAATCTTTCAGGCAGGGACACTCACCCCAGTATATATCTTACCACTGCGACAATGCTACAATGTGCGACAGTTGGCCAAATCCTCAAGCTGCCATTGTCGCTAAAACCAAGTGCGACAGTCAGCATTACACACCCCAGGATATATCCTACCTGTGCGACAATGCTACAATGTGCGACGGTTGGCTACTATCTCAAGCTGACATGCGACAATTAATACAGTCGCTGCGACAGTCTGCGACACTTACCCCGGTATATATCTTACCACTGCGACAATGCGACAATGTGAGACAGTTAGCCACATCTTCAAGCTGACATGCGACAATTCATACTGTCGCTGTGACAGTCTGCGACACTCACTCCAGTATATATCTTACCACTGCGACAATGCGACAATGTGCGACAGTTAGCCACATCCTCAAGGTGACATGCGCCAAATAATTCAGTTGCTGCGACAGTCTGCGACACTCACCCCAGTGTATATCTTACCACTGCGACAATGCGACAATGTGCGACAGTTAACCACATCCACAAGCTGACATGCGACAATTAATACAGTCGCTGTGACAGTCTGCGACACTCACCCCGGTATATATCTTACCACTGCGACAATGCGACAATGTGCGACAGTTGGCCAAATCCTCAAGCTGCCATTGTCCCTAAAACCAAGTGCGACAGTCAGCATTACACACCCCAGGATATATCCTACCTGTGCGACAATGCGACAATGTGCGACGGTTGGCTACTATCTCAAGCTGACATGCGACAATTAATACAGTCGCTGTGACAGTCTGTGACACTCACCCCAGTATATATCTTACCAGTGCGACAATGCGACAATGTGCGACGGTTGGCTACTATCTCAAGCTGACATGCGACAATTAATACAGTCGCTGCGACAGTCTGCGACACTCACCCCAGTATATATCTTACCACTGCGACAATGCGACAATGTGCGACAGTTAACCACATCCACAAGCTGCCATTGTCGCTAAAACCAAGTGCGACAGTCAGCATTACACACCCCAGGATATATCCTACCTGTGCGACAATGCGACAATGTGTGACGGTTGGCTACTATCTCAAGCTGACATGCGACAATTAATACAGTCGCTGCGACAGTCTGCGACACTCACCCCAGTATATACCTTCCAACTGCGACAATGCGACAGTGTGCGACGGTTAGCCAAATCCTCAAGGTGCAAAACCCTCCTAATCTTTCAGGCAGGGACACTCACCCCAGTATATATCTTACCACTGCGACAATGCTACAATGTGCGACAGTTGGCCAAATCCTCAAGCTGCCATTGTCGCTAAAACCAAGTGCGACAGTCAGCATTACACACCCCAGGATATATCCTACCTGTGCGACAATGCTACAATGTGCGACGGTTGGCTACTATCTCAAGCTGACATGCGACAATTAATACAGTCGCTGCGACAGTCTGCGACACTTACCCCAGTATATATCTTACCACTGCGACAATGCGACAATGTGAGACAGTTAGCCACATCTTCAAGCTGACATGCGACAATTCATACAGTCGCTCTGACAGTCTGCGACACTCACTCCAGTATATATCTTACCACTGCGACAATGCGACAATGTGCGACAGTTAGCCACATCCTCAAGGTGACATGCGCCAAATAATACAGTTGCTGCGACAGTCTGCGACACTCACCCCAGTGTATATCTTACCACTGCGACAATGCGACAATGTGCGACAGTTAACCACATCCACAAGCTGACATGCGACAATTAATACAGTCGCTGTGACAGTCTGCGACGCTCACCCCGGTATATATCTTACCACTGCGACAATGCGACAATGTGCGACAGTTGGCCAAATCCTCAAGCTGCCATTGTCCCTAAAACCAAGTGCGACAGTCAGCATTACACACCCCAGGATATATCCTACCTGTGCGACAATGCGACAATGTGCGACGGTTGGCTACTATCTCAAGCTGACATGCGACAATTAATACAGTCGCTGCGACAGTCTGTGACACTCACCCCAGTATATATCTTACCAGTGCGACAATGCGACAATGTGCGACGGTTGGCTACTATCTCAAGCTGACATGCGACAATTAATACAGTCGCTGCGACAGTCTGCGACACTCACCCCAGTATATATCTTACCACTGCGACAATGCGACAATGTGCGACAGTTAACCACATCCACAAGCTGACATGCGACAATTAATACAGTCGCTGCGACAGTCTGCGACACTCGCCCTAGTATATATCTTACCACTGCGACGATGCGACAATGTGCGACGGTTGGCTACAATCTCAAGCTGTCATGCGACAATTATACAGTCGCTGCGACAGTCTGTGACACTCGTCCCAGTATATATCTTACCACTGCGACAATGCAACAATGTGCGACAGTTAACCACATCCACAAGCTGACATGCGACAATTAATACAGTAGCTGTGACAGTCTGCGACACTCACCCCAGTATATATCTTACCAGTGCGACAATGGGACAATGTGCGACGGTTAGCGACATCCACAAGCTGACATGCGACAATTAATAAAGTCGCTGCGACAGTCTGCGACACTCACCCCAGAATATATCTTACCACTGCGACAATGCGACAATGTGCGACAGTTAACCACATCCACAAGCTGACATGCGACAATTAATACAGTCGCTGCGACAGTCTGCGACACTCGCCCCAGTATATATCTTACCACTGCGACAATGCGACAATGTGCGACAGTTGGTCAAATCCTCAAGCTGCCATTGTCGCTAAAACCAAGTGCGACAGTCAGCATTACACACCCCAGGATATATCCTACCTGTGCGACAATGCGACAATGTGCGACGGTTGGCTACTATCTCAAGCTGACATGCGACAATTAATACAGTCGCTGTGACAGTCTGCGACACTCACCCCAGTATATATCTTACCACTGTGACAATGCGACAATGTGCGACAGTTAGCCACATCCTCAAGCTGACTTGCTACAATTAATACAGTCGCTGCGACAGTCTGTGACACTCACCCCAGTATATACCTTACCACTGCGACAATGTGACAGTGTGCGACGGTTAGCCAAATCCTCAAGTTGCAAAACCCTCCTAATCTTTCAGGCAGGGACACTCGCCCCAGTATATATCTTACCACTGCGACAATGCGACAATGTGCGACAGTTGGCCAAATCCTCAAGCTGCCATTGTCGCTAAAACCAAGTGCGACAGTCAGCATTACACACCCCAGGATATATCCTACCTGTGCGACAATGCGACAATGTGTGACGGTTGGCTACTATCTCAAGCTGACATGCGACAATTAAAACAGTCGCTGCGACAGTCTGCGACACTCACCCCAGTATATATCTTACCAGTGCGACAATGTGCGACGGTTAGCCACATCTTCAAGTTGACATGCGACAATTAATACAGTCGCTGCGACAGTCTGCGACACTCACCCCAGTATATATCTTACCACTGCGACAATGCGACAATGTGCGACGGTTAACCACTTCCAAAAGCTGACATGTGACAATTAATACAGTCGCTGTGACAGTCTGCGACACTAACCCCACTATATATCTTACCATTGCGACAATGCGACAGTGTGCGACGGTTGGCTACTATCTCAAGCTGACATGCGACAATTAATACAGTCGCTGCGACAGTCTGCGACACTCACCCCAGTATATATCTTACCAGTGCGACAATGCGACAATGTGCGACAGTTAGCCACATCTTCAAGCTGACATGCGACAATTAATACAGGCGCTGCGACAGTCTGCGACACTCACCCCAGTATATATCTTACCACTGCGACAATGCTACAGTGTGCGACGGTTAGCCAAATCCTCAAGGTGCAAAACCTTCTACCCCTTCAGGCAGGAACATCCACTCCAGGATGTATCTTACAACTGCGACAATGCGACAATGTGCGACGGTTGGCTACAATCTCAAGCTGACATGCGACAATTAATACAGTCGCTGTGACAGTCTGCGACACTCACCCCAGTATATATCTTACCACTGCGACAATGCGACAATGTGCGACAGTTAACCACATCCACAAGCTGACATGCGACAATTAATACAGTACCTGCGACAGTCTGGGACACTCACCCCAGTATATATCTTACCAGTGCGACAATGTGACAATGTGCGACGGTTAGCCACATCCACAAGCTGACATGCGACAATTAATACAGTCGCTGCGACAGTCTGCGACACTCGCCCTAGTATATATCTTACCACTACGACGATGCGACAATGTGCGACAGTTGGCTACAATCTCAAGCTGTCATGCGACAATTATACAGTCGCTGCGACAGTCTGCGACACTCGTCCCAGCATATATCTTACCACTGCGACAATGCAACAATGTGCGACAGTTAACCACATCCACAAGCTGACATGCGACAATTAATACAGTACCTGCGACAGTCTGCGACACTCACCCCAGTATATATCTTACCAGTGCGACAATGTGACAATGTGCGACGGTTAGCCACATCCCCTAGCTGACATGCGACAATTAATACAGTCGCTGCGACAGTCTGCGACACTCACCCCAGTATATATCTTACCACTGCGACAATGAGACAATGTGCCACAGTTAACCACATCCACAAGCTGACATGCGACAATTAATACAGTCGCTGCGACAGTCTGCGACACTCGCCCTAGTATATATCTTACCACTGCGACGATGCGACAATGTGCGACAGTTGGCTACAATCTCAAGCTGTCATGCGACAATTTGAAGTCGCTGCGACAGTCTGCGACACTCGTCCCAGTATATATCTTCCCACTGCGACAATGCAACAATGTGCGACAGTTAACCACATCCACAAGCTGACATGCGACAATTAATACAGTACCTGCGACAGTCTGGGACACTCACCCCAGTATATATCTTACCAGTGCGACAATGTGACAATGTGCGACGGTTAGCCACATCCACAAGCTGACATGCGACAATTAATACAGTCGCTGCGACAGTCTGCGACACTCACCCCAGTATATATCTTACCACTGCGACAATGCGACAATGTGCGACAGTTAACCACATCCACAAGCTGACATGCGACAATTAATACAGTCGCTGCGACAGTCTGCGACACTCGCCCCAGTATATATCTTACCACTGCGACAATGCGACAATGTGCGACAGTTGGCCAAATCCTCAAGCTGCCATTGTCGCTAAAACCAAGTGCGACAGTCAGCATTACACACCCCAGGATATATCCTACCTGTGCGACAATGCGACAATGTGTGACGGTTGGCTACTATCTCAAGCTGACATGCGACAATTAATACAGTCGCTGCGACAGTCTGCGACACTCACCCCAGTATATACCTTCCAACTGCGACAATGCGACAGTGTGCGACGGTTAGCCAAATCCTCAAGGTGCAAAACCCTCCTAATCTTTCAGGCAGGGACACTCACCCCAGTATATATCTTACCACTGCGACAATGCTACAATGTGCGACAGTTGGCCAAATCCTCAAGCTGCCATTGTCGCTAAAACCAAGTGCGACAGTCAGCATTACACACACCAGGATATATCCTACCTGTGCGACAATGCTACAATGTGCGACGGTTGGCTACTATCTCAAGCTGACATGCGACAATTAATACAGTCGCTGCGACAGTCTGCGACACTTACCCCAGTATATATCTTACCACTGCGACAATGCGACAATGTGAGACAGTTAGCCACATCTTCAAGCTGACATGCGACAATTCATACTGTCGCTGTGACAGTCTGCGACACTCACTCCAGTATATATCTTACCACTGCGACAATGCGACAATGTGCGACAGTTAGCCACATCCTCAAGGTGACATGCGCCAAATAATACAGTTGCTGCGACAGTCTGCGACACTCACCCCAGTGTATATCTTACCACTGCGACAATGCGACAATGTGCGACAGTTAACCACATCCACAAGCTGACATGCGACAATTAATACAGTCGCTGTGACAGTCTGCGACACTCACCCCGGTATATATCTTACCACTGCGACAATGCGACAATGTGCGACAGTTGGCCAAATCCTCAAGCTGCCATTGTCCCTAAAACCAAGTGCGACAGTC
Source organism: Sipunculus nudus (assembly GCA_026874595.1). Taxonomy (NCBI): domain Eukaryota; kingdom Metazoa; phylum Annelida; class Sipuncula; order Golfingiida; family Sipunculidae; genus Sipunculus; species Sipunculus nudus. The sequence continues at coordinate 55,929,247 of CM049321.1, forward strand.
AGCATTACACACCCCAGGATATATCCTACCTGTGCGACAATGCAACAATGTGCGACGGTTGGCTACTATCTCAAGCTGACATGCGACAATTAATACAGTCGCTGTGACAGTCTGTGACACTCACCCCAGTATATATCTTACCAGTGCGACAATGCGACAATGTGCGACGGTTGGCTACTATCTCAAGCTGACATGCGACAATTAATACAGTCGCTGCGACAGTCTGCGACACTCACCCCAGTATATATCTTACCACTGCGATAATGCGACAATGTGCGACAGTTAACCACATCCACAAGCTGACATGCGACAATTAATACAGTCGCTGCGACAGTCTGCGACACTCGCCCTAGTATATATCTTACCACTGCGACGATGCGACAATGTGCGACGGTTGGCTACAATCTCAAGCTGTCATGCGACAATTATACAGTCGCTGCGACAGTCTGCGACACGCATCCCAGTATATATCTTACCACTGCGACAATGCAACAATGTGCGACAGTTAACCACATCCACAAGCTGACATGCGACAATTAATACAGTAGCTGCGACAGTCTGCGACACTCACCCCAGTATATATCTTACCAGTGCGACAATGCGACAATGTGCGACGGTTAGCCACATCCACAAGCTGACATGCGACAATTAATAAAGTCGCTGCGACAGTCTGCGACACTCACCCCAGTATATATCTTACCACTGCGACAATGCAACAATGTCAGACGGTTGGCTACAATCTCAAGCCGGCAAGCACAATTAATACAGTTGCTGCAACAGTGTGCGACACTCACCTCAGTATATATCTTACTTCTGCGACAATGTGCGACAATTAATAAGCTACAATACTGTCGCAGTGACAATGTGCGACAGTATGCAACACTCATCCCAGTATATATCTTACAACTGCGACAATGTGCGACAGTTAGCCACATCCTCAAGCTGACCTGTGACAATACCACTACTGCGACACTGTGACAGTTTGCCACACATCCCAGGATATATCTTACCTGTGCGACAATGCTACAATGTGCGACGGTTGGCTACTATCTCAAGCTGACATGCGACAATTAATACAGTCGCTGCGACAGTCTGCGACACTTACCCCAGTATATATCTTACCACTGCGACAATGCGACAATGTGCGACAGTTAACCACATCCACTAGCTGACATGCGACAATTAATACAGTACCTGCGACAGTCTGGGACACTCACCCCAGTATATATCTTACCAGTGCGACAATGTGACAATGTGCGACGGTTAGCCACATCCACAAGCTGACATGCGACAATTAATACAGTCGCTGCGACAGTCTGCGACACTCACCCCAGTATATATCTTACCACTGCGACAATGCGACAATGTGCCACAGTTAACCACATCCACAAGCTGACATGCGACAATTAATACAGTCGCTGCGACAGTCTGCGACACTCGCCCCAGTATATATCTTACCACTGCGACAATGCGACAATGTGCGACAGTTGGCCAAATCCTCAAGCTGCCATTGTCGCTAAAACCAAGTGCGACAGTCAGCATTACACACCCCAGGATATATCCTACCTGTGCGACAATGCGACAATGTGTGACGGTTGGCTACTATCTCAAGCTGACATGCGACAATTAATACAGTCGCTGCGACAGTCTGCGACACTCACCCCAGTATATACCTTCCAACTGCGACAATGCGACAGTGTGCGACGGTTAGCCAAATCCTCAAGGTGCAAAACCCTCCTAATCTTTCAGGCAGGGACACTCACCCCAGTATATATCTTACCACTGCGACAATGCTACAATGTGCGACAGTTGGCCAAATCCTCAAGCTGCCATTGTCGCTAAAACCAAGTGCGACAGTCAGCATTACACACCCCAGGATATATCCTACCTGTGCGACAATGCTACAATGTGCGACGGTTGGCTACTATCTCAAGCTGACATGCGACAATTAATACAGTCGCTGCGACAGTCTGCGACACTTACCCCAGTATATATCTTACCACTGCGACAATGCGACAATGTGAGACAGTTAGCCACATCTTCAAGCTGACATGCGACAATTCATACAGTCGCTGTGACAGTCTGCGACACTCACTCCAGTATATATCTTACCACTGCGACAATGCGACAATGTGCGACAGTTAGCCACATCCTCAAGGTGACATGCGCCAAATAATACAGTTGCTGCGACAGTCTGCGACACTCACCCCAGTGTATATCTTACCACTGCGACAATGCGACAATGTGCGACAGTTAACCACATCCACAAGCTGACATGCGACAATTAATACAGTCGCTGTGACAGTCTGCGACGCTCACCCCGGTATATATCTTACCACTGCGACAATGCGACAATGTGCGACAGTTGGCCAAATCCTCAAGCTGCCATTGTCCCTAAAACCAAGTGCGACAGTCAGCATTACACACCCCAGGATATATCCTACCTGTGCGACAATGCGACAATGTGCGACGGTTGGCTACTATCTCAAGCTGACATGCGACAATTAATACAGTCGCTGCGACAGTCTGTGACACTCACCCCAGTATATATCTTACCAGTGCGACAATGCGACAATGTGCGACGGTTGGCTACTATCTCAAGCTGACATGCGACAATTAATACAGTCGCTGCGACAGTCTGCGACACTCACCCCAGTATATATCTTACCACTGCGACAATGCGACAATGTGCGACAGTTAACCACATCCACAAGCTGACATGCGACAATTAATACAGTCGCTGCGACAGTCTGCGACACTCGCCCTAGTATATATCTTACCACTGCGACGATGCGACAATGTGCGACGGTTGGCTACAATCTCAAGCTGTCATGCGACAATTATACAGTCGCTGCGACAGTCTGTGACACTCGTCCCAGTATATATCTTACCACTGCGACAATGCAACAATGTGCGACAGTTAACCACATCCACAAGCTGACATGCGACAATTAATACAGTAGCTGTGACAGTCTGCGACACTCACCCCAGTATATATCTTACCAGTGCGACAATGCGACAATGTGCGACGGTTAGCGACATCCACAAGCTGACATGCGACAATTAATAAAGTCGCTGCGACAGTCTGCGACACTCACCCCAGAATATATCTTACCACTGCGACAATGCGACAATGTGCGACAGTTAACCACATCCACAAGCTGACATGCGACAATTAATACAGTCGCTGCGACAGTCTGCGACACTCGCCCCAGTATATATCTTACCACTGCGACAATGCGACAATGTGCGACAGTTGGCCAAATCCTCAAGCTGCCATTGTCGCTAAAACCAAGTGCGACAGTCAGCATTACACACCCCAGGATATATCCTACCTGTGCGACAATGCGACAATGTGCGACGGTTGGCTACTATCTCAAGCTGACATGCGACAATTAATACAGTCGCTGTGACAGTCTGCGACACTCACCCCAGTATATATCTTACCACTGTGACAATGCGACAATGTGCGACAGTTAGCCACATCCTCAAGCTGACTTGCTACAATTAATACAGTCGCTGCGACAGTCTGCGACACTCACCCCAGTATATACCTTACCACTGCGACAATGCGACAGTGTGCGACGGTTAGCCAAATCCTCAAGTTGCAAAACCCTCCTAATCTTTCAGGCAGGGACACTCGCCCCAGTATATATCTTACCACTGCGACAATGCGACAATGTGCGACAGTTGGCCAAATCCTCAAGCTGCCATTGTCGCTAAAACCAAGTGCGACAGTCAGCATTACACACCCCAGGATATATCCTACCTGTGCGACAATGCGACAATGTGTGACGGTTGGCTACTATCTCAAGCTGACATGCGACAATTAAAACAGTCGCTGCGACAGTCTGCGACACTCACCCCAGTATATATCTTACCAGTGCGACAATGTGCGACGGTTAGCCACATCTTCAAGTTGACATGCGACAATTAATACAGTCGCTGCGACAGTCTGCGACACTCACCCCAGTATATATCTTACCACTGCGACAATGCGACAATGTGCGACGGTTAACCACTTCCAAAAGCTGACATGTGACAATTAATACAGTCGCTGTGACAGTCTGCGACACTAACCCCACTATATATCTTACCATTGCGACAATGCGACAGTGTGCGACGGTTGGCTACTATCTCAAGCTGACATGCGACAATTAATACAGTCGCTGCGACAGTCTGCGACACTCACCCCAGTATATATCTTACCAGTGCGACAATGCGACAATGTGCGACAGTTAGCCACATCTTCAAGCTGACATGCGACAATTCATACAGTCGCTGTGACAGTCTGCGACACTCACTCCAGTATATATCTTACCACTGCGACAATGCGACAATGTGCGACAGTTAGCCACATCCTCAAGGTGACATGCGCCAAATAATACAGTTGCTGCGACAGTCTGCGACACTCACCCCAGTGTATATCTTACCACTGCGACAATGCGACAATGTGCGACAGTTAACCACATCCACAAGCTGACATGCGACAATTAATACAGTCGCTGTGACAGTCTGCGACGCTCACCCCGGTATATATCTTACCACTGCGACAATGCGACAATGTGCGACAGTTGGCCAAATCCTCAAGCTGCCATTGTCCCTAAAACCAAGTGCGACAGTCAGCATTACACACCCCAGGATATATCCTACCTGTGCGACAATGCGACAATGTGCGACGGTTGGCTACTATCTCAAGCTGACATGCGACAATTAATACAGTCGCTGCGACAGTCTGTGACACTCACCCCAGTATATATCTTACCAGTGCGACAATGCGACAATGTGCGACGGTTGGCTACTATCTCAAGCTGACATGCGACAATTAATACAGTCGCTGCGACAGTCTGCGACACTCACCCCAGTATATATCTTACCACTGCAACAATGCGACAATGTGCGACAGTTAACCACATCCACAAGCTGACATGCGACAATTAATACAGTCGCTGCGACAGTCTGCGACACTCGCCCCAGTATATATCTTACCACTGCGACAATGCGACAATGTGCGACAGTTGGCCAAATCCTCAAGCTGCCATTGTCGCTAAAACCAAGTGCGACAGTCAGCATTACACACCCCAGGATATATCCTACCTGTGCGACAATGCGACAATGTGTGACGGTTGGCTACTATCTCAAGCTGACATGCGACAATTAATACAGTCGCTGCGACAGTCTGCGACACTCACCCCAGTATATACCTTCCAACTGCGACAATGCGACAGTGTGCGACGGTTAGCCAAATCCTCAAGGTGCAAAACCCTCCTAATCTTTCAGGCAGGGACACTCACCCCAGTATATATCTTACCACTGCGACAATGCTACAATGTGCGACAGTTGGCCAAATCCTCAAGCTGCCATTGTCGCTAAAACCAAGTGCGACAGTCAGCATTACACACCCCAGGATATATCCTACCTGTGCGACAATGCTACAATGTGCGACGGTTGGCTACTATCTCAAGCTGACATGCGACAATTAATACAGTCGCTGCGACAGTCTGCGACACTTACCCCAGTATATATCTTACCACTGCGACAATGCGACAATGTGAGACAGTTAGCCACATCTTCAAGCTGACATGCGACAATTCATACAGTCGCTGTGACAGTCTGCGACACTCACTCCAGTATATATCTTACCACTGCGACAATGCGACAATGTGCGACAGTTAGCCACATCCTCAAGGTGACATGCGCCAAATAATACAGTTGCTGCGACAGTCTGCGACACTCACCCCAGTGTATATCTTACCACTGCGACAATGCGACAATGTGCGACAGTTAACCACATCCACAAGCTGACATGCGACAATTAATACAGTCGCTGTGACAGTCTGCGACGCTCACCCCGGTATATATCTTACCACTGCGACAATGCGACAATGTGCGACAGTTGGCCAAATCCTCAAGCTGCCATTGTCCCTAAAACCAAGTGCGACAGTCAGCATTACACACCCCAGGATATATCCTACCTGTGCGACAATGCGACAATGTGCGACGGTTGGCTACTATCTCAAGCTGACATGCGACAATTAATACAGTCGCTGCGACAGTCTGTGACACTCACCCCAGTATATATCTTACCAGTGCGACAATGCGACAATGTGCGACGGTTGGCTACTATCTCAAGCTGACATGCGACAATTAATACAGTCGCTGCGACAGTCTGCGACACTCACCCCAGTATATATCTTACCACTGCGACAATGCGACAATGTGCGACAGTTAACCACATCCACAAGCTGACATGCGACAATTAATACAGTCGCTGCGACAGTCTGCGACACTCGCCCTAGTATATATCTTACCACTGCGACGATGCGACAATGTGCGACGGTTGGCTACAATCTCAAGCTGTCATGCGACAATTATACAGTCGCTGCGACAGTCTGTGACACTCGTCCCAGTATATATCTTACCACTGCGACAATGCAACAATGTGCGACAGTTAACCACATCCACAAGCTGACATGCGACAATTAATACAGTAGCTGTGACAGTCTGCGACACTCACCCCAGTATATATCTTACCAGTGCGACAATGCGACAATGTGCGACGGTTAGCGACATCCACAAGCTGACATGCGACAATTAATAAAGTCGCTGCGACAGTCTGCGACACTCACCCCAGAATATATCTTACCACTGCGACAATGCGACAATGTGCGACAGTTAACCACATCCACAAGCTGACATGCGACAATTAATACAGTCGCTGCGACAGTCTGCGACACTCGCCCCAGTATATATCTTACCACTGCGACAATGCGACAATGTGCGACAGTTGGCCAAATCCTCAAGCTGCCATTGTCGCTAAAACCAAGTGCGACAGTCAGCATTACACACCCCAGGATATATCCTACCTGTGCGACAATGCGACAATGTGCGACGGTTGGCTACTATCTCAAGCTGACATGCGACAATTAATACAGTCGCTGTGACAGTCTGCGACACTCACCCCAGTATATATCTTACCACTGTGACAATGCGACAATGTGCGACAGTTAGCCACATCCTCAAGCTGACTTGCTACAATTAATACAGTCGCTGCGACAGTCTGCGACACTCACCCCAGTATATACCTTACCACTGCGACAATGCGACAGTGTGCGACGGTTAGCCAAATCCTCAAGTTGCAAAACCCTCCTAATCTTTCAGGCAGGGACACTCGCCCCAGTATATATCTTACCACTGCGACAATGCGACAATGTGCGACAGTTGGCCAAATCCTCAAGCTGCCATTGTCGCTAAAACCAAGTGCGACAGTCAGCATTACACACCCCAGGATATATCCTACCTGTGCGACAATGCGACAATGTGTGACGGTTGGCTACTATCTCAAGCTGACATGCGACAATTAAAACAGTCGCTGCGACAGTCTGCGACACTCACCCCAGTATATATCTTACCAGTGCGACAATGTGCGACGGTTAGCCACATCTTCAAGTTGACATGCGACAATTAATACAGTCGCTGCGACAGTCTGCGACACTCACCCCAGTATATATCTTACCACTGCGACAATGCGACAATGTGCGACGGTTAACCACTTCCAAAAGCTGACATGTGACAATTAATACAGTCGCTGTGACAGTCTGCGACACTAACCCCACTATATATCTTACCATTGCGACAATGCGACAGTGTGCGACGGTTGGCTACTATCTCAAGCTGACATGCGACAATTAATACAGTCGCTGCGACAGTCTGCGACACTCACCCCAGTATATATCTTACCAGTGCGACAATGCGACAATGTGCGACAGTTAGCCACATCTTCAAGCTGACATGCGACAATTCATACAGTCGCTGTGACAGTCTGCGACACTCACTCCAGTATATATCTTACCACTGCGACAATGCGACAATGTGCGACAGTTAGCCACATCCTCAAGGTGACATGCGCCAAATAATACAGTTGCTGCGACAGTCTGCGACACTCACCCCAGTGTATATCTTACCACTGCGACAATGCGACAATGTGCGACAGTTAACCACATCCACAAGCTGACATGCGACAATTAATACAGTCGCTGTGACAGTCTGCGACGCTCACCCCGGTATATATCTTACCACTGCGACAATGCGACAATGTGCGACAGTTGGCCAAATCCTCAAGCTGCCATTGTCCCTAAAACCAAGTGCGACAGTCAGCATTACACACCCCAGGATATATCCTACCTGTGCGACAATGCGACAATGTGCGACGGTTGGCTACTATCTCAAGCTGACATGCGACAATTAATACAGTCGCTGCGACAGTCTGTGACACTCACCCCAGTATATATCTTACCAGTGCGACAATGCGACAATGTGCGACGGTTGGCTACTATCTCAAGCTGACATGCGACAATTAATACAGTCGCTGCGACAGTCTGCGACACTCACCCCAGTATATATCTTACCACTGCGACAATGCGACAATGTGCGACAGTTAACCACATCCACAAGCTGACATGCGACAATTAATACAGTCGCTGCGACAGTCTGCGACACTCGCCCTAGTATATATCTTACCACTGCGACGATGCGACAATGTGCGACGGTTGGCTACAATCTCAAGCTGTCATGCGACAATTATACAGTCGCTGCGACAGTCTGTGACACTCGTCCCAGTATATATCTTACCACTGCGACAATGCAACAATGTGCGACAGTTAACCACATCCACAAGCTGACATGCGACAATTAATACAGTAGCTGTGACAGTCTGCGACACTCACCCCAGTATATATCTTACCAGTGCGACAATGCGACAATGTGCGACGGTTAGCGACATCCACAAGCTGACATGCGACAATTAATAAAGTCGCTGCGACAGTCTGCGACACTCACCCCAGAATATATCTTACCACTGCGACAATGCGACAATGTGCGACAGTTAACCACATCCACAAGCTGACATGCGACAATTAATACAGTCGCTGCGACAGTCTGCGACACTCGCCCCAGTATATATCTTACCACTGCGACAATGCGACAATGTGCGACAGTTAACCACATCCACAAGCTGACATGCGACAATTAATACAGTCGCTGCGACAGTCTGCGACACTCGCCCTAGTATATATCTTACCACTGCGACGATGCGACAATGTGCGACGGTTGGCTACAATCTCAAGCTGTCATGCGACAATTATACAGTCGCTGCGACAGTCTGTGACACTCGTCCCAGTATATATCTTACCACTGCGACAATGCAACAATGTGCGACAGTTAACCACATCCACAAGCTGACATGCGACAATTAATACAGTAGCTGTGACAGTCTGCGACACTCACCCCAGTATATATCTTACCAGTGCGACAATGCGACAATGTGCGACGGTTAGCGACATCCACAAGCTGACATGCGACAATTAATAAAGTCGCTGCGACAGTCTGCGACACTCACCCCAGAATATATCTTACCACTGCGACAATGCGACAATGTGCGACAGTTAACCACATCCACAAGCTGACATGCGACAATTAATACAGTCGCTGCGACAGTCTGCGACACTCGCCCCAGTATATATCTTACCACTGCGACAATGCGACAATGTGCGACAGTTGGCCAAATCCTCAAGCTGCCATTGTCGCTAAAACCAAGTGCGACAGTCAGCATTACACACCCCAGGATATATCCTACCTGTGCGACAATGCGACAATGTGCGACGGTTGGCTACTATCTCAAGCTGACATGCGACAATTAATACAGTCGCTGTGACAGTCTGCGACACTCACCCCAGTATATATCTTACCACTGTGACAATGCGACAATGTGCGACAGTTAGCCACATCCTCAAGCTGACTTGCTACAATTAATACAGTCGCTGCGACAGTCTGCGACACTCACCCCAGTATATACCTTACCACTGCGACAATGCGACAGTGTGCGACGGTTAGCCAAATCCTCAAGTTGCAAAACCCTCCTAATCTTTCAGGCAGGGACACTCGCCCCAGTATATATCTTACCACTGCGACAATGCGACAATGTGCGACAGTTGGCCAAATCCTCAAGCTGCCATTGTCGCTAAAACCAAGTGCGACAGTCAGCATTACACACCCCAGGATATATCCTACCTGTGCGACAATGCGACAATGTGTGACGGTTGGCTACTATCTCAAGCTGACATGCGACAATTAAAACAGTCGCTGCGACAGTCTGCGACACTCACCCCAGTATATATCTTACCAGTGCGACAATGTGCGACGGTTAGCCACATCTTCAAGTTGACATGCGACAATTAATACAGTCGCTGCGACAGTCTGCGACACTCACCCCAGTATATATCTTACCACTGCGACAATGCGACAATGTGCGACGGTTAACCACTTCCAAAAGCTGACATGTGACAATTAATACAGTCGCTGTGACAGTCTGCGACACTAACCCCACTATATATCTTACCATTGCGACAATGCGACAGTGTGCGACGGTTGGCTACTATCTCAAGCTGACATGCGACAATTAATACAGTCGCTGCGACAGTCTGCGACACTCACCCAAGTATATATCTTACCAGTGCGACAATGCGACAATGTGCGACAGTTAGCCACATCTTCAAGCTGACATGCGACAATTAATACAGGCGCTGCGACAGTCTGCGACACTCACCCCAGTATATATCTTACCACTGCGACAATGCTACAGTGTGCGACGGTTAGCCAAATCCTCAAGGTGCAAAACCTTCTACCCCTTCAGGCAGGAACATGCACTCCAGGATGTATCTTACAACTGCGACAATGCGACAATGTGCGACGGTTGGCAACAATCTCAAGCTGACATGCGACAATTAATACAGTCGCTGTGACAGTCTGCGACACTCACCCCAGTATATATCTTACCACTGCGACAATGCGACAATGTGCGACAGTTAACCACATCCACAAGCTGACATGCGACAATTAATACAGTACCTGCGACAGTCTGGGACACTCACCCCAGTATATATCTTACCAGTGCGACAATGTGACAATGTGCGACGGTTAGCCACATCCACAAGCTGACATGCGACAATTAATACAGTCGCTGCGACAGTCTGCGACACTCGCCCTAGTATATATCTTACCACTACGACGATGCGACAATGTGCGACAGTTGGCTACAATCTCAAGCTGTCATGCGACAATTATACAGTCGCTGCGACAGTCTGCGACACTCGTCCCAGCATATATCTTACCACTGCGACAATGCAACAATGTGCGACAGTTAACCACATCCACAAGCTGACATGCGACAATTAATACAGTACCTGCGACAGTCTGCGACACTCACCCCAGTATATATCTTACCAGTGCGACAATGTGACAATGTGCGACGGTTAGCCACATCCCCTAGCTGACATGCGACAATTAATACAGTCGCTGCGACAGTCTGCGACACTCACCCCAGTATATATCTTACCACTGCGACAATGAGACAATGTGCCACAGTTAACCACATCCACAAGCTGACATGTGACAATTAATACAGTCGCTGCGACAGTCTGCGACACTCGCCCTAGTATATATCTTACCACTGCGACGATGCGACAATGTGCGACAGTTGGCTACAATCTCAAGCTGTCATGCGACAATTTGAAGTCGCTGCGACAGTCTGCGACACTCGTCCCAGTATATATCTTCCCACTGCGACAATGCAACAATGTGCGACAGTTAACCACATCCACAAGCTGACATGCGACAATTAATACAGTACCTGCGACAGTCTGGGACACTCACCCCAGTATATATCTTACCAGTGCGACAATGTGACAATGTGCGACGGTTAGCCTCATCCACAAGCTGACATGCGACAATTAATACAGTCGCTGCGACAGTCTGCGACACTCACCCCAGTATATATCTTACCACTGCGACAATGCGACAATGTGCCACAGTTAACCACATCCACAAGCTGACATGCGACAATTAATACAGTCGCTGCGACAGTCTGCGACACTCGCCCCAGTATATATCTTACCACTGCAACAATGCGACAATGTGCGACAGTTGGCCAAATCCTCAAGCTGCCATTGTCGCTAAAACCAAGTGCGACAGTCAGCATTACACACCCCAGGATATATCCTACCTGTGCGACAATGCGACAATGTGTGACGGTTGGCTACTATCTCAAGCTGACATGCGACAATTAATACAGTCGCTGCGACAGTCTGCGACACTCACCCCAGTATATACCTTCCAACTGCGACAATGCGACAGTGTGCGACGGTTAGCCAAATCCTCAAGGTGCAAAACCCTCCTAATCTTTCAGGCAGGGACACTCACCCCAGTATATATCTTACCACTGCGACAATGCTACAATGTGCGACAGTTGGCCAAATCCTCAAGCTGCCATTGTCGCTAAAACCAAGTGCGACAGTCAGCATTACACACACCAGGATATATCCTACCTGTGCGACAATGCTACAATGTGCGACGGTTGGCTACTATCTCAAGCTGACATGCGACAATTAATACAGTCGCTGCGACAGTCTGCGACACTTACCCCAGTATATATCTTACCACTGCGACAATGCGACAATGTGAGACAGTTAGCCACATCTTCAAGCTGACATGCGACAATTCATACTGTCGCTGTGACAGTCTGCGACACTCACTCCAGTATATATCTTACCACTGCGACAATGCGACAATGTGCGACAGTTAGCCACATCCTCAAGGTGACATGCGCCAAATAATACAGTTGCTGCGACAGTCTGGACACTCACCCCAGTGTATATCTTACCACTGCGACAATGCGACAATGTGCGACAGTTAACCACATCCACAAGCTGACATGCGACAATTAATACAGTCGCTGTGACAGTCTGCGACACTCACCCCGGTATATATCTTACCACTGCGACAATGCGACAATGTGCGACAGTTGGCCAAATCCTCAAGCTGCCATTGTCCCTAAAACCAAGTGCGACAGTCAGCATTACACACCCCAGGATATATCCTACCTGTGCGACAATGCAACAATGTGCGACGGTTGGCTACTATCTCAAGCTGACATGCGACAATTAATACAGTCGCTGTGACAGTCTGTGACACTCACCCCAGTATATATCTTACCAGTGCGACAATGCGACAATGTGCGACGGTTGGCTACTATCTCAAGCTGACATGCGACAATTAATACAGTCGCTGCGACAGTCTGCGACACTCACCCCAGTATATATCTTACCACTGCGATAATGCGACAATGTGCGACAGTTAACCACATCCACAAGCTGACATGCGACAATTAATACAGTCGCTGCGACAGTCTGCGACACTCGCCCTAGTATATATCTTACCACTGCGACGATGCGACAATGTGCGACGGTTGGCTACAATCTCAAGCTGTCATGCGACAATTATACAGTCGCTGCGACAGTCTGCGACACGCATCCCAGTATATATCTTACCACTGCGACAATGCAACAATGTGCGACAGTTAACCACATCCACAAGCTGACATGCGACAATTAATACAGTAGCTGCGACAGTCTGCGACACTCACCCCAGTATATATCTTACCAGTGCGACAATGCGACAATGTGCGACGGTTAGCCACATCCACAAGCTGACATGCGACAATTAATAAAGTCGCTGCGACAGTCTGCGACACTCACCCCAGTATATATCTTACCACTGCGACAATGCAACAATGTCAGACGGTTGGCTACAATCTCAAGCCGGCAAGCACAATTAATACAGTTGCTGCAACAGTGTGCGACACTCACCTCAGTATATATCTTACTTCTGCGACAATTAATAAGCTACAATACTGTCGCAGTGACAATGTGCGACAGTATGCAACACTCATCCCAGTATATATCTTACAACTGCGACAATGTGCGACAGTTAGCCACATCCTCAAGCTGACCTGTGACAATACCACTACTGCGACACTGTGACAGTTTGCCACACATCCCAGGATATATCTTACCTGTGCGACAATGCGACAGTGTGCGACGGTTATCTACAGTCTGAAGCTGACACATGACAATTAGTATTGTTGCTGCGACAGACTGCGACACTCACCTCAGTGTGTATCTTTCTTCTGTGCCAATGTGCGACAATTAATAAGCTACAATACTGTTGCAGTCACAATGTGCGACAGTTTGCGACACACACCCCAGATATATCTTGACAATGTGTGACAGTCAGTGTAACACTCAGCCCAGTATATATCTTACCTCTGCAAGAATGTGCAACAATGAATAAGCTACAGTACTGTCACATTGTGCGACAGTTTGCGACACACCCCCCAGTATATATCATACTTCTGCGACAATGCCCGACAATTAAATAATAAGCTACAGTACTGTTGCAGTGACAATGTGCGACAGTTTGCGACACACTCACCTGTATATATCTAACAGCTGCAACAATGCAACTGTTAGCTACAATCTCAATCCAACAAGCACAATTAATACAGTCGCTGCGATAGTCTGCAACACTAACGTCAGTATGTATCTTACTTCTGTGACAATGTGCAACAATTAATAAGCTACAATACTGTCGCAGTCACAATGTGCAACAGTTTGCGACACACACCCGAGATATATCTTGACAATGTGCGACAGTTAGTGTGACACTCAGCCCAGTATATATCTTACCTCTGCAAGAATGTGCAACAATGAATAAGATACAGTACTGTCACAGTGACAATGAGCGACAGTTTGCGACACACTCACCTGTATATATCTAACAGCTGCAACAATGCGAGGGTTAGCTACAATCTCAAGCCGACAAGCACAATTAATACAGTGGCTGCGATAGTCTGCGACACTAACGTCAGTATGTATCTTACTTCTGTGACAATGTGCGACAATTAATAAGCTACAATACTGTCGCAGTCACATTGTGCGACAGTTTGCGACACCCCCCCCCCCCCAGTATATATCATACTTCTACAACAATGCGCGACAGTTAATAAGCCAAGTATATATCTTACCTCTGTGACAATGTGCAACAATTAATAAGCTACAATACTGTCGCAGTGACAATGTGCAACAGTCTGTGACACTCACCCCAGTATATATCTAACCTCTGTGACAATATGAGACAATTAGCTTCCGTACTGTCACAGTGACAATGTGCGACCCCCCCCCCCCCCCCCCCAAGTATATATCTTACCTCTGCAGCAGTGTGGGACAGGAAACTACACTCTCTACCTGCCAATATTGTCACTGCAACAATGTGCGGCAGTTTGCAAAAATGTGCCACAATTAATATGCTGCAACATGTCCCTTTGCTTATACATCTTCATATTTTATTTTTTAAACCCCAATAGGACTGTCAGATAAGAAACCAGCTTTCTGAGAATGAAGGTTATAGTGAAGGCATACATTTCCTGTATCCTAAATGAGATATTTGTAAGGGATGTAGGTCAAAAGCCCCCCCCCCCCCCCCCCAGTCAAAAGCCCCTCCAGTGAGAAACCCCCCTACCTTAATGATATAGAGGACAAAAACCTCCACTTCAATATATTTATACCTGAATATGTATCTATATATTTATATCTAAAGAGGGAGAGAGTGAGACAGAGATGGATATAGATATATCTATATCGGAGGGGGGGTTTTGGTCCTAGAGCTTTTTCATTATATTAATATATGAGATAATACACATATTATTGCAAAAGGTTATCTACCTTTAACTATTGAATAAAAAATCATTATGCGTCTGCTCTTTAATCAGAACTGATATCCTAATAATGACTTGAATTAGATGCAATATTTTATCTTTTTATCTGTTGCAATTTATGAGCAAGATCATGAACCATGCCAGCAAATGAAGCCACTCCTTCAATAATCATTCAGGTGAAACAGGTCCTGTGAAAACTGTCCCATGGAAGTGGTTTCCTAATTAACAGATAATTGGGATAATTAGTGTTGTTATTAGTCAAAGTTTTAGTACCCTCAGTCTTGAATAACAAATTACTAGTGTTGGTCAGCTGATTATCGTAATATTTATTGTAAACTATATTATAGTTATAAGATTATTATAAATTATAAGATATTATAGATTATATGATATATTGTAAGTTTGAATTTTGAATGTAATTAAACAATTATATGAGATAACACACATTGGTATTTACAAAATATATATATTTTGTAAATACCAATGTATATATATATATACATATATATTCATATATAAAATGTTCATATTCAATCTATATTCATAGATTTAGATATAAATATATTGGAGGGGGGCTTTTGCCCTCTTTATCATAAAGGTAGGGGAGGGGGCTTTGCAGAGGGGGGGGGGGGTGCTTTTGTCCGGGGGGCAATATAGAGAACGCTCCATTTGTAAGAACAACAGTATCGACTGACCCACTCAGCAAGAACTCAGCTGCACATTGTCGCAGTGACACTGCCAGGAAGGGAATGTATGTATAACTGTCGCACATTGTCGCAGAGGTATAATATATACTGGAGCGAGTGTCGCAAACTGTCGTACATTGTCGAACAAGACATATACTTTGGTGTGGGGCTTGTGTTGCACATCGTCGCAGAGACAGTATAGATTGGTGTCTGACACTGCCAGGAAGGGAATGTATGTATAACCGTCGCACATTGTCGCAGAGGAATAACATATACTGGGGTGAGTGTCGCAAACTGTCCCACATTGTCGCAGTGACATTTCCAGTTAGAGAATTTTGCTAACCGTCGCACATTGTTGCAGTGACACTCCCTGGAAGGGAATGTATTTTTAACTGTCGCTCATTGTCGCAGAGGTATGACATATACTGGGGCCAGTGTCGCAAAGTGTCGCTCACTTTAGCAGCAACATTACCAGGAAGAGAATTAGCTACCCGTCGCACATTGTCGCAGTGACACTGCCAGGAAGGGAATGTATCTAAAACTGTCGCACATTGTCGCAGAGGTATAATATATACTGGAGCGAGTGTCGCAAACTGTCGTACATTGTCGCAGATGTGTCGCAACAAGACATACTTTGGTGTGGGGCTTGTGTCGCATATTGTCGCAGAGACAGTATGGATTGGTGTGTGACACTCCCCAGAAGGGAATGTATGTGGTGAGTGTCGCAAACTGTCGCACACTTTCCCAGCAACAGTGCCTGGTAGAGAATTTAGCTACCCGTCGCACATTGTCGCAGTGACACTGCCAGGAAAGAAAATGTATGTATAACTGTCGCACATTGTCGCAGAGGTATAATATATACTGGAGTGAGTGTCGCAAACTGTCGTACATTGTCGAACAAGACATATACTTTTGAGTGGGGCTTGTGTTGCACATCGTTGCAGAGACAGTATAGATTGGTGTCTGACACTGCCAGGAAGGGAATGTATGTATAACCGTCGCACATTGTCGCAGAGGTATAACATATACTGGGGTGAGTGTCGCAAACTGTCGCACATTGTCGCAGAGTCATTTCCAGTTAGAGAATTTAGCTAACCGTCGCACATTGTCGCAGTGACACTCCCCAAAAGGGAATGTATTTTTAACTGTCGCACGTTGTCGCAGAGGTATGACATATACTGGGGCCAGTGTCGCAAAGTGTCGCTCACTTCAGCAGCAACATTACCAGGTAGAGAATTTAGCTACCCGTCGCACATTGTCGCGGTGACACTGCCAGGAAAGAAATGTATGTATCACTGTCGCACATTGTCGCAGAGGTATAATATATACTGGACGAGTGTCGCAAACTGTCATACATTGTCGCAGGTGTGTCACAACAAGACATACTTTGGTGTGGGGCTTGTGTCGCACATTGTCGCAGAGACAGTATGGATTGGTGTGTGACACTCCCCAGAAGGGAATGTATGTATAACCGTCGCACATTGTCGCAGAGGTATAACATATACTGGGGCGAGTGTCGCAAACTGTTGCAGAGACATTTCCAGGTAGAGAATTTAGCTAACCGTCGCACATTGTCGCAGTGACACTCCTAGGAAGGGAATGTATGTATAACCGTCGCACATTGTCGCAGAGGTATGACATATACCGGGGCGAGTGTCACAAACTGTCGCACACTTTTGCAGCAACATTGCCAGTTAAAGAATTTAGCTAACCGTCGCACATTGTCGCGGTGACACTCCCCCGAAGGGAATGTATGTATAACTGTCGCACATTGTCGCAGGGCTACAACATATACCGGGGTGAGTGTCGCAAACTGTCTCACACTTTCGCAGCAACATTGCCAGGTAGAGAATTTAGCTAACTGTCGCACATTGTCGCAGTGACACTGCCAGGAAGGGAATGTATGTATTACAGTCGCACATTGTCGCAGCAACATTGCCAGTTAGGGAATTAAGCTAACCAACCCACATTGTCGCAGTGACACTCCCAGGAAGGGAATGTATGTATAACTGTTGCACATTGTCGCAGAGATATAACATATACCAGGGCGAGTGTCGCAAACTGTCGTACATTGTCGCAGAGGTGTGTCGCAATAAGACATATACTTTGGTGTGGGGCTTGTGTCGCACAAGGTCGCAGAGACAGTATGGATTGGTGTGTGACACTCCCCAGAAGGGAATGTATGTATAACCGTCGCACATTGTCGCAGAGGTATAACATATACTGGGGCGAGTGTCGCATACTGTCGCAGAGACATTTCCAGGTAGAGAATTTAGCTAACCGTCGCACATTGTCGCAGTGACACTCCCAGGAAGGGAATGTATGTATAACCGTCGCACATTGTCGCAGAGGTATAACATATACTGGGGCGAGTGTCGCAAACTGTCGCAGAGACATTTCCAGGTAGAGAATTTAGCTAACCGTCGCACATTGTCGCAGTGACACTCCCAGGAAGGGAATGTATGTATAACCGTTGCACATTGTCGCAGAGGTATGACATATACCTGGGTGAGTGTCGCAAACTGTCTCACACTTTCGCAGCAACATTGCCAGGTAGAGAATTTAGCTAACCGTCGCACATTTTCGCAGTGACACTGCCAGGAAGGGAATGTATGTATTACTGTCACACATTGTCGCAGAGGTATGACATATACCGGGGTGAGTGTCGCAAACTGTCGAACACTTTTGCAGCATAATTGCCAGTTAAAGAATTTAGCTAACCATCGCACATTGTCGCAGTGACACTGCCAGGAAGGGAATGTATGTATTTACGTCGCACATTGTCGCAGCAACATTGCCAGTTAGGGAATTAAGCTAACCGTCACACATTGTCGCAGTGACACTCCCAGGAAGGGAATGTATGTATAACTGTCGTACATTGTCGCAGAGGTGTGTCGCAACAAGACATATACTTTGGTGTGGGGCTTGTGTCGCACATTGTCGCAGAGACAGTATGGATTGGTGTGTGACACTCCCCAGAAGGGAATGTATGTATAACCGTCGCACATTGTCGCAGAGGTATAACATATACTGGGGCGAGTGTCGCAAACTGTCGCAGAGACATTTCCAGGTAGAAAATTTAGCTAATCGTCGCACATTGTCACAGTGACACTGCCAGCAAGGGAATGTATGTATAACTGTCGCACATTGTCGCAGAGGTATAATATATACTGTAGCCAGTGTCGCAAACTGTCGTACATTGTCGCAGAGGTGTGTCGCAACAAGACATATACTTTGGTGTGGGGCTTGTGTCGCACATTGTCGCAGAGACAGTATGGATTGGTGTGTGACACTCCTCAGAAGGGAATGTATGTATAACCGTCGCACATTGTCGCAGAGGTATAACATATACTGGGGCGAGTGTCGCAAACTGTCGCAGAGACATTTCCAGGTAGAGAATTTAGCTAACCGTCGCACATTGTCGCAGTGACACTCCAAGGAAGGGAATGTATGTATAACCGTCGCACATTGTTGCAGAGGTATAACATATACTGGGGCGAGTGTCGCAAACTGTCGCAGAGACATTTCCAGGTAGAAAATTTAGCTAATCGTCGCATATTGTCACAGTGACACTGCCAGCAAGGGAATGTATGTATAACTGTCGCACATTGTCGCAGAGGTATAATATATACTGTAGCCAGTGTCGCAAACTGTCGTACATTGTCGCAGAGGTGTGTCGCAACAAGACATATACTTTGGTGTGGGGCTTGTGTCGCACATTGTCGCAGAGACAGTATGGATTGGTGTGTGACACTCCTCAGAAGGGAATGTATGTATAACCGTCGCACATTGTCGCAGAGGTATAACATATACTGGGGCGAGTGTCGCAAACTGTCGCAGAGACATTTCCAGGTAGAGAATTTAGCTAACCGTCGCACATTGTCGCAGTGACACTCCAAGGAAGGGAATGTATGTATAACCGTCGCACATTGTCGCAGAGGTATAACATATACTGGGGCGAGTGTCGCAAACTGTCGCAGAGACATTTCCAGGTAGAGAATTTAGCTAACCGTCGCACATTGTCGCAGTGACACTCCCAGGAAGGGAATGTATGTATAACCGTTGCACATTGTCGCAGAGGTATGACATATACCGGGGCGAGTGTCGCAAACTGTCGCACACACCTTGCAGCAACATTGCCAGGTCGAGAATTTAGCTAACCATCGCACATTGTCGCAGTGACACTGCCAGGAAGGGAATGTATGTATAACTGTCGCACATTGTCGCAGGGCTACAACATATACCGGGGTGAGTGTCGCAAACTGTCGCACACACCTTGCAGCAACATTGCCAGGTCGAGAATTTAGCTAACCGTCGCACATTGTCGCAGTGACACTGCCAGGAAGGGAATGTATGTATTTACGTCGCACATTGTCGCAGCAACATTGCCAGTTAGGGAATTAAGCTAACCGTCGCACATTGTCGCAGTGACACTCCCAGGAAGGGAATGTATGTATAACTGTCGCACATTGTCGCAGAGATATAACATATACCAGGGCGAGTGTCGCAAACTGTCGTACATTGTCGCAGAGGTGTGTCGCAACAAGACATATACTTTGGTGTGGGGCTTGTGTCGCACATTGTCGCAGAGACAGTATGGATTGGTGTGTGACACTCCCCAGAAGGGAATGTATGTATAACCGTCGCACATTGTCGCAGAGGTATAACATATACTGGGGAGAGTGTCACAAACTGTCGCAGAGACATTTCCAGGTAGAGAATTTAGCTAACCGTCGCACATTGTCGCAGTGACACTCCCAGGAAGGGAATGTATGTATAACCGTCGCACATTGTCGCAGAGGTATAACATATACTGGGGCGAGTGTCGCAAACTGTCGCAGAGACATTTCCAGGTAGAAAATTTAGCTAACCGTCGCACATTGTCGCAGTGACACTCCCAGGAAGGGAATGTATGTATAACCGTCGCACATTGTCGCAGAGGTATGACATATACCGGGGCGAGTGTCACAAACTGTCGCACACTTTTGCAGCAACATTGCCAGTTAAAGAATTTAGCTAACCGTCGCACATTGTCGCAGTGACACTGCCAGGAAGGGAATGTATGTATTACCGTCACACATTGTCGCAGAGGTATGACATATACCGGGGTGAGTGTCGCAAACTGTCGAACACTTTTGCAGCATAATTGCCAGTTAAAGAATTTAGCTAACCGTCGCACATTGTCGCGGTGACACTGCCAGGAAGGGAATGTATGTATAACTGTCGCACATTGTCGCAACAACATTGCCAGTTAGGGAATTAAGCTAACCGTCGCACATTGTCGCAGTGACACTCCCAGGAAGAGAATGTATGTATAACTGTTGCACATTGTCGCAGCAACATTGCCAGTTAAAGAATTTAGCTAACCGTCACACATTGTCGCGGTGACACTCCCAGGAAGGGAATGTATGTATAACTGTCGCACATTGTCGCAGGGCTACAACATATACCGGGGTGAGTGTCGCAAACTGTCTCACACTTTCGCAGCAACATTGCCAGGTAGAAAATTTAGCTAACCGTCGCACATTGTCGCAGTGACACTGCCAGGAAGGGAATGTATGTATTACCGTCGCACATTGTCGCAGCAACATTGCCAGTTAGGGAATTAAGCTAACCGTCGCACATTGTCGCAGTGACACTCCCAGGAAGGGAATGTATGTATATCTGTCGCTCATTGTCGCAGAGATATAACATATACCAGGGCGAGTGTCGCAAACTGTCGTACATTGTCGCAGAGGTGTGTCGCAACAAGACATATACTTTGGTGTGGAGCTTGTGTCGCACATTGTCGCAGAGACAGTATGGATTGGTGTGTGACACTCCCCAGAAGGGAATGTATGTATAACTGTCGCACATTGTCGCAGAGGTATAACATATACTGGGGCGAGTGTCGCAAACTGTCGCAGAGACATTTCCAGGTAGAGAATTTAGCTAACCGTCGCACATTGTCGCAGTGACACTCCCAGGAAGGGAATGTATGTATAACCGTTGCACATTGTGGCAGAGGTATGACATATACCGGGGCGAGTGTCGCAAACTGTCGCACACTTTTGCAGCAACAATGCCAGTTAAAGAATTTAGTTAACCGTCGCACATTGTCGCGGTGACACTCCCAGGAAGGGAATGTATGTATAACTGTCGCACATTGTCGCAGGGCTACAATATATACCGGGGTGAGTGTCGCAAACTGTCGCACACTTTTGCAGCAACATTGCCAGGTAGAGAATTTAGCTAACCGTCGCACATTGTCGCAGTGACACTGCCAGGAAGGGAATGTATGTATTTACGTCGCACATTGTCGCAGCAAAATTGCCAGTTAGGGAATTAAGCTAACCATCACACATTGTCGCAGTGACACTCCCAGGAAGGGAATGTATGTATAACTGTCGCACATTGTCGCAGAGATATAACATCTACCAGGGCGAGTGTCGCAAACTGTCGTACATTGTCGCAGAGGTGTGTCGCAACAAGATATATACTTTGGTGTGGGGCTTGTGTCGCACATTGTCGCAGAGACAGTATGGATTGGTGTGTGACACTCCCCAGAAGGGAATGTATGTATAACCATCGCACATTGTCGCAGAGGTATAACATATACTGGGGCGAGTGTCGCAAACTGTCGCAGAGACATTTCCAGGTAGAAAATTTAGCTAATCGTCGCACATTGTCGCAGTGACACTGCCAGCAAGGGAATGTATGTATAACTGTCGCACATTGTCCCAGAGGTATAATATATACTGAAGCGAGTGTCGCAAACTGTCGTACATTGTCGCAGAGGTGTGTCACAACAAGACATATACTTTGGTGTGGGGCTTGTGTCGCACATTGTCGCAGAGACAGTATGGATTGGTGTGTGACACTCCTCAGAAGGGAATGTATGTATAACCGTCGCACATTGTCGCAGAGGTATAACATATACTGGGGCGAGTGTCGCAAACTGTCGCAGAGACATTTCCAGGTAGAGAATTTAGCTAACCGTCGCACATTGTCGCAGTGACACTCCCAGGAAGGGAATGTATGTATAACCGTCGCACATTGTCACAGAGGTATAACATATACTGGGGCGAGTGTCGCAAACTGTCGCAGAGACATTTCCAGGTAGAGAATTTAGCTAACCGTCGCACATTGTCGCAGTGACACTCCCAGGAAGGGAATGTATGTATAACCGTTGCACATTGTCGCAGAGGTATGACATATACCGGGGCGAGTGTCGCAAACTGTGGCACACTTTTGCAGCAACATTGCCAGTTTAAGAATTTAGCTAACCGTCGCACATTGTCGCGGTGACACTCCCAGGAAGGGAATGTATGTATAACTGTCGCACATTGTCGCAGGGCTACAACATATACCGGGGTGAGTGTCGCAAACTGTCGCACACACCTTGCAGCAACATTGCCAGGTCGAGAATTTAGCTAACCGTTGCACATTGTCGCAGTGACACTGCCAGGAAGGGAATGTATGTATTTACGTCGCACATTGTCGCAGCAACATTGCCAGTTAGGGAATTAAGCTAACCGTCGCACATTGTCGCAGTGACACTCCCAGGAAGGGAATGTATGTATAACTGTCGCACATTGTCGCAGAGATATAACATATACCAGGGCAAGTGTCGCAAACTGTCGTACATTGTCGCAGAGGTGTGTCGCAACAAGACATATACTTTGGTGTGGGGCTTGTGTCGCACATTGTCGCAGAGACAGTATGGATTGGTGTGTGACACTCCCCAGAAGGGAATGTATGTATAACCGTCGCACATTGTCGCAGAGGTATAACATATACTGGGGCGAGTGTCGCAAACTGTCGCAGAGACATTTCCAGGTAGAAAATTTAGCTAACCGTCGCACATTGTCCCTGTGACACTGCCAGCAAGGGAATGTATGTATAACTGTCGCACATTGTCGCAGAGGTATAATATATACTGTAGCGAGTGTCGCAAACTGTCGTACATTGTCGCAGAGGTGTGTCGCAACAAGACATATACTTTGGTGTGGGGCTTGTGTCGCACATTGTCGCAGAGACAGTATGGATTGGTGTGTGACACTCCCCAGAAGGGAATGTATGTATAACCGTCGCACATTGTCGCAGAGGTATAACATATACTGGGGCGAGTGTCGCAAACTGTCGCAGAGACATTTCCAGGTAGAGAATTTAGCTAACCGTTGCACATTGTCGCAGTGACACTCCCAGGAAGGGAATGTATGTATAACCGTCGCACATTGTCGCAGAGGTATGACATATACCGGGGCGAGTGTCGCAAACTGTCGCACACTTTTGCAGCATCATTGCCAGTTAAAGAATTTAGCTAACCGTCGCACATTGTCGCGATGACACTCCCAGGAAGGGAATGTATGTATAACTGTCGCACATTGTCGCAGGGCTACAACATATACCGGGGTGAGTGTCGCAAACTGTCTCACACTTTCGCAGCAACATTGCCAGGTAGAGAATTTAGCTAACCGTCCCACATTGTCGCAGTGACACTGCCAGGAAGGGAATGTATGTATTACTGTCGCACATTGTCGCAGCAACATTGCCAGTTAGGGAATTAAGCTAACTGTCGCACATTGTCGCAGTGACACTCCCAGGAAGGGAATGTATGTATAACTGTCGCACATTGTCACAGAGATATAACATATACCAGGGCGAGTGTCGCAAACTGTCGTACATTGTCGCAGAGGTGTGTCGCAACAAGACATATACTTTGGTGTGGGGCTTGTGTCGCACATTGTCGCAGAGACAGTATGGATTGGTGTGTGACACTCCCCAGAAGGGAATGTATGTATAACCGTCGCACATTGTCTCAGAGGTATAACATATACTGGGGTGAGTGTCGCAAACTGTCGCAGAGACAAATCAGGTAGAGAATTTAACTAACCGTCGCACATTGTCGCAGTGACACTCCCAGGAAGGGAATGTATGTATAACCGTCGCACATTGTCGCAGAGGTATGACATATACCGGGGCAAGTGTCGCAAACTGTCGCACACTTTTGCAGCAACATTGCCAGTTAAATAATTTAGCTAACCGTCGCACATTGTCGCGGTGACACTCCCAGGAAGGGAATGTATGTATAACTGTCGCACATTGTCACAGGGCTACAACATATACCGGGGTGAGTGTCGCAAACTGTCTCACACTTTCGCAGCAACACTGCCAGGTAGAGAATTTAGCTAACCGTCGCACATTGTCGCAGTGACACTGCCAGGAAGGGAATGTATGTATTACCGTCGCACATTGTCGCAGCAACATTGCCAGTTAGGGAATTAAGCTAACCGTCGCACATTGTCGCAGTGACACTCCCAGGAAGGGAATGTATGTATAACTGTCGCACATTGTCGCAGAGATATAACATATACTAGGGCGAGTGTCGCAAACTGTCGTACATTGTCGCAGAGGTGTGTCGCAACAAGACATATACTTTGGTGTGGGGCTTGTGTCGCACATTGTCGCAGAGACAGTATGGATTGGTGTGTGACACTCCCCAGAAGGGAATGTATGTATAACCGTCGCACATTGTCGCAGAGGTATAACATATACTGGGGCGAGTGTAGCAAACTGTTGCAGAGACAAATCAGGTAGAGAATTTAGCTAACCGTCGCACATTGTCGCAGTGACACTCCCAGGAAGGGAATGTATGTATAACCGTCGCACATTGTCGCAGAGGTATAACATATACTGGGGCGAGTGTTGCAAACTGTCGCAGAGACAAATCAGGTAGAGAATTTAGCTAACCGTCGCACATTGTCGCAGTGACACTCCCAGGAAGGGAATGTATGTATAACCGTCGCACATTGTCGCAGAGGTATGACATATACCGGGGCGAGTGTCGCAAACTGTCGCACACTTTTGCAGCAACATTGCCAGTTAAATAATTTAGCTAACCGTCGCACATTGTCGCGGTGACACTGCCAGGAAGGGAATGTATGTATAACTGTCGCACATTGTCGCAGGGCTACAACATATACCGGGGTGAGTGTCGCAAACTGTCTCACACTTTCGCAGCAACACTGCCAGGTAGAGAATTTAGCTAACCGTCGCACATTGTCGCAGTGACACTGCCTGGAAGGGAATGTATGTATTACCGTCGCACATTGTCGCAGCAACATTGCCAGTTAGGGAATTAAGCTAACCGTCGCACATTGTCGCAGTGACACTCCCAGGAAGGGAATGTATGTATAACTGTCGCACATTGTCGCAGAGATATAACATATACTAGGGCAAGTGTCGCAAACTGTCGTACATTGTCGCAGAGGTGTGTCGCAACAAGACATATACTTTGGTGTGGGGCTTGTGTCGCACATTGTCGCAGAGACAGTATGGATTGGTGTGTGACACTCCCCAGAAGGGAATGTATGTATAACCGTCGCACATTGTCACAGAGGTATAACATATACTGGGGCGAGTGTCGCAAACTGTCGCAGAGACAAATCAGGTAGAGAATTTAGCTAACCGTCGCACATTGTCGCAGTGACACTCCCAGGAAGGGAATGTATGTATAACCGTCGCACATTGTCGCAGATGTATGACATATACCGGGGCGAGTGTCGCAAACTGTCGCACACTTTTGCAGCAACATTGCCAGTTAAATAATTTAGCTAACCGTCGCACATTGTCGCGGTGACACTCCCAGGAAGGGAATGTATGTATAACTGTCGCACATTGTCGCAGGGCTACAACATATACCGGGGTGAGTGTCGCAAACTGTCTCACACTTTCGCAGCAACACTGCCAGGTAGAGAATTTAGCTAACCGTTGCACATTGTCGCAGTGACACTGCCAGGAAGGGAATGTATGTATTACCGTCGCACATTGTCGCAGCAACATTGCCAGTTAGGGAATTAAGCTAACCGTCGCACATTGTCGCAGTAACACTCCCAGGAAGGGAATGTATGTATAACTGTCGCACATTGTCGCAGGGCTACAACATATACCGGGGTGAGTGTCGCAAACTGTCTCACACTTTCGCAGCAACATTGCCAGGTAGAGAATTTAGCTAACCGTCGCACATTGTCGCAGAGGTATAACATATACTGGGGCGAGTGTCGCAAACTGTCGCAGAGACATTTCCAGGTAGAGAATTTAGCTAACCGTTGCACATTGTCGCAGTGACACTCCCAGGAAGGGAATGTATGTATAACCGTCGCACATTGTCGCAGAGGTATGACATATACCGGGGCGAGTGTCGCAAACTGTCGCACACTTTTGCAGCATCATTGCCAGTTAAAGAATTTAGCTAACCGTCGCACATTGTCGCGATGACACTCCCAGGAAGGGAATGTATGTATAACTGTCGCACATTGTCGCAGGGCTACAACATATACCGGGGTGAGTGTCGCAAACTGTCTCACACTTTCGCAGCAACATTGCCAGGTAGAGAATTTAGCTAACCGTCCCACATTGTCGCAGTGACACTGCCAGGAAGGGAATGTATGTATTACTGTCGCACATTGTCGCAGCAACATTGCCAGTTAGGGAATTAAGCTAACTGTCGCACATTGTCGCAGTGACACTCCCAGGAAGGGAATGTATGTATAACTGTCGCACATTGTCACAGAGATATAACATATACCAGGGCGAGTGTCGCAAACTGTCGTACATTGTCGCAGAGGTGTGTCGCAACAAGACATATACTTTGGTGTGGGGCTTGTGTCGCACATTGTCGCAGAGACAGTATGGATTGGTGTGTGACACTCCCCAGAAGGGAATGTATGTATAACCGTCGCACATTGTCTCAGAGGTATAACATATACTGGGGTGAGTGTCGCAAACTGTCGCAGAGACAAATCAGGTAGAGAATTTAACTAACCGTCGCACATTGTCGCAGTGACACTCCCAGGAAGGGAATGTATGTATAACCGTCGCACATTGTCGCAGAGGTATGACATATACCGGGGCAAGTGTCGCAAACTGTCGCACACTTTTGCAGCAACATTGCCAGTTAAATAATTTAGCTAACCGTCGCACATTGTCGCGGTGACACTCCCAGGAAGGGAATGTATGTATAACTGTCGCACATTGTCACAGGGCTACAACATATACCGGGGTGAGTGTCGCAAACTGTCTCACACTTTCGCAGCAACACTGCCAGGTAGAGAATTTAGCTAACCGTCGCACATTGTCGCAGTGACACTGCCAGGAAGGGAATGTATGTATTACCGTCGCACATTGTCGCAGCAACATTGCCAGTTAGGGAATTAAGCTAACCGTCGCACATTGTCGCAGTGACACTCCCAGGAAGGGAATGTATGTATAACTGTCGCACATTGTCGCAGAGATATAACATATACTAGGGCGAGTGTCGCAAACTGTCGTACATTGTCGCAGAGGTGTGTCGCAACAAGACATATACTTTGGTGTGGGGCTTGTGTCGCACATTGTCGCAGAGACAGTATGGATTGGTGTGTGACACTCCCCAGAAGGGAATGTATGTATAACCGTCGCACATTGTCGCAGAGGTATAACATATACTGGGGCGAGTGTAGCAAACTGTTGCAGAGACAAATCAGGTAGAGAATTTAGCTAACCGTCGCACATTGTCGCAGTGACACTCCCAGGAAGGGAATGTATGTATAACCGTCGCACATTGTCGCAGAGGTATAACATATACTGGGGCGAGTGTTGCAAACTGTCGCAGAGACAAATCAGGTAGAGAATTTAGCTAACCGTCGCACATTGTCGCAGTGACACTCCCAGGAAGGGAATGTATGTATAACCGTCGCACATTGTCGCAGAGGTATGACATATACCGGGGCGAGTGTCGCAAACTGTCGCACACTTTTGCAGCAACATTGCCAGTTAAATAATTTAGCTAACCGTCGCACATTGTCGCGGTGACACTGCCAGGAAGGGAATGTATGTATAACTGTCGCACATTGTCGCAGGGCTACAACATATACCGGGGTGAGTGTCGCAAACTGTCTCACACTTTCGCAGCAACACTGCCAGGTAGAGAATTTAGCTAACCGTCGCACATTGTCGCAGTGACACTGCCTGGAAGGGAATGTATGTATTACCGTCGCACATTGTCGCAGCAACATTGCCAGTTAGGGAATTAAGCTAACCGTCGCACATTGTCGCAGTGACACTCCCAGGAAGGGAATGTATGTATAACTGTCGCACATTGTCGCAGAGATATAACATATACTAGGGCGAGTGTCGCAAACTGTCGTACATTGTCGCAGAGGTGTGTCGCAACAAGACATATACTTTGGTGTGGGGCTTGTGTCGCACATTGTCGCAGAGACAGTATGGATTGGTGTGTGACACTCCCCAGAAGGGAATGTATGTATAACCGTCGCACATTGTCACAGAGGTATAACATATACTGGGGCGAGTGTCGCAAACTGTCGCAGAGACAAATCAGGTAGAGAATTTAGCTATCCGTCGCACATTGTCGCAGTGACACTCCCAGGAAGGGAATGTATGTATAACCGTCGCACATTGTCGCAGATGTATGACATATACCGGGGCGAGTGTCGCAAACTGTCGCACACTTTTGCAGCAACATTGCCAGTTAAATAATTTAGCTAACCGTCGCACATTGTCGCGGTGACACTCCCAGGAAGGGAATGTATGTATAACTGTCGCACATTGTCGCAGGGCTACAACATATACCGGGGTGAGTGTCGCAAACTGTCTCACACTTTCGCAGCAACACTGCCAGGTAGAGAATTTAGCTAACCGTTGCACATTGTCGCAGTGACACTGCCAGGAAGGGAATGTATGTATTACCGTCGCACATTGTCGCAGCAACATTGCCAGTTAGGGAATTAAGCTAACCGTCGCACATTGTCGCAGTAACACTCCCAGGAAGGGAATGTATGTATAACTGTCGCACATTGTCGCAGAGATATAACATATACTAGGGCGAGTGTCGCAAACTGTCGTACATTGTCGCAGAGGTGTGTCGCAACAAGACATATACTTTGGTGTGGGGCTTGTGTCGCACATTGTCGCAGAGACAGTATGGATTGGTGTGTGACACTCCCCAGAAGGGAATGTATGTATAACCGTCGCACATTGTCGCAGAGGTATAACATATACTGGGGCGAGTGTCACAAACTTTCGCAGAGACATTTCCAGGTAGAGAATTTAGCTAACCGTCGCACATTGTCGCAGTGACACTCCCAGGAAGGGAATGTATGTATAAACGTCGCACATTGTCGCAGAGATATAACATATACTGGGGCGAGTGTCGCAATCTGTCGCAGAGACATTTCCAGGTAGAGAATTTAGCTAACCGTCGCACTTTGTAGCAGTGACACTGCCAGCAAGGGAATGTAAGTATAACCGTCGCACATTGTCGCAGAGGTATGATATAATATACTGTAGCGAGTGTCGCAAACTGTCGTACTATGTCACAGAGATGTGTCACAACAAGACATATACCTTGGTGTGGGTCTTGTGTCGCACATTGTCGCAGAGACAGTATGGATTGGTGTGTGACAGCTTGAGACTCCATCCCTAACCCCGACCACCACCCCTAGAGGGTTTTAGAGGGTTGGGGAAATGGAGGTAGTCCCCAACAATAAATTGTAAAATGTGACTTGAAGAGCTTATTAACAATCGGTCTAGGTAGATCCCTAAAAATTTCCCGAAATTGGTTAATGTTTGATAAAAGTCAAGTTGAAATTGAGCTTTTACGTTTAACCTTTATAATATGAATGAGGAATGTATCAGCTTCCAGGGCGCCCTGGTGTAGGAAAAATGCCAACAATTACACTGAAATTACCAAATCTTAATACAATTTATTAAGCCATGTATGTCAAACAATAAACTGATTTATACGACACGGACTCAGAGGGACACAGAAACAGATAGGAAGAAAATTTCATTAATCACGGAAAAGATATGGAGAAAGATATTCTAGAAAAGAAGTAATAAGCTCATACCATACCATATAATGGACATGGGCCATTTTTAGATTTTTTCTTCATATTCATTTAATTGTATACACTATTAGAAAATTTGACGGGAGTTTTCATTACGCAACTTGCATGATTAATCATCTCCTTTCTTCTTCTAACATTATTTTTTGGACTTGGACTTCATATTCCTGTACAAATGAACTATTTGACTAGATATATGACTCATCAAAATTAGTTACAGTTGAACGAGAAACATGACACACATCATAACAACTCACAACAAAAGAATCTTGGCAAAAAGCAGTGTTGCTTTAGGGAGAAAAAACAACTGCCCACTTGACGGGAACTGCCTCGCCAGCGACATTGTTTACAGGGCTGGTGCGACCACCGACCAAAGAACCGCTTGCTTCTTCGGCCTGACTAGTGGACCCTTGAAAACCAGGTACAATAACCACACAAAGTAATTCCACAACGAACGATTTGAAAAGAAATCCGAGCAAAAAAAAAATACATATGGAACTTAAAAAGAACGAACACTGTTCATATTATAACCTGGGAAATACTCAAGCATTCAAACACAAAGAAACGCAACTCAGGACAATGTAATCTGTGCATAGAAGAAAAAGGAACGGCAACGGACAATTACAGCTTAACAAGCGACTAATCTCAGTGTCGTCATTCAGGAAACCCACCGAATCGCTCAAAGAACAAATGACCACTACGAATCTCTGTGACCAGTACCCAGTCGCCTGATGATCGCCAAAGGGTAAACACAGTTATACCCTCTGGCGTGAAACTCAGAGTTGCAGTGCTTAAGATGATTTTGATTAAAAAAGTTGAAAACGCTTGACATGAAGCCTTACGTAGTGAACATAAAGCCATTCCTTTTTAACAAGTTACGAATGGCAGCTGATGCAAACACTGCAATGGATTATCGGATGAGAAGACCCTATATAGTAAAATACTCGGTAAGATACGTACAAAGAATATCTGCCCCTGTGGTAGTAATAGTAATAACTAGAAAGGCAATATACATGTGCTGCGATCATTGAAGTTGTGTTGGTAGTCAAGAGCCCATTTATCAAATAGGGTTACGTAAAATTAAGCTTAAGGCTTCTTTTCTACTGATAACATGTACTCAATTTGCAGGTAAAATTCATGTCTAGACATTCAAACGAAGTAAAAATGATAGGGTTTTTGTAAGGATAATTTATGAGATATCCGTTTGGTTCAAATCAAAAATGGGTTCATATTACCAGAGTAGGTTACTGAAAAACGTGAACATCAAAATTTTACAATTCCTGATATCTGAAAAATTGTGTATATATTCGCTGAATTAATATTTGGCCATAACTTTACTGTAATAAACTCTGGTAGTAGAGTATTTACGATTTGTGTAAATGTTCAAATATTAAGATGAAATCTGTTGAGCAGTTCGACATAAAAATAATATTATTTATGGTGATATTTATCATTTCTGGCTGTTACTTCACACTGTTTCCTACTGACCTGATGAACTATTAACCGACACAACATTTCCGAGTTTATCATAGTTATTGAATATTCTAAAATCAGTCCAAGATAGTCAAAATGGCTTGAAACGGTCTAATTTTATTTATGTATGGGCTATTTGTATATAATCAACTCCAGCGGCAAAGCATATCTCTATGGCCTACATTCTTATTCCACTGGAGTGGTATGGACATTAAAAGTGTTTATGAATGGAGGACACAAATTCCAATATCGATATGAATGAAGTATTATTTGAAAAATTAGAGAATGCAATCAAACACTCCTCTCTTTGAGATCAGCTATATTAATACGTGAATTATTTAATTTATTGTGAGGAAGGTAGATAATTACTGGTGTAATGTATATGTAAAATTTTACTTGTTATGAGAATATCGCTTGGTATTACGTTTTGTATACTAATGTTGTTTAAAAAACCACAAGACTTTGCTATTATCGTGTTTGTGTTTATCGTCGCTTCTTTATTTTGATTCCTTACTACGAGATAATATGACTGTTCCCAGTTGTCGTGTATGACGCAAATTTTTATTGACCCTATTATTGTGTTGTTTAAATTTAGGTTTAAGAGGGCCAATCTGTTTACTTTTCAGTATTAATGAAGGATATGATAAAAGGTTTTATATTTGGTATCACTAAATGCAGCATGAATTGTTTATTTCCATGCTGTACTGCAACGGATACAATGTCTCTTTGCAGCTGAAAAATTTAATTTACTAGTAAATTACAAATTGGATTTGAGCTTGGCTCGGATCGTGGGAAAACGCTACATTAATAAGCACTTCACAAATCTTAGAATAAGAATGACAGTTAGGTCTGGGATTTAAAAAAAAGAAATAAATAATGGCTGCATATGTATCTTCAATAGAAATCACAGAGTAAATATAGCCCTTAAACAAAACAAGAGAGAGTAAATTACAATCATAAAGTATATCGTCACTGAATAAGAGATGCGTAGGTGAAGAATGAGATAACAGGTAAAATAAATCTGTGTATCCAAAACCAACTATACAGGGTATTCTTCTAAAAGAAAAAAAACTTATAACTATACATGTATAAAAGTGGGCAACTCTGGTATGTTAACGAGTGCATCCAAGGGAAAACCGCCCATGTCTGAAAAATTGTTTAATGTTTCATACACACTAATTATCTTTTTTCTACCACAGATGTTTCTGCCATCAATAATTATCCTTTTGCATTATTGTAGAACACAATGGATGATCATCACATAGTTAATCCATTTGCTTACAGTTTTACAGATTTTTTTAAATATAACTAACTCCTGAAACAAATTCGGAACCTATTTAGACTGGTTGAGTTACTGATATTTAGACATCAAACTGCAATGAAGCAGATGTGTCATTTTTCAACCAACAAACATTAATCAACAGTGATACGATTGATCGCTTTAGAAAAAATATTATTAATCTTAAATTTTGATATTAAATTAAATCATTATGTAACTTCAATTACAGGTACATGTATAATATGCCACTTTATGGAAATACTATATTCATTGAATTTTCCAGTTTCCTACTCCAATTTAATTTAATTTAATGACAATTTGATGTAATTAGCGTTTTTGATGTAAAGCGAATGATTGTCAGCATATTGATGAATGCTTGAGCAACACTGTTGATTTAACCTTTTTTTTTACATAAGAAATAAAAACAACTGAGCATTTTAACTAAGATCAATCTATTTGATCAGCCAAGAGCCAGGTGTAAGTACCATTTACGACCGAGGTCGAACCTTATACTGCATCATATATTTCTATCAGACAATCACCTTTGATATTTTTTTGTCTTGTTCACTCCATAGCGGTCGTTAGTGCCATCACAGGAGGCCGTGTTTCAACATACGAGGTATATGCCATTGAAAGAATAAAGCGGAACTATATACAGCTAGAGATCGGTCTCATATCCATACAGCTAGCAGAAAAAGTTCAAGCTTCTCAGAGGGTGCTATGATTGGCACTTACCCTCTTAATATAAAATATTCCATTTCTACAAAAGCTTCAGTAAAAATTTTTATTACTTACGTAATGGCATTGATATGAATGTACTTGAACTGGACATTAAAATAATAATAGGCATACGTTTAGCAATAACATTCTACCCAATGTATAAAGCACACATATTCTCAATCCCTTTATATCATCAGGTCACAAGGTTGACACGAGAAAATATGACTTTTCACAATATGGGATTTCTCAGCTCGACATGAAGAATATATCACATGCGGGTAAACAATTTAATTATAATTACCTTAAGTTGACTTTGAAGGTAAAAATATTAAATAAAATCGAATGGAGATAAAGTGTAAGAGGAAGAGGTAATATAGGCCATGGTTGGTTTATATGATTGGTTTGTATTGATGAGCAAGAAATTGTTGCAAATAATATTTTGTGACCTGACCATGTGTTTCCTAATGTTGAAACTGAAGCATTTGAGCAGTTTGTGAACAAATGATCTGTACTATTACCATGATCATTAGTTGACTTTTTGTTTACACATTTGTTCAATTGAATTTATTTTTTATTATATATATAATTAAATATATATGTATTTTTTTATTTTTTGAAATGTATACAGCTGAAATATAATTAATTAACAACATACATACAGGGCAATCAAAGCCTGATCTCCAATTCTGCTGAGGCAGGAAAATAATAAACAAATGTTTGTATTAGATCCTGATTTTTTTATCACATCCATTTTTTTTATTTTAAGTTTATATTTCTATACATTTCCAATATAACATATATCTGAATATAAAAGTTGATTCATAATTCTCAATTGCATCATCATAAATTTCAATCTTGTCAGATAACACCACATCATGCATACAAATTTTTATTTACTTTTTCCACAAACATATATCTTTTAAATCTGCAAAACAATTAATATCTAAAAATAATACTTGATTTAGATTTCACAATTTTAAATTGTGTCTTTATTTATCCATAATGTGCTTCATATTTTATAAATTTAAGCATACTGATGAGTTTAATTATATTTGTTAAAATCATTTAAAAGAAAATTGATTTCTTTGAAAATGCTACATTAACACAACATGGCATCTTCTGGATTACACCTTGAATTACTTTTTCAAGGAAAGTTTTTGTATATTGGAGTGGAAACAGCATTACCATTAAGGAGATAACATGAAAACAATAACAATTACTGCATAACACTTGGTGGGTTGGGTTTGCGGGGGGGGGGGGGGGGGTTTGGGTGGTGATATGAGAATAACTGTACACCTGTCACAGCAGGGGATCTCCCCCATTGACTGTAAAAAATCAGGAACCCTGGCATAGCTTACTTCTAGTGACCTGGAGTGGGACCATGCATCTGTAATCTGTAATCAAAGCAAATGACTACAATAGAGCCTCAAGGAAAAAAAAATCAATAGCTAGCCTAATTTTCAAGTTTTTTTTCAAATTTCAGATTTAAACACATTAAATACTTATGTTTAAATGCTGTGAAAATTAAATCCATCGTACTTACTGGAAAACAACGTGCCATGGTCAAATTTGGGCAAAATTTAAGGTACTGATTTTATTTTTATGCTAATAACTAAAAAAATAATACAAAATTCAGATCATATTTTGGGTAAACAATTGAATCTAAATTAAACATATTTATATACCTGGACTCTAGTTTCAAAATTGTTCATGTTAAGTGAGTAAATATTTTTCCTGATTTTTTTTTTTTTTTTTTTTTACAAAATCTATAATTTTTGGGCCCATAACTTTAAGAAATGATACTTAACAGACTTAATTTCTGGCATGTACATAGGAACTATATAGAGTAATATTTATGGTAAATATGAGAAAAAACAGATGAGTGGTTTTGATATTAGGCAGTCCTGAAGTGTGACAATAGGTTTTTAATAAACAAGTGACCCAGGGGTCATGACGCTCAGCTGACTAGGAAAACATTCATTCAAGAATTTTATCAATGCCAAATTTTGTAGGTGGTATCCTCATTCAACTTAAGCATAGCTCAAAGGATATGGGTAACAAAGACCTAATTTCAGGTTTCCAAGGAGATTCTTCATGGACCTCCCTGGATGTCAAGTTGGAAGATTCTAGGTTGTAACAGACAACCATATCTTTGAAGGTCTCAAGAAAATGCGTAAAAATAAAAAAAATCCAGGTGGTGCCACCAGTCTGCAGGAACCGCAAAAACACTCCATGATGAATGTGCATGCAAAGAATCATGTTGATGAATTAATTAGTTGTTCAGAAACTGGAGGTTTTATATAAAATGTTTAATATTACTGATGGGTACATACAAGCCCTATAGCTGAAAGGATATTGGTAACAGAGACCTAATTTCAGATTTCCAAGGAGATTTTTCATGGACGTCTCTGCATTTTAAATAAGAAGATTCTAGGGTTAACGGTCACTATTTGTACCCTGTTAACAGACGACTGCATCTTTTAAGGTCTAAAAAATAGAGAAAATGCATAAAAAAATTTTAAAAACCCAGGTGGCATCACCAGTCTGCAGGAACTGATGAAACAGTCCTTGATGAATATGCATGCAAAGAATCATGATGATAAATGCAATAGTTGTTCAGATACTTCAGCTTTTGTATTAAATTTTTCATTTTTCTTGGGGATACTTTGGAGCCCCATAGCTGAGAGTTTATGGGTAACAGAGACCAAATTTCAGGTTTCCAAGGAGACTTTTCATGGGCCTCCCTGCATGTCAACAGAGAAGATTCTAGTCCAGTGGTTACGATTTGTGCCCTGCTAACGGATGACCGCATCTTAAGAGGTCTCAATAACAGAGATAAGAGAAAATGGTTAAAATCGAAAAAAAAACACAGGTGGCCCCCCAGAATGCAGAAACTGAAAAAAAATTCCAGGATGAATATCCATGCAAAAAATCATGGTGATCAATGCAATAGTTGTTCAGATACTTCAGCTTTGTATCAAATTTTCCGTATTCTTGGGGGTACTTCTGAGCCCCATAGCACAGAGGTTATGGGTAACTGAGACCTAATTTCAGGTTTCCAAAAAGACTTTTCATGGGCCTCCCTGCATGTCAAGAGAGAAGATTCTAGGCCAGTGGTTACGATTTGTGCCCTGTTAACAGATGACCGCATCTTAAGAGGTCTCAATAATAGAGATAAAAAATGGTAAAAATCGAAAACAAACACAGGTGGCGCCACCAGAATGCAGAAACTGAATAAAAACATTCCATGATCAATATCCATGCAAAAAAAAAAATCATGGTGATCAATGCAATAGTTGTTCAGTTACTTCAGGTTTTATATCAAATTTTCCATTATTCTTGGGGGTACTTCTGATCCCCATAGCTCAGAGGTTATGGGTAACAGAGACCTAATTTCAGGTTTCCAAAGAGACTTTTCATGGGCCTCCCTGCATGTAAGGAGAGAAGATCCTAGTTCCAGTCGTTACGATTTGTGCCCTGTTAACGGATGACCTCATCTTAAAAGGTCTCGAAAATAGAGATAAAAATTCATAACAATAAAAAATATAGGTAATGGACAGATGGACGGACGCTGGACAATGGACCACGACTATAGCTCACATGACTTATAGTCAGCTGAGCTAAAAAAAACGGGTGCTTCTGTATGATTTTTATTCCATACAAACCAACTGTACTGAACTTCCGTAAATGATGGTCATATTTTTTTAGAAATCTGTGACCCAATGCTTTGCAAGATTACATCAATATACGTCCCATTGCATTCGCTTTGACAGTTCTTGAGATAATATGTTCTAAAGGAATTTAAAGATGGCGACCTGGTGGCCATATTGGATTTCTGACAGATCTGATATCCGACAACAAACATCCTCTAAAAGGGACAAAACATTAAATGTTAGAGAGCTCTCATATGAGATTTATGGACATGCAAATGTTAAAAAATGTTAGTCGAATGTTTTTTAATTATAACCTTGCTTTTTAGTGGGGTTAGCAGGGTAGGTAAACTGCAAAACCTGAAAGAAAATAAATACAAAAAGCATCACTAAGAGTCTTGAAAAACAAATAAAGCCATCCTAAATCCATGTACAGACCCACATTGCTATGATTCCATAAAATAAATTGCAAAATGTTCCCGTCATCTTATAAATCAATAGCTAAACCTTAATATAATACTTTTATAGTCTCAACGCCTGGCCAAAGCATTAAATAATACCTCGGACAACAGAGTGTTTTTGTTATGCACTGATGATGTTCTTATCATTCAAAGGGAGTCATGTATCATGAGTGTCACTAACAATTACGGCCTTATAGTGAGATGTACCAGTCGGAGTCCAATGGTATA
Organism: Sipunculus nudus; assembly: GCA_026874595.1. Taxonomy (NCBI): domain Eukaryota; kingdom Metazoa; phylum Annelida; class Sipuncula; order Golfingiida; family Sipunculidae; genus Sipunculus; species Sipunculus nudus. The sequence goes on from CM049321.1 coordinate 55,968,239, forward strand.
TACAAAAAAGAAAGAGACGGTCAATAAAGTAAGTGTTTATTGAGAACATTTTCCCCTGTTGACAGAGAAGCGATGCATCAATGCTGGAAGGTTTGGAATGAAAAGGCTAGCTTGAAATGTGTCCACACCCTTTATAAAGAAATGGATCCTGTGACCTTTACCCTTGCCATTGTGACCTAAAAATCAATAGGAGGTGAGCCATATGTTTAAAGATCAAAGATTTGGGATAAACGGTTTGGCTTAAAATGCATCCTTAAGCTTTTCAAAGAAGTTGGTCCTGTGATCTTGACCTTTGCCCTTGAGAACTCAAAATAATTATGGTTCTTCCCCTGTTGGTAGGTGAGCCATATGTGACAGATGGAAGGTTTGGGATAAAAATTTTGGCTATAACGCATCCCGTAACTCGAAGAATATAGGTCGCGGTGACCAAATTTCAGGTTTGCGAGATCATTTTAGAATCTCTAAGACTGCAAAGGGTTTATGATCCTAGCCCTTACGGTTACGATTTGTGCCCTGCTAACGGACGGCCGGACGGACGGACGGACGTAAGGTCGACGGACAAAGACCCATCGCTATAGCATAGCATGACTGAAAATCAACTGAGCTAAAAATACTATATTTAGATTTCACATATTCTCACAATTAAATTCATTCTTGTTTAAACGCTGATCGGAAGACATCACGGTGTATTAAACAGCTCGGCATATAAAAAGGTGCTTTCATCCGTGAGATTCAGTGTCAGACATTCCTGGAGCTGTAACTCCCCTTGCTTTAACTAAACTGTGGTATTTTTTTTAAATACATTATTAACATTAACAAGGATTAAATATGTCTTCCATGGTTATATTGTCCCATTAATTGTCTGACATATAATCAATGAAAAGAAATAAATAACACATAGTGGACAGAAAACGTTCTGACATACCCAGAAGGGACACTTTTTTGATGAAATGAATTTCACAACAGTACTTGGAATCCTGCATCATCTTGTTCAACTGTTCAGACCAGAAACAGGGACTGAGAAGTGGTACAAGGATGTTAACAGATTCCGGCATGCTCTGAGTGCACATTACAGGGTGTACGAATTGTATCAGACTGGATGGCTCAAACATGATAATATAAGGATTCGAGCCATAGATTTTATATTGAAATCATTTGATGAATACGTACGATGCAAGGAATCACCGGGACAATGTTCACTGAGTAAGTGGGCTGTCAAGGCAGAAGTAAACAGAGGGTTGTTCTCAAAGTTACTTATTATTTTTAGCAATAAAATGTTCTTACAAAAAGAAAGATTAAATAGGTCAAAGCTAAGCGTAGAAGTCTCATATTATACAGCACGGCTTTACTTCACTTTGATGGGAAACACACTATTAACAGAAGCATTTCGAATTAACGGTAAAAACACTCAGGCAAATTGTTTGCAGCTGCTGGAAAAGATCCTAATAAAGACCATGTTACAAAAAGTTGAAAAGTTCCTGGGCAATCAACCACCCGAATGGTTCCCAGGAATAGGTTCTGAGTCGATGATGCTCACGTTTTCATGGTTCCAGTATTGCCTGCGCTATATCAGTTTAAAACCAGTGTTTGCTGACGTAAAAGAGGATTTTGTGCTCTCAACAATCGGATTATCACTGTGCCGTCTTGACAGAATATGTCTGAAGGCCACGCAAACAAGAGCGCTGGGCATCGGAATGATAAATCACACAGGAACAAATGAGGAAGAAAAGGAAACAAAAGAAGATTTCTTCCGAGGAAATGATTACGTTGATATTCAGGCCGGTGAATTTGTTTGGTTCGATCTTCAAAGGACCATTTTACCCGAAGGTGAGGTAATCATTTTTTATCTTTATGTTTCGTCTGTCAACAATAATGTGTAAATACGATGAAGTTAAATGCGAAACATGGAATTTTGAACCGTTAATAAAAAACATTTACATGCAAATGTATTTGAAAAGATCCATACCAATAAAATATAATGTATAATATAGCTTTATTTACATTACAAAATTTTTGGGAATCCATCAACGAAATTGATTGGAAGATATTACGTTAATATTAAACAAGGGATCTATGGGTCACGACGCTCAGCTGTTATATATGATAAAAAAAATATTATTTAGAAATGAGGCACATGCTGGTTTTGTGTGGTAATAAATATAAGCTGTATTATGAGTTGTTGTTGTTTAGCTTATGTATGATTTTGATAGTACCTTTGGAGACAGGGAAGAGGATTGATTTCATTTATTTTATTAACAAATGGAGTGCTATTGTCACACAGATTTTAACTTGGCCATATAACTTATAAGCAGAATATATAAAATAAGGGTTTAACTATTAATTAAAAAAAATTACAAATATTTTCCCAAATATTATTTTTTTTAAATAATAAGAGAATCATATGATTTTTTTAAATGAAATATAACTGAAATGATTATTAAAATAATATTAAAGAATATATTTATGAATGCATTCATGAATACATTTTGAAAGTATTTGCACTGGTATTCATATACTTTCATTTTTACCTGAATTCCCATTCTTTATGCAAGAAATTTTATAATGGAGTACATAATCATATTCGTATTCAAGTACAATAACAAAGTATTTGCACCATGACTGGTATTTATTCAGTTTTCACCAAACAATGATGTTGAGAATCCAGAATATACAAAATTCACACATTTAAATAATGATCATAAGTACCTGGTTTTATGGCTTTTATTTATATTAAAAAATAACTGTAATAAATTCATTTTGGACTAATTTCACATCAATGTACACACTAGACACAGTAGGAATCTAGATTAATATTATCAACTGCATCTTTGTCTATCATTAATTTCCATCATATGATCCCTAATGATTAGTAATGAATGATATGATTTACTTCTTTATCATTAAAATTGAAAATACCATAGGTGACTGCATGGTGTTATTTGGAATACGTGACATTCTATCCATCGATACAAGATTCTTATATCATCAGTAACTGCAAGTTAATTTCCTGTTATTATAAACTAACAAAGTCCTTTTCTATTTTTCTTTAATTTTTTATTAAAAAACAATAAAAATTTATTAATTTATTGTTTATTGTTATGTAGTTGGTTAAAACTACTAGATGAGTTGGGTTGGACACCTGGATCAACTGTGGCTGGCCATAAGCTGCCTGGATTCCCCTGTATGCCTCGCCTCAAGCATGCATAATATGCTGAAAGTTCAACAAGGTCAACATACAGGTGACTCAAGAGGGGCTGGAGAGAGCCAAAGTCTGACAGGGTCTCATAAAAACATTTATAAAAGCTACAATTTTTGGCCAATTTCTTTCAGCTTTCTAAACTTAAAAGCTGAAATCCTTATGTGTGCATGATATGAAAATTATATCAACAGTGCTCACAGGAAACAAACGTGCCATGGTCAAAGTTGGGCAAAATTTAAGTGATTAATTTTACATTTATACTAATAACTTATAAAATTTGAAAAATTCATAACTAATTTTGGGTATTCAATTGAATCTTGATTAAATAATGTTACATCCCTGACAAAAATCATTAGCTTCAGCAATCCCCTTGTTAAGGGAGTAAATATATTTCTTGATTTTTTACAAAGTGCATTATGTTTGGGCCCATAACTTAAAACAATTACGCAATACTGACATCATTCTGGCATGTGCATAGAGAATGAAAAATATGTATATTATTTATGATTAAAGTCAGATCAGTGGTTTTGATATTAGACAGTCTTGAAGTGTAACAATGGGTTTTTAATGGAAAAATGAAGTTTTTCATTAATATCTTGAAGGTATTAAGTCCTAGTGACCAAATTCTTGGCATGGTAGGGGATTTTGGAGACATCTAGCTGTATGCCGAATTTAAGGAACTAAGAGCTGAAGCTGGGGAGCTGAGCTCTTGCAAACTGCATAACACTAGCTTGATGTAAACAATATGTTACATGGTGCTTGAAAACTTAAATAAAATCTACAGTTTTTGATCAGCTGGTTTCAAATTTTTGGTGTTAACAGTTGAAAAGGTAACAAAAACATGCTGTGAAAATTAAATCCACAGTACTCACAGGAAAAAAACGTGCCATGGTCAAAGTTGGGCAAAATTTAAGGTACCAATTTTTTATTTTTATTAATATTTTAAAAAATTTAAAAGATTTTCATCTAATTTTGGGTATACAATTTAATTTTGATTAATTAAAGTTATATTACTGGAAAAAAGGTCCATAGCTTTAACACGTTTTGTGTTAAGTGATCAAATATCTTTCCTGATTTTTTACAAAATGCATTATGTTTGGGTCCATAACTTTTTTAAATTATATAATACAGACATAATTTCTTGAATGTACATAGGAACTATATAGAGGAATATTTATGGTAAATATGAGGAAAAACAGATGAGTGGTTTTGATATTAGGCAGTCCTGAAGTGTGAAAATAGGTTTTTAATAAAAAAATTGAGGTTTTTCCTTAATTTCTCAAAGGAACGAAGTCGAAAAGACCCAGTTTTCGGCTTGGTAGGAGATCTTGGGGACATCTAACATTATGCCGAATTTTGGATTCCTAGGTCTTACGGTTTCAAAACGTGCCACATCTACGGACGGACGGACGGACGGACAGACGGACGGACGACGGACAATGGACCACGACTATAGCTCCGATGACTTATAGTCAGCTGAGCTAAAAATTTAAAAAGTAATCCAGTATTTCTTATCGAAATTTATTTTAAAGGTTGCTTTTGGGGTAAAATTCTACAGGAAGAGACCAAGCATCGGAATAAAGCTGCTTTCTGTCAAAATAGATCAGCTCACTGGAAAAATCAACCGGACATCGAAGCACTGGGTAAAGAACGACGTGGTGGGTAATGTCAAGGGGACGGATTTTGTCCAGTTTATAAATTGTCCTAGAATATACAGGGCTTCAAATCTCGGTGTATATTCTATGGTAACCGGTATTGGGGTGACTTGCATGAACGGCAGGTTTACAACTGGGATTCGCGATGTACCTGACATTCCTTACACATGCATATGGTGCAACCGAACTGGCACGGCGAAAGTGGAAAGTTTCCTAACAGCTTGCTGTGACTGGTATAACCAACCTGGGACACGTGTCTGTGCGCGACGTTGAAAATTTACTGTGCATGTGCAGATGCATGGGAAATTTCAGTTTATCTTATATTTATATATATTCAAAATGTGTCTGTGGGTTACAGGTTGACTGCTAAAACCCATATTTATTCATGCATTTTACGTCACTCAATTTTCGTACACTGCCGTGTACGTTTCCCGGCGGACCAGTAGAGTCCTGTTACCAAAAATCTCTGCACAGTTTTCAAGTTTAGTCTGAGAGCAGTGGACCATACAAGCAAGGTCCATATGTTCAATGCCCTGTGTATTCACTTGGTTTAATCCCTTTCTTTTGTATTTTGTGGAGGTAATCAATTTAATTATTTTGGTGAAAATATTGTACCATGAATTTAAATATGCACTGAAGTGGACATTAGCTATCATTTTGCAAATTGTTTCTATATACACGACGATATCTATTCGCCCGTCATAGGACGGGGAGTATTATGGTATAACCACCGTCCGTCCGTTTACTTTAAGTGTCGCCGCGAAAACTTATCGGGGCTTTGATGGATTCCCACGAAACTTTCCATAACAACTAACCGACAGATTATCTCGCCCGAGTTTGATTATAGGCAACTTTCACGCTTATTTAATGTCATGGGTCACTGGGCAATTTTGTGTGATGTCGCTGCGACAACTTACGAAGAATATGAAGGATTTTAACAAAACTCATCTGAAATTTTAATCAATAAAATGTCTCGCTAAAGTCCAATTTCCAGCAAAATCCATGCATATTTCATGAAGTCAAAGGTCCTATGAATTACCTTGAAACTAATTAAACATATTTACTTATTGAATTACATTCCTATCTAAATTCACGCATATTTAATGAAACCAGAAGTCACCAGAAACAAGACGGGTGTATTATGCACGTTTACGGTGATTTTGTTTAACATATTATTTATTTTATTTTAGCCTATCCATATTTGTATTGGGGACTATTATCTCCACATTTCCAGAGGTGAAGATGTTTTGGCACTATTTTTATAATTTTGTCAGTTTTTGTTAACCAATTTATATGATACTCATGATATACTTTACTATGATCCAATTAATTTGACCAAGTTTCAAATGGATGAAAACCTAACATGATATCTGGTTCCAAAAATTTCTGGGGTTATCGCTTTTAATTCACTCAGGTAGAGCCGTATGAGATAGGCGAATCAGCACTTTTAAGTTAGGCTACGTTTTCTGATAAATCACTGAACTAATCCAAGATATCAGCTTTGTTTGTAGTTCATGCCATGTTATATTACGTTCTGACACAGCAGAATATAATGGAGGATGCAAATTGTTTCCTTCAGAGAGAGAGATGAGGAAAACATTCATGGGGTATACCGGGTATTCTTAGTTACCAAACCAACACTTGCAAGACAGTTTTCACAGCCCAACCATATGCGGCTGGTGGAATTCCTCTCAACGTCTCTCCCCATGTCAGAGTCCGTGGTCTTTTCTAAGCAAACGTCGTGGACCTCAGGTTGATGAATTTCTTGGGCGCCAAGTGAAGGTAATCCATTCTAGAGAAAAGCTGCCTAGTGACTTTGACCATTGAAGAATGTGGAGAGGCTTGCTGGGTTCCGAGATACTGATAAAATGAGATCTATTGGTTTGCTGCATTTAAAAATTTCTGCAGAGTCCTTAAATAAGTCACCAAAATCTGCCTATCCGGATTTCTAGAACACTTCATAGATCGAACTCCACAATGACATCGTATTGCAGTGTCCTATAAAAATACTCTCCTAACATTAAGAATTAGATTCAGAGACTTACGATGGCAGACTACAAACCTAAGCTGTTGAACGATTGTGTGAATACTTTCCTGGCTCAAAATCCCTGGTAAAACCATTAAACCATTCTTTTGCAGTATAAAAAATGTCCGAATCCGGTAAACGCAAGCTCTGGAGCTCCATACTCTTCGGGTTCACTTTCCCCATTGAAGGGTACACAGGCTGAACTCTGGTTGGTCTAGACCGTTTGGCCCTTGAATGACCACCTCTCAATACATAAGGAAGTGACTTAGGTACTTTAAGGCATAACTCCGATTGCTCCTATCACTAACTGCCATATTAAAAATATCGGTGGACCACTTGCACCAACATGTATATCGTCCAATTCTGTACTGCCGCCATCTTTTCAGGATCTTTGCTTTACCATCCTTAAAGACAATGAGCCAAAGATACATAATTTTATCTGTCAGAAAATATCCCCAACAGAATTTATACTGACGGGCTGCTTCTGAAACTACTAACACTATCCAAGACGCTAAACCAAGATAATCCACACAGCATTTGTTTTGTACGAAATTTTGTTCATAAGGTACATGAAATGCTGATATTCCATATTTAGTGATATTTTAACCACTTCTTATTCCTGATATACATTTGATAGGAATTGTACTGATTAGGGTCACTACCATGGTACCATGAAAACTGTCTGTATTAAGTAAATAAATACAACACAAGAAAACTGCACATGACAAAGTGGTGTTTTCTTTATACTTTATTAGAAACAACGTATGCCTTCAGTGTATGCTATATATATCATAGACCACAACGTATTACATATTATAAAAAAATCATTCAATGGTTGTAAAGAATAGCTCTGTTAATTGCTGTGCGTTTCTTCTTTCCAAAACAGATTTCAAATATCTTAATACATTTCATTCAATTGATTTTTTGTTAAATCAGATCCAAAGTTTTTTTGTGTATTTCCTTTATAAGATCACTTGCAATGCTGTAAGCACATTTTCCAGCACATTTTCAAAAGCCGGATGATATTTAACTGCAATAACATGTTAACATTTTATCATTGTTAACTGAGATAATGAGAAAATATGTTGAATAATCTCGAAATGTTATGTATTTTGGATAAGATTCTTTATCAAATTAGCATGTGATCTTTGATCTTGTGTAGCATGTGATCTTTGACCTTGTGTACTACCTAAGCCAGCAGGCAGGCACCCACTGTGGATCAGTCTCTAATCGTTCTACAGCGAGGATCAGTTCATTAACCGCAGAGTTGAGGTCATCATTTATAATTGTGTGGTCTATATAATGTCCATACTGTGATTCTATTCTGGAAGCATTTTGTATCATTTCCTGTAGCTCTTCTTCCTAAAAGTATAAAGATGTAAATAAATAAATAAAAATGTCTCTCTTGCCACCAGGTTTCATATAAAAAATGATTAAATATTGTTATCATTTAATTTTGTAAACTTCAATCGTTTGTCCTAATTTATAGATCTAGATAATCTCCATCATATTTATCCCATCTTTTTGTATCTGTATAAAATGATGGATAAATACTAAAGGTAGCTTGCCATAATTATGCTGCCATGAACAGAATTAAGACTTCCGTTAAATAATTACAGAGAAAGAGCACATAACAGAAGTATTTCTAGCTTGAACAGAGCATGCTTCTTATTAAATAAAGTAATACTAAGTAAGTGCAATGCCACCATAAATAATAATATTCTTATATCAAACTACTCAATAGAATTCCTCTTGAAATATCATAAACATATTTAAAGTTGTCAAAATTTTACTAACATTCTTCATTAGTTAATCAAAGGCAAAATATTAATAATAAATGTACACAATTCCTCAAAATTATGTAAAGTTATTGATACATGTACTGATGTTCATTTTTTTCAGTGAGCAACTTTGGTAAATTTCTTAACCCAGTCTTCCATTGAACCCATGGAAACGGATATCACTTAAATTATCCTTACCAACCCCTATTATTTTAACTTCCTATGAAATTCCAGACATGGAAATTGGCAATCTGGAGAACATTGCGTGTGTTTGCAGAAGCCTCCATCTTAATGTAACGTCACCCTATGTGATAAATAAATGCACAGTTGATTGCTCACACAACAGTACTGCAGCAAATGAACAGTGCCTTTCTAATTATTAGAATTACTAATAAAGGGACATATACAATGCCTTGATTGAACCTTATCTTACCGTGAAGGACCTTCCCTTTCCATCATCCATTGCAGTTTTTGCATTGGCTGCCATTCTAGTTTCTCGTAATCTGTCAAGGTGGGGTGGCTTAATGTTCACTACATAAGGCTTCAGGTCGGGAGTTTTCAACTGTTTCAATGCCTGACAAAAATATAATTTTACATTACATTAATACTCATTAATTCAACTGTTTTATCAAATCCATACATACCTTTATTTTTTTTTTATTTTGCCTCTATAAGGTGCCATACATGTACCATCAATAACATCAATCTTTTAAAACCCTGATTTAAACATTGCTTATCTGTTAAGGAATTCATGTTTGACTGACAGCACAGTTTTACCTGGTGTGATTAAATATAAATAACATTAAAAATTATGACAAACATACACACCTTCATCAAATCTACTAAACTTTGCCACATTATGTATGGACCTACTAACTGAGGATGATACAGATAATTAAATGTCTAACAGTTCTCTGTTTTAAGGCTACAGTCATTGATCACAATTGTCATAATGAGGTTACCTGTGGCGGTGCTGTCATGACAGCAACATGACCAGCATTCACAAGAGCTCGTATTGAGTCCAAGCTGGTTCCATAAAGGTTCCCCTTGTATTCTCCATATTCTACGAACCTACAAATTGAGATATCAGATGTAGAGATAAAATACAACATACACCATTGTCTGTTTTAAGTTAAATAGGAATTAATATGTGCACTGAGTCTATAAATCTGTTACGAGAGACCAAGTATACTCACAGGCATTAATATCAATATGAAAGGAAAGGGAATAACATAAAGTTAAAGTAACTATGAGAAAGGTGCCCATTCATCTACCTTTTGAAAAAGAATTTATGTGATTTCTGGCTTCCTCTGTGTATATATTGATGATCTAAGGGTAATTTTGCTTGTGAAAAGTGTTTATAAGGCCTTGGTGAAGGACGAGTGGACATGTTTATAAACAATGTGTTTGTAAGCATAGTATGGTCACCCGTTGCAAAACGCCACTTGCAAAGCTCTGGCTTATCTGACTTGCTGCCAGATGCCCTTGTTTAATTTGATTTTATTATTTTGGCAGGCCCCAACATATTATATACACGTTGATATAAACAATTCAAGCATCCTAGTGCGCAGATATCTATGTTTTCTGGCCTGTTTTATAAAAGTTCCAAGGAATTACCTTTAGTTTATAAAGGTCAGATAGGTGATTGGGCCCCTTTAAGTGAAAGCTGTGTAGTTGGATCACCCATGGGACTGGCCAAAAGTGGTCTTAATGTGAATGCTTTTGGTCGGTGGTCATGTTTTTTTATAAAACATGTTCCACTGTACAGAGAAGAATAACTCATACCTGATGAACTGAATCATTTATACAGCAGTACAAAGCCTGGGACTACAGAAGAATGTAGGAAGAAGATAGGATATGCTGGCCATGTTTTAATCATGCAAGTTACACAATGAAAATTTCAGTCACATTTTCCGATTATGAACTTAATTAAAAATATGCAGTAGCATGTTAAACTGCCCCTGCAGTGGACTGGCTGCTTAATGGCTCATCATCACGGAAGAGCTTAATCATTAATTACTACCAATGTTGGTACACCATATCTAGGCACTTGTGTTTCGGTAAACAACTTGATTTTTTATGTTTTTTAAAAAATTTCGAGAAAACAACCATTTTGAGATTTTCAAACAATGATGATCAATACCTGAAACAAATAAACAAGAAAAGGTCTAAAAATCACCCAGATTTACAAAATGGTATGGTATGAACTTATTACTTCTTTTCCAGAATGTCTTTCTCCATCTCTTGTCTGTCGATAAAGAAATATTCCTCCCCATCTATTTCTGTGTCTCGCTGAGGCCGTGTGGTGTCTGAAACAAAATATGGATATAGCATAATTAATTACACTAAGAACTGGCTTAAAATTGTTTAACAAATCACTGTATAAACTGAATACTTTACAAAGGAGAAGAGCTGACAGAGTTTTATATATTTTTCAAATCATAACTAAAATGCTCACTTATCACTGACTTGACGAATTATAACCTGAGAATGTAGTGAACTAAAGATATTGTAGTTCTCTAAAAGAATAATCTGTTATTCTTTTGTTACTTTTATTAAAATTTTATACATAAACTCAGCTCAAAATATATTTGGAATAAAATAATAATTTAAATATAGCTTCAGTGATAATTCAATGAATTAAAATACAAAAACATATGAAATTAAATAAATGTTCAATAAAATAGCCATGCACTTACAAGGAACTGTTGATTTGTAATGGCCAGCATTTGAAGAAAGCAACCTCTTCTTTAGTTCATTTCTTCCTACACCAGGGGGCCCTGGAAGTTGAAACATTCTGCATTCACATCATAAAGTTTCAAATGAAAAATACCCAAATTTATCATCAACTAAGGTATACTGCTGATCGTGTCACAGTTTTTTTTGTCTTTTTCCATTCTTCTGAATTTGCCTATTTGTTATATCAGAAGATAAGTATTAGGAGAGATGTGAAAACTGAAAACTGAAAACTTATAATAAGAATGTCATCAAATGTTAATTATTATTTTTTTGCTCCTGTTTTTGTCAGAGCCATAAATGATATATTTCAAAAAGCCTTTGAATCTTCCACTGTTATGAGAGTTTACCTGCTATACACAATTGTCATTATTTTTACACAATTGTTATTATTTTATATAACAATGGTAATTTGCTCCATATGAATATACTCATTTATCTGTATTTTTCATGGAGCAATGAAACAAGCTTTTGCATGATTGTACCCTCATTGTAATAATTAAGAGGCTGAGCACTGAATATATATACAGAAGTTCACAAACTTATCAATAAAATACTTAAAATGAACACAGTTCATTGAATTCATTAATTATGGTACCTCACCTGCTTATCAGTGAAATCTAATGTTGATTATAATGATACAAAATAACAAATTATAACAAAATACAATTATCAGCTGACTTCAGTTAATGGTTGCAGAAGAACAATTTAGAAACGAACAGTTCCATTTATTATAATACCAGATGTCACTGATAACCAAAACACAGTATCATACAAAATCATATTTACAGTACATTAAAACAGAATAGTTCTTTGTATTAACAACAGGTGTCACTTATGAGCAAACACGGCATTACACCAAATATATATACAGTAAACAGTGTGTGCCCTTTAACTATGTCAATGAACACTTTCTCTGTCTTGTACAATGAGCAAAAGCACACTTTGCTGCACCAGCTTGTATAACAAATACCTGTACCCACCTATTAACACAATGGGCCTGTATATGCCAGCTTTTGGATAATACTTCTCTACTTCTTCATATGTTATAATCTCTTCAGTATCACAATCTGAAAAGAATATATTATTATTACCATAACATACATTTAATCTTTTGCTGCAAATAATATTTCTCAACATTCATGCCCTAAGTTTGATTAATGAGTCTGTCACATGCATGAAATCATGGTCTCTGTGATCAACTTAAATTATTTTTAAGACTTTGATTAGAATATTTTATATAAATAAAAGGTAATCAAATATGAATCTGACCAATCCACTCTTGTAAAATACACAATTTTTATAATGTACATATATAATCATTACCAATAGGTGCCCATGGTTATTTATCATATTTTGTTAAACAAAATGTTGTTTTCCTAAGTCAGCTTGTATCCTTGTTCTTTAACCCTATACCTACCTTCACTGGGTTGAGAACTTTGCAAAAGTTTCTTGGTCTTCTTTAATTTCTTTTGTAATTTTGGGCTAAATTTACTGCTACTCTTGGTGGCTGCCACTGGAAAATGAAAAAAGAAAAGCTGCACTCAAGGTATAAGTGTTTATTTTTGTATTGTTCTTTCACGATAAACATAATTAAAATCTATAACAAAATATCTTCAAGTCAATCATTTACATAGCACTTGATTTCCATGTACATAAAAATCTCTTTATAATAAAATATATTTAAAAAATCATAATTCCAGATATTGGTGTGTATAACATAGTGTATTTTCTATTCAAGGTATTTAAATCCACTCCAATTTTTTTCGCTACATTCTATTTACCACAAAAACAAGTGATGAGGTAAAATACAAAGAAATTTACCTTTTATAATGTTTTCCTTCCCAACACTTGAATAAGTGTCAGTGCCCCTTTTGATTGCTTCTCTCCTGGAAATAAAATACTTGGTAAACACCTCTGGTTGAGTGGAGAATTTAATATGTGTCTTTTTTACAAAATATTTTATTTATTGATTTATTATTTGTGAAAATAAACCATTGGATTATTATTGTTGAGAACTCTTTATATTATATATACATGTATATAAATTCTAATTGCCTTAATGAAACCAAACCAAATTTTTAATAAATAAAACAATGAAAATCTAAATTGTACGCTAATACAACAACATCAGACAAACATGTATTGAACATATAAATGTAAGTTGTAAATAATTTTTGAGAACTTTAAATTTATGAAAATATTTGTAAACTGACTGTTGTGTACTGTTAACAAATTTTCACAGAATTTAAAGTAAGTACAAAATAAATATTTTATGAAAATATGACATACAAGCTTAAACAAGTGAGTATAAAGTTAATATTTTATGTAAATATGATATGCAAGCATACACAAATTTAAAGGGATCCTGATTATGAACAAGTGATTGTTTAAGTCACCTTTCTTGGAGTAGTTTCCCAGGGATCAGACCGGCCCTCATGTTACGATCTCCCTCTCTCCTAGCTTGCCACCAGTTCACATCATCTTGGCTGACGATATGCAGGATGTCACCTTTCTTGAAGGACAAACCAGCCTCCGGGCATGGGATTATTTTATCCTCAGCTGGGTCATAGCTGAAGTGTGCACGTACCCGCATCTGAATGGAGAGTGATGTAGCTTTTCATTAACAACTCATGTATCAGTGACATATTTTAAAAAATATTTTTTCCAAAATATATTTTTTTATTATTAAATAGTCAAATTATTATACAAGTGTTAAAAATTTGTTACAGGACAGGTGGGCCTGTAGGTTATTGGGTGAACTGGTAGGAAAATAACAGGTCAGCCTAATTTTCACATTTTCTGCCCCGTGTTTTTACACATGGTCTGCAATCTGGTTTATTTCAAGAAGTAGAAGCTGAAATCAATTTTAGCTTGTTACAAATGTCTGGCTGAGAAAACCTCTCTCTGAAAATTCAAATGTAATTTTTCAGAGCCTTATGAAGTCAGTCCATATTGGCTGACAACACAGGATCACAAACCATGTCAATAAGGAAATATAAGATGTGGAGTCTAGGAATAGTACATCAGCAGGGATATATAGATTCTTCTTTCTGTTATATATCTATCAAATAAGCTGAAGCCAGAAATGCAGCCTTTGAGGTGGTGGACCACTTATAATTACAAAGCCTGACTTGGCTTAATGTATAGAAACAGTAAATCAAATTTTCAATTTCAGGCCTGCCTAAGGTAATATGACCAAAATAAAATGCAAGTGCTCTGGTAAAAAGAGTGGCCTTATTTGAAATAAAGAGTGAAAAAAAAGTAAAATTAGCAGCAATTCCATATTTTCCTATCACAGAATGAATAGAGAAGTGCTTTGCAGACTGCGTATGTGTATACATTTATATTGCTCCAAAAGTCAGGAACATACAGTGCACATACGGTGAAGATAAGGGCATTTTCCACATATTGTTACACATGCTGGACATCACCCACACAAAAAATACTAAGTGTACAATCCTTGTTCTAAATGGACTGTAATAGCAGGAGAGAAGTATAATATATCAGATTTGTTTCACTGAAAAAAAGTGTTGCTGGTAAATTAAAGAGGAAAAAAGAGTAATTAGCATCATTTCAGTAAATGTTTAAAAAAAGGCTTGCTCTTATTAACTAGAATATCAGCAGAAGCTGACAAAAGCCCTCAGCCAAAAGAACAGTGTTTAGAGGTGGTAACAGTAACAAGTACTAAATATCTGTTCTCACATGGATGTATATCTGTACATGTCTCAGTTATAAATTTAAAATGGAGAGGTATGTACCATGATTCATAACAATCAACCAAATGCTTCCTGAAAAATAAGCTTCTAAGTTTTATTCTATTATAAGCTCTGTGACCTTGAAAAGTAGGTCAAGGTCACCCATCTTCGAACATGAACAAGATTTTTGTTGATATACATCTTCACCAAAGAAATAAAATTCCTATTGTGAATCCTTTTAGAGATATCCCGCTCACAAGGCCAAAGTTGAAAAATCCAAGAAAAATTCAATAAAAAATCAGAAATTGCAGGTGGCGCCCCCAAACTTGTACAGCAGTTACAGACAACCAGTCCCTATGACCATAATAAGTAATATGAAAATCCATCAAATGGTTCCTGAGAAATAAGCTTCTAAATGTTTTTTCTATAATCAGCTCTAAAATGTAGAAAAATAGGTCAAGGTCACCCATCTTCGAACTTGATCGAGATTTTGTCAATATACATCTTCACTGAAAAAATAAAATTCTTACGGTGAATCCTATTCGAGATATCCCGCTCACAAGCCCAAAGTTGAAAAATCCGATAATAATTCATTAAAAATCAGAAATTATAGGTGGCGCCACCAAACTTGTGTAGCAGGTACAGACTATCAGTCCCAATAATCATAGTAAGTTTTGTGAAAATCCACTAAATGGTTCCTGAGTAATAAGCATCTAACTGTTTTTCTATAATCAGCTCTAAAATGTAGAAAAATAGGTCAAGGTCACCCATCTTTGAACTTGACCTAGATTTTGTCGATATTCATCTTTACCAAGGAAATAAAATTCTGACGGTGAATCCTTTTCAAGATATCCCACTCACAAAGTAAAAGTTAACGGACGCCGGACGGACGGACGGACGGACGGACGGACAGACGGACGGACGGACGGAGGGACAGCTTGGGTGACGACAATAGCCCATCAGCCTAAGGGCTGAGGGCTAAAAAGTGATTTTGCAGGCATGTTTTTTTCTTGTTTCCCAAAAAAGATGTCTTTGCATGAAAAACCATTTTAAACATTTGAATTCAATGATTCAAGCTAGTAAATGAATTGTAGGAGATAGCTGACAACAAGTCCTAATGTACAATAAACTCAAACTCACTTTGCTTTCCCTGAGTAAACTGTTCATAGCATCCCCTGGTACAAGTTTCAATGTTATTGGACCCACAGTCCCAGTCTGAAAAATGAAAATCAAATTCATATATTTCATATGATATCATATAAATATAAAGGTATATATCTCCACAACATCATAAGTATTTCTTCTTAGCAACCAAAACTTTAGTAAGATCTTGTCATTTGTCATTTATAGCATCTGTGAAAAATTATGCTGAAATTTTGCAAAATTATAAGGTTATAATCAGTACTTTTCCTCAAGCTAGCCACATCATAGCCCTGGGCTATTACCATCAAATGCCTCTTAATTACACTTCAGTGATTTAATGGTATACTTTTTATCATTTAAATTTGAAATCTGTGCAATAAATTTGCACATCAGTCAGTGTCATAAAAAATATCAGCCAGGATATGTAAAACAATACACACTATGAACTGTCCGAGTTTAGGCTGTTACTCAGTTGTGGACACTAGAAAGTGAGCACTGTCAACAGCTTACCCATGACTGCCAGCTGCGCAAGGATTCCACAGTGTGCAATACTCTGAAAAGTGTGGACTTCCAAGGAACTGTCTTGTGAGGTCATCACAGGGTATAAATATGGCTATAAGGGAGGTTCTTGTCTGATGTAGATGGGACTTGTTACCTGTACTGGCCAGGGTTCCATATAAACAGTTAAGCACTTGCCCAGGGCAAATAAAAGTTTAAGAAAATGGTGGTAAGGCAACCAAAAGTATTCTTTTACTTATCTTTAAAATATTTTCTAATTTTAAGTTAGCCATTTTCTTTCCTGGTGGAATGAAATAAGATTGTAATACCTCTTAAATTACCTGGATGTATATCCGTGCTAATGCTAGAGAAATATTGTTAACACACAAATATTTTAACTTGTTTATATTTGCAAATTCTCCCGTGGAACACAATTTTTGTGTTTCTGGCTGTGATCACTGATTTTTGTAGGACAAGTAAAAATTCATGAAGGGCAAGTAAAAGCCAGACTGCTGACATGTCTGAAGTCCAGGGGGATTCTTTACTTTTGCACAATGTACAGTAAGACAATCAGAATTCTATTTTGCAAACTCACCAGCAAGCTGACGACCTTGTCAGGATCCATCCCAGTAACCTTGACCCCATTCACCTCTAGGACCTGGTCACCCACACTGATGAAACCTGAGGAAAGGACACATGCACATACAGAGGAATAATAACATAATATCTTATAACAATATTTGCTCTGATTATTTTTTAGTATCTCTAAATAATTGGTGTAGTCATTAAATGCAATAGAAATACAAGGATCTCATCAGATCCAAAATTTAAAATTCCTACACAATCCATTTTTTCCTAATTTTCAGAATAAAGGTTTCATCCTTATGTCTGCCAATACCAACCTCACAATTTGTTTCAAAATCTTTATATTAGCCTCTTACAAAACAGCTAGATAAAATATTAATGTATATGCTTATCATATAAATGTAAAATATGAGCGGCAGAATATTTAAAATTTTTGAACATACAACAATATGCTATAGTATCTCTAGCAACAAATATGACAGTGATTGACACATGATATGCAAGAATTCCATGAATGTCATGACACAAACATGTCATAAATTCCCCCTTTGAGTTTGGTTTATGCAGAGAATTTTGGGTCTGAATCTTCTTCAGTAGATTTAGGAGATGAATTTAAGCTGAATCACTCTAGGGGAGTGGGATCCAAAGTGTTACTTCACCAATGAAACACAAAACCAAGAGAATTATACTGCTAAGCTCTGATTTTATTCACAATTTTCTGAGTCTAAGGTGCCTTGTAAAGACAAAGAAAACCCACTTTACACTTCTTTTTCATGTGTGTATAAACCAAATACTAGCTTCAAGGACTCAAGTACCTGTTCTGTCGGCTGCCCCTCCATGCATTACCCGAGCGATCTGTATTACACCTGTGGCCTCACTGTGGCGGATTGTTGCCCCCTACAACATGGAACCAAGGAAAACTTATACAGTATACAACTGAACATTCTGGTCATTTTGAAATAGGTGCCACCTTGATTGGTCAACTGTGTTAATTTTGCGCATATATATTTAAATTAGAATGCTTATATTTTTTTTAATCTAATCATTAATATATCTGCAGGAAGATGACACTTAACTAGATATCACAAAGCTTGCACATCAGATTTATACGACAATATAGAATCCAGAACTTGAAAATATTTCTTAATTTAACTTCAAATGGGAGAACTAAAACACACACCATGATTCCAATGGTAGAACTAGACATTTCTTGGCACCGCAGGTGCCAGAGTATCCCCAGACATAGTAGGCCCCCCCCCCCTTTAAGAACAGACCCCCATTTTTAGCAGCATATACTGACACTTGGCATATTTATTGTTTCTTCAATCTAACAATCCACAATCTTGTTGAAGATGTTGGTCCTGTGACCTTGACCTTTTTAAAGATGTGTCCTGTGACCTTGATCTTTGACCTCATGACCCCAAAATCAATTTGGGTCTTGCTTTTCAAATGGGACATATGCAAGTCAAGTTTGAAATCTATACATCAATAAAGCAGGAATGATCATCAAGAAACTAATTTTTTTTTACAGGTGGCTCCTGTGACCTTCACCTTTGACCTTGTGACCTTAAATTGACAGTTTTCTTCCTCTCTTGGCAGGAGAACTATATGTGCAAGATGGAAGATCTGAGATGAAATGTTTGGCTGAAAATGCATCCACATCTTTTTAAAGATGTGTCCTGTGATCTTGAACTTTGACCTCATGACCCCAAAATTAATTTTGGTCTTGCTTTTCCAATGGGACATATACAAGTCAAGTTTGAAAACCATACATCAATAAAAGCAGGAATTATCATCCAGAAACTAATTTTTGGACAGATGGCTCCTGTGACCTTCACCTTTGACCTTGTTACCTCAAAATTGATAGGGGTTTTTCACTCTTGGCAGGTGAACTATATGTGCAAGATGAAAGATCTGAGATGAATTGTTTGGCTGAAAATGCATCCACAATCTTTATAAAGATGTGTCCTGTGACCTTGACCTTTGACCTCATGACCCCAAAATCAATTCAGGTCTTGCTTTTCCAATGGGTCAAATACAAGTCAAGTTTGAAATCCATACATCAATAAAAGAAGGAATTATCATCCAGAAACTAATTTTTGGACAGATGGCTCCTGTGACCTTCACCTTTGACCTTGTGACCTCAAAATTGATAGGGGTCTTCCACTCTTAGTAGGTGAACTATATGTGCAAGATGAAAGATCTGAGATGAATTATTTGGCTGAAATTGCATACACAACCTTTTTAAAGAGGTTTCCTGTGACCTTGACCTTTGACCTCATGACCCCAAAATCAATTCGGGTCTTGCTTTTCCAATGGGTCGAATACAAGTCAAGTATGAAATCCATACATCAATAAAAGAAGGAATTATCATCCAGAAACCAATTTTTGGACAGATAGCTCCTGTGGCCTTGACCTTTGACCTTGTGACCCCAAAATTTATATGGATTATCCACTATTGGCAAGTGAGCTATATATTCAAGATGGAAGACCTGGGATGAAAGTTTGGCTTAAAATGCATCCACATCTTTTGAAGGATGTGTCCTGTGACCTTGACCTTTGACCTCATGACCCCAAAATCAATTTGGGTCTTGCTTTTTCAATGGGACATATACAAGTCAAGTTTGAAATCCATACATCAATAAAAGCAGGAATTATCATCCAGAAACTAATTTTTGGACAGATGGCTCCTGTGACCTTCACCTTTGACCTTGTGACCTCAAAACTGATAGGGGTCTTCCTCTATTGGCAGATGACTTATATGTGCAAGATGAAAGGTCTGAGATGAAATGTTTGGCTGAAAATGCATCCACAATCTTTTTAAAGATGTGTCCTGTGACTTTGACCTTTAACCTCATGACCCCAAAATCAATTGGAGTTTTGCTTTTTCAATGGGACATATATAAGTCAAATTTGAAATCAATACATCAATAAAAGCAGGAATTATCATCCAGAAACTAATTTTTGGACAGATAGCTCCTGTGGCCTTGACCTTTGACCTTGTGACCCCAAAATTTATATGGATCATCCACTATCGGCAAGTGAGCTATATATTCAAGATGGAAGACCTTGGATGAAAGTTTGGCTTAAAATGCATCCACAGTATCTTTTAAAATGCCAGTCCAGTGATCTTGACCTTTGACCTCATGACCCTAGAACCTTTAGGGTTCTTACTTTAGTGGTGGGCCATACATAAGTCATGTTTGAAATCCATATGGCTATCAACACTGGAGATATCATAAGAGGTGTGTGATTTTCACCATATATGGCAATATTCAAGGTCAAGGCCACTATCATAGGAAAGGTCATGACCCCAATTTAAATAAACATCATCCAATAACCCATACCTATGTATATGCATAATATAAAAGAAATCTGTCCATTAGTTTTTGACTTATAATGCTCACAGTACTGTAAGGTGGCAATTTTGGGGGTATTAAACGGCATGAAAACAAGTAAAGAATAATAGGTGGCGCCGCCATTTTCTGGAACATGACAACCCTATCCATGATCTTCCATCAACTTGATTTTGGGATAAATCCATGCAAGATTTCTTGAGATATTAAAGAATTTGTGTGATTTTCCCCAAAATTGGACCTATTCAAGGTCAGGGACACTCTCCTAGTAAAGGTCATGACCTCATTTTAAATAGGCGTCGTCCTCTTACCCATATCTATACATATACCAAGTTTAATAAAGTTCCGTGAAATATTTTTTGGGTTATCGCGCCAACAAGATTTATATGCGGCGGCGGCGGCAGCGACAGCGTGCGGTAGCGGGACCGGTATGAAAACATAGTATCCCCCGACTTTGTCTGGGGATACAATGATATTATTAGACGTCAATAACATTACTGACTGTAGGATTCTGATGATTTTGACTGACAGCTCAGTACAAATGTAGCAAAGGTTTCTTTGTTCCTTATGATACAGATAAGTTTAACTGAGGTCTAATTAGAGACCATTTCCCCCCCCCCCCCCCCCCCATAGTCTGCAATTCTTCATAAAATATAGAAACAAACAAGGGACCTATGGGTCACGACGCTCAGCTGTTATATATGATAAAAAATATTATTTAGAAATGAGGCACATGCTGGTTTTGTGTGGTAATAAATATAAGCTGTATTATGAGTTGTTGTTGTTTAGCTTATGTATGATTTTGATAGTACCTTTGGAGACAGGGAAGAGGATTGATTTCATTTATTTTATTAACAAATGGAGTACTATTGTCACACAGATTTTGACTTGGCCATATAACTTATAAGCAGAACATATAATATAAGAGTTAAACTATTTATTAAAAAAAATTACAAATATTGTCCCAAATATAATTTTTATTAAAAATAATAAGAGAATCATATGATTTTTTAAAATGAAATATAACTGATATGATTATTAAAATAATATTAAAGAATATATTCATGAATGCATTCATGAATACATTTTGAAAGTATTTGCACGAGTATTCATATACTTTTATTTTTACCTGAATTCCCATTCTTTATGCAAGAAATTTTATAATGGAGTACATAATCATATTCGTATTTAAATACAATTACAAAGTATTCGCACCATGTCTGGTATTTATTCAGTTTTCACCAAACAATGATGTTGAGAATCAAGAATATACAAAATTCACACATTTAAATAATGATCATAAGTAACTGGTTTTATGGCTTTTATTATATTAAAAAATAACTGTAAAAAATTCATTTTGGACTAATTTCACATCAATGTACACACTAGACACAGTAGGAATCTAGATTAATATTATCAACTGCATCTTTGTCTATCATAAATTTCCTTCATATGATCCCTAATGATTAGTAATGAATAATATGATTTACTTCTTTATCATTAAAATTGAACTTAAAAATGCCATAGGTGACTGCATGGTGTTATTTGGAATATGTGACATTCTACCCATCGATACAAGATTCTTATATCATCAGTAACTGCAAGTTAATTTCCTGTTATTATAAACTAACAAATTCCTTTTCTATTTTTCTTTAATTTGTTATTAAAAACCAATAAAAATTTATTAATTTGTTTATTGTTATGTTGTTGGTTAAAACTACTAGATGAGTTGGGTTGGACACCTGGATCAACTGTGGCTGGCCATAAGCTGCCTGGATTCTCGCCTCAAGCGTGCATACCGTAATGTCTACTTGAATTCGTACAGGAAAAAATAATTATTTTTCTCAGTGTGTGAATTATTATATGTAAAATATGAAAAATTAGAATATTGCAGGAGAGAAGATCGTTTGACACCTGAGAACCGGCAATGGGCGATAATAGATGATGTACGGCAACTCCCATGTTAATTATTATTTAACACTTGTTCGGGAATATATGTGAGCGCTGCTGGTGACGAAAAAGATATCCAGTTTATCCTGTAACAGGCATTTTATAAACCGGTGTTATATATATATATATATATATATATATATATATATATATATATATATATATATATACACACAGGGTTTTAGCCGCGCCAATCGGGGGTAACCTGGACGGCCTGTACTGCCGGCCGTAACAGACTTAACATTGCTAACCCACAGACCGGCACAAAAGATCATAAAGATCGTCAAAAATCCAGCTACTGGCAATAGAACTTCAGTAATTCATTACCCCAAACTGTTTAATTTGTACCTCATTAGTATGTTAACAAATTTACTTGATTACGGCTGTGGTGCAAACAAAATTGACAGGAGTCACTGATCACCTTAATATTACACATCAAATAAATTATTGGTAAACAAACAAGCAACTAAGTGTTTCACAGTTTGGACATGAAAGGAAAACATCATTAGCCAGGGGTCTCTCACGGCCTACAGCGGTGCGTAGCATCTTTAGTGGTAAGAAAATGGGCTATTGTTTTGTAATACTTCATGGCAACATTTAATTCATTTACAAACATAATTTGTATGGATTGCAGAATACGCCCTTATAAAATGGTAATGGTGATTTTAGGGCGTTAATGAAATTTATTCGGGGTGCCACCTGGCGGCAAGTGAACTTATATTATTACAGCCGTGAATATTTAATCTCAGCAGATTTATTTATATATTTCAATAAATTGTTTATTTTACCCGTTTGGTAATTTTAGTGGAAAGAAATAAAGGAAAAAAATATATGTTTATCATATTTTTAAACTGGGACGGGGGAGTAACATAAAAGGGGGAAAAATTGGTAGGTTTGAACCAGGGGCACTTAGTTTACACTAAAGCAGTTCATGCGCCTTTAACCAAAAGGCCACAGAAACCAACGAATTACGCGGAAGTTTTTATTTGGGAGATTCTAATAAGATTTATACAGCGGGAAAAAAAATTATTTCTCGGACATAACCGGGATTTATCAAATTAAAACACTTGAATACAGCGGTATATCCTTTGTAGCTGCGGTTCAAAGCACTCTGACAATCTTCATTTAACCTTTGATGTCTTTTAGCACCAGTTCATGCCTGTGATCAGCGGTCCGTGCGAGGTTTGTCCCAAGTGGATTACTAGTATATGATCATCAGCTAATGTGATTTTTGTCCCACTTACAAATCCTTCTTATTATATTATTAAGTAAACAAAATATTATCGATTAAGACACATTTTTTACCTCGAGTTCTACTGTTCAAATCACATTCATCTGAAGCAAAGATGGCCCATCGGTATCAGTTAAGCGACAGTTTTTCCTATTTACATACATGAAGTCGCAAATCTGATAAAATTGTTCCGATAAATTATCATGTTACTTCCTGGCACTAAGACATAAAGATGTGTTGTTATCAGGTGAACAGCGTAGACATTTGATTCATCTCCGCATGCAAAGCTGTTTTAATCATAGCTACAATAACTGTTCATACGGACCGCCAGTGGTCACCGGCAATAGCTAATATCGGCACAGTATGTTGGTGTACGAATTCATATATGTAATATAGAAAAATATGATTCAGGAAATTTAAAGTGTGCGAACTAATGAAGGATACGAACTGATGTAGACATTACGGTAATTTGATGAAAGGTCAACAAGGTCAACATACAGGTGACTCAAGAGGGGCTGGAGGGAGCCAAAGTCTGACAGGGTCTCATAAAAAACATTAATAAAAGCTACAATTTTTGGCCAATTTCTTTCAGCTTTCTAAACTAAAAAGCTGAAATCCTTATGTGTGCATGATATGAAATTATATCAACAGTGCTCACGGGAAACAAACGTGCCATGGTCACAGTTGGGCAAAATTTAAGGTACTAATTTAATATTTATACTAATAACTTATACAATTTGAAAAATTCAGAACTAATTTTGGGTATTCAACTGAATCTTGATTAAATAATGTTACATCCCTAACAAAAAAATCTCTAGCTTCAGCAATCCTCTTGTTAAGGGAGTAAATATATTTCTTGATTTTTTACAAAGTGCATTATGTTTGGGCCCATAACTTAAAACAATTATGCAAATAAGACAGCATTCTGGCATGTGCATAGAGAATGAAAAATATGTATATTATTTATGATTAAATTCAGATCAGTGGTTTTGATATTAGGCAGTCTTGAAGTGTAACAATGGATTTTTAATGGAAAAAATGAAGTTTTTCATTAATATCTCGAAGGTATTAAGTCCTAGTGACCAAATGCTTGGCATGGTAGGGGATTTTGGAGACATCTAACTGTATGCCGAATTTGAGGAACTTAGAGCTGAAGCTGGGGAGCTGAGCTCTTGCGAACTGCATAACACTAGCTTGATGTAAACAATATGTTACATGGTGCTTGAAAACTTGATTAAAATCTACAGTTTTTGATCAACTGGTTTAAAATTTTTGGTGTTAACAGTTGAAATGCTAACAAAAACATGCTGTGAAAATTAAATCCACAGTACTTACAGGAAAAAAACGTGCCATGGTCAAGTTGGGCAAAATTTAAGGTACCAATATTTTATTTTTATTAATATTTTAAAAAATTTAAAAGATTTTCATCTAATTTTGGGTATACAATTTAATTTTGATTAATTAAAGTTATATTACTGGAAAAAAGGTCCATAGCTTTAACATTTTTTGTGTTAAGTGATCAAATATCTTTCCTGATTTTTTACAAAATGCATTATGTTTGGGCCCATAACTTTTTTAAATTAAATAATACAGACATAATTTCTGGCATGTACATAGGAACTATATAGAGGAATATTTATGGTAAATATGAAGAAAATCAGATGATTGATTTTGATATTAGGCAGTCCTGAAGTGTGAAAATAGGTTTTAAATAAAAAATTGAGGTTTTTCCTTAATTTCTCAAAGGAACGAAGCTGCAAAGACCCAGTTTTCGGCTTGGTAGGAGATCTTGGGGACATCTAACATTATGCCGAATTTTGGATTCCTAGGTCTTACGGTTTCAAAACGTGCCACATCTACGGACGAACGGACAGACGGACGGACAATGGACCACGACTATAGCTCAGATGACTTATAGTCAGCTGAGCTAAAAAACCTTGGTGCACATTATACATTTAAGCACAATTTACCTTCTATTTTCCTGCTGCACTGAGCATCTTTGGAAGGAAGAAAGACCTCCGAAACATCAGTCAATATTAAGCAATAATAAAGGACTTTTAAGTAAAAGAACAATACTGGTTCAATTTTCAATTAGACAGCTTAAAGGTTGTAATGTCTAACATTGGTCTGACTGTCACTTTCAAAAGTGCACCACCAAAGAACCAGTATATATTCCAATGAGTACTCCAAATACAATATACATAATCCAGGATTTTGGTTAGAAATAAGCTGCTGTATTATACTAAGGTTTTTTTTAATTTTTCACACCAAAACTGTGGCTCTGAATGGGGGTAAGGATTATCTTTGGAGAGACAGTACATTACCAGGGGTTCTCTGTTCCTCATGATGCGGATGATTTTAATTGAGGTCTCATCCTCATCTACAGCATGTGGTATCTCTGGTAGATGTGGGTCATAGTCTTTAATGGCAACTCTGTCATGGGCTTTGAACAGAGCCTGAAATATAAGATATGACAACTTAAGACATAAGATTAGATTAGATAAGTTGATCCCAATTTTGACATTTAAAATCTAAGACATAAATCTGGTGCATTGAACATCATTTGGAAGGCCATAAGACTGCCACACTTTTGGCAGGTGGTAAGCAATAATAAAGAATTATTAAGACCTGACATTATCAACAATACATTGCCATGGAAACCAGTAAATTTCCCAATTTGTATTTAGGCCAGAAATAGAGTGCATATTATATACAGGGTCATTGGTTTTTCCACCAAAATTGTTGCTCTAAATAGGGGTGCGAATAATCTATCGTAGCAGATTATCTTTGGTAAAAAAACAGTATTCTGAATATATTTATTATTTCTGTATATTACCTGCATATGTGGCTGGCAAAGTATCTCCTGTAGTTCTGTAATCTCTTTGGTGTTTGGAAGTGATGATAAGTCTTGGCATACCTGGTAAGATAAGATATGATAAGAACATGACCTACCAACATATGCACCTTCAACATTAATTTCCTCAACATGAATTCTATACTGTATATTTGTCAGGGAAAATGACATTAACATGTTTAAATGACACTTTGCCTGACATCTTAATTTTTTTAGAAAATGTGAACAAAGACATTAATCTCCATGTGAGAGGATGAGAGTAAGAGAACAATATACAGATAATATGGACACCATAACTGAAAGACAGAAAAAATCCTAGCAGAGAAAGAACAGGAATGAGAGAATAAAATAAGGAGGAATGGGCTGGGTGAAGGGACTCCAGTGAAAAAAGGGGAAACAAAAAAAAGCCGAAAAAACTAAATTATGGCAAAGGTAAACAGGAACACTTGGAGATTACATATATATTGTGTGTATTTTATATACATAAATTTAATCTAAGGGGAAACTGAATAGAAGTTGCAGACTTATTGAATCAATATCTTGACCTACCTGTTTGGTTTGTGAGTGAGCGTCATCTGTCAGAGGTTTGAGTTCCTGTGTCGATGGTGCTGTCACCTTCTCGTGTACCTGTGGACACAACATGTAAAGCACTGACCAATATATTTTATAGGAAATATCATAAGTGTGACAAATAACACGCATTTTCATGTTGTATATTGACTGGTGTTCAGAACTGACTGTTGAATCAAGTTTCATGATTGTAAGACAAAAAGTACTCGATGGTCATTTATTAATCAATTATATCTTGTCTCTATTCTAGTTAATATACTTTCAACATCTGAAGGGCCTGTTAACATTCTGACAGCACTGATACACTTTCATATTTCATAAATTCAGGGCACTTTCTGCAAATAAACATCAGCAGATGACAGTATACTCATTAATTAAGTATTGATAATGTAAAGAGTTGATGAAGCCTTCTGAATAATCAATCATGTTAAGCCTCAGTTTAAAGGTGGCCGTCTTTACAATATACAGTGATTAGAATAGCATGTATAATTTCCATAACTATGAGAAGGTGATGAGTTTCCAGTATATCAGAAAATCAAACTGTCATGACTTTCACTGATTTTATTTTTTGTCATTCTTTAATTTCCAGTGACTCTCAATTATTAAATTCATCTTTTTTAAAGACATTGTGCAAGGAAGGATGTGCAAATTACTACAAATTTGGTAAGTGATATATGTATCTTGCACTATCTTGGAGATTTAAATGATGACATTGAGCCTAGTCCATACCATGATTTTTATATAAGATCAGGACTAATGATCTGACCTTGAATAGTGACTGGAAGCCCTGGCCTTGAAGCACCTGTTTGAGAAGTTTAACATCATCAGCTGAGCAGTTTAGCTTCTGTTGTATATGATCCAATGACATGAGTAACTTCTGTAGCCCTGTAATACATAATTACAATGTTGCCCATAATTTAACGTTATCGACTGAGCAGTTTAGCTTCTGCAGTATATGATCCAGTGACATGAGTAACTTCTGTGGTCCTGTAATAAAATAATAACAATGTTGTCTGTTATTTAAAATAAACAGGGGAACATCAGTCACTTTGTAGCCCTTTAATAAATTACAGTAAGACCAGTTCAACATTTAGTAAACATTTTGTTTACATTGCAAAATTTGTATATTCAAAAGCTATTATAAACTAATGTAACTACCCATTGAAATGATGAAAATCTAGAGAAAAAATATCCAGAAGAAACGAATATAAGAATAAATTTAATGCATTTATGAAGATTAACACATAATGGACAAGAGGTTATAATGACTCCAGGAAAATATGTAGTCCAAAACTGGTAATCAGACTGGATACTGAACGGCATACAAGTGCAAGCACACTACATTTACCTTGATTATATACACAGATTGTAAATATTTGCCCAACTATCTAATAAAAAATGACTTTGAAAATATCTCTTATGTATGGTGGAAATACAAAAAGTACAGAGTCCTGATTTTGGACTGCAATTACAGGATAGAATTCATCAAGACTTAAGAACTCTTTTAGTAATCATGACCAGTTGTTTAAAAAAATACCCTTGATAATATCCCCATCACACATACATAACCGTGGTTCCACCATTTCTCATTCTGATAAAAACATAATCCATAACATTGTTTCTCCTTTGCTCACCAGATGGGAGCGCTGCATGTCATTTTCCGATCAACATAGTTCAGACTCAGGATATTTAATTTGAAACTTAATATTGCTATTTGGTGTTAATATATATTCATACCACTAAGGGTCCACTAATACAATAGACTGTGATTTACTAAATGATCTAGTCACAATGTGTAACATTTTAATAAATCTGACTCAGGTATAAAAATATCTGATTCTTGCATCTCTAGTTCAATATCATCACACCAGATGTCACTTATACCGCTGGAGCTTTAGTAAAGACAAGCCACATTCGACCATTATTTTCAAGTCAGAAACCAGTTTCTAGAAAAGAATTTTTTAGTGCTATTCTACTAATTCTGAAATACAAACATCAGGCGATACTTCTTCTGACAGAAAATCTAACTGAAAGCTTAGCATTTTCTGCTCCCCTAACATTTTCTAAAGCCCTGTTCTCATAAAAGGTAGTGAGGTTGTTTCTTTTTTATCACTGATAACATCAGACTCATTAAAGTTACTCTTTTCTCTCCTCTCTATTCAGGGCTGCTCATTCTTGCAGATTTCCACAACCCCCCCACCCCCCCCCCCCCCTACTAGGGAACAGATTAACACATGCAGATATCATAGGAGTTAGGTTATGCCATCATTATTGAACTTCTTATCATCCTTACCAGAATCACTCATGGGATAAGACAGTTCCCATTTTGGTAAAGATCTTGCCACGAGGTCTTAGGACAGTATACTCTGGACAGAATGCAAACCCACAACATTCTGGATAAAAGTCATTACACTCACAAAACCAAATGGTCCAATGTACCATTTCAGGGAAAGCTATTTAGTTTAGCTTTATATTTCAAAGAGAGTTCAATCATACTATGATATGAATGATCAAACTAAGGTTTTTGTCAGCAACATTTATCGTAACCATTTATAGTAATTTAACAGACATGACATTACCTGGGTCAAGTTGCCCTTGAGCATTGGTTACCGAGGTGATAGTGGGCATGATACAGCATAGCCACCTGTTCCAGAATGCCCCACGACACACCACTGACTGGTCAGGGCTGAAACAAAGAAAAAATAGGCTATAAATACTTGAAAAAAAATGCATTTACAGCTAACAAGTGATACAAGGCTGACAATGCCAAGCTAATAGCTGGAAAAGAGTGGACAACTGAAACATACTTTTCATAATTTTACAGAGCAAAATCTCAAAATTATGACCACCAATGCATGGTAACTTGCTGAAGTGGTCACATTTTCAAAGTGGCCATCTAAAGTGATTTCAAGGAGCAAAAAAGCACTCAGATATTTTGAGGAGGTCACTAAACCAAGGTTATCAGTCATCAGGCAAGGTTTTACCATACCAGTTAAACACTTACCAGAATGGAAGAATCAGACAAATTCAAAATATAATGTTTCAACAGTTGGCATATATAACTTGCACCATAGTTCACAGAAACGTTTTGGTTATACAATTTGTTATATTGTAGATTGGTCAAATGTAAACTGCTGGCTCATAACCCATGTCACTGACAATACAAGTTGCATCCAACTTAAACATTTTAGTTTAAAATAATGGTACTTTGGCATATTCATTTTAAAGCCTTCTTTTCCTCCCCTGGACAAAAACAACAAATTTTTCTATAAGCTTTTGAGAGGATTAGAAGTCTAAGTTTGGGAAAGAAAAAGTAAATTATTTATACCATCTGCAAATAAAAAAGTGTGTCATGGGCCCTTTCTTAAACAATTGAAGATCTGCTGATGTTCTAAATTTTCCTAAAAAAGATAATAATCTTAATAGTTTAATTACTTGACAAATCTGAAGCATTTTGCAGTTTCATTACTGTGACCCTCACTCCAGAGCTGTCCAATTACATCTGGTTGATTGTTAGATGAACATTTGTTCTTTTACATTTGATGTTGAATGTGTGGTCAGGCATGGTTCACTAAAAGTACTGACAGCCAGTCCTACAGGATCATAATCAAACAATCACTGTATGTTTTTTTGTCACTCATAAAGAATATGTACCCATTCCTTCCAAGGTTAAGATGGTGCATGTATGTTGGAAAAAGTTCTTGGTCATAAGTCTGAGCTTTGAATCAGCACCAAGGTTTTTTCTTGGTCCATGAACTGTCTTATTGAGATTTCCACTGAATCTCGCTGACAAACAGTTTTGTATGACCACACCCCCTCAACCATCTTCATCACCAAAGGATTTTACAATGGTCTGGAGGAAAAATGGTTCCCTGACACATGTGTGCAACTACGAAAGTGTTTCATCAATGATGCTCTGCTATAACCCGTTTTAAATTCATAATATGTAAAATACAATATGGATTTAAAAAGTAAAGAAAATATGCCTGTAATAGTTTATGCCTACAGCTCCTGCTGTTCCATGAACATATGGTACTAAAGAAATCCTTCAATATGATTAGCAGGCTAAACTAAAGTGTTCTTATTCACTAACTTATCTGAAGGAATATTTTAAAGACCTTTCTGATTTGAGAAAGTTGTTTAACAAAGGTGGCATCACCTGCAGGATTTAATCATGTCAGTCATGTGATGAGTGGGTCTGTAAATTTGGGAAGGAGAAAGTAAGGTTTTGGAGGTATTTGGTAAAAGAACAGGGTGGGATGGGCGGGTGGATGGACAGACGACAGAAAAACAGTAAGACATAAGGGACCATAATATAAATCACATCTCAGTGGTTTATGTGTGTGGCTTTGCGCTCCCTGGATACAGTCTAGTTAATACCAATGCAATCATTATTATTGTACAACAGTCAGTGATTTGGTCTGTGCATTAGCACTTCCTGATGGCCTTTCACAGTTTGTAACTTCATTGCCTCAAGAGACCAATCACAGTGCATGCCTGGGAGCAAGGTTACTGAAGCAATGTACAAAACTGACCGGAGAGTGGCACAGAGCTGTCAGACTGAGTCAGGGTAAGCCCCTGAAGGAAACAGTGTTACCAAGCTGTCAACAGCTCTCCAAATCTGTGCTTCAGGAGCTCTGCTAGGGCAGGATCTGAAGCCGATTCAGTTGTTCACAAATGGCATAATGAAGCTTGAATTGTGCCATGGGGATCTAAATAACAGCTATAACTGGGCTAGTCCGGGTCAGTCGGTATCCAAGCCAAGACGCATAAATATAAATATGGATATTTGATTGAAAATATAAATATGTGCATGAGGAACATTCAGTATTAATACCAGCTATGATTGATCAAAAAAATATAAAGATGCTACATGCCTCAATGCATGAAAAAATTACCGTTTTTTGCACTGTTTATCTCAAATGATAATAACCCTCCCCTCTGAGTTGTTGCTGTTCTTGGAGTCCCATATTGTAAATTTAAGAGAAAATCCAATTTCCAAGAATCCTGAATCAGAACCTGAAATACCTGAATAATGCTGATAACCAGTATATAAATGATATGTTATACTGATACAGTTTATGATATAATACAAAAAATACAATATCTTTCATACAACTCAAAACTTTAACCTGGCTATAAATTACTTCTCTTATCGGCCAAAGAATGTAGAAAGCAAAACAGTATTCCAGATTGATAACAAAAAATAATGCCACAGACTGTGAGGTGTCGAATTAAAGATTCATGCAAAAAAAAAATAAAAGTCCATGATCACACACCCCCAATTTCAGTTCCTGGATAACTGCTTTAACGATAAATTTTGGATTAAACAGCAGAAATCTAAGGGTTGGAAACTATGAAGTGACTACAGTCATGCTTTGTCCTTAATAAAGGAGTTGTGCTAGACACCATGTCAACCATTATGATGTCACATTTGTAATGATGGTATTTAAGCCTGCTCTCAAACATAAGTCTAAAATTAGATTATTATAACCTATCCAAAATTCAACATGGTAGCTGCTTTTGTGTTTACTCTTCATTCAAAATACACTCGTACAGACAGGCTTTATTTTTCAGAAATAAATAACCATATGAATGTGAAATTAGAATATCTCCTTTTCGATGATACTGGGTTTTTCTAGATTTGATTCTAATTTTATACTCATGGCCAGTGGGAATCACTTTGTATTGAATGATATTTTATTTGATGAAAAGTTATTATCTATATATATATATATATATATATATATATATATATATATATATATATATATATTTATTTCAACATATAATAAACAACAATATTTAATATCTGAAATCCTTATATATATTCAGTTTCTAATGTCTGAATATAAGAGGCCACAAGAAAATTTTAAAATCTATTTTGAATTGAATTAATTGAGGATGATTTACAACATCAATGAAAAAAATGTCGGAAGCATACAATTCTATTTGCCTTCAGAAAATTAAGAAAAACAACTTCTGGACAGAACCAATAGCTTTTAGATTAGATGTGATAAAAGAGCAACCACACATAACAAGCCCACAGGGCATATTGTTCTGCTTATTGATTTGATGGAGCCAGTACCGAGGGACTGATAGACAGGGTATCACAAATTTTCATAGAATTGACGAAAAATGGCAGCAGCAACCATGATAAAAATACTGCTTCAAGCGGGTTTTGCTGCTGTGTGTGATGGCTACAAACACTGAAATATTCATGCCAACCTGGAATATGCAATGTTTTTCTACCACTTTTGGCTGACTCAATTTCCGAAGTATCATGCCGCGTGGAAGACAATATAGATGGGGATCATGCTTTCAGGACAAAATCAACGTATACTCTTTTTTTTATACCTGCAGAATTCTTTGTGTGGCATGTATCAGCCTAAAATATTCCAGTCCTTTTTGTAATTCAAATGAAGTGAAATGGTTCTTTTCCAATAAAATTAAATAAAAATACTTTACATGTATATATAATTAATTTGTATCTTAATTTCACTTGGTCTCAGTGCTAAATGGGGGTAATAAATCTTATGATAACAATACCCTTTTCTCTTTTTATTCTAATTAGTCATATAATAATTATACATTTGTTTGCAAATTCTGTAATGACAGCTGCAGTGGTTTTTGAGATACCTCATAATCGATGGTGGATATAGTCAGGCATTTAATTCTGAGTTCAAAACTGCAAGGAGAACTAACTTTATATAACATACATCATCCACAAATGTGAAACATATGAAAACAAAAAAGTGTAAGCAAGTTTAATGAGTACAATGAACTGAGGATAGATGTGGTATACTATATTAGGATTATAATGGAGAAAGTTGATATTCAGGTGATAACAAAACCAATTTCCCTTTAATGGGTGTTTTCGGGCAGCAGAAGAAGCTAAACTCTAACGTGGTAGCCCTGAATCTCATGAATATTCATGGGGCTTTGTTCTTCCTCTTGCTGGCATGCAAGTTTGTCTCGAAGAACACAGATGCAATTTACTGCAATATTGATTGTATTCATTAGTCTGCCAGTGGCCTCGTGCTCAGAGGTAAAACATGTATGACAGACAAAGTGCAGGAATTCCCAGCCTAACACAGATGAATTTAACATGCTTAACTTGAAAACTTTTGAATAAATCATGCTCCCACCTGGCTCTTACCAGACAAATTAAGACTTTTCTTCATAAACATTGCATAAAACACTGGACAGATTGTTCAGAGTGGCTCAGTCAACATAATTATGGTTTATTATTAAACCATTACAGCTGTGACATGTGTCACGGAGCCTTAAATTTGTTTTATCGTTATTACCTTCAAAACATGAGAATCGTGACAGTGTATTTGATATATGTGGCATCTAGTGACATATTTTTATGGTTTAAAACACATACACTCACAATATGAAGACTGAAACCAAGGCAAACAGTATACATACATGTCCAGGGAAGAATGAAAATTTCGGAAGATACAGGAAGAATGAGAATTCTCATTTTTCCTGAGAAGAATGGGAATCATTTCATACTTTCACTTGATTCTCATTTTCCTGGGACAATTGAGAATTCTGTTTTTTCCTGGGAAGAATGGGAATTCTCATTTTTCCAAGCTTTCTATTCTCTGAAAACTTCATCTCCAGAACCCTTCCTAGCTATTATTATATAACAAGGCCTACAGATCTAATGCGAACCTGTTCAATGGGATATACACCAGGTATAATGGATCAATGCTGGACCATTACTTTTCAAGTACATGTGTGACATGTATATGAACAATGCAAGCACTAAACTTCTGAACAAGAACTAGTTACACAAATATCACTGCTGAAATACTGGCATGGGTGCACACAACACAAGAATGATTGTAGGTGGCACCATCAGTTTTGTATATGACAAAGCTATTCCAAGATGTATACATATGCCCAATTTCAGACTGATATATCGAACCCCTCCACAGAAATAAGCAGGGACATACACTGTGCTAAAGTCACTGTAGGTGGCGCCAGCAGTCTTGTATACGACAGAGCAATCTGATATGTAGAAATATGCACAATTTCAGGCTGATATATCAAATCCTTCCTGAGAAATAAGCAGGCACATACATTGTGCTAAAGTTACTGTAGGTGGCGACACCAGTCTTGTGAACGAGAAAGGCATCAAAGATGCATGGACAGGTCAAAATATCAGGCCACTACATCAAACTTCTCTTGAGTCAGGTGCACTGAACTAGCCAGGCTTTGGTGAGAATGGCAGTTGCCCCTAGTAAACAGGAATAAATTGCTTGGTCCAGTTACTGCACTGAGTGAACTCTTTGACCTGCACCTGGCTGCACTGCATGAACTCTTGACCTGTTCCTGGCTACACTGAGTAAACTCTTGACCTGTTGCATAATCTGACACAGTTGACAATCTGCCAAAGCTATAAATAGATCCTGACTGACCTTTGGCCTGTTGCCAAACCGCGCAGTCTCCCAAGCTTTTTATAGATACAGACTCAGTCTTAGCCTGTAGGTAAATCTGCTTACATATACTGAAAGACTTTGGATACAATGCTTTTTTTTAATGTGAAATATCCATCATATTTTTTTTTTGGTCAAAATGTTTAGGATAATAAAGATGTAGACCTTTCTATTTTAAAGGTCCAATAATTCTGCAAAAATCATTTACGTAAACTTGAACAAAAGCCTCCTAAGAATCTTTTTTGTGAAATGTTACAAAAACTGAAACAACAGTTTTGCCATAGAAGACTATTGCAGTCCTCAGTTTTAAACAGGCTTACAAATGGCTGCAAGACCAACTTCAGTTTTTTCTA
The DNA here is from genome assembly GCA_026874595.1 of Sipunculus nudus. NCBI lineage: Eukaryota > Metazoa > Annelida > Sipuncula > Golfingiida > Sipunculidae > Sipunculus > Sipunculus nudus. The sequence goes on from CM049321.1 coordinate 56,004,324, forward strand.
CTACGCAGCAGACGACATTGCACAATCACATAAGCTCACAGGTTCACTAATAATATTATAAATAATACAAAAAAAAGAACTTGTTATATTTATAACACTTATCTCAACTTGCAATCTTAAGCTTCATATTTTATTCACACAGTTCTATTTTAAGTGAGTGTATATTTATTTTTGTAACTACTTTAACAGTTCAGAATTAATTTGAAAGAAATATAATCAAAGTTTCTTTTTGAAGTTTGAATAAACCTAAAAAAATAAAAAATAAAATAAAAGAGTTATAAGTTCCTATAAATGATTCTTGTTCTTCCCAGGATAAATGTGAATTCTCATTTTTCCCAGGTCTGAATATCAAAACTGTATTGGGAAAATTGAGAATTCTCAATTCTTGTTCTTCCCAGGATAATTGTGAATTCTCATTTTTCCCAGGTCTGAATTTCAAAACAGTATTAGGAAAATTGAGAATTCTCAATTTTCTCGGGGAGACTAGAATTCTAATTTTTCCTTGAAAGATTCTGGATCTTCCCAGATTCTCATTCTTCCCTCGACATATATATTCCATTTTACCACAAATATTACTCAATGTTACCACAGAAGGATCTATATAAAGCCAACTATTCCCTAGCAAACCTTGCCTTTATTTTACATTTGGCTGACCTTGCTATTGAGACTTAACATAGTTAAGAAAGAATAAACCATAATTTTAGCAAAATTGCTAGACATTATTTTTAACGATCAAGTCTTAGTCGTGAGGGCCAAAATAATATCAGGGTGAAAAAAAATTTTTGCATCAATATCAGGGTCCTTTTGCTGATATTGTAAGACACAAATAACCTTTTTTTAATTGACATTATCTGTGAAATCGTTTCCTTAGAATCATAAAACATATATATAGACCAGTTGGTTGAAAAGCCTGACCTGTTAAGAGTGTGTGAATGTCCATAGACATAGATCTATTATTGGAGATAGAAATTAAATGAAGTATGACTGAAAATCACACAATAGAAGAACCCATATTTCTCTAAAATGACACTTCCTTCATGTAGCATAGGCATTTCATCTGGTCATGAGTGACAGAGACATGAGGTTTAAAGCAATAAATTACCGTGCCTGATCTGATTATCCAGCACTCACCAAGGTAATGTAATTTGACTTGACCAAATTGCAAGGAATGCTGATGTCCTTGCAAAATTCCCTCAGGCTCTGCTAGACAGACAAAGGAACATCTGTGCCATTCTTGAACTGATACTATCTACAGAATAAAGACATTCCTGGATCTGAGCTCCTTTCTTTGGCACCCTCGACTTTGTAAATTAAGGCATTCATGAATTTGAACTAAACGAGCTCACACTTTCTCTATTTTATAAGCATTCCTTGATTTGAACATATGGAGTTCATACACTCTGTATGGTAATTTATATATGGATTTGAACATTAAGAAATCACAAATACTCTCTGAAGGGTGAAGTGATATCTGAATGTGAACTTCATCAGCTAATACACACTATAATATAAAGGCATTCATGCACTGGAATTTTCAGAGATCATTGTATCTTTAGGGTTAAAGCATTTCTGGATGTGAAATTCTGGAATTCACACTTATTTCAGTAAAATGTTTTCCTGGATTAATTTGTAATTGAAGTCCATGCTATATACATTGTACAGGCATTCCTTGGTACATTACTTTTGTGAGAAGAAAAAAAAAATGTGAGAAAAAAGATATGTCAAAGTAAAAATTAAACATGTGCTGCAGTGAGTAAGATTAAATTTTTACAAATTTTAGGCAATGAGACAGACGGAGGAGCACAGGGAGGAGACATTAATGCAATAAATGAGATGATGACTGGTTAAAGAACTAATAGTGAGACAGTAAGGAAACAATGAACCCTTTGCATTAGACATACCAGTCTGATGTAAACAAAACATTTCAAGATTGAGAGAAAAAAAGAGAATGGTGACAGATTAACTGTCACACACATTAACGAGAGAAAGAGAGAGATAGACAGAAAGACAGACAGACAGAGACAGATAGAAAAATGACACTGGGGAGAATATCAGACAAAAAAGTAATGAAATGTTGTATACAAAAAGATTGCAATAACATAATAGGAGTCAAATAGATTATATTTTTTTATTAATGCATATTATATACCAGATATAATATAATATTCATTTCTATATTTAATTAGCATTTCATAATTATCTTTCCATCTGCATATCTGAGAAACATATTACCCCTTACTTGCCCTTAATCAACTATAACTGACAAAACCTTTGATTTCTATGTTGCTGATGATAATATTTTCTGTATCAACAATCAATTTTCTATACTCATGCAGCTCAGATTCCACTGAGGCAGAATTAAACTGGAAACCACAGACCCCTGAATGTAACTTCAATACAAATCCCTTTGAAACAGTTTGGCCTTTGGTGGGACCAGGTCAATTTAATTTCTGGTTGTCACATCATTGACATAACTGTTTTGATGAATGTGAGCAAAAAAACTCTTGAAATAAATGCCATGTCTGTGACATTTGGTCATGGAGTAATTGTTCATTGAATTCTAGTTGTCGATAAAATCTGTCAGTAGAATCAGAAGGGACATTGCCTTAATGAAACATGCATAAAAAGTTAATTAAACAAACTCTACAAGCAAAAGTAATTTTATAATCTCATTTTAGTGCATTTATTCTTAATCATGACGACTGTTTTAATTTAAACTGGAAAAAAAAACCAGAATTTATAAATTTCCAGTATTGTACAGTATCAACATTAATGATTTGGGTTGCTCATCTGACAGAGGTGCTTCATAACAAATTAAATCATAAACTTTATCCCCAAGGGTGGGAAACATAAGACGATTAGTATAATTCACTCTGCCATTGCAAATTATAAAGTTGTCTGCTATCTTTGTTTTTGTTTTATTTGTAACAAGGGTATCTTTATGTCTTGTGTCATATTCTTGTGTCATCGTCCTTGATGAAAAATTAAATGTTTGTAAAAATTGTGGTAGTGGTTCATGACAGTATGATGGTTTACTGACTGACTGAAGATGTATTATGCTCATCAAGCACCTCTGGCGAATGAAAGATCAGGACCTCTCGCCAGGGGCTCCTTAAGCAGTATGCCAATGAGATGATGGTGATGATGACTGGTTTTACACAGGGAAGCCGACAGCAAATAATGGCCATTCTTTGTGGTGTTTTAGATTCTTTCTCGGGAGATGATGGTTTACTGTTAAGGATGGTTTTATGTGTCTTTAAAGGCCAGTAATTTACTGATTAAAATGTTTATGGTGCTCAAAGACTTAGGAGCCCTCAACAAGTCTGCAAAGCAGAAAGTTTGCCTAAACTAACTTTTTTTTATATTTTCTTAATATTTTAATCATTCTATACATACCCCAAAATCTGTTCAAGCACCACATGTTCACTCAATTCTTATCAGTATGGGTATATGAAATTCCCTGCAACCCTTCAAAGTTCACTCAGTCTGATCACAAATAAACCCTCCAAATACACACACTGTTCCAATAAATTGACTTACTTACAGCAGAAACACTCACAAGTCTGTGCTTTTACTAACATGGGGTCACAGATGTAGTCTGGATTAAGAATGAGTCATACTTAGTGGTTCATCATGTATAAACATCGACTATCTGGATTGGGAGCTTGTTAAAATCTGTTCCTCTTTGGCTTCTCTCTCAATGTACTCCAGTCAGATCTTCCTCCATGATTATAATTGTTCATCCAGTGAAGTTCACTTGTACAAGGACAAGTCTTACTGGATTTTCTTATCGGAAAAAAAATCAGCCATGAATCTTTGATAAACATCTTCTACCAGCACCTAGACAGTACTGGTAATAGCAACAAAACCAGACGTCAACAAGAACATCGCCAATAATGCATCATATGATTGTGACCTCTGACCTCATTAAAATGTACTGGATTTTACTGGGAATGGAATTCAAGTGTGAAACTGTATTTGATGATATTCTTAATGGGGTAAACGTTTCATCAAAATCCATTATATTCTTGATACGTTAATGCAGCAACACCACAAAGCAGCTAGCCTCATGACCTATGACCTCAATAAATATGCATGGATTTTGCCTAAAATCGAACTCGGATGAGATGATTTTTTTGTAAGTAGTTAAAATTCATCAAAGCTGGTAAGTTATCAAGGGGACAAAAATATAAACAGATGGACAGACTATGAAAAAAGACGGACAAATCAACTATGAATCTTTGATACACGTCCTCTGGCTGATGGCACCTTAATGCAGCCCTTTTCAAGAAACTAGATGAACACCCCTGGTATTTTTCTTCTGAAGATTAAGTAGATCTATAGGTGGCACTGTCCATGTTGTATGATGATTATGATTTTCCTCTTTTTTTTAAATTTCATGTTAACTTCTTGGCCAATAGGTGGGAATCTACTTTGTATGAAGTGAAACCCTGCTCATAGTGTGAAAAATAAACTGGTTAATTCTCGAGGGAAACTCAGGGATTTTCTTCATATATGATATATCTTAACAATAATTATGACATCTGGATTATTTCTATCCCCATATGTATAAACCTGAAATCCAATTACATATATTTCTTATAATTAATGAAATTATATACACCTTATTGATAAGCAATGAAGCTTTCCATTGAAAAAAAAGGTAAATAGGACACATAATGAAGATATGTTGCATGCATTTGTGATACCAAGGAGTTTATAACAAAAGGTGTCTCTACTATGATACTGGCTGTGTCAAATGTTGCTGGTTGGGGTCATAAAACTCACTGCTCAAAAGCACAAAGAGATGCCCCTGATAAGCCCTGCACTAATTGATACAATAAGCTAATTTGCGAAAATCCCTCCTTCAGCATGACTTTGGAACGGCCTTTTAGTTTTGGGAGACCCCAAATGTGAGCTAAATGCATTAGTTTCTCCTCGAATTAATCTTGAATATTTAATGTAAATATTGGAACAAACATAAGTTTACAAAAAATATTTTCATATAAATATCGTTTACAGACTGAAGGTGTATGTCGCTGTCATTGCTAAAGAAGCCTGAGCTGTCACTGGGCAGCGGTAAACAAGGGCTATAATACGAGGATAAAACCATCAGTGAAGAAGTAGGGGAGGACTCGCTGCTTTCAATGAAAGTCATTTGAACATGGGTGACTTAAAATTTTGTTATCAACAGAATAGTTTAAAACAGGCTAATTATAAATATGTGTCAGAAGTGTGTTGACTGATGTGAACTGATAGAAATCTGAAATCACTCAAGGAAAATCAGGTTTACACTTCCCAGTGGTCTGTCATGTATCATGGCAGATATTGATGCAGAATGACTGCATCTTTCCCAAATTTGCTCAAATGATTCTTCAATATGAGAACTCCCCACATATATCTGTTGCACATAATTCTTAACAAAACAATTGATCTGCATAGTCATATTTCTGGTCAATGTTATTCAAGTGATTCAATGCTCAGTTACTGGATATATTGCTCTGACGAGCTTCAGCAGAATGTGTCATTAAGATCAGACAGCCTAGCTCTATCAAAGGCCATGCCAAGGCTGTGGTTGAAAACGCAGTACAATAGGAGCACAATAAGGTTAATGGGCTTATAGTGTCTTAATTGCAATTGGCGCATGACTGACATGTGAGTGCTGGCAGAACTTCATGGAGTTGGGATTCCTTTTGTTATAAACTCCTTGATGATACAATGGTCTTTTGTTAAGTGGTATAAAATAGTATGGTGGCTTTTAACATTCACTAAAAACAAAGTTATATGAATATATAGCCACCTAGATATAGTGTGATTGGCCTCATATTTAAAAGCTTGTAATTAGGTGATTTTCAATTTTCATTTTTCTACAATAGTTCAATTTTCACAACTGCACTATACATTAACACATACAGACTATATTTAGACAGACCATACTACAGTACATCAATTATGATTTTAATGATATCATTTTATTTATTCGCAAAAAAGTAACAATCTGACAGGAACCCAAATCAACATCAAACTAGTAGAAATAACTGTTTCTCTTTTGCCAGATAATTTGAAAGATTTGGCATCTTTTATAACAGCAATCCTTGATTGACGAGTAAACAAAATCTATTTATAAAGTACACCAATCCTTTTATTCAACAAACCTTTTGAAGGTTTTGTGTTCAAGATATTCATGCAAGGGAAATTACTGGAATAACTTAATAATCAGAAAACCACCGGGACCAAAAAGACAACCGCAGAAGCATTGAATTATGACTCAAGTCATAAACAACAGGATAAATAAATACAAGTTTGCCTTGCTAAAGAAGGAAAACTTGTTTGCATGCACTAGCCCTAACCCTAACCAAATTTCTTTTCAGAGCCCCGTGTGTAGAAGAACATGACTCATAGATCAGTATCAAAATACTGCATTAGAAGAGCGTGGTCTCATCTGCACAGGTCATCAGGCTCAGTGTAACTTTCAATTGGATTTGCTTTTCTGACGCAGCTGAAAGGGTAAGGTTTCAAGGTTCTTAACTCAGTTTTACTGTCCCATACATTATCAGATTTTCTTCCCTTTGGTAAATGGAATACAATATATGGGATCAAAATAACAAGATTATCTGGAGAGTTTCTCTGGCTTGACTTCTTTATAATATAAATATAAAACACTGGTTATAAGATTCAAATAACTCCTCATTATAACCCTAATCATAAGGTCAGGCTCCTAATTTTTTGCTGTAATTAATCAAACATACTTCTCCTATGTCAGCTATGAAAAAGAGCATTTAATTATTAAGCTAGTAAAATCAACTTCATTCTTTGTTTAACATTCTTTACTTCTTTTGGACTAACAAATTAAAATCAATATTAATCACTGATTAATAAGATTATTAAGTCCTGATACACATATTATAAAAAATAAATGAAGATATACAATAATATTCAGAATAAACAGTTAACATAAACTTTTAAGTGTTTTATACCATGTAAGGTCACTAAATTAAGCTAAAATGACTAAATATCCTGAATTGTATATTTCATTGAACCAACTCTTGTTTTCTGATATTAAGTTGTTATACTTCACAATCTTGCCAACAATACAGAAAGAGATATAATCTGAAAACCACAAAAATATAATCATAATTTTTTAATCAATATGAGAAAGGGAAAAATATAGGAGTCTTTTATTGAATTATATTCAAGAAATTAAATATTGATGGAAATCTTCTAAAGGTTGACATATATTAGAGTATATAAAATATTTGTTGAGGTGTATATACACATATTTAATTGCTCCGAATTCAAAGAGGGTCAAGAACAGAACATTAAATCTAAATTAACATTTCAGTTATGTTTAATTTATTCTAACATAGAAATCTAGCAAGAGTGACAATAAAGGAATATGTATTATATTAACACTACTTTGAAGATGTGTATACTTTAAGTATCATTTAGAAAACTACCAAATATATTCATATGATTTTATAATTACGCTTCAGCAAATTAACACCTAGCTTATTCACATTTGCACAAATTTTACAAATAAATAAATTTTAATGGAAACCATCTGTTTTCAGGATTTGTCCTGGTAACAGATTTAAGCATACCAAGAGACTTTCCTTAAGTTTTAATGATTAAAATTTAACTAATAATTTGAAAAATTTGGAACTGTTTGAAGGAATTTTTCACAAACAGTTAATCATTGCAAATCATCAAGTGCATAAACTGTTTGGATATAAGATAAACATAAGAGATTTCCATAATCCTTACAAGGTCAATTAAATTCCCTAACTTTTCCTGAATTAAAACATTTTGTCAAATTCCTTGGATTTCCCTGACTTGGACATTTTGTCAAATTCCCTGGCTTTCAATGACCTGAAGCATTTTGTCAAATTCCCTGGCTTTTCCATAATTTCAAGAAAAAGGGAAACAAATTCCAGGTTTCACGTGATCCCCAATATAGCAGGAAATCATTTTAATTAAAAGGAGGAGAGGAGAACAAGGTAAAATAAAGATCTTACCTTACTTATACCTTTACTATGACCCAACTGCAACTCTACTTGATGAAGTACACACCTTGGTTAATTACTAAATACCACCTTCCTGCTACCTACAGTTGCTCTCTAGCGTTTCTGGACTGAGGTTATACCTTTATGTTGTCTTTTAAATCATCCTTTGTCATTAATATCTGGCACCAGAGTATCACATAGTAAAGTCTGTTCACAAATATCACCTGTATGCTTAGCACACGTGAGCTGCTACAGGTAGTTATTAATGGTTCTATGGAAGGTCTAAAACAATTGATAAAATATGTCTGACAAGTGGTAAAGGTGTTATTCTGGGTAGAGTTACTGTATATACATACTTAATCTGTTTACAGGTATGCCTTTTGGCAAAAATGGGCGTGGTATTTTTGTTTAGTAGTACATGTATACAGACCTGTGTTCCATGTATCACTGATGTTATTTTCTGCAACGTGTTACTCTAAATCACCCTTTGTTGTAACTACCTGGCAGCAGGGAAGCTTGCTGTTTTTTACACAACATACCACTACAGACAGGTGTAAATGACTTGTAAAAAAATGTAACAGAATATGATACAAATGATATACATGCAGACCTGTGATCTGATATGGTGTTTTTGTAGGAAACAGCACACACAGTTTTCAATACTGAATCTCTTTACAAGTACACACATAACTTTAATTGGTTTTCCTGAGGGACAAGTTTTGTCAAACAGTATAATTATACACCTGTGTTTTAACATATAACATGAAATTTTCTGCAGTTCTAGCTGTATGTTATATGCATACATATTTACCGTATTCTGTCCACAAGTTTAACGTAATTGATGGTTTTAGTAAGTGATAATATGTGTAACAGTAAACGATGCCCAGATCCTAATCTGGACAAATCAGCAGTTGGTTAAGATCAATTCCTGGTAGAGATTAAATCCGACCTAAACCCGGATCAGGATTCAGACCAGTCAAAACACTGATCAGGATCTGGTCCAGCTCAGATCCTAATTCAGACTTAGTTGACATAATACTAAATAATGCCTTCAGCACATGATTCGAGATCTGATTAAATTAAAAAAATATTCACCTTGGGTCAGCTTACTCACAAACTGAAGTCTATATCTTCATGACAAAATTTTATTTTATGCCATGCCAAACTTCAAATACATAGTTGAACAAGTGAATTTTAGTAGGACTGATATCTGACATGAATGAACTAATGGAATAAAACAATACAGCTGATTTTCGTGGCACAAATATCCTTTGTAAAAGCTTGTAATAAGTTTTACTTGATGAATAAAACTTTTTTCTTGCCTGTATTATCCACATGCATCATGTAAGTATGAATCAAAATAATTAGGATTGATCAATGGCAATCATAAAATAGTAATGAACAATTTCTGTGCCTTTATTGAAAACTCAGCCAGCGATTATAACAATGGGTGAAGTCAACCACCAGCTAGCTGTCAGTGATATATTTTCTGTTTGTGTGATTTTTTTATCGTTGAAATCATAAATTCTTTTATTTACTTGATCAACGAAAATGAAATCCCAATTAATATTTTTAAATCTACCATATATATATATATATATATATATATATATATATATATATATATATATATATATATATATTTATATATATGTCGAGGCCCAGATTAGAATCTGGCCCAATTTAAAGCTGGGCTTGCCCAGATCAAAATTTGATTTGGACCGGCCCAGATCAAAATTCTAATCTGGGTCAAACCAGTTTTAACCTGGGCCAGCCAGCCCAGATTAAAATTTTGATCTGGGCCAGTCCAGATTACAATCCTGTGGTGAAGACCTTAGGATTTAAATCTGGTCTGGACTGATTTTCAATGGGGCTTGCCCAGATTAGAATTTTGATCTGGACTAGTTTAGTTTACAATCCTGTGGTGGGCTGATTTTAAACTGGGCCGGCCCAGATTAGAATTTTGATCTGGGCTAGTCAAGATTACAATCCTGTGATGGACTGATTTTAAACTGGGCCTACCCAGATCAGAATCATAATCCTAATCTTAGGCTAGCCTGATTTAATCATCTTAAATCAGATAATACAGTAAACAATTATTCCAGATCCACCATTTTGAAGTGCACAAAACATAATGAACAAGATCATTTAAAATATTTTAGTGAGGAAAAAGCTAACAAACAAATTTGATATGCTTCTTTGGTTTCATCTATATTCTTCAAACATGCAAGTTCACATCAACTACACCTGAACCAATGTTCTACAAGCTATATTTGTAGTTTTTAGCTGTAAAATACCAATGTTTAACATGATTATTTTATAATTATATTTTAGACATTTCACATAAGAGGTAAAATTACAAAATAAATATGACAGGAGTCCAACCAATGATATTTTCATATAATATGAAATAAATTCATTAAATATTAATTATTATGGACTTACAAAGTTTTACAAATTCTTTGAATTGATTAAAGGCCAGCTAGGTAAATATAGTGTAATTGAAGCCAGCCTAGGAGTAGATTAGGATTCTGATCTGGGCCAGCTCAGTTTAAAATCAGTCCACCACAGGACTGTAAACTATTGACCTGCCCAGATCAAAATTCTAATCTGGGCTGGCCCAGTTAAAATTCAGTCCAGACCAGATTTAAATCCTGGAGTTTTCACCACAGGATTTTAATCTGGACCGGCCCGGATCAAAATTTTAATCTGGGCTGGCCCAGTTTAAAACTGTTCAGGCCCAGATTAGAATTTTGACCTGGGCTGGTCCAAACCAAAAGTTTTAAATTCTAATCTGTGCCTTGACATATATATTATGATACAGAAATGCTTTTTCTATTCAGGTACTAAAGATATCTGAAGGTATATCAATCATCATATGTATGTAAAGCTCATTAAGATATACAAGTATTTATACCTTCCCCTAATGCAAGTAACAGAGTTTGGTTAGGCAATAACCTTACATAGATCAGTGTGTCTATGTACACTCATATATATTAAACCATTGTCAAATATTTTTACTCGGAACATTCAAGAATATCAAGTATAAAAACCAGGGTGGGGATACATATTATTGTGTGCTTATGTCAGGACTAGAAAATTATTATTATTATGTACTTAACATGTATTTTTTGGTTTATGTTAAGGGTTAAATCAATCTACCTTTGTCAGAATCTCTGTCAATGTAAGCCCCTACTACCAAAAGATATGGATTAGAAAAGTAAAAATACAAATTTGTCTGAACCACAAAATTTAATTGTCTCCATTTCTCTTCATTCACCTGTCACCTGTTTTAAGCTGTGGTATCATTCTGTCTGGTTTACATAATATGCATCAGATGTGTTAACTTTATTTGTTTATTTTATCCATATCTGTTATGTGCATCCCCTTGTGTACATTAAGTCATCAGTAGGGCTTGCAGAAATACATGAGTAAAGCAGCGACCTGTTTACAAATATATTACTGCTAGTGATTTTTAGATGTGTAATAAAACATATATAATAAAATCGAACAATGTCTAATGTCAATTTACCCATATGAAGTATGTATTATTTCACTTGTTTATGTCAAGTGAGATCTGTGTGAATGTCTAATAAACACTTGTACGACAGGAAATAAATTTTGGTTTTCTTCAAAATGATAGATTGTAGTGTTATTTCAGAAAAAATATTGTTTCAAACTGTCTAAGTTTAGTCTTCTTGTGATTACTATAATATGTTCTAGCAGCTATTCCTTTTCAGCAGCGAACTGATGTAATTAAGTTAGTATATTACACACAGAATAAAAGAGAAAAAGAAGGCCCCATACAAAAACAACAAACACTCCCAGCATGCACCAGGAAACTCTATAAATTGCAGATATATTGCTTGTCAAGACAACTGCTTATTCTTGGCCTAATGTAAACAACAGTTATGGCAGGTAGTCAACCACATGTTTATTAGAAAGAAAGAATATGCTTTTGTAAGGTGACTTAACCCATGAACACATGGATGTGATGGATGATTTATAATCATCTGGCCATCTGACTTGTATACATAGATTTCAGCATTTAATGTATGTCTTTCAGGTTCCCAGGCTTGTTACCATGATGTCAGACATGAGGCTGTCTAATGCTGTATCACTTTTTAAACAGAAAGGGGATTGAGGCACTGTAGTGTTTTATAAGGGTGCAGAAATGCATCAAATCATTGATGCACTGAATTGCCCTCTGTAGCTTTTCAAATTTGAAGGAACATCGCTGATGACAAGTCAAGTATAGAGTGAGAGCTTCTTTGCTCCTTCACTTGCTAAAATCAACTTATATCCATTGTGGCAAAATACTTGCTTTTAAAAGAAAGTCTGAAATATCTACTACAAAAGTTATAATTGAATTGAAAATGAATCAAAGATAAAACAATAAATATTCAAAATTGATTGTACTAGTAAGGCACCTCACAATTCTCAAACCAAGTATTTTATATGTGACACATCTCTCATTTTTCCTATTGTATTATATGTGCCACACATATCCAATAAACTGATATCCATTTATTCAAACATTTAATGTGCAATATCCAGTCATGGGAGGTATATATGTGTATCTGAAGAACAGCTGACAATTCAGCATTATTACTTTACCGAATTATTTTTTATATGAGCAATGCAAAACATCATGGCCTGTTTACATGTGTCACTCAGGGATCCATAACTTCATCAAACCTACATGCTCTATATAAATGTACCCTAACTGTTCCAACATTGGGGATGTTGACAGACTGCTGGTGGTGGGATTGCTGCATATAACCAAAGCAGCATTTTTAAAATAACTTCCAAGGCTACTGTTTGCCACATCTGGTATATTCCCACCAACATTCCAAAGAGAAAATTATTTCATATGCATATGTCGAAGCCCAGATCCCAATCAGGACCAAAAATTACTATTGGCCTAGATCAAATCCTGATCAGGATTCAATTGGGCCTATGCCTAATTGGGATCTGGTCCCAGATTTCAGCAAAATACTGAATTGTGCTTTCAGGAAATATGTTTGATTAAAATAAGAATAACTTTTCCAGGGTATCTATAAAGGAATATAAACTAACTTTAGTATGAATGATATCTGTCTATAGAGACATTATAAAAACCTTTCTTGAGAGGAATTTCCTACAGTTCATAAATATGTTTGCAGGGTAACAAAGAAATTGCAGAAATTCTATATAAAAGGTAACTGAATACAAGTAGGTGGTTTTTATAGAAAATTACTTATGGTTAATTGACAAACAGCTTATACCTTAAAATATTGTGCTAATTGAAACTTCTAATTTAAGGTTTCAATTGTCATGGTCAGCAACAGTCATTTTAATAAGCAAATTTTGTCAAGGTTGATTAAAATACAACACATCTAAATATTGCGCTATCTGAAAGTTGATTCTCAACACCATTTGTCACAGTAATCATGCTGTCATTAATTTAATGAAGCCTCAGCGTGGAGGAACAACACAACACCCAATAAATAATCAATCAGGGCCCAATTAGCGGAACAATTATGACGAATCCCAGCAGGATGTCAGCACCTCCTGCTGTTTGGTCACGTTACCCAGGTTGACTGTGTTAAGTATTAATGTCCTATGTATATTCATTGTGTCTGGCCAGGCAATATCCATCACATGTCCGGTGGGTCCTGTCAGGTTTACCGTCTTGAGGGAGCACTGTCTGCACACGAATGTCCCATGATTGTGACACTGGCCAGACTTGTACCATTTCTTGTGTTTTAGGTGGTCTTTACATCACTATTACAATTATACCAAAAGGATTTTTATTCTTCTCCACACCGGTATCTGGCAACAGACTACTTTTTATTAAATTTAAATGATCATGTCCTTGGTCAGTTGTTGGCACTGTCTACTGAACCAACATAGAGCTATGTAAATCCATATAATGAGAATCCCACTATAATTTGAGGGTTTGGGCATGGTCCCCAAAAAGCGTTATCCCACCCTAACTCTTTCTGCAGTAAGATTCTCACAAGAACACTGTTCTGAATCTACTTTTGTGTTGCATCCACTCACCCTAATCGAACCCTGACAGGTTGATTTCTCCAAGCAAATTTCTCAAAACTGCTCATTGGTGCTGCCATTTTGTGAACACACTAAAATCCAGATGTCACAGGTGACATGTCAGAATTATTTGTATACTGGCCACTAGTAATATCTTAATATTAAACCATACCTACATAATGTTTAATAGAACAGGGCTAGGGCTAGCATCCATCATAATCATTCCATGATAAGATATCAAGGTAAATCATATACCACTGTTCAATGATTGAACTTAAAGGAAAAAAAAAAAAAAAGGTTATCTGATAATTTTATGTACCTTAATTATGTATTACTATGAATCTGCTTTATAGAATTATACCTTAAATATTGACCAAATAAATTCAGTCTGACTTGTGAATCATGGTCAAAGGTCAAGGTAACAATTACCAAGCTGTGGGAGCTTGCTCTTGGTGCTAGGTTAAGTTTTGATGCTATTTCCTACTTCGTGTCTCATCTTTCTTATTTCTCTTCCATGATTAGTATATTTTTCTAGTTTTTATAGTTTTTACATACACTTCTTTGTGTGTGCTTATTTTCAAGATCATTCATGAAAATGCAGTTCAAATGATTACAAAAGATAATGATCAATTATCTATTTAATAAATAAATTTGAGTCAAACTACAGCACATGGTATAATGGTGACTGATGCAGTGTCGTACCTATTTTTAATTTTTTTTCTTTCTTATCAAATCAGATGATATGTCATCATACTGGACATTTAGTGACAGAAGTTAAATGAATTGCTGTACATTTGGAAGTGCTGAGGGATACATTTGTGACGATTGGAAATTAACAGCTTTAATGCTTGCAATAAATGGACTAGAAACATCTGGTAATGTTAATGTAATTGGTAATGTTAAACATCTGGAACTAGAATTATCTGGTAATGAATCATAGTGCTGCACTACCTGCTGATCTGTTATTATAATCCATGAATCCTTTAAAAAATGTTGTGTTTAATGTTTTTTCCCAAATCATTATTAAACTGGGTATCCTCCATTTATCAAAACCACCCTATTCATGACAGTCAATCAGACACTCCTGGGAAATTCATCTCATATCCATGCATTATCAGTTTCCTGTTGCTTATACACTATTGATCACTAATTTAAATATCCATCTATCTCACCTAAGACAGACCATCCTAAATACTGCTTCAAATTGATAAAGGTGTAAATTTATTGTGGCATTTTTTTAGAACCACATTAAAATTATATTCACCAGATTGTGTTAATACTATTTAACACGGAAGCAGAATATTAGTACCATTATATTAATATTATTATTATTAACAACAACAAAATAAAAAATTACTTAATAATATTATCTGCCACCTATGAATATTATGAATATTATAGTATAAAGAATATTATCAATAAACTATAGCTCATGTGTTTTTAACATTTAATCAAGAAAAATATTACATGATATTGCCCAAATAAACACATATTTTAAGCTGCAGTGAGATTTTTTTACATTATATTTTTTAGAAATCAATTTTTAGTTCATTAACTTCTCAATCTCAATAATTTTCATACTTTATAATTACTGGTGCAGGGATTCTAGATATGTCTCCATGCAAGTAAAAGAATCAGATGTGTTTTGAGAGCAACGTTATGTGTGACAATAGTACTGAGGGGGTTATGTACAGACAAGATATTGCATGGTCAGATGTGATGGCTATCAGTAATAATGACCGTAAGACAATATTTCCTTTATCTTTCCTTCACTCACAGATTTTTTTTTTTGGTGGAAGTAACCGCCTTCATTTTTTTAATGCTAACTTAACTGGGTATATGTACATCTGCAGAATTCCATTCTGGTTTCGGAATATGTGACAGGGCAGTATCACACACTTCCTCTAATAAATTTTATATCCTGGCGTCAACCAGGCCCAGTGACTACTGCACCTGTGAGCTCTGGATGCGTTATCATCCCCATTGCTGGGTCATACCACAGAGGTACCCTGAAAGGCGCACTTGTTTGTGAGTGAAACAAGGCCGTAAGGCCAGGCTTTCCCATTAAGCCTAAAGAGTGGCCATCCTGGGTGGGGGCTGACTGTGAAGAATCTCACCATCTCGCCTGAGAATCGGAGTCATGTTCTCCCAGCTTTGAGTCCTGTACTCCAACACTGAGCCACAGAACCCAGTTCTTCTCTCATAGTTCATGACCTACTGAATGTCACAAGACAAGTATTTTGTCATAACATATCAGCCATAGTACACTCTATGTTATGTTTATATATATACCTCACAAATATAAATATTTAGGTATAAAAATCAAATGCACGTGTGGTGCCATATAGATACTTTGAATGGTCCTTGGACCCTGAACGGTCATTTAGGTCTGAAAATTTCCAACATATAATTCCTCTCTCTCTAGCTTAAATTATCTGGATTGAGAGTTTGAAAGTTCACACTTCTCATATATCATTATGATAGGAGAACATAAAAGATACACATTTGTTTATCAGAAATATACCTAACATGCACAGCTGACCACTGGTTAGAAAGATAAAATGTATATATATACCTCTAATATTTGTAGCTTTCCAGAGATCAGGTTTCTTCAACTGAGTAGAGCTGACTTTGCCATACATCATCCACAGAGGTATCATACAATGAACCCTACACTACCACATAATGTCAATAAGTCATGTCAGCCTTTCATCTTATAACTTGATTTGAGGAGCCTTGTACTTGACCTACTATCTAGTCATAACAATGTTAGCAAAATCTATGATATTAACAATGAACTGAATGCACTTAAGGGCTTACCTGAGATCAGCTTGCTGGTTCATAGTAGCTGAGGCATTAACGAGATCCAGGCATTCAGTGTGGAGCACCCTAAACACTGCTTCCAAGTTACAATTCTATGCTGTGATTGGCTGCCAGACCATAACATACACAGCTGGCTTAGAGACTGCAACAGTACAGCTCAGAGGAACTATGTAAGCAAGCCCCCATACACCGGTCAGTCCAGCTCTCAAAGTGCAGAACTGCTCAGATCCCAGTCACACTGATTCTCACCAAGCTCCGAGACAGGCTTGTCTAGTCTGTTTACTCGCTGGTAGGGAGTTCATTTCAGGTCGATCCTCCGCTGCAACAGCCCCCAAAACAGAAACAGCCACAGCGGTAGCAGTGTTTGAAGCTGAATCAGTCAACAAATATTCTCAAGCATTAATCATTAAGGGCTGTGCCAGCAGACACTGCCCTTGGTTTAGTGGCTGCCCAATTAGGTGGTTCGATTGATAGACTCTCAGCCCTCCCACTCTGTGCCAGACAAGGTTATGATGTTCAGTGCTGTAGCAGTGCTGGTCATAGACTTACAGTCAGCCAGTCCAAACATGCTGGTTACCGGTCAATTAGACTCAATGGCACATAACACAGACTTGACCTTGGTGCTTCAGTGTACTTAATTCATAAGTACATAAGCCTGTGTGTCAGCAAAGTGTACTTTATTCATAAGTACATAAGCCTGTAGCTCTGTAAGAAAAGTGTACTTCATTCATAAGTACATATAGCCTGAAGTTCTGTCAGAAAAATTGTACTTCATTCATAAGTACACAAGCCTGTAGCTGTGTCAGCAGAATGTACTTCATTCATAAGTACACAAGCCTGTAAGTGTGTCAGCAAAGTGTACTTCATTCATAAGTACACAAGCCTGTAAGTGACGTGTCAGCAGAATTAACTTCATTCATAAGTACACAAGCCTCTTTTGTCATAAAAGAGTACTTCATTCATAAGTACATAAGCCTGTAGCTCTGTAAGGAAAGTACTTCATTCATAAGTACATAAGCCTGTAGCTCTGTCAGAAAAGTGTACTTCATTCATAAGTACACAAGCCTCTTTTGTCATAAAAGAGTACTTCATTCATAAGTACATAAGCCTGTAGCTCTGTAAGGAAAGTACTTCATTCATAAGTACATTAGCCTGTAACTGTGTCAGAAAAGTGTACTTCATTCATAAGTACATAAGCCTCTTTTGTCATAAAAGAGTACTTCATTCATAAGTACATAAGCCTGCAGCTCTGTAAGGAAAGTACTTCATTCATAAGTACATAAGCCTGTAGCTGTGTCAGAAAAGTGTACTTCATTCACAATTATGTACATAAGCCTGTAGCTGTGTCAGCAAAGTGTACTTCATTCCTAAGTACATAAGCCTGTAGCTGTGTTATGTGCAAATGTTACTGACACTCCAGACAAGCATGGTAAAGAGCAGGGTTGTCATAAACCAGACTGCAAGTGTATTGATACACAAATATTCAGAAAAAAAATATGTGTACATTGTGTCTGTATGAATCAAAGGACTATAAAATTGCTCAGTAGAGTGCAAACCTATGTCAAGGTAAACATTCCTATTGGATGTTTCCTTCCTGGGATCCACATAAAAATTGATTGGTTCAGTGGTCTTTTTTATTTTATTTTATTTATTAACATACCAAGGTAACAAAAGTCCTAAAAAGTAAAACCATATGTGACTGGTTTGATATGTAGCAGGGTTGGGGCCAGGTACTTGTACCTGTACCTGTACCTGTACCTAGGTACACATTTGAGAGTACCTGTACCTGTACCTGCTGGACATGAGTAGGAAGTACCTTGTACCTGTACCTGTACCTGGAACTAAAGTACCTGTACCTGGTACAAGGTACTCCAGGTACATTTTCATATTTTCACTTTTTTTCCTTCAGAATTGAATTTGGTTACCTGTAGTGTAAAATAATCAGCAAGCCATCATTTTGATAAACTGCTCATGAATTAAATGACTTATGGACTTTCAGTACACTTGAATATCATCTTTGTGAATGGATGGTGTTATACTGTAGTACTTGTGCACTTAATGAACTTTTAGTACACAAATATCATGTTGATGAAGTATGGTATCATACTGTATTTTGTGTACTTAATGGACTTTCATGAGACTTGAATATCATGTTTGTGAATGTATGGTGTCTACTTGGTGCACTTAATTGACTTTTAATACACGTGCATATCATGTTTGTGAATGTATGGTACCATACAGATAATAAGTTTGAGTAAAATATACTTTAGCAAATGACTACAATATTGTTTGATAGAAAAAAGGCATGTTAACTTGCATATACATGAATTTATGCAGCTATTATTATCCGTAAAAACGTCTTAGAAGTGATCCTAAAATAAATGTACCTGTACCTTGGAACTTTTTAAAGTACCTGTACCTAGGTACTCTGTGAAAATCAAGTACCTGTACCTGTACCTGTACCTGGCCAATTCACAAGTACCTGTACCTGTACCTAGGTACTTTCACTTGTACCTGGCCCCAACCCTGATATGTAGACTCATTAAAGGTGAGCCGCAGACAATATGGACTGCTGATGTGGTGTTTTCACACTTGCTATCTGTACTTATACTGGCTCACTCTTAAACTGGAATCATGCACTGCTAATCGAGCCCTGTTTGAAAATAGGACTTCCTTATACCAATATTTTTGATATTTTTTTATTTTTTTTAAATTTTTCCAATTTTCAATAAAACATCAAAATTTAGTTGTTAGATTTCAATTTCAGATAAATAATTTTCCTGATAAAGTGTTCAATTAAACGATGCATTACTGTACTAGTTTCTATGTTTACAAAGGCAGGCTTTTTATTCCTAGACCAACAAATTAAGCAGACTTATCTATCAATTTATGAGCAGGAAGAATAGAAATATCAAATAAATTAGTTTAACTACTAATTACTATAACTAAGTATGTGGCAGAGTAATTAGTTTGATTTGTACAGACACATGCTGCCACTGATAGAAAGAAGGAGCAGTTTCTTGAACGTGGATATTTAAGATACTAACATTGCTGGAGAATATAATGAGAGAATATAGTCATCTGTGAACTGACACTACAGGATGTTTAAAATGCAACACATTCCCTTCCTTCATGTTATTCATTTATATTTTGTCTTTCTCTGGTATATTTTGTCTTTCACTGGTGAATCTCCTTAGGCATCCATAACAAACAAACAAAATTTAATCTGGTGACCTCTGACCTCATTAAATGAGTATCAAACTCAGAAAGATACTATATTAGTTAATATTTCTTTTGTGTTTCATATAAATCCAACAAGTTTCTGGTATCATGGCGATAATCACAAAGTAGCCTGGTGATTTCTGACCTCATTAAAATATGTTAGTATTTTGACGGGAATCCAATTCAGGTGAGATTATCAATTGGTAAATTGTTTGTTAATTAATAGACAAACAGACAGATGATCAGACGCTGCACCTACCAAAACATGTCTCGTATCAGATGGGTGTACAAAAAAGACCAGATGTGAAAACTTTGGTATACGGACATTTCGGACACAGATCTTTCAGACTATGACATTCCTGACTAGGATGTTCAATTTTTATATCAATTAACTTATAGGTATATTGATACACAAAAAATGATATATTACAAAAGGTTATATGCATGGTAATAATAT
This sequence comes from Sipunculus nudus, assembly GCA_026874595.1. NCBI lineage: Eukaryota > Metazoa > Annelida > Sipuncula > Golfingiida > Sipunculidae > Sipunculus > Sipunculus nudus. The sequence goes on from CM049321.1 coordinate 56,024,862, forward strand.
TGATCTGTCTGAAACATCCCCCCTTGCAATAAGGCCTGTCTGAAACATCCTAGTCCGGAACATTCTAGTCCGGAATGTCCTAGTCCGTGTCCTAACATCCTAGGCCTACATTCAAAAACCATGCTTCTTGGTACAGATGATAAACATCTACCTTTTGAAAAAGAATGTATGTGATTTCTGGCTTCCTCTGTGTATATATTATTAATCTGAGGGTTATTCTGATTATGAAATGTTCTTAAAAGGCCTCTATGAAGGATATATGAACTTGTTTATCAACAACATGTTTGTAAACACAGCATTGTTGACAAACAGGAAAAAAAATTAACCTAAGGTGGTAGGTTGCTTATGCAGAGGCAGAAAGGTCAGTTGTTGCTAAACGCATTTTGCAAAGCTCTGGCTTATCTGACTTGCCAACAGATGCCCTTGTTGAATTTGTTATGATTATTTTTGAGGGCCCCCACATATTATAACATGTTGATATACATAAAACATGCAGCCTGTGTGCGGTAATATCCAAGTTTTCTGGCCTATTTTTTGGAAAAGCTCCAAGGGATTACCTTTAAAAATTATAAAGGTCAGATCTGTGATTGGGCCCCTTTAACATGAAACCTAGAACATATCGGGGTCCTTCTGTTACATAGCAAGTCTGAAGCTTACACATTAACAGTGCAATATCTCCATCACTTTGTCTGACTGGAAGCACTTTGAACGGCACATAGCAGAATACTATTTTACACATTCTTCATAATGCTTTTTTAAAGAGCAAGATAGACTTTTCAGAGTGGCATAAATTATTGATTGAGGATGCATTTCTATATTGCAGGTCAGACAGGTCCCTGTATAACCAAGCAAGTCCGCCCAGTGTGTCAGGGCGCCATCTCTGCTACTTAATTTGATTGGAATCACTTAGTTCCTGCTTTCTTTGGCATCCGGTGAGTCACCTGCGAGTTGCTCCCAAAAGAGCCCCGCACCCGTCAATCACTGTAAACCTTCACCAAGCTGACCTTCAGGGTCCCTTGATAATACAATATATCCCAAATATACAATATTCATCTCTGCACAGGAAGTACCAGGTTTTATTTTCATTCATCTATATCTGTCCTTCAGTCTTTCTGGTCACCTCTCTGTTGGTCCTTTAATTGTTTTTTTTTTCTGTGTATGATATCTTGAAACCAGGAGTATAAAGGCAAGGTCAAGCATTTTGCTGCCAATATGAACATCAGCAGTATACCCATTAGTAGAACATATGCCACCTGTGTTATCCGAGATTTAATGTGTATGCAAAACAGCAGCGCAAATGAGAAATTTTAAGAAACTGTGAGAAGTCAACCAATCAGGGTTCAATAAGGGAGGGTGGATGTGACCTAAGGACAGCATCCAGGCAAGAATCTCTCTGCCTAAATAAAGAGTTTGGAGGCAAAGGGATGCCAGTCAACAAAGTTGAGAACAGAATAACACCTTTTTAGGACCATGCCCAAATCCACAGATTATAGCAGGATACTCACTATTAAATTATTAAAGAGATATTCATGATTTTCTTTTCTCAAGGACAGGATATGTCCAGTTTAACACATTAAGTGACCAATGAGTCTTCAATCTTAGCTTATTAGCATGCATGATTTTACTTATAAGAATTTGATTATCATAACATTTTCACAACTGTTTGTGGCGTTATTTTAAAATGAGGTTTAAATAGTTGTTGTACTTTTCACACTGTAATCAAGGCACACCAAAATCTAATATAAAATGTTTGTTTGAACACTGTGGAGACTGGGTGTTCAAATAGCTTTTATTTTTGCCCTTTGGTACAAAGAGAAGTTGATCAAGTTTTTGGTTTTCCAGCAGACTTCATCAAGTTGTGTCTAGAAGTAAAGTTAACTTTCTAGGTCCATTAGGTCTGTGTACATCACTACATAGTTTACTGGCTGAGATGACATTTCTTGTCCCAGATGTCAGCACTGACAGCAGTTTCTTTCTATGAGACAGATGTACATGTGCAACCAGTCAATATTTTGCCCTCCATAGCCAGACCTGTATCAGCTTCATTATTTTATAAAATCTACCTGGTCACAAGCTCCCCATTTACATGAAATTTAAAGTAACTTTTGAAACTAGATGTGTCGGAACGACACGAATGCCCCCGCCTTGGGCAAATTAGAAACATTTGTTAAATTTTGTCAAATATTTTAAAGTTCAGGAAGTGTTGTATGGTCAAAAGTAGGTCAACAAGGGCAAAATGCAAACTCGATCTGTCAAGCAAGGGTCATTATCAAGCAACACACCAAAAATCAGGCCAGTATCTGCAGGCATTGTGAAAAAAGTCCACATATGTGCATTTTTCATGAAAATTTCTGTCTTTCATGAAATTTTCTATGTTCAGGATCTGTCATATGGTGAAAAATAGGTTAACTGGGACGAAACGCGAACTCGATCTGTAACTGTCATTATCTGCCCACACATAAAAAATTAGTGTGGTATCTACAGGCATTGAGGAAAAAAAGTCAGTACATATGCATTTGTTATGAAAATTTCTATTTTTCATGAAACTTTCTATGTTCAGGATCTGTCATATGGTGAAAAATAGGTTAACTGGGACGAAACGAGAACTCGATCTGTAAGTGGTCATTATGCGCCCACAGACCAAACATTAGGCCAGTATCTGTAAGCATTGTATTGCGAAACTAGAATATTAGCAAAAGTTGATAATCATTTATAAATTTAAATTGGAGAGGTAAATACCATGTTTCATAACAATCCACCAAATGCTTTCTGAGAAATAAGCTCCTAAGTTTTTTTCTATACTAAGCTCTGTGACCTTGAAAAGTAGGTCAAGATCACCCATCTTTGAACTTGACCAAGATTTTGTAAATATAATGCAATAGCACTGAAGAAATGAAGTTCCTGTGTTGAATACCTTTGGAGATATCCTGCACAAAAGGCCAAAATTGAAAAAATCTGATAAAATTTCATTAAAAAATCAGAAATTGCAGGTGGCGCCACCAAAATTGTGCAGCACATACAGATCATCAGTCCCAATGATCATAGTAAGTTTTGTGAAAATCCACACAATGGTTCCTGAGATATTAACTTCTGAGTGTTTATCTATAATCAGCTCTAAAATGTAGAAAAATGGGTCAAGGTCACCCATCTTCGAACTTGACCGAGATTTTATCGATATAAATCTTCACTTATGAAATAAAATTCCAACGGTGAATCCTTTTAGAGATATCCCGCTCACAAGGTAAAAGTTAACAGACGCGGAACGGACGGACGGATGGACAGACACCGGACAGACAGATGGACAGACGGACAGCTTGGGTGACGACAATAGCCCATCAGCCTATGAGCTGAGGGCTAAAAACAGCTGTTCATGTGTATTTGTCATGAAAATTTCTATTTTTCATGAATTTTTCTAAGTTTAGGAGCTGTAAAACGGTCAAAAGTAGGTCAACCGGGACGAAACGCGAACTCAATCTGTAACTGGTCATTATCTGCCCATACACCAAAAATCAGGCCAATATCTGCAGGCATTGCGAAAAAAAGTCCGTACATGTGTATTTGTCATGAAAATTTCTATTTTTCATGAAATTTTCAATGTTTAGGAGCTGTAGAACGGTCAAAAGTAGGTCAACCGGGACAAAACGCGAACTTGATCTGTAACTGGTCATTATCTGCCCACACACCGAAAATCAGGCCAATATCTGCAGGCATTGTGAAAAAAAGTCTGTACATGTGTATTTGTCATGAAAATTTCTATTTTTCATGAAATCTTCTATGTTTAGGAGCTGTAAAACGGTCAAAAGTAGGTCAACTGGGACGAAACACGAACTTGATCTGTAACTGGTCATTATCTGCCCACACACCAAAAATCAAGCCAATATCTGCAGGCATTGCGAAAAAAAGTCTGTACAACTGTTTGATTTCGGAATGACGGAATGACGGACATGGGTAAAACTATATGCCCCGGCCACTTTGTGGCGGGGGCATAAAAATCTTTAATGTAGTCATACAGACCAAAAGTTTGTCAGATAGGTATAACTGCATTCCATGTTGTCACTCAATGAATATATTACTGGTAGGAAATATAGACAGACTGTATGTACTTAATAGTGACAACAAGAGCACCATCCTGAAGGATTAACAAGTTAAACACCTCTGGTAGTAGAGGTGTTATTGATCTTGCAGGGATGTCAATATTAATCTACTTCTTTGTCAATATCACTTGATCTGAGGGGTCATTATACATGCAGCCAGCACCCACCTGTTGATGAGTCAGCAAGGCTGGCAGCAAGCCTTGGAACAGATCAGGGAAATTCCCTAAAGACCTGATACAAAAGAAGTGTTCTCCTACTCAAGGTCAATGCAGTACTGCCACATTGGATTTTATGAAATAAAGTATATAATCTCGCAAAGTAAAAAGACTCAAATGTTCCTAATGAAAACTGACATGGATAGGAGTGCAGCAAACCTGAAGTGTTTATTATTTATTTGGTAAAATGTCACTGGTATGTGATGCTCTTCAAGTGTACCAAGTGTATTTAAGAATCAGATATATAGCATGTTTCTGGTATTTTTCCTCAAGAATAGCTGAGATCATAGCAAAACTATACTTACAGCTCATGCATGCATTAAGGTTTCACAAAGTTCTGAATTAAATGTTTTATTATCACTGATGTAATCTGACAAAGCTGACTTGATTGTATATAATCAGATTCATGACCACACACAGAATATGAACAAGTTCAATACGGGTCCCCAGAAACAATCTGGACAAACTGGGCCACGTACATTATCCACACCAAAAACTAAAGTCTCCTATACCCCATGAACCCCACTCCAAGCATAATTCCAAGACCAACAAGTTGAAATATTCCTTGTTCACTTTTTTAGTACAAGTCTACCAGAATTAACCAGAACTACAGTGTCCAAGTTCAGGGGCCAGGATATCAGTGAAGCTGATAATTATATCTTTAAAGACTGGTTCATTTTCATTCACATATATCTATAAACATACCTGTAATCAACAAATGATAAATGATAAAATGCTCCTGGACATATAGGTAACATCCCAATAACAAATATTAAGCAGCTTCAGATTAAAAGTGTTTTCTTTTAATCAGGTAATTACTCCATGACTTACTGTTGACACTGTCCATTCTGAATGCAATTGAAGGTTATGAGAATGGTAAATGGTAATGAGAATGGTAGGTTACTTTTTTATAATCCTTCTGAATTTTCATTTTTATATGGTATCCAGTGCTAGGAACTATACAGAAATCATGTCCTCACTGCACCACTTTGCCTTCAAGGCACCAACAGAGACTGACCCTTGGAACTTAAGCTCTTAGATACGTCACCTTAACCAATGCACCACAACTGTCACCAGACTCGCTGTCTCTCGGGAATGTCACAGCAGACCTGAAGACTTACCTGACAGCATGGATCTGACAGGCATAGCCAATAGGGCATGACCCACAGCAGACAGCTTCAATGTATGCAGTGTTTCTTTCTCAGGATGTGACTTGCTTTAATTAAAGCTCAATTCCAATTAATGTCTGTGCTGTTTAAGAAGTTATATTTTATGCTCTAGAGGTTTGCATTTGATTACCTTGAGAGAATTAATTTGAAATTTTTCTTTAAAGTTATGTTTGTCTCTAAATCAATGTGTTTTCTTTTTCTTTTCACTGGATTATATATAAAGAGAATTTAACAATTGTTTCTGAGTCAATCAAACAACAACAACATTTTTTTCTCAAACTATTAATAATATGAATTGTGAATGTGACCTTGCATATGTTTGTCTCTCTTAATCAATGTATTTTCTTTTTCTTTTTATTGGATTACATATTAAGAGAATTTAGCAATTGTTTCGGAGTCAATCAAACAACAACAACATTTTTTTTTCTCAAACTATATAAAATAATATGAATTGTGAATGTGACCTTGCATATGGCTAAGTGGGCCATTGTTAAATATGTTCTTGGCCTGTAAGTTGTTGTATTATGTAAAATACTTATGGAATCATATAACTGATTATTTAAAATGGAATTATTTTTGCCAAGCAAACAAGAACACTGAAAATAGATGTGAAACATAAATTAGTTTTACTTAATGTCTATGCTGTATAGGTATATTGTTTGTTTAATTAATTAATTGTATATTTGTTTGTTTGTTTGTCGAGAGCTCCAGATAGGTGTCTGTATGAAATATATAATATATGAATTGAATATCTGTTTGTTTGTTGAGAGCTCCATACAGGTATCTGTATGTAATATGTAATATATAAATAGTATATATTTCTGTTTGTTTGTTGTGAGCTCCAGACGCAGACAATATAGAGACCATGAAGGCAGGGACTGACCATCAGTCTGTGTGGCCTTGCTCATGGATATCTGATGTGGGAACCACTGACTTAGGGTTCATCCTGTAAGTGGTACTTCTGGTGCATATGATAAGTATAAAGGCGGCTGTATGTGTCTAATCTAGCAGCACTACAGGGTGCCATCAGCCCCTACTGCCCAGCACTGATATGATTTGTACAGTGTATGGTTTGGTGCTCTTCTCACCTAATGCACCTTAATTGATTTACAAATGCAGCAGCCCTATATTATTCAATAATAACAATGTTTGCTGTCTCAAATTCCACATGAGTGATTATTTAACCCGTGTCCAGCAAACACCCATGGACAACACCAACGAATGTTCAGTTCCACATTTTCATTGTTACATGAAGTAAGACCTCACTGTTTCGAATTCTCCTAATGAACCTTTATGATTTACAATGCAGTGGTACTTTACTCATATATACACCCATGGGTGAATAGTCATATTCAGTAATAAGAAAGTGTGTTTTCTCAATTATAATCCATAAAAATGACTGGTTCTCCCATGACCAGCAACCATTGGTTGAATGATCAGTTATGAAAGTCTGTTTTAACATACACCAAAACCTCACTGTTTCGAACTCACCTAATGGCATAGAGGATACATTGTTAGATCTTATAATTAAATATGCTATAATTTACCAAAAAATGTTCTAAATAAAATGCATATTACAAAGTTCACTGATGTCAGCTTTTACATAGGAGCTTAACAAGAAGACTTAATTATCATCCAATGTTTGTAAAAGCAATAAAATTGTTCTTTTGTTAGACAATTTTTATGGGCTGCTTAAACCAAATTCTATGATGAAATTAATGAGAATAGATATAATTGAACAAACACATTTGTGAGTGAAACATGACTGTTGGGCACAGTCTACCAGCCCATTAAGCCTGCAGAGCGCTCACCCTGAGTGGGGGCAAACTGGGAAACATCTTACTGTGTCAGCTGAGATTCAAACTCAAGATCTCCTGGCTTTGAGCCCTAGCTGTGCCCTACCCCTAGACCAAAGTTCTAAGCTGGTTAAATGAACATACTTTCATAAAAATATTCAGAATAATAAATTTTGTGCCATCTTCCTGACTTTTGGCATATTTTCTAAGTTTCATCACTTTTAAACTGCTTCAATTAAACAATGCAAATTTCATGACCATTAATGTCACAAAACCCTGTACCTTATGCATATATGCATGGTCCTTGAGCGGTTATATGACACTCTGACACACCAATTTCCCTCCACGCTGGGTCTGGAGCCATCCTATGTGAAGTTTAATGTCTGCATCACTGGGTTATGGTCTGCTCTAGAAGTTTTTATTCCATTTATGGATGAGAATAAAAGCAGCGCACTGCTATAGATTTTACAGCACCATATGGTCTTGTCAGCTCCTGCTGTGAATACTGATGGATTCTGAAAGACTTCCCTCTCTCCTGCTGTGCTCTAATTGATCTCAAATGAGCACTGGATAATTAGAGGACCATTTTTGAATTGAAAGCTTACTTGAGAAGAAGAAACTCTGATGCACTGAAAACTCCTAACCTGAATGTCCAAACTAAAGATACATATACAAATTAATCTATGCTATTTTATATGCATAACTGCAAGTTTTGCAGAATGTTATAAGAATTCTGCAATAGAATATAATAGTTAAACATTCTGGTTAACTTACCACTTCATTAATCCTGAAAATGATTCTTTGGTATTAACAGTTAATTAATTTTTTTTTTCAAATTTTTGTTGTTGTTTCTTAAATGGGCAAGGATTAAATAATAGCTGCCAGTTAGTACATGTCAAATCCAAATTATATATCCCTTGTGAGTACAAAATAATTACTAGCCCCACTCTTAAATTCATATAGGTATTTTGGTAATTAGCACTTTGGACATAGATAAAAAACTAAAATATCAGTATAATAAATGTGTATTTTTTAATACAAAGCTCAGTTTACATGTTTAAACATAAAGTTTTTTTAAAATAAGAATCTGATTTATCTTTACTACTCAGCTGATCCAGAAAGACTATGCAACTTCTGCGAGTGATGAAGTAATTCTTTTCCATTTCATTCCTCTCTCACTCAACCAATGATTCAGCTGTTACTATCCTCATTCAGAATTCAAGACACAGCGGGTGAGCATCATCTCTCCTTACACAGAACCAAAGCAGTAAATAAAAGATCACATCTTGCCTTGGCTTTACCACCTCCAAATGTGCAATCTATATTCATGATCTTGAGCCAGTAAATTGTGCTCCTAAAAATAGAGTTTGATTGACAGTCAAAAAAGGAGTATCTTCTATCCCTCTCTTATTGATTGCAAGAATCTCAAAAAGATATGTCCGCAAATGAGCACAACCTAAGAAGTCTAGAGGAAAGTTCTTGCAGGATAAGATAAATAACATTTTCTTTTACTAATTTTACAAAGAAATATTAATTCTGTGTATGGCAGCCACAATCTTGACAAAGAAAACTAAGGCAGGATTCCAATGTGTATTTTGGTTAATTACTTTCCTAGAATCCAAAACTTTTTTCTGAGAATGCTCGCGACCCTTATGGATTTATCTTTGAATAGAAAATAATGAGACATATAGGCCTATTTATTCTATGAGGAATAATACTGGGGCAAATACTGAGGATGCATTTTTGTTTGCGAGGGTTTCAAATGTGCAATATTTGTGAACGGAAAACTATCACAAAACTAGCTATAACCTTACTGAATGAGACACCAGAGTGTTTCATTTACAATTCAAATATGTAGCCAAATATAACTGTGCTGCTCCTTGTGCATACATATTAAGAAAGCATGTGTCAGTAAGAAACACAGAGGAGCACTTAATAATTAGACAGGTCAAAGATATCATGGGCACAAGTCCGACATGTCACCAATAAAGATTTAATTATCATTACAAAAAATAATCATATTAAAGGTCCCACACAATATGTTGACAGGTCACATTTTGTTCTATTATTTCATTATGGTCATCCTTTCATTTACTGCATGTTGAGAAAGGTAGCTGACAGATGAAGACCACTATTGTCCATGAAACCCTTGCTCAACTCAGCATTAAACTGTGCAGATTTTACTGACCCAATACAAGCACTGTAGTTTACACAAGTCTGAGAACCAGGCTCACCTAGAAACCCAATTAAAGCACTACAAAGGGTTGAATGGAATATCAGTAAGTTTACTCTGGTTACACTGTCTGGTCAAACTGACTCTGTCTATCTTACAGATCTAGCAAATTAGCTCTATATGCAAGTGGTCCATGGGCTATGATGCTTAGCTGAACTAGACACACCATCCAATTAGCTGTTAAATGTGACAGGTTGGAGATAGCTTTATATCCAGGAGCATATCAAAGATCGCTCATCAGCACAGAGTTCTTGCTTTGAAAAAAGAACCTTATCCTTAATATCAGTACCTCTCTTCAATAATAACTTTACTAACATATAAGATGAAGGTATGATGATATATGTCCAATGAAACGTAAAATACATGTTTTTGTATAAATGTACCATAATGTAACTGGGTATTTTCAGTAACATAATCTCTTTGGTCATGCTGACAACAGCACAACTGTTGCCTTAACTTTTTTGTATTGGGAATATAAATGTATGCCCATTGATGGATTTTACCTAATCTATAAGTGAATCCATCTCCTAGACACCAGGGCACCAACACATATCTTTCCTTTTTTTTTATTATCTGACAGGAGACAGCAACTACTGAACTGTGTATATTACCCTGATTTACAGTAATTAACCTTCCTTTTCAAATGATAGTAAAGAATATGATGGTCCTCTAGGGAGGCATCTTTGCTGTGATATAATAAGCACAAAAAGGTTTAGTATATAGCACTCTATTAGGTGAATATTCATACTTCAAAGGGGACAAAGATAGAGGAAGCACATTTGAGGATCATTTTGTTCATGCATCTACTGATGTTTTCTTGAGATCAAGAAAAACTATACCAAGTTAACACAAAAAAGACCCCACTACATGAGTAATATACAGGGACTTGTATGTTCTGTGTATATTCCTTTATCTGAAAAGATCAAAGCTAGGACGGTTAAATAATATAACTGCTGCTCTGCTTGCCAGTAAATAATCAATATCTGTATATGATAAGACCTCTTGGCTTTATATGGAGAGGTAACCTTTAAGTCACCAGGGACATGTCTGGAATATATGAATACAGACCACACTGTAGTATGGATATAGATAACCTCACTCACTGTATATCATAGCCCTTCATCTTGGTTATATATCGGACCTTGCAGGAAGGTATGTCTCCATAAAGTCTTTATTTATTATGCAGTTTACAGCCGGCCAAAGCCCTTTTCTTAAAACATAGAGAACTTTGATTTTATGACATTTTCCCCCAAAGACAACAAAGTTAGAGTATGCTCTTTTTGAGATTTTTTTGTTGTTGTAAAATACGCTTACACTTGCCTGTTTTTGCCAAAGCAGCAAAATAGACAAAGCGAAAATTATCAATGCTGCCACTATGGATTTTATTGAAAAAAGTATGAAAGCTTACAAAAAGTATCAAATTGTCTGAAAAACAATAAAAAAGTTAAAATTAATGGTAAACTGCACAACTTTGTACAATTTTACAGTATGCTATACTTTCAAACAAGCCTCATGACAGATATAAAATTTGCAGTTTCATGGTGGGTTTATAGCATGACTCCTCTGTATTTCATATATTTCCAGAGATTCTGTCAAACAGAAAATCACACCCTAAAATCACCACAGGCAGATCATTTGGGAAAATGTATAAAAACTATTAACCCCAGAAAAAAGTATGTGAAGGATAAAAAGAGGTCTTTTCTGAAAAAAAAAGTATGTTACTTTTGACAAAGGACAGTGGCAGCACTGAAATATCTGACGGCAATGTAATATTCTCCCTCTTCTGTTTAATCATTGCACAGTCAAAGAAGACATCACAGATACATTGCCTTGTGACTTTTTTCTGATGACTTATCCTAAAGTTTAACTAGATACATTTCAGAAAACATATGGAGTTGCTGTCACAAGCTATTGTATGTCTCACTTGCAGCTCAACTTTGTTCCATAACACATATATATCTCTTCTATATTACAGATTTAAGAAAGGTATAGTCACTTTAAATTATATCTTTATTTTAACCTAGTTTTTCCCCACCCTTTCAAAGTATATGTATTTATTTCATATGTGTAAATGTACTATCACCAACAGCCAGCCACACTGCCTCCTGTGATTGGAGTGAAATTCAAAATTTGCATTTAAATCTGGTATTACATAAGCATTTTTTTAATTATTATGGTTTCATAGCTAACTTGTTACTAAAATTAAGAAATACTACAGAACATATGGTTGACATGTGTCATGGAATAGGCATCATTTATCTTTACTGTGTTAGCAAAATCGGAGAAGGAAAATCCATCCAAAACTTTAATGATCATGAATGAATAATGAGGATATTACATATTTTACTATGAATTATTACTAGAATTAACTTGAATTATATAATATTTTTATATATAGTTCAGTTTGGAGATATGGACAACAGTCTGTCTCGATTTGATGAATTTTTACAGAATAAATTTTGGCATTAATAAAGGTATTTCTTATAAGTTGGATGAAAACAGACTGTGCAATATCCGCATCAGAAGTTTATTCTCTGTACGAACAAGACGGATCACAATGCTCTTGGTAAACTTCCCAAAACCAGTTTGTCGGAACCAAAGGATTACAAAAAGGAGTCCAGGGATACCATAACACTCCCAGATGGCCCGCAGATCAAGCTGGCCATGAAATAATTGACACTAGTGCCAACAGTTTGGCTCCATACTAAAGTCAATAATTTGTCTTGGTTTGCCGGCTGGTGGTTTCTGGCGCCACAAATGATGTTGCGTTATTGTGCGCTGATCATCAGAGGCTTGGTAGACAAGTACTGGTTATCGTCGGATACAAAGAAGACAAATTTATATCGATTCCCACCAGGGTCTGCCAGCTGGCCCGTGGAAACTCGCAGTCTCACGTCTCCCTCAGGACCAACCCTTCAGGATGATCAATCTTTATTCATGTTACAGGAATACAATAATTCCTTATTGCTAGTGCCAACAAGGGAGAAGTTAGTAAGGATATAATTTCAATACATATAATTTTGAGATTGTTATTAATAGTGAATCTCTTTTGAAAAAATCCTAATTCCGGAGAGCAATCAGTGAGACTTTAACTTATAAATATTTATATATATATATATCAATTTAGTAAAATATAGGGAATTTTTCCATTGTAATGGTAAACAACAGTTGAAAAATACACAAACCACTTGGACAATGCATACCATTATGGTATTTTAATAGGAAACATACCTCCATATACCTCAATATATAAAGGAATCTACAGAATTATCCATCTTGTGTAAACTTAACAGATCCAATGCTAAATATATTCAAAACCAGGTGTCCAAAGTCTTAATTATTATTCAGGACTTCGTTTAATTCACAATGACTTTTTTTTTCTTTTTGATGAATCATTTTTATTTGTTCCACTCAGACAGTTTTAAATTTGCTTTGATATTTCAATTTTTAATGGACTGGTCCATTGCCTTTCATGTAGGATACCTGTCCACTGAGTCACAATGTATGTGACCAGAATGTCACATGTTATTATTATCCAATCTGATGGTAAGATATTTATATCCATGGGACAAAGAATAACCCAGAAGCAATCAATTAATTGTCATTAAATCCTACTGTAATTCACAGATGAGGGCACGGTCATTCCCAGATCATTCCTCTGGATGCTACTTAGATAATATGCGTCTAATGACCATCAATCTCTCCACAGGTAAATTCCCATTTTGACACATACCTCTATTGAACCCTGACCTCACAAAATTTTGAAACCAATCATGGGGGTCCTGTTTTGTATACAGACTAAAACAAAAAGCATATGTTGCATGTCTTGTGTTAGAAATAAGTTTATATTTCTAGTATTGAGAAACAACAAAAATGTACAAGAAACATGCATTATGATATGACGTATGCCACTGGACAACTGTTTTGTTGAGGGACAATATAATAAGAATATCATGGAATATTTTCATTTCAATGATAAGTGGGAAAATGTTAGCGTTGAAAGCATTAAATTTATTCTCTGAGTATATATGGAAAATATTAAAGAAAACCTGAATCAATTAAAATAGATCAATTTGTAAATAAATTCAATTAATAAATAGAGTATTTTATTAATATACATATTCATCAAGTAGTATATGAGTGGGGGGGGGGTATAAAAGGGAAATACAGAAAAATATCAAGATTATATTTCAATAAACAACACATGATGTATTATATTTCTTGTAATATTCATTTTACTTATTAAATGTTCCTGAAATGAAAGCTGATGACATATAGTATTGTAATCTGCATACAGGTGGCAGCACATGCATGAGCCTGGCTGTGCCACAATAAGAAATGAATTTATAAAGCCTCACATTATAAAATAATTAAATATAATAAACTTAGCCTCTGACATACTTAATAAATCTAATAGCTTTTCAGGCAGCTCATTGATATTGGTTATATCTGTTAAATATCTCTTCTGAAATCAAATAAAATATGCACAATTTACAATATTTTTTTAAATTTTCATAAAAGCAATGGGTAGTTGTATCAACATAAATTTTTAATGGAAAATGCAACATAAGTTCTGCATTTATCTTAAGAAACAGACATAAAGGTCTGCATTTCTCATAATATGCTACCTTTAGTCAAATACTAGAAGTCTTCTTTGTCAACCATTATGCATTAAAATGATATTAAAAAATAATCTGATGCACATATCAGCATTCTCGTTGCCAATTTTGAATATTCCTCTAGGGTATGGCTAATACAGGCTGAGGACAGTTTTCCATATTGCAGAGTAAGCACTTTAACTGGAGAACTGTGCTTGAACATGTGCCCCTTTCAAACATAATGGATGAAATTTGATCTCTGATGCAAAATTGTCCAACTTTAGTGTGGATTAAGCTTCATGGACCAGGTTCTGGACAGAGATTATTTTTGTCTAGACCCCCCTTATTATATCCATCCGCTTGGCCTGTCTAGCTCATTAAGGGCTAATCCTCCCCAACAACACAAGTGCCCAGAGGTTAATTGATTGCTTTTTGTGGCATCCTCATTTGCCTCAGGAGCTCTACAATAATTACCATATAAAACCTACCCAAAATTACTTTTCATCTTAATAATTATGTTGGTTAGTTTTTTACCTTTGTTCCTGGTGAAATTTATAAGTTAAAATTTGTATCTGACTGCTTGGTTTCCATTTTTAATTTAAATGATCAATCTAAAGTGGCTTCATTGGCTCACTGGTGGTGCCCTCTGGTGGTAATGCCTGGTAATATTAATTTGTCAGTCCAGAACCAGCAAAGTTCTGGCATCTCAAATGTATATCTTTTGGTTGTTTGAACATTCTTCACATCAATCTTATTTTTCATTGAAACGGTATGTCCCGATTAATGAAAACAGTCTTTTACTGCAAAACATGTTGTAGTAACCATGTTTAGATCCCTTCCTTGCAGTGGCGGAAAGGAATGGAATATAAAGAGGGCTTAATGATTAATAAGGTTTAGTGTGGAAAATAGGATCATTTCAATGCAATCTGCATGGACCAGCGTTTCCATGCACCTTCAGCAAATTTGTACCTAAGAAATTTGATTATTACATGATCGAGAAAAAACTTTTCACAATAGTGAACCTTCTTTTCTCAATATCTTTATGATATTGATATGATTAAAAATAATATAAATTATGCTGGTCAAACTCTAATCTTATGTAATTTTTCTTTTAAAACACAATTACTTAATTGATTAAAAATGGTATATGTAATATATAATTATTATGCATCATTCATCACATGTGGACCATTATATTTTATTACATTCCTACATTATCATTCAACTTAAACAAACAGTAATTAATATTTACTGTATGAATATATAATTACAACAAGTATTCTTTTTATTTAATAGCAGAATGTTTCTTTTCACTTACTAGGATACTCTTATCAGGGACCATAGAGATAAATTAATAAAGTGTATTTGAAAATATATATTTGGTAAAAAAATTTTTCTTTTGCCATTTAGTGAATCAATAAATATTAACATAATCCTCCTTTTCTACACAGTAAAGCATATAGCATAAAACTTCATTGATAATCAAACTATATTTATATATTATAAGTTTATATACAATTCTAAATATTTGATGAACTATAAACTTGAGTTATTAATAGGCCTAACTTAGAGTTATCCTCTAAGTTTTTTTTTTAAAAAATATGGCTTATATAAACTCTTATTTTTTATACATTTATATTCAATAACTTTCATGTAATCATTCATGATTCATAGACATATAATAAATAATCACTGTATCTAACTTAAATTTATATAAAACAACTGGTAATTAACTTGGCATGGATCATAATGTAATCCTACCTTATTATAAAACTTGATCGTTAAGCATAAAGTTAAACCATCATGGATGATAAATTCATTTATATTATGTTTATGTTCATGTACTTATATGTTGTCTTTCATGATTAATGGCTATAACACATAATTAATGTCTTTTTTAATACTTGACCATAAAACCTCAAGGATGATCAATTTATCTTCAGGCATTATACCAATTTTGTATGGAAATAAAATACAGATCACACGAACAACTTATTGCAGTCTTCATCATGCTATATTATGTGGATACAAACCAGTGCATCATTTCATCAATGCTCTGTTGACCCATAAACCTGCCCAAGCTGCGACAAAATTTAATTGAAACATTCCTTTGGGGTTTCTGGTCTTGAGTTATGACTAAATCAATAAGACTGACTCGACTGTCTGACCTGAAGCCCTTCTGCCACTAATACAGACTGCTCTGAGGGCACAAATGGCCAATTCAAATATAATTGCTGTAAATGACTGCAGCGAGCCTGGAAACTGGGTAAGAGGGACCTTGCTACTCTCCAAACAGATGCCACTATCTCACTTTACTACCAGCATTGCAGCAGTGGCTCTCCTTTTGTTCTTCCCAGCAACTTGAAATATTAGGATTCTGGTAATCGGAGAAATAATACACCAAAAGTTGGCGTACTTCTGAACAAGACGATTATATAAAGCAATCCATGAATTGACACAGAATGTCCCTTTTTTATATTGGAAGCGATACTGGGAAAGAGATTATTTATCAACTTCCTTTTTACACAAGAAATGTGCTCCTCTTGCAGTGGTTTTATACTGCACGTATCCCAGAGAGAGAGAGAGAAATATTTTATTTGACATAAAAGTAATGTATCCATAAACATATATTCAACATGTCATTTTTTTTTTATTTTGTCTGGAGACTGTTGTTAAAGATTTTTATCCACTTACACCAGGGTTGGGGCCAGGTACTTGTACATGTACCTGTACCTGTACTTAGGTACACATTTCAGAGTACCTGTACCTGTGCCTGTACTTGCCGGTTATGAGTAGGAAATACCTTGTACCTGTACCTGTACCTGGAACTAAAGTACCTGTACCTGGTACAAGGTACTCCAGGTACATTTTAATATTCAGGTTTTTTAAAGTTTCTTTCTTTTTAGTATTAAATTAGGTTTCCTTTAGTGTTAAATAATCAGCAAGCCATCAGTGTGATGAACTGCTCATGAACTGAATTGTGTTCACACCTTCAGAATGGTCACATGTGTGAAATCAGCTCTAACCAATAATTGAGCAAATCATTCGATTATGCTGTTCTTGGTGCACTTAATGAACTTTAAGTACAAAAATATCATGTTTGTGAAGTATGGTGTCATACTGTACTTGGTGTACTTAATGGACTTTTAATAGACTGAATTTCATGTTTGTAAATGTATGGTGCATGTCATATACTCTACCTGGAGAACTTAATGGACTTTTAATAAACTTGCATGTCATGTTTGTGAATGTATGGTGCCATACAGATAATAAGTTCTAACAAAATATACTTTAACAAATGACTTGTTTGATAGAAAAAAAAATGCATGTCAACTTGCATATACGCGAATTTATGCCCCTATTATTATCCGTAAAAATGTCTTTGAAGTGATCCTAAAATAAATCTACCTGTACCTGTACTTTCTAAAGTACCTGTACCTGTACCTGGCCAATTCACAAGTACCTGTACATGTACCTAAGTACTTCCACTTGTACCTGGCCCCAATCCTGCTTACACAACCACCACCGGTGACACATAGAGAACTAGATATTTCTTGGCACCGCAGGTGCCATGGTATCCTAAGACAATTAATCCCCCCCCCCCTTTAAGAATAGGCCCCCTATCTTCAGCAACAATTAATATCAGACCACACTCATAGAAAAGGTCACTCTCATAGAAAAGGTCATGACCCCAATTTCAATATACATCTTCCCCTAACCCATGTCTATGTATATGCATAATATGAAAGATATCTGTCCATTAGTTTTTGACTTATAATGCTCACAGTACTGTTAAGTGGCAATGATTGGGTATTAATCGGCACGAAAACAAGTAAAAGAATAACAGGTGGCGCTACCAGTTTCCGATTCATGACAACACTATCCAAGATCTTTGGTCAAGTTGATTTTTGGACCAATCAATGCATCCCTTATTGAGATATTAATGATTTTGTGTGATTTTCACCATGTATGGCAATATTCAATGTCAAGGCCACTCTCATTGGAAAGGTCATGATCCCAATTTAAATAAACATCATCCCATAACCCATATCTATGTATATTTTTTTACATATAATGCTCACAGTACTGTCAAGTAGCAATTTTGGGGGTATTAAACGGCACAAAAACAAGTTAAGAATAATAGGTGGCGCCACCAGTTTCTGGAACATGACAACCCTATCCATGATCTTCCATCAACTTGATTTTGGGATCAATCCATGCCAGATTTCTTGAGATATTTAAGAATTTGTGTGATTTTCCCCCAAATTGGACCTATTCAAGGTCAAGGACACTCTCCTAGTCAAGGTCATGACCTCATTTTATATAAGCTTTGTCCTCTCACCCATATCTATACATATACCAAGTTTGGTAAAGATCCATGAAATATTTTTTGAGTTATCGCGCCAACAAGATTAATATGCGGCGGCGGGACCGGTTTGAAAACATATAGTATCCCCCGACTGTCTGGGGATACAAATATACATGAATTATAATACATGATACAGAGGTTAAGTGTTATACATTTCTTAAATTTTAGATTAGATGATTTAATGAAGAAAATTGGTGAGAAACTCGCAAGATTATTCACTTGAGTTACTGAAATACAGTTTTTTTTTGGCTTAAATTAATTATAACCACTGCTTTGTATAGCAAGTTTCTCTAGCTTGGTCTGACCACCAGGACTGGTATGTACAGAGCAAAGACCTGTTAACAGACCAATGACAGCATGGTGTTGCATTGTGTATCCAGCTCCAAATTTACCGCTCGCACTGGTCTAATGACCTTGAGACACTTGCTTTCATTTGACAACTTATTGGCTATGTACCAAAAATGGTGTATTGGCTTTGTATAGCATTATCCCAGAACACTGAATTCATTTTAAATTATAATGTATAATGCCACAAAATAAATTTAAAATGTTGAGGTTAATATATGATTTTCATTTTATTAGATAGAGGCAAAAAAATACATTAAAACACACATAGGAAGGGGTGAGGCATACGCTAGTGGTTTAGGTGTTGGACTTCAAAGCTGAATGTTGATCCACGAGCTCTGGTGCCTCAATGGCATGCATTATAGTAAAATCCTGCTGGGACCTGCAGAGATTTTCTCTAATGTCTTAACAACTGGTATTATGACTTCTGAATCACACCATGCATAACCTGAAATCCAGAAGGCTTGATTATAAAATACCATTCTTATCAGATGGATACCTTCATGCTCATTCAAAAGACACTGCCAGAACTGCCAATGGACTTATCCTTAAAATATCACTTGCATGCAATTTAATTTTAGAATTTCACTTAATTTTTGTTAAATCTTACAAATTTCAAGGACCTTAATTAATTTAATCATTTGCTAATTGATCTGATGTAATGATCATTAAAACACAGGTTTGAAAACCCAAAGCTTTTCTAAGTGAATGTACATAATTTAATTACAAAGCCATTAAATTATTTTAAATTTAATAAGTTTCAATGATTTCAGGTATCTGTACATGATT
Source organism: Sipunculus nudus (assembly GCA_026874595.1). Classification (NCBI taxonomy): domain Eukaryota; kingdom Metazoa; phylum Annelida; class Sipuncula; order Golfingiida; family Sipunculidae; genus Sipunculus; species Sipunculus nudus. Next base: position 56,044,470 of record CM049321.1, read on the forward strand.
TGTAACTACCCAGAATGTGCCTGACTGCTTCAGTTGGCTGATAATTTAACTACACCTAGACTGACAGAGAAGAAACTTTACAAGGCACAGTGAGAGAAACCATGTATGAATGTTTATATCTTCACCCTGGTACTAGCAGCTCTTGTACAGCATACCACATCATTCAGAAGTAAAGTTACTTGGCAGCTAATGGCCGTTTGCTGGTGGTAGTCACACCTAGACATACCTGCTGGCCACACATCAGTTACAATTAACCTCACACTGTGCAAGGTACAGTAAATGGTAACCATTGCAAGGGTGTCTGCCCAACATGTTAATGGCTGGGAATTCGCTTTTGACAAAGTTGAAGTACTAGAGCTGTGCTTATACACACATGCATGTGCAGCTGTGAACTTGCAGATCAAATCATCAATTAAAATAAGCTATATTTTGTATGACTGACATTTAACATATAGAATTAATAACAGATATGCAGGTTTAGACTCTTTTGGACAACCTTACCACTGAATAAATCCCCCTGGAGTCTTTTCAAAAGGAATTATGAACGAAAACCTGATTGTGAATGGGGGAGTATTGGGGAGGGGTGTGTTGGGGGGGGGGGGGGGTTGTTGTTGCATGCCATGTCCTACCATTTCTCAGTATTTTGGCCCAAGTTAAAATTAAATCAAAATACCATGACCACACAGTTTCAAACACACACATGCACATCATCTATATGACAAGCCTCATGTCATAAAATATCTTGCCAAAACCATGACTATGTTCTGAGAAATTATTAAATAAACTGGAGCCTTTTAAGCCATATTGAGCTCTGTTGCAATAGCTGCATTTCTGTAGCTGGCCAAATGCTTTTCAGCATGATAGCATGTTCATGGCTACTGGCCTCTATGAATATAGATAAGACCTACATGATCTTTAGAGAGGTGGGACAATAATACCCAGAATGGGTCTTGTCCCTTAGGTGACACTCAGGTGACCTGACATGGTATCAGCAATTACGTTTGATCCCCTATTTAATATAAATAATGAACCAGCATAACTATATTACCATATTTTATCATAGAATAACAAGGCCTGGGACCCTATCTATATGAAGGAGTCAGCCCATATCGTGTCAATCTATAAATGTTGAAGCAAAAAGCATAAGGACCTTCAGCCTTCATTGGTAAATTCTGCAAGGACAATCTGCCTTGATGATAAAATTAATACAAAGAATATTTGAAATGTGTCAGTATATGACATGATGCGGTTTTATTGAATGCACATGAATTCATGTCATACACATTGCTCTTGAAGTCAGACATGCACATGGACCACGTCTCTTGAATTCAAATGGGTCAGGAATTTTTCAACATGTCGCATTATACAAGTATTGCGGATATTTTCACACAGAAAAATTGCCAAATGTTCCATACTAAAGTGTATCTTTATGAATACTTCAGAAATATTAGAAAAAAAAAAAAAAATTTACTCAGTGAAACAAGAGGAATATAGTGTGGCTAAAAAGAGTAAAAAAGTTTAAAGCAAGCACTTTAAGGGTGGTTTTCAGAGAATCTTAAAAGCAAGAGTGACTTTAAAACAAGAATACCAATGATGTGGTGCTGATCCTAAAGCAAAATGGATGAAATGAGCTTTTCATCACTGAGAGTTGGTATGACATGAGACGCAACCTACAGGTTCAAAATTCTGTGTAAGCCTGAAATAAGCTCTGAGCTCAATAAGAAACGACAGGCAGATTCATTTTTGGTCAAGAAATATGGAGAAGTATTTTTTTGTGATTTTGAAAAAGTTACCATAAATTTGCATTGTTAATGTGTAAGAGTTGAAAAAGGTTAACCTCATCTAGCCCTATCAGATCAAATAAACAAAATAAAAATCTGTTGAGAAACAAAGGTGAAGAAACATTTTTTTGTAAATTGTGGGTGGACACCCGACAGACAGACAAATGCCATATCAAAATGACATCTCAGCTTTTGGCCAGATTTGCTAAAATGTTTGAGCAGGTCTGCTTTATAAATTGCTTTTCAATTAACAACCTATTTTATTGATGAATATGGTACAATAATCACTGATATTAAAATATCATGTTTATAAAAAAGAATGTTTGTACTTACAAACTGCTTGTGCTGTGTAACAGAGGCAATTATACATGACACAGTATACAGCAGCGGCTGAATTTAAGGTCAAGGCTTGCTAGAAATTACTATAATGGATCTCTGTATACTACATGCTGTACAGTGGTCAATTGTCCATTGATTAGGTAAATATGACCAGCCAGGACAATGTTACTGACCCCTGATGTACACACAGCAAGGACTTCCTGAAATCCCCTGTCCACTACCAGGCCAACCTACTCATTTCCATAAACATGCATTTAACTATTTACTCATTACTATTTACAACTAATGCAGTTATTACTGTGACAGTATCACAGTGCCTATATGCATGTGTCTATAGGAAAATAGTATCAATAAATATACCAGCAATACAGGCTATACAGCTTTCAAAATTTAATATATTTTCCTTAAAAAAAACACATAAACAGTCACACCGTACAGTCCTTACTTTGATATGAATACAAAGAATATAAATATATATGTGTCCACGTATATATTTATCATATAATTATATCACAGGTTATGCTTTTATATCAGACACATGTGCAGTATGCACATGCAGGAATTATAAGTCTGTAAACTAATATTAAAATATAATATAAAAAGGTTATAGTATAAAAAAAGCCAGATATTTCATAAAGTTCTCACTGTACATTTGTGGTACAAAAAGGTGGAAATGTAGCTTGTATAAAACCAGCTTTATTTATAATTTGTTCCTTTGTTTCTGGAATGTGTGAAGTACCTGATGCTATTTCTGGTAAGGAACTTAAAAATCAAATGTGTTTTTTTTCCTGTTACCTCCACAACATTCAATTGAAAAAAAAAAATGTGATGCTTGTTGATTATGTTCAGACATTCTATTTTAAAAAAAAGTTTTTTTTATGCCAGTTTCTACAAAAATGCCCATAACAAGACACTCATCCATATAGATTTTCTAATCAACTAAAATATATTTTTTGTTGACTTAATGTGACAGAGGCTTTTCACTGCTCTGGAAATGGCTTAAGCCTGATAGCTAGAGTCCTCACCTATGAGTCAGAGTACATTAAGTCCTAGTCAAGGACTTTCGAGTCCAAGTCTTGAGTCTTGGGAAAACTGAACTTGAGTCCAGATTCAAGTCAAGATTGGATTTGAGCCCTACACAACTGCAAAATATGTTAATTTAAAAGTTATCACATAGAAGGAAGCAGAACTTTCAAAAGCCTACTCTGAGCTGGTAATATTGTTTCTTTTCAGTGTCAGATTTAACAGCAACTTCCAGGTTTTTATGACTGGCAGACTGATAAGACAAGACAGCAGTTCCCCACCCAGACTGGTGAACATTTCAGATTTGTTTCCCTGTGTTGGATTGTTTTCCTGGATTAAAATTACTTGGACTGGCATGATATATCTCAGCATTTGTATAATAACGGCAATGGGGATTACTGAATGATGGCCATGACAATCCAAGTTAAGAATCAACACAACTGCTCAAACAAGAATCAACAAAATTACCTATTACTGTGACAAGAATTATAATCGGTGGATCAAATTGACATTAATTAATCCAGGCTTACACATGATTATCAATATACAGACAGATATCACATTTATAATTTAGAGTTGAATTATCACATGTTCCTTTCTCCATTCTTTCAGTGACAGTCTGATTTAGTTACATTGCAGCTGAGCCAACACATCAAATGAAGTTTACTTCTGAGAATAATCGGGTTTATATTGATCACATGACCTCTGTCACACTTCGCAATCCAATAAACTAACAATACCCATCACAAGTAAACAATACCACTTTGTGTTTACTTTCCAGGTCTCTGGATGGCAAACATTAATTTACAGTGATTAATGAACCCAACTGAGAGTAAATCAGGTAAACCTGTGACAATAGTAAAACTATTTTCTCTTGTGCTTTGATCTGTCAATCCCACTTAACTCTAACAATGACACATACTGAGTTTCTAGCCTAAATTATATGAAGAACTGGAGTGAGTTTAAGATCAGAGGAGAAATTACTTTTTGTTACACTGATTACTATTATGTTTTTTTTCAGACCCTTACAAAATCATCTTCTTTCATTTTAAAGGGATACCCTAAGGTTCCTATGAGTTAAACAATACTAGGATGTAATGCAAATTACCAATTACCACATATTAATTATTGCTTAATCTGACTGTATAATTGGGAGATGTTTGTGAAGAGAAGTAAAATGAAATCTCACCAGACGACCACCCTTTTGTGATGACCACCCCGAGACCTGAATGTAAATCATTATCAAACCTCCAGCTAACACAACCACCACACTAAAAAGACCACTTTTGCATGGCTGGTGTTGCAGATTGTAATGTACAGGAGATTTTCCTGTGTATATAGTTACTAATAGTTAGATGAGTATTGCTAATTTTAGGGTCACTCTGAATCATAATTTACATATAAAGTCACCAGAAAGAGACACCTCTCTTGGCTAATCTAAATTGGCGCTTTTGGTTTGAATAATAATAACCACCGCCTTGTTCACTGAAAGTGACTCCTTTGATAATTAATCAATTAACCTTGTTTTTAAGTCAAGAGTGGTGTCTTACAGGAAGCATATAAGGCATAACCATCTCACCAATGCAGATTCTTTTATTGATGACTCGGAAGCAGTTAGAATGCAAGCTGGACTATTGTGCCACCCACATGGGTCAAAATTAATCCAGGCTGGGCCCTACTAATATATATTTTCCCTGATATAAATTATATTATATTTAAGATCTGTCCAAGTGACATTTTACACGATGTCAACTTAGAAAGCTGTTTGCTTGAACAACTCAGCATGTGTGCAAGTGAGGCTGAAATGAGACCAATTTTTAAATCAATTAGAAAAATTAAAATAGTTCAATACTCAAAATATCACGTGTACATTTCCACATGTGCAATGTCTGTGGAACTCCCACCTAATGTAATTGAGAGGCATCATTGGAACAACCACCTGGATTTCCATTGGGTTCTGGTAAAAAATTATTTTTTCTCCTGCTCTATTCTAACCTTGGGATCACTGGGGAACACCCAGCTGATAAAATATGTATGAGTCTGCTTTGAACTGAAGGAGCCTATTTAAGCATCTAACAAAGTGATTTCCAATTCCAGATGGGCTGTCAGGCAGCCCCATGCAGACCAGTCAAAGGTGTCCATGGTAGCGAACTCAAATTTAAAAATAAATAAAATCTCATATTGACTCATATTGGTAACTCCATCTCTTGGGACACAAAATTTAAAGATACAAAACTTTAATTAGATCAAATTACATTTTTGTGTGAATACTGTATCTCAGTAAGTAACACCATATTATACATTAATACTTCATCTTGATCCTATTGTACTCCCATATTTGGACAGAAAAGAATAAAAGAAAGACACACTGCCACCATATCTGCTCTTTACTAATGGTCAGAATTGTTTGACTTTTTTGGTTGGTTAATTGATCAAAAGAAAACAAATGACATATGATTAATTATTTTTTGATTATATATGTATCTAAAATTATCCATAAAGTATTAACATAGTTAACTTATTCTGCTTCATACATCATACTGTAAGGTTGAAGCAATGGCTAAGTTGTTGGCACTTCAGTTTTAACGCTGTTCGCTAATTTGTCTTGCTTTCTTATTAGTCCCCTGCTGTTAGGAGGGAGGACTACTAAAATGCTCCGCATTTTTCATTTGTCCTGCCCTATTCTTTTAGGAAATATCTCTAAAACTCACAGCTCTTGGCATGGTTTGGTGACATTTTTGGATTACTGATGCTACACTTCCTTAGTTAAACACATGCATGGTGGCTGGGGGGTCATTTGTGCCTCTAATGGGCCCTTGTTTCTCTGACCAGATGGAATAGTTTTGGTTAACCTGACTTTTCTGCAGGTACATACATAATCATTTTGTGAAAGATTATGCAAAAATTCAACATTATTAATCATGAAAGATAACTACCAATCTTCGACATAACTGATAAACTGACAAACCATTATGTACATCACTGAATTAGAAGATATTCTAGTGTCTTTAAAAGTGCATGCAACAACATTGTAAGATTTAAAGAAAAAAGAACAGTTTTTACCTGAATTTGAAGCTTGCAAATAATAATCAGATCCACTTCAATATCTGGAAAGAAAGAAAATATATTCAAAATATATTTTATAAATCCCTACATTGATAATTAAATTTAATTACTCTATAGATCAATGTAGATATATCTTTCAAAATTTTGCAAAAATACCAGGTTTGTGCTCCTCTTGGAAAAGATAGGAGTAACATATTTTCATTGGCTCTTGATGGTATATAATAGAGTGGCCAATTTTTTCCTTGTGGAAATAATTTTTCTATCTCTGCTACGAACATGTGATACAATAGTCTGAGCTAGCACAGGATCAGTGACAACAAGGTACATTGTACATTCACCTCCATACAGCCATGAGTGCATGAACATATATTTATTATGTAAGTTCACCAGTGTATAGAAATACACAATTTGAATATGTATACTAGCTCCTTCCTCATTAGTGCAACCTGTTAAGTCATTCCATCACATTCACTGTTGATCACGGCATACCTAGCTCATATTCACACATGAACTGGAAGAGTTGTCTGTGTAAAATCATATATCTTGTGGCATTAAGAGCATGTGAACCTGCAACTACAGTAACACATCTTAATGCAGGAAACATACCCTCAGCAGATATAGTTATCCTGTGCTAATTATGTATATATATATATATATATATATATATATATATATATATATATATATATATATATATATATATATATCTATCCACACCCTCATAATTAGTGCAATTAATGTATATCAAATTGAGTTGCTTGACTTAACCCTATTTGCTATAAATTACCTGTCTGGTATTTTCACAGTAAGTGCAAAGCAAACCTGTCAGCCCAAGTATAAGTATTAACATTGCAAACTGATAACTACCGAGTGCTTTTCACTGCAAGATTGACTGTCATCAATGGATATATTTATCATGTACTCTATATATACTGCTGGATCATTACCGTGTGCATCGGGTGTGACAAACCTGTACAAAGTCCCTGCAGGGTGTCCCGGGAACTACACTGGTAACACAATGGAATCCTGCAGCTCAGAGGTCCCTCTGGCCATGACTAAATCCTCCAATCCTAACCACAGAATATTTATAGTAATACCAAGTACATGCTAAGTTAGGCCTTATAGACCCCTTGTGTATGCATTACCTGCTTGCCGCAGTGTTGTCCATTAAAATCTATCATTGCCAACAATATATTACCTGCCTGGCTCACTGATGTCCATTAAAATCCATCTCTGCTAACAATACAGTTAAGCAATAGGGTCTAGCAAAGTGATCCCCCTTAAGTAATGGCTTACATTACCAACACTGGCATTACTGGTCAAGATGAATAATTCATCTGTCTTGCCAACGCCAAGGCTGACTTCTCTACATAAGCTCCAGCACACACTTTACAATATATTTAACCACTTCCAATGAATCACTGAACTTTCATCCACAAAATAAACAAATTTGGAATTAACAGCACACTTTAAACTTAAATAAATTATCATTTTGAGAGTCCTTACCTCTGGTAATACTGAAGTTTTAATCCACATCAGATCAACAAAAGTTATAGCACTCCTCCACAGACTTTTCTATGCTTTAATATATTACCTAACTCTTCATGAAGTAATACTGAAATCTGTTACTTAATAAATATTTTGAACTAAGCAAAGAGACAGGTATAAACAGGTGTTATGCCAACAAATAGTATTTTCATTACAATTTTATCATGACATTAATTTGTCATTACTATATTGTATGCTGAGTCATAAGATGAGTGATTCTAGGGCTGTTTTTCTATTTGGGACTCTGCCGCCCAGTAACTAATATCATTTATTACCACAGTGTAACACAGGTTAAAGGAGACTTACACCAAATCAGACACCTGTAAAACTCATAGGTTACTCTTTATGCCTTTTGCACATTTTACTACAAAATACTTAAGAAATCAAACTTGTAAGATTTCATTTGTGCATATAGACAAACACACAAAAAACAATGAGACAGGCATACAAACAGACATGATGAATCTGTAAACCAGTCCTTCTAAATAATTGTGCTAGAAAAGTTATAATAAAGCAGTATGAGAGTACAAAATATGGTTAACATGTGTAAAATAATCATGATGACATATTGTTTCCAAGATATTCACAACTTGAGTGGGTCATGCTTAGATTAACTGCTTAGATATAAACATGTAAAATTCTTCTTTGGTTCAAGCTGGCGTCCACCTATTTTTCTGTCCTTATCTTTTGAGCGTTCTGTGAATAAACAGTGAATAAAAAGTGACATGGATAACCCATCATCTTAATAATTCCATGTAAAAATACAGTAATCTCCATAATGCCATTCCAAGAGGTGTTCCTTTGTGAAAGATGCATCATAAATGATTATTGCATGAGCATTATTATACTGCGACTGCCCAGATTACCAAAGTTCCTGCCTATGTTCATACATCGTTGTCTAGAAATCTCAGCTTCTGTCTCTTTTCTGTATTTAATAAGATGATTGCTCGTTTTGTTTGACACAGCTTTATAATTCTATCCCTTACTCTTGGCTGTTTTTTTTTCTTTTCATCTTTTTTTATGCTTTTTGTCTCTGTCTGTCTGACATGTAACTAACTTCACCTGATCTCTCTTCTAACATATATCTAATTCTTCTATCTTTCTTTCTTTTCTTCTCTCTCTTTCTCTCTCTCTCTGAACTCTCCTTCTCTTATCCACTTTTTTTTGTTTATCTTTTTGACCCTATCAGAACATAAAACCTTAATAAGAATAGGCCTGTTTTAACATTTGGATCACATCTGATAACATTTCATTTGTCTGTCCCAGACTTTACAACTGACAAATCTGATCATCATCAGTTTTTGGCCTCTTCAGGAATTCAGAAGATCTCTGACTTGTACCTCTTAATCACACACAATCATTTTCAATTAAACCATCAAATAAGAGGCTATATTTCCTTAATTTTATATATTCATCTTTTTTCTATTAGGAGATAATTGTTTCCATTTTGTAACGCAACCTCATCTCAGTATACATGTAAATGTATCTGCTGAATTCCACTTTGGTTCAGGACTATATGGCATCAACCTGGTTTGATGCACCACACCTGTGTGTCCTAGGTGTATAATCAACACAGGAGCTGTCATAAATGGTGCATTCATTTGTGAGTGAAACAGCATTGGTGAATGAAACCTGATGGTGGGGCATAGCCCTCTCATTAAGCCAACAGATCAAGCACTCATCCTGGGGGTGTGTGAGCAGTTGTGGAAAATCTCACTTCTCGATGGCTGAGATTCAAACTCATGATCTCCAAGCTTTATATTCTGTGTTCTACACCTTGACCAAAGATGCTGGTACCAGTGTGTGCATTATATCAGTCTATCTAAATATCACTAGTACTGACCTCTATTAGCTAATTATGGTACTATAACTTAGGACCATGTTAAGGTCTTTAGAGGCAACAACCATTTTTTTTTAATCTGGGAGGTTACTCCTATAAAAGTATGCATGGCATTGGTAAAGTATACATTCCCCCATCCTGCTCGCTATGATTGTAAAACAGAACACTAGAAAATAAGTCTTCTTCATATAATCAATACTTAAAAGCCCATTCAAGTCCTGCTTGTTTCCACTCCTCTTGAACTAACCCATCAAATAAGATCCAGCCACTCCTAGCCTAAGGTTCCTTTTGGCATAAATATCAAATTAGGCATAAATATCAAGACAATCAATGACTCCAAAATAAAACACGATATGAATGAAAACACAGTCTGTTATTGCCTCTTGGAATCAATTAATTTTGGTGTGGATCCAGCACATGTTCGGGATCCTGGGTGTTGGTCAAGGAATATTCACAAATGTACAGTCACATGAACCAAGCAAAACGAAAATAAGTGAATGCAGATTTCTAGTTTTTAATGTCATCTTCCTAGCAGCACTGGTCTTTGATATTGATATTTATTTAGCCAGAGGGACCACTGCAATTAGTGGTCCATGCCAGCATATATGCTCATTAGGTTTAGTAGGGCCCAAGGAACCATCACAAATGCTGTGACTTGACAGAAGACTTCATAGAGATACCTAATATAGCTGCTTTATAGAACACAGATCTTTTATTACAATGACTGATATGCCAGATATGTCAAAAGTATCAGGTTCATTTTACATTTATCAAAGATGTATAGACATGATTCTTATGAAATGCTGCACTCACATGACAAACAGCTTAAGTTTGCTCAGAAAAAAAGTTAATTTATTTCATATTAATTTTGGTATATTTGATTGTTCTTACCTATTTCCCATGCTGTATCTGGGAAGTCTGTAAGGAGAGAGAGGAGGGAGAGAAATCGAGAGAAAGCGATGAAAAGACAGAAATAACTAGATATTTCTTGGCACCGCAGGTGCCATAGTATCCCAGAGATATGAGCAATTTTCACCCAAAGCACATGTACAGATGGACGACACACCAAAATGATTGCAGATGGCACCACCAGTCTTGAATACAAGATGGAGGAGTCCAAGATCTTTGGATATGCACAATTTTCGCCCAATCTGTCCGTTAGGTTTAGACTTATAAAGCTCACAGTACTGTCAATGATGGGTAATTAAAAGGCTCGAAAACAAGAAAAGGACAGAAGGTGGCACCACATGTCAAAGCTATTCAAGATCTTCAGTCAATTTGATTTTTGGAACAATCCATGCATCCCTTGTTGAGTTTTTGTTATTTATGATTTTGTGTGATTTTCACCATATATTGCAATATCCAAGGTCAAGGCTTCTCTCATAGGAAAGGGCATGACCCCAATTTAAATATACATCATCTCATAACCGATGTCTATGTATATGCATAATATGAAAGAAATCTGTCCATGAGTTTTGGACTTATAATGCTCACAGTACTGTTAAGTGGTAATGAAAAGGGTATTTAACGGCACGAAAACAAGAAAAGGATAACAGGTGGCGCTACCAGTTTCAGGTACATGACTACACTATCCAAGATCTTTGGCCAAGTTGATTTTTGGATCAATCCATGCAAGATTTCTTGAGATATTTAAGAATTTGTGTGATTTTCCCCCAAAATGGACCTATTCAAGGTCAAGGTCACTCGCCTAATAAAGGTCATGACTCAATTTTTAAATAAGCTTCGTCCTCTCACCCATATCTATGCACATGTCAAGTTTGGTAAAGATGCATAGAATATTTTTCGAGTTATTGCATCCAAATGAAATCTCTGCAACGGAGGTGGCGGCGCGACTGTGCTTAAACCATGTATCCCGACTTTTTCTGGGGATACAATGAGAGCCATATCCCAGATACAAAGGATCGAGGTAGAGACTGAGAGAAGAGGAAATACAAACATATCACTTTTTATCCCCTTAAAAATCCATTGATTCATAGGTTCAACTTAGCTTACATACATGGATTCCACTTAAACTTACATGGTACCATGTGCAAGGAGATCAGATGGATTTACATTTAATAAATACAAAGGCCAAACTTAACAGACACATATTTAATTATTTTTTTTTTTGGTTATTGTACTTGATTGTATAGTAAGTACCTGAAAAGAGAAAATAACATAATGTAAAGTATAAAGTAATGTGATGTGCAGGACTGATGAATTTCGACAACTGAAGAAGGAGAATTATTCAGGAAGCAGGGGAGTTTCAACAGAACAGATCAACAAATATGAAATTGAATGACAGTCACAGATGACAAATTTTGAAGAAGGTTTATTTGAAGCAGTGGTAACTTACACATTTACCTTGGGAAAGGTCAATTTTGCATCAGCTTATAATGGTCACACCAGCATAAGTTTGAAATTGAAATTTCATGAAGCATGTATGTATCAATCAGTTGACTATCAGGAAAGATTATAAATCAGTGTATTTATAATTAACTGGATTATCAGCAGAGGTACTGGGATCATGAAACATATACAAATGTATGATATGTCTGTAAAATAAATTGGTGTTATACATAACAACCTTACTTGGCAGGACTGTAGTCATGGTTCAATTAATGATCATATAACTTCAGAAGAAAAAAGCTTTTAATATTGCACATATTTCTCTCTTGAAAATCTTTACAAACTTGTGAAATTTTTATTTATTAAATGATCCATCAGATTGTATCCATAATTGTGCCCTGGTGAGCCTTTCCCTGGTTATAGCATGATCACAAACTGGCGGCAAAATTAACATACATGGCTGCCCCCATTTCCTCCCATGGTTATTCTGGCAGAGACCCATAATGAGCTTCATCAATCATCAAGAATTGGAAGAACAAGCAAAGGCTCAGATTTGGGACAAATAACAAAATCCTGTACATAGTTACCCTGATTTTTACTAGCCTAGGCTCATGTCATAATAGTTATTTTTATCATGACACACTACAAAGCATAAGGATCAATCAGAAAAAAAGTTTTTTCCCCGGTGCATGAAAGATTGATTTTTCCCAGAGGGACAAGTGTTTGCTATCTTTATTTGACTGGCTTGACTGCCAGAGAATAACATTAAAAAAAATTCTGGTAACTGGTATAGCCCTCAAGTTTCTACCTGTGTAGATATTTCAACACAACTTTAACATAGACCAAAGCAAGGCTATTTATATCTACCATTCTCTACGCAGAACACATATTACTGTTGTAAATACTGCTCATAAACAAGGCCCCTCCGAAATGTAAAATTTAGGATTCAACATGCTTGATCCCTCTACTGGGAATTTTATCAGATCACATATTTGGGGAGGGCAACACCACAACACTTCTACTTGACCAACCATCTCGAGTTTTTATGTTTTTTAAGTGGTCTGATAGTTAAAAGTTTTGAAATTGATCCATAACATAAAACTAGATGTGTTGGAAAGACACAAATGCCCCCGCCTGGGACAAATTAGAAACTTTTTGAAAATTTTTTTAAGTTCAGGAGGTGTCGTATGGTCAAAAGTAGGTCTACAAGGGCAAAATGCAAGCTCGATCTGTAACGAGTCATTATCAAGCAACACACCAAAAATCAGGCCAGTATCTGCAGGCACTGAGAAAAAAAGTCCATACATGTGCATTTTCCATAAAAATTTCTGTCTTTCATGAAATTTTCTATGTTAGGAGCGGTAAAACAATCAAAAGTAGGTCAACGGGGACGAAACGCGAACTCGATCTGTAACTGTCATTATCTGGCCACACGTAAAAATCAGGGTGGTATCTGCAGGCATTGAGGAAAAAAATCAGTACATATGCATTTGTTATGAAAATTTCTATTTTTTATGAAACTTTCTATGTTCAGGAGCAGTCAAATGGTCAAAAGTAGGTCAGTTGGGACAAAACAAGAACTCGATCTGTAACTGGTCATTATCTGCCTACACACCAAAAAGTCTGTACATGTGCACTTTTTATGAAATTTTCTATGTTAGAGCACCGTCAAACGGACAAAAGTAGTTCAACTAGGAAAAAACATGAACTTGATCTGTAAATGGCCATTATCTGCCCACACACCAAAAATCAGGCCAATATCTGCAGGTATTGCAAAAAAAAAGTCCGTACATGTGTATTTGTCATGCAAATTTCTATTTTTCATGAAATTTTCTAAGTTAACGAGGCATAAAACGTTCAAAAGTAGGTCATTCGGGATGAAACACAAACTCAATCTGTAACTGGTCATTATCTGCCCACACACAAAAAATCAGGCCAATATCTGCAGGCACTGCGAAAAAAAGTCCGTACATGTGTATTTGTCATGAAAATTTCTATTTTTCATGAAATTTTCTAAGTTTAGGAGCCGTAAAACAGTCAAAAGTAGGTCAACTGGGACAAAACGTGAACTTGATCTGTAACTGGTCATTATCTGCCTACACACCAAAAATCAGGCAAATATCTGCAGGCATTGCAAAAAAAAGTCCGTACATGTGTATTTGTCATGCAAATTTCTATTTTCATGAAATTTTCTAAGTAAACGAGGCATAAAATGTTCAAAAGTAGGTCAACCTGGACGAAACACAAACTCGATCTGTAACTGGTCATTATCTGCCCACACACAAAAAATCAGGCCAATATCTGCAGGCACTGCGAAAAAAAAGTCTTTACATGTGTATTTGTCATTGAAAATTTCTATTTTTCATGAAATTTTCTAAGTTTAGGAGCCGTAAAACAGTCAAAAGTAGGTCAACTGGGAAGAAACGTGAACTCGATCTGTAACTGGTCATTATCTGCCTACACACCAAAAATCAGGCCAATATCTGCAGGCATTGTGAAAAAAAGTCTGTACATGTGTATTTGTCATTGAAAATTTCTATTTTTCATGAAATTTTCTAAGTTTAGGAGCCGTAAAACAGTCAAAAGTAGGTCAACTGGGAAGAAACGTGAACTCGATCTGTAACTGGTCATTATCTGCCTACACACCAAAAATCAGGCCAATATCTGCAGGCATTGTGAAAAAAAGTCTGTACATGTGTATTTGTCATGAAAATTTCTATTTTTCATGAAATTAACTAAGTTTAGGAGCAGTAAAACAGTCAAAAGTAAGTCAACAGGGACAAAACGTGAACTCGATCTGTAACTGGTCATTATCTGCCCACACACCAAAAATCAGGCCAATATCTGCAGGCATTGCGAAAAAAAGTCTGTACAACTGTTTGATTTCGGAATGATGGAATGAGGGAAGGACGGAATGACGGACATGGGTAAAACTATATGCCCCAGCCACTTTGTGGTGGGGGCATAAAAACATTTGCAACAGAAGCAAATATGAGGTAATTATAAACATACAATGTATTTAACATCTTGATCTGACTCACATCCAGTCTCCTGGCTACAGAATAACTGAACTGGAGATTAAAGATGCTAATTTTGTGTTGTCATTCTGTTATATTTCCATAATTCAAACATATTATAATTATGTGAGTGAGGGATTTTATAAATTGTTGTATTTTATATTTTCTTTTTTTGAATGTTAAATATTCTTAATTAGAAATAAAAGATTAAGAATTTCTAAAGAATACAAGCCTCAACCACGTGTCTGCATTCACTTATGTATTAAGCCTATATTGCCAGGTTCATCCATGCATAAGTTATGAAAAAAAAAAATATTCCCTGATGAAACTCCTGAATCATGTGCCAGATCCACACAACAATCCGATCAATTCAAAGTTCCATAAATTGGTCAAAAATGCACTGAAACTTTCATAAATCCATTTCCAAATGTGCGAGAAATGCTGTGAACAAACACACAAACACATGATGAATGCATACCCTGCATGTGGAAGCAATTAACATGCATTCCATGAATTCAGAATAAAATTCATGAATATTGTTAATCTGGAACTTGTGGAAGGACAGTGAATAACAACCAGAAGCTGACATGTTGAACCCCGTTTCCACTTTGCAATATAAAGAAAAATATTTATAAGTACATACCCCATACCTATACAAAGAGAAATAGCATTTGCATGATACCTTATTTGAAAGCTGTGAGGTATATGTGACTTATTAGAACAATGGCACAGCAGCCACATGTCAGCTTCATCTTGATGTGGGTCAATCAGACCAAATTCTTCAATATGCCGACCCAAAACCCCAAATAAAATTAAGCTGGACTTGATCCAGATCAGGATTGAAGTTGATTGAATCCTGAATGGTATTTAGCTGGACCAATTCGTATTGATGATGATTGAAAGTAAAGTCGGCGCTAGAGCCAGTCATTGTACAAGTCTCCGGAAAATCAAGTCCGCACTGGCTCCCTCAGCAAGCACAAAGTTTGACAGATTGAGTCAGTATACAGCTGGATATTTATGGCGAAATAAAAGATACTGATAGAGTTGAAGATTGTAGTGAGAGGGGTGGAGGAAGCCGGAGAACCCGGAGAGAACCACCAACCTTGGAGGGGCCACCACAACCCGCTCTCCAGCAGAGAAGGCCAAGCGTATTACAGCTCAGCTGTCCAGGCTTAATCCTAAATGGTATTTAGCTAGACCAATTCGTATTGGTCTGGATGTTCCAGTATCACTGCAGTGCTGTCTTCAGTATATGTCAGCTTGTTGCTTGGTCATTTCATGTTTGGTAACACAAGTAACAGTTTACAGCTAACAAATTAATAATGTGATCCCAGCATTGCACTCTTATTAACCACTCTTATTAATATAATATTATCTTACTATACCTTTACAATGATTATCTGCAATTAAAGCTTTTCCATGCAGGATTCAGTGCAAGAGTTCAATGTTATAACCACTATCAAGAAAATACAAGAGGGCAAATTTGACACTTATTCAAAGTATTGATATTAAATACTTAGGATGGGAATAACCTTTACATCTGCTCAATAAATGCCCTCACTCAGGACCAATCATTAAATATGTGCCAATTCATGAGTCCTTGAACATGTTAGTTCCCATCGAGTCTTTATACATCTTGGTGTGATATTATCTAGATTTATTGATTTCTGTCACAATCAGTTAGAATAATTCACCTGTCCTTCAACACTATAAACCTGTCAAAGAAGAATCAGAAGCAATTCAAAGGACACATCCTTCTGTATAGCCACTGTAGTAGTTGCCACTCAGTAACACTGAGCGTTATTGTGCTTGTCCTGTGATTTGTTCTCCTAATTTGATCAATGCTGTAGACACCTGCAGTGTCTGCAAACAATTTGCCCTGAAAATATCTTGGCTCACACCAACAGAAATCCTGAATTGCCATCAAAGGAAGCAAATTAGGATATATTGGATTTCCAATAGGGTTGAGCTGTCATACACTGCAGCAAGCATGAGCTATAGCTATATGATTCCTTTCCCTCCCTGCTCATCCAATATTTCCATATTTATCACAACAAGGTGTCCCTCCCCTCAGTTTCCAGCACACAACATTGTTATATTAATTTTTTTTTCTATCATTATATTATGCCTTAAACAGGAGGCATCATGTTTTTGCCACTATTGGTTTGTCTGTTAACACCTTCACTAAGAATTTAAAATAATGAGAATTATTTAAGAAATGTTTAGGAGGGAACCTCAAAGGAACAACCTTGATTGAAGGTTCCTCAAAGGTTCTAGATTCAATATTGAATAAAATTATATCTGTATATTGGTACCCTGGCCATATAAATCCCATGATTCTAGATTCAATGGTCAAATAACCTCTGTATATATGGGAATATATCTGTATATATTTTTATATATTGTATGAGATCTTTGTAAAGCTCATGTACAAGTTCCATAATACTTGATTCAGGAGCCAATTGATATTAATTTAGAGAAGAGCTTTTCAATAGTACACAGCTGGAGACAATATGAAGTGCTCAATGTCTGGCTTCTTTTTGTCTCTCTTTAAAAATTTAATCTACAGGTTATTGTAGGGAGACTGGTAAGGATAAATCCTGAAGACAAACTGACAACATTTTTCTTGAAGAAACCTACCTTTCTTTGAACACTCCCAATTTCATCCATCTAACAAGGTTATCCACTTCCTTTTTTATATAATTCAAGACTCTAAATGCCTTTCAGAGAAGACCAACCATCAGAAAATCTAATGATCAAGTTATAAGAAATCCCATGTGGTGGAGTTAAAAAGAAAAGACCGCTCAAAGCCTTTTTATCTATACCCTTATACAGCCATTCAATTCCCTGGGTATTATTGGATCTCCCTGGATCTGTGATCCGTGTGACAGCCACACAGCCAAAGATTCCATGTCTTCATATCAGCCAGGAATAAAAAAGACATCATAAAGCTCTCAGATGACACATCTTTTTATGCACAAGTCAAAAGCTCAGTTAAGGGATCACTTGTTGAGCACTCCACTGGTTCTGTGTTATCAACCTTGTCCCCGTCTCAGCATTAATCATCCCTCCCCATTCCCTGGAGTTTATATGCTGTGATGAAAACTTTGTACCACATTTTTGCAGTACAAACCACCAAGGACAATGGTCCTTCAACAATGTATGGGAGGTATTTATAACAATTACATCTGTGTATTTAAGATATTATTCATAGCACATTTTTACTTATTTTGATAATCGTGAAAAACATTTTACAGTCAGACAGTAGTCATCAATTACCATAAGAAACATTTCCAAAATTTTCCACTTAACCAAAATTTTTTTGTTTATGTGGTGGTTTTATGCAAGAATTTTATCCTGGTCACCTAACTTTTAATACTTTGTTCCATCAATGATCAATGCTGAAGAGCCTTGAAATTTAATCTGCATTATCTTGTCCACAAACACAAGACAGACTAACAGAAGGACAGGTAAATTTACACACAATAAGTGACTCATGGGACATGATCCTTAGCTGTCAACAAGGACATTTGATATGGAATAATAATTATGTTCAATTATTTATTTTTTTTCAATTATAATTCTCTTTATTATCTTTACACATAAAGTGGTATGATCAATGTGATTTTCAATCATTTAAGAAAGAAAATGGCAAAATTAAGATTAGTTAAGATTCAGTTTTTTGGGTAAAGGTTTATGTTGGACCTCCTTGCATGTCCAGTAGGGCAAGAAGGAGCTGACTTTTGGTTGCCCTACCACTATTTTCTGAAACTTTTACTTGCTCCAGGCAAGCACTTAACTATTAATGCCAAGCCCTGATGTCCAGTTAAAGGATATTATTTGATATCCAAAAGCAAAAAAAAAAAAAATAACTTTGCCATCAGATACAATTAAATGACTTCATTCAAATTTCATTCAAACTTAAATCAAATTTTGTATGTATGAATGTTGGACAGGGATGTAGGTGTTAATGAGACACATTATTAAGGCCATACCTTTTTGTTCAGCAAGTTTAAAGACTCGGATAAGTCTTGGATGAGTATGACTGAATTTTGTGTTCATTATGTGGCTAATTTCAGGGGGTTTCAAGATTTCACCTGGCCCTACCTTGGGTTAAAACAAGAACTTTTTAAGTGTTAAGATCAAGATTTGTGATCAGCTAATGGATGAACAAAATTAAGGACCTGTCCCTATAACTCAACCTGAGTAATGATCAGCAGAACTGAAATTTTAACCAACTTGGCCCTCCAGCTTTAGCGGGTGAGGCAATATTAGAATTCCAATCAATGAACCACCAGATGTTCTGAGATCAAGAATTCAGTAGCAGCTTTCCCAGCATATCCAGATCTAAGTCCACTTCCTGACAGCTGGAAGACTCATTTTTTTATTTTTAAAATAAGCCCTACACAGTTCCAGAGAACACAAAAGCAGTGCAGTAATCTCTCAAGGCCCCAGAGTGTCCTTCAAGGATGAAACCTGTTTCTGTTCACCCTTCAAGGAGCTATACACCCCCTGGCTGCAGGATGGAAGCATCTCATCAAATAAAAGACCTTTAAACACATACAGAGGATCAATAGATCTATACATTCTGCTGGCTGGCCATGAACAAATGCTCCAGCTCTTAAGGGAACTGTATCATCTACAAGGAGCAAGAAGCCTTAATCATGTAAAATCCAAAGTATGTTTGTTTCACTGTTATTAGGCAATATTCTTCAATGAATGGGCAAATATAATGCCCTGTTTTACTACCTGTACTTTTCAATCATTTTCTTTGCTGTTTTCTCTAATGAAAATGAGACCATGAGGCATTATGTATTGGTGAAGCAGGGCTTTCAGGTACACTAGGGAAAGGGTTCCCTGAGGCTTGAAATCTCTTATTGACACTCTAGCTGTTCTATGGGTCCAAGCATCAGATGCATTTCTGGCTTTAGAACCTTCTAAAGCAGTCAAAGACTATTACAGGCTACCTCAAACGGATCTGTCAGTAGTGTACACACTGAAAACTTAGGCTTACATTTCGCTATAAGTATATATTCATATAATGGCACGATTTCTAATCATATAATGATACGATAACTACATTAAATACAAAAAAAAATATTTTTACAAACCCTTCAAAATTGGACACATATCATCTCATCTACCCTTGGGACACTCTAAACTCAGGTGGAACTCCTCAAAATGTTTGTCTGAGCATACCGGACTTTTCAAATTTTTTTCCTATTGAAAGCCCTGGTGGGTGAAGGTAAAAATCAATGACCTTCATTTATATTTGGTTTGTTACCATTGGTTGTTTACAATAAGGAACAATCCACTAAATTTTGAAAGAAATCTCCAATATGTTTTTAGCTAATGGATGCTTTTCAACCTGTAAGTTAAGGCACTGGCAATGAAATTGAATACAGTAAAACCTAACCAAACAAAAACCTCATCTGCAGTTTAGTGACCACCTAAAAAATCAGATCTTTTTCACAGTCCAAATTTGCTTTTGCTCTTTATATCGGAAGTTGCTTTGATAACAACCTGGAAATGATCCCCTTTATCAAGATCCCATTATTGGTAATAATTTTCAGGTTTCAATGTACTAGCTTCATTCAATGGTACAAAGGGAAAATTAAGTGCAAATTTCAGAACAGAATAAGCAGTATGAACACGAGTCAAACTCATTGCGCAGTAATTTTGGATTTGGAACACCCATCAGATAAAGAAAAAAAGGGTAAAGGCTATTGGAAATTAAATGGAGATATATTACAAGAAGCAGAATTTGTGGAAAATCTGAACAAAGAAAAAATGGTATGGGATAGAGAGTACAGTAATATTAAAGATGACAGGGTTAAATGGGAATTGTTTAAATACAAGATAAGACAGTTTAGTATATCATATTGTAAAAAAAGAGCTAAAGAAAGAAAAACAAAAGAAGAGAGTCTTAAACAAAAACTACAGGTATTACAAGAAAAATTAGACACATCCAAAGTTTGCCATAGTCAAGCTTTACAAGATGAAATAACTTCAGTTACGAATCAGCTGGCAGATATTGATAATTATAAAACACAAGATTGTATGCTTAGATCTAAAATTTGATGGTTAGAACATGGAGAAAAAAATTCTAAATATTCCCTCAACTTAGAGAAGTATAATAATGGACAAAAATGTATAAGAAAATTAGTGTCACCTACAGGAGAAATAGTAACCAAAGGAAAAGAAATTTTAGAAATGCAAAAGGAATGTTATCGGAAGTTATATTGTTCACAAGCAAACAACACTCAGAAGGAGTTGGATGAATACTGGGATAAAATAAAGTTGCCAATGTTATCCAAATTAAATTCAGAATATTTAGGTAAAGAAATTACAGAGGAGGAATGTTATTTAACTAAAAACATTTGCAAAAAACAAAAGCCCAGGTAATGATGGCATATCTGCAGAATTTTATCAAAAATTTTGGCCCCTTTTCGGCTCAACTATGGTAGCATCATTTAATAGATCATTTCAAACAGGGGAACTGTCGTCTTCTCAAAAACAGGCAATAATAACATTAATTGACAAGAAAAAGGATAGAACATTATTAAAAAATTGGAGGCCTATATCTTTGTTAAACGTAGATTATAAAATTTTATCAAAAACTTTAGCATTAAGATTAAAAAAGATCATGCCAGAAATTATTAATGCAAATCAAACTGGATATATTCAGGGAAGATATATAGGGGAAAATATAAGAATTTTTCCAGACCTCTTAGAATATACAAGAATGAAAAATTTACCTGGGATATTAATCAGTATAGATTTTGAAAAAGCTTTCGATTCCTTGGAATGGAACTTTATGATATCAGTTTTGGAGAAATATAAATTTCCATCCATATTTATCAATTGGATTCACATTTTATATAATAATATTGAAAGCTGTACAATAAATAATGGAGTTACATCTGGATATTTTAAAGTTAAAAGAGGGGTTCGGCAAGGAGACCCTTTGTCCCCATATTTATTTGTTTTAGCTGCTGAAGTAATGGCAGAATACATAAAGAGTTCAGAAAAAATAAAAGGATTAGAAGTTTCAGGATATCATTTTAAGTTACTTCAGTATGCAGATGATACGGTAGGAATTGTAAAAGACAAAAGTTCAGCTAAATATTTCCTTGAGATCATTAAACAATTTGGTAATTTTAGTGGTTTAAAAATTAATTATGAGAAATGTGAAGGTATGTGGATAGGTCAATTTAGAAATAATAAGCAGAAACCACTAGGAATAAGATGGCCTGATAATCCAATAAAATTTTTGGGAGTTTACATTTCATATGATAAAAAAGAATCCGAGGATTTAAATTTTTTCTCTAAGTTGAATTCAGTGCAAAATATATTGAAAATGTGGAACCAGAGAGGACTGACACTTTTAGGAAAAATTCAAGTAGCAAAATCATTCTTTTTTTTCAAAGTTTTATTATTATATTTCTAATGCATCAGTACCAGTAGACTTTTGTAAAAGAGTTGATGAACTCTTCTTCAGTTTTATGTGGAATGGAGGTAGAGAGAGAATTAAGAGAGTAAAATTAGTACAAGAAGTGGAAAATGGTGGTCTAAATGCTCCACATATAGAATCAATAATTTATACATCAAGAATAGCATGGCTTAAAAGATACATAAAGGTAGAAGAAAGACCATGGAAGGTGTTGTTTAGACATATTTTACAGACACTCTTTCCATATGTAGAGTTGTTGCTTAACAGTAATATAGAAATAAAAGATATAAAATTATTTAATATTCCAAGCTTTTACAAAGAAGTCTTAAAAAGTTATATAATGTTACAAATGAAATATTTTGAAAATGTTCCAGTTGAAAAGCAAATTATTTGGAATAATAAATTATTAAAAATTGACAATGCTTTAACCTATTGGAAACAGTTTTCTGATGTAGGAATTAACACAGGATTAGATTTGTTTGATTACATGGGCAATATCAAGTCTTTTGAATTTTGGATTGGCAAAGGTATCTCAGGAATACATTTTTTAAAATGGTATGCCCTTGTGTCTAAGTTTAAATATCTTAAACCGCAAAATTTAAGTTCTATAGAGCCCTTTTCGTTTGCTTTTTATAATGGGGAGCAGATACTCATATCTGATGCATCTTCGAAAGTAATATGTCAGTGCTTTGTTGGTACTATGTTAAGAAAAGGGCCATATATTCCAAATATAGCAAGTTGCATGTCAGACATAGAGGTAGATTATAAGGAAGTATACAAGCTTCCCTTTAAAATATGTTTGGACACAAAATCTAGAGTGTTTCAATTTAAATTGCTTAATAATTGTTTAGTAAATAATTATTGGTTATGTAAATGGAAGATTAAAGATTCTGATTCATGTACTTTTTGTAAAAGAGAGCAAGAACAATTAACACACTTGTTTTGGTCTTGCTATAAGGTTAGAACACTATGGTCAGATATTGAAAGGTGGTGTAAACAAAAAGGTATAAATATTGATATAAATATCTCTACAGTCATGTACAGTGCTCCAAGGGCACCTGTAGTAGGGAATTTAATTTTGTTTGTGGTGAAACAATATATAAATAGAGCTAGAAATTGTCAAGAAGGTCTATCTTTTGATAAAGCATGCCAGGAAATCTGGAAATATGCCAGAATAGAATTTATGATGGCACAAAAAAATAACTTGGTAACTAAGTTTCATAGTAGATGGGGAGAGTTTAGTTATGGGAGAGATTTCATAAATTATAGGTATACAGATAATTAGAGGATTTACTTTGAGAATACAGGTATTATATACATATTTACTGCATTATTATCAGATATTTTGTTTTAGGAATATATAAAACACCATATGGAATTGGATAATACAATATATATTGGTGAGACAGTGGATCTTTATATACATATATATTGAAAGGATATCGAATTGTTTTGGAAATTTTCACTGTTTGTTTTGTATGTATTGTATTTGTTTGTTTGTAATTAAAAAAAAAAAAAAAAAAAAAAAAGATCCCATTATTGGTAATAATTTTCAGGTTTCAATGTACCAGCTTCATTCAATGGTACAAAGGGAAAATTAAGTGCAAATTTCAGAACAGAATAAGCAGTATGAACACGAGTCAAACTCTTTATGCCACCATCAAGTTGCATTATTTGTGAATGGGAAATAATCGCAAATTTGAAATCCTCTAGAATTAGGTGCCCCATTAAGTAATATGAAAGAGAGGGAATAATTCATCTTCACAAACAGATAAATTATCACCCCTCAAGGAACAACCTTAATTAATCCGCAAACTTTATCTGTGCATAGTATCAGAACCAGCCAATGCTTACATGCATTAATTATTGTTGAAGCATACAATAATCACCAGAGATACCTTTTATAAACTGTTGATGATTGTAACAGAAATGATTGAAGTACTGTAGGATTTATTCTTATTTATAGAATAAATACAAATACTTCTGTATTCTTAGATTTTATAGGCTCTGTTGAAACTTGGAAAATGAAACCCTTGCGATACTTTAAAACTAGAATACGGGTAGTCGACAAGCCACTATGTGTATCTGCCAAAATTAGAGTGGGAGTACGGTGAAGTGAGGCATGGATTAAGTGGCACAGGTAAACAGAGGGAGATGTGTTGCATATGAGCATGGATGTCTGTAGTCATAATTAGCATGGATGTCTGTAAAATCGATTGTGGGTGGCGTCATCCGTTATTTGAAAGAGAAAGCTATGCAAGATGTATACAAAAACTATACATAAGCAAAATTTCAGATGGATAAGTCAAACCACTGCTGAGATATGAATGATTTTACCCTAAGAAAATGAACAGATGGACCCCATGAAAGAATGGTTGTAAGTTAGGCCACTAAATTTGTATAAGCTGTAGAGCTATGTAAGATCTATATACTCATGCTTAATTTAAGGCCGATACTCTAAATGAGTCCTGAGATACTAGCATGGAAGTCTGCAGTGTGAATGTAAATGTAGGTGGTGCCACTTGTCATAAAATCAAGAAAACTATCCAGGATGTATACACATGCGAAATATCAGGTGGATAAGTCAAACCATGGCAGAGATATGTCGATTTTATCCCATGACAGACAAACAGATGGACACTGTGCAAAAATGGTTGCAGACAGCGCCACCAGTTTTTCGTATGACATAAAGCTATCCAAGAGCTACACTCATTCAAAATTTCGCTTGATTGTTCAAACAAGTCCGAAGATATGTGGGTTAATGTGTGACAACAGCCACACAGGTCAGATGTCAACATAAAATGGTTAGGCACCAGTTCACATGTGACCTGATAAACTTTGTTTTGGCTGGATACAATTAAAATATTGCAAAATATCATCCTTGCTAATATCTAATATGAAGCTAATCACAGTTTTTTTCCTGCATTTATACTGCAGACACCACATTTCATAAGGACAATTTTTATCCGGCATGTTGGCTAAGGTATATATGTATGGTTTCAGAGTGCCTTCTTAATTCTAATGTCTATAACATATGAACAGACATATCTATATTTGCTGTCATATCTTAAAGGAAGTAGATCAGTTGTTTAATCTCAAAGAATATTATCCAAGTATCTTTTGAGTATACAACAAAAGATTACTCCAAGAACACTAGTGCTATCTCAACGATGCACTTGATTTTAACTCAAATACCCTGAAAATCATACAAGACTATATGTCTTACTATGTCACCATACAAAAGAAAATTCTTTGCATATATCTTTGAAGGATTAAGAAAAATTTAAGGGTTCACGCTTTCTAGTTTACCTGAATCTGGGTATCAGCTCAAAGAGAACTGATTGAGTGAACAATCCATCAGCTCTGGTCTCTTTAATGACTGACAAAGTGTTATATATATGAGAAAAGATATATGACAACTGAGTTTCTTCAACTCTGCTTCCATTCAATCTCTCTACAGTAAACTGATGGATTGTTCATTAATTCTGCTATGATGACCATATAAAGATATTCTTTTATTAAATGTACAAGTTTCTTTTTATATACAATTAAAAAATGTTGTGAATTATTTTACCATTATGACAATACAATGCAGATGAGTCAGTCACCATTTACTCGGTCAGCTTGATTGTAGCATGTAACCCAGCAGAGAGCAAGATAATTAATGTCTGCAGCAGCACAGACAAAACAATCCAGACGTTACCTGAGGCGCGTCTTATTTTCCACTCGTTAATCTTCAGGTAATTTAAACTTCATCCTCAACAGTTAATTACCTGTATGCATCTAAGAAGTACTAATTAACACATTAATCTGCAGATCAAAGGGAACATGATACTCCAAAAGCTGGTTATATGAGTCACTGGAAAGGCAAGCACTCCTACAGAATTGATTGAACAATGTTCTTTTGCACCAAATTTTTACATAATTTTAAATGTAAAACTTTAATAGGATATCATACATAGTGGATCAAATAACTGTTTACACAAGGTAAAAGAGGCATATCAAATAATATTACAATGTTAAAGTGACTTTAGGCATTTTATGTCCTTGTAAGCTTGTATTTATTAAAACTGACTATAGATATATCTTTATGACAAGTTTAAAAGGTGGCTGTATTTAAATTAAATACTTTCCCACATAAGTTATGTCTGAAACCCAATTGCCTAAGGATCAACCTGGTCTCTAAATATATATTTATATAAATCCAAAGTATAGTTGTTGTTTTTTTGCAATATGTTATATTACTTAAATGATGAAGGTGCTTCATGATGGGGGTGAGTTCAAATCCTGGACTGAGTGGATGAAGACACTGATTTCAAACCCTGGTGAGGGATTTTGTGGCGGAAGGACTATCTTGAGTTCAGTCCCTGTCACATATTGGACGCCATACATGAAGGCACAATGATCAAGCCCTTGCGTTGGATTTAGTGGCTGAAGTCACTTAGTTCAAATCCTGGTATTTGACTTAGCAGATGAAGGCACTGAGCTCAAACCCTAGACCTGGTTGGAGAAAGAGGTCCTTAGATCTAGAAAACCAGCTTTGTACTTCAGTTGATGAAGGCACCAATTTGAGGTCCTGGCTCGGAGTTCATGGATGATTTCAGGCATTGTGTTCTTATCCCAGAAATATTTTGGTAAACATTCAGTGCTCAGAAAAAAATATTTGCATTAATATCTGATGGCATAAACCAGACCACACCTGGGTAGTACCCAGTATAATATTACTACCGGGAACAATAGAACTACAATTAATGATAATAACATTTTAAATTGTACGCTTAAACAGGTAAATGTAACCTTAGCTTCAATGGGGTATTTAATTTTTTATCAGTTTTTCCTCACAAATATATGACCCAGGAACAAATTTTATAATTATAATTCAAAGGCACAGCAGAGTTATTTCACCAACGGCTGATGTAAATATTAAGTGTGAGGGTGGTAATGGCTGATAAATTTAAAATTTGCTTTTCATATACCAAATATGCAAACTGAACTTAAGTTTAATTTTCATATCACATGTCTCAATTATTATCACTGTCAGAAATTGACAAGCACTTTCATGTATTCTTATCTTTATCCTCATTTTGGATCATTGCACCATGTGTTGAGTATGACCTAAACTTTATAAATAATTAAAGATATTTAAGTGTTCATAGCTCACTGTTTTACATGGCCTTCATTTTGTCTGACATGTAATATATGGTCCCCAAGAGATAAAATTCCTGTCAGTTGTGATACTTGACAAACATATCTCATAAAATTTAAAAACTGACGTATAACCTTTGTCTCAGGAGTAGTATGATGGCTCTCCAAAGTATACAAAACAGTGCTTATAAAAAAGATGCATCAAAACAAAGTATTGAACAATATTGTTTGGACAGATACAAGATACCTCAGGTAATGGACATTGGCAGATTGAGGAAAGGGTGTCAGGACCACATCCTGGCCATGGGTGAACAAGTGTGCTTTAGGCCAAAAAAGATTAGAGGTATTGTTCTCAGGCACCGCCCGCATCAATTTTAAACCCCCGCATCAAAAATTTTTATTTTGATTTTCAATAAAAACTTTCCAATTTTGAACTGCTGCCGCTCAGACATTTCTTTCAAGAAGATAAAAACATACAATTTCCTTTGTTTTGTAGTGCTTTTACTTATTTAGCAAAATAAAACTGTTATTTTCATGCTCTTCCCATATCATTTGACATTTTTATTGAAACATACCAAAAAATTTAAAACAAGGCCTACAGGCCTAATGCGAACCTGTGCATTGGGAAATACACCAGGTATAATTCTTCAATACTGGACCATTACTTTTCGTGTATATGAACAATGCAAGTACCAAACATTTTTAATAAGACACAATTACACAAACATCACTGCTGAAATTCTCGTATGGGTGCACACAACACAAAAATGATTGTAGCTGGCACCACCAGTTTTTTATACAACAAAGCTACATATATACATATGCCCAATTTCAGACTGATATAACAAACCCCTCTTGAGAAATAAGCAGGGAAACACTGTGCAAAAATTATTGTAGGTGGCACCACCAGTCTTGTTTATGACAAAGATATTCGATATGTATAAATATGCCCAATTTCAGGCTGATTATATCAAATTCCTCTGTAGAAATAAGGAGGCACATACATTGTGCAAAAGTCATTGTACGTGGCGACACCTGTCTTGTGAACAAGAAAGCCATCACAGACAGGCAAATATATCAGGCCAATACATCAGACTTACCTTGAGTCTGATGCATGGGGCTGACCAGGCTTAGGTGAGAATGGCAGTTGCCCCAAGTGAACTGTGACAAATTGCTAGCTCAGGCTACAGCACTAAGTGAACTCACGACCTGCACCTGGCTAGACTGAGTGAACTTTTGACCTGTACCTGGCTGCACTGAGTGAACTCTTGACCTGTTGCATAATCTGACACAGTGGGCAGTCTGCCAACACTATAAATAGAATGGAGCTACTGCACTGAGTGTACTAGCTAGACTGAGTGAACTTTTGACCTGTACCTAGCTGCACTGAGTGAACTCTTGACCTGTTACCTAATCTGATACAGTTGGCAGTCTGCCGAAGCTATAAATAGATCCAGACTGACCTTTGGCCTGTTGCCTAATCTGAAATAGCAGCCACATCATTGCATAAGCTCACAGATTGGCTCCACATGCAGTCCTGAGGGGCATGACACCCATGAGGTGATCACCTGATACTCATGAGGTGATCACATGCTACCCATGAGGTGATCACATGCTGGCCATGAGGTGTTCATATGACACCCATGCAGTGATCACATGCCTTGTGCTTGGCTGCACTGACTGAACTCTTGACCTATATCTGGCTGCACTGAATGAACTCTTGATCTGTTGTAAAATCTGAAACAGTTGGCAGTTTTTCAACCCAGTTAATGATACAGACACAATCTTTGTCTGTTGGTAAATCTGTTTACACATACTGAAAGACTTTGGCTAAAATGCTTTTTTTTTCAAGCTGACATATTCATAAACTTTTTACCAAAAATATCTATAAAAATAAAAGATGCAGTTCTTTCATTGCTAAAGGTCCAATAATTCTGCCAAAAATCATTCAAGTAAACTTAAACAAAGGCCACCTAAGAATAATTTTTGTGCAATGTCACAGAAATAATAATTGAAACAACAATTTTGTAGAAGAACACTATTCCAGTCCTCATTTTGAAATAGACATAATGGCCATAAGACCAACTTAAGCTTTTCACGACTCAACCAAAAATCAACAAACTCCATCTATTCTTATATGATTGAAAGAACCATGTCCTAGGATAATTCTTTTGAAAAACTGAATGATTCAACTGGACAGTTTCATCATAAACATTATCAGCTGAAAGAGGTAAAAATTATGAGGTTTTTGCAAATAAAAACCAGGTCAATGTAGGTGGCAACATGAAATCTGCAACTTCAAATATGAGTCATGTGACCAACATTTGCACAATACTTGGTAATGCTAGGTTCTGTAATTTCTGAGATTACTATGTCAGTATGCTTACTTGGCCAAATAACTAAGTTCAAATTTGTGTAATTCCGCTAAAATTCATCAAATGCAAACCATTTGAACAAACTTGAGAAGGCTTGCCTCTTGGATCATTTCTGTAAAATATTGAACAATTTGACTGGACTGTTTACAAGTAGAAGACTTTTAAAGGTTTTTCAGCCTTTTCCCTATAAAATTTAAGTAAATGCAGATAACAATAAAATAAGCTGCATCCCACAACATTTGATATGTGAGAGATTATTGCATAAAATCTGGGGATGTTAGGTCCTGCTATTCCTGAGAAATTATGGGTTAATATACAGATGACCAATGACCCCAGTTAAAAAAAAAGTCAATACCTGAATTTCATATATGACTCATGTGACCAACACTGGCATAAAATTTGGTGATGAAAGCTCCAGCAGTTTCTGAGATTGTCATTTTAGTATGCTTTTTAAGACAGACAACTAAGTTCAACTTCCTGTAACTCGGCCAAAATTCACCCAAATTTAACCATTTGAACAAACTTGAGAGAGATGGTATAAGAGATTATTTCTGTGAAATATTGAACAATTTAGCTTGACAGTTTTGGAGGAGAAGATTTTAAACAATTTTTTAGCTTTTTCTCAATAAAATCTAAGAAATTGCAGAGTTTTTCAGATGGCTAATTTTTTATATTAAATTTCATGATGCTAGCTCAAATCATTGTAAAATATTAAACAAATTAGCCTCAGTTGGGTCCTTCAAAAATGTTTTGCAGGTTTATAACTCTTATAGGAAAATACAGAAAAATGGCTAAGTTAAGCTTCTCATAACTCTGCCAAAAATCACTGAACCAAATCCATTTGAACAAACTTGAATTATCAACATCTAAGGTTAATTAATGTGTGAGATTTAAGAATTTGCCCTAGTGGTTTTTGAGAAGAAGATCTTTTTAGCCACTGAGCTAAAATGGGCTGTCATGGCATATGGCTAAATTCAGCTTCCCATAACTCAGCCAAAAGTCACTGAACTGACACCATTTGAACAAAATTCAGAAAGCAGTACCCTAAGATCATTTCTGTGTGATATTAAACAATTTGGCCATATGGTTTCAGAGAAGAAGTTTTGTAGCCCTTAGTATGATAAGGGCACTGATGACCCCCGTATAAAAAAGGCTGATGCAGGTGGCGCCACCAATACCTCAATTTCAGATATGACTCATGTGACAAACATTACCATAAAATTTGGTGATGATAGCTCCAGCGGTTTCTGAGATTGTAATTTTAGTATGCTTTTTTGGACAGATGACTAATTTTAACTTCTTGTAACTCGGCCAAAAATCACCAAACTTAAACCATTTGAACAAACTTGAAAGAGATTGTTCCAGGGATCATTTCTGTGAAATATTGGACAATTTGGCTGAGCAGTTTCAGAGAAAAAGATTTTTAAAGGTTTTTAAGCTTTTTCCCTATAAAATCTAAGAAAATGCAGTTAGCCAAAAAATAAGCAAAATCCGATGGAGTATTTAGATGACTAATTTTTTTGCATAAAATGTTGTAATGCTAACTCTTGCTGTTTTCAAGATAGTATGGGTTAACGTACAGATGAAGAACGACGACCGACGGACGCCGGACGACGCCACACCATCGCATAAGCTCACAGGTTCGCTAATAAAAAAAGCGCCCGCCCGCATTGATTTCTGAAAAAAAGTGCCTGAGAACCATACTTTTTTTTTTATTTTGGCCTTACACATTTACTTTATACATGACTATCACCTGAAGAAATCAGGAAGAAAATGGTACGAGATGAAAATTTAGGCACCTTCACTTCAGTATAAAGCATTAATTTTTTTTATATTTCATATTTTTGGGTGTGTCCACCCCAGAATCTGTCCTAATGGAACATGATTATTTTCTAAACTTTTTTTACATGCTCATTTATACAGATCATCAAATAAATTTGTAATAATCTAAAAAGTAATTTTCTCTCTCTGTCTCTCCCTGTCTCTCTCCATGCCTGTAATTAAACTCACTTGGTCCAGTCTAAAAATAAGTTGACCAATTTTCTTTTATGTCCATTGTGAGCAGAATGATCAGGTTCATATCAGAGGAACACAAAGACAATAATAAAATGCCTAATCAAGACAATTTAATTATATAAAATATATAAAATGTATGTGATGGCCTTCAGAAAGAGTTTAATTTAGGTGTGCCACAAATCTAGTTGGTTATAAATAAAAACTGATGATTATACTGCTCATGAACACACCTTTGCTCTATAACACAGAGATAAGGGAAGGGTGAAAATGATTGGTTTGATTTGTCCTGCAACAGGAATTGGCTGAGCTCATGAATATTTATAAATAATTACAGAAAAGACTTACACACTGCAGCAGCACTGCTTGGCAAATGCCACAAAGGAAACACAAGGCTAACATGACCAACTTAATTACATCTGTAGCTTCTGTAACAGAATCTGGCCATGCTGATGAATATTCATGGAGTGCTAAAGAGCAACCGAAGACTGACGGCTGAAACAAAAGAAACTAAAGACTACCTTGTCAGTCACTTGGCCAAACTCCTGTAAGCTGATCTTTCCAAATCTAATGGACCTGTCAATGAAAGATGCATGACGTTACCAGGGCAACCTGAGTTTACGTTACAATTTGCTATGGGGGTTTCTGTCCATTCATAACAAAGCTGGACCAACTTTTCCAATAATCCATGGGAAAGCAGGAGTCCAAAGGTGTGAGAATCCCACATATGAGATGAGCAGGGGCCCGCCAGCCATTTCCTCTGCACACTGCTTGCTATTCATTTCATGCTCAATGTTTGACAATTATTCCACACTGCAAGCACAGTGTGGTTTTCAAAATAAAGATTTCTATGGGTTTTTTTGTCTCCACTGATCAATGTCCCCAAACCCATCCTGAATACTGATGGAATCCAGCTCTGGTTTATTCAATAGAGGCATCTTGTCAGGGACATCAGCTCACAACCAAGTTACGCATGCTGTAAACCCCATGTGGTTATTTAAATTTATACCAGAATGTGATATGTGACATCATGGGAGTTAAACAGCAGGGATTCAACCATTTATAATTGTCAAGGGAGCCACATGGTTATAGAACAGGACCTACTAAATTAAAGGTTGTGGGTTTGTTTTCCTATTATCATGCCTTTCTCTGCACCCTCAACCACAGCATGAGCCTTCAACACCAGTAGGAAGCATTTTTAAATGAGTGTGAAAAGGCTCAAAACCTCAAAGCAGCTGGCAAAATGTATCTTATCATTCTTCTTTTATAAATTATTTTTACTAATATTATTTTACTATTACTTCTGTTAGTAGTCATAGTTGAAGTAGTAAGATTAGTAGTAGCAGCATTAGCAGTAGCTTCAGTAGTAGTTAAGATCATTCTAGCCTGAGTAGGACCAGGTCCACCCACAACAATTCTTTACCGAAATATGGGTAAAGAAATAAAATCAACAACCCCAATATAAGGTAAAGCCTAGCTGTCTTGTGTTTAAAAACAAGGGACCTATGGGTCACGACGCTCAGCTGATCATGATTGAACTATAAATGTATCACCATTGTGATACTATATTTAGTCGACAAACCTTATGAATATCATGGACCTATTAGGCTATTATAAAGGAATATAATGTAATATGCAAGTAAATCATGTATGAATTTACCTGACTGATGGATTAATATGGAGTAAATATAGTGGTTTATTTTTTATTTATTTGGGCGCTGTTGAAAATAGCAATATATTTGAGCAAATATGAATGCAATGACAGTACACAAAGCAGTGGTAGAATGATGATAAGGCTATTTGTTGAAGGATCTATAGTGTATAGAAGTCCGCAAGATTTCAATTTGACATATATAATGTTATTATTAACTATGCTGAAGAGTGGATTTATGAATTGTGACTGTATGACATGATATCTCTTAGGTCTTGACAAGGTACATTATATTGATGCCCACCACATCTACATATTACACAATATTGACATAATTTCTGGCACGTACATAGGCAACAAACAGTTATACAATATATAAAAATATGAATATATCTGATTCAACTTGTTCTCGTTTA
This sequence comes from Sipunculus nudus, assembly GCA_026874595.1. Classification (NCBI taxonomy): domain Eukaryota; kingdom Metazoa; phylum Annelida; class Sipuncula; order Golfingiida; family Sipunculidae; genus Sipunculus; species Sipunculus nudus. Next base: position 56,078,486 of record CM049321.1, read on the forward strand.
CTGAGGCTGACACTGGGATGGGGTTGGGAGAAGGAAACAGTGTTGGCAGCAAGGAGGGTTGGATGTAGAGAGAAAAGGAGATAGAGAGAGAGGGAGGGAGCATTCAACAGTACTTAAACACCTGGAAGGTTAAAATCTAAAATATTATGAAATGTAGATAAAGTCTGAGAGAAAGAGGTAATCTAGGCTATGGTTGGTTGATATGATTGAAGAAATTGTTGCAAATAATATTTTAAGATCTGACCTTGCGCTTTCATTGGATACCTTTTTGACAGGCTGTTGACAGTTCAACATTTTACACATTTGTCTAATGAGATCCAATTTTTTTAATTAAAACTTTAATTAAACTGTTTTTTCTATTTTATGATATGTATACAGTTGCTATAAAATCCCCACTCCACAGGCGGAAGGACTTGATGGGGGGGGGGGGGGTGGTTACGATGGGAGTTACAACGCCTCTGTCTCTCTGTATATATTTTCTTCAAATTATTAAATTTTATGCTATAGCAATAGCACTATTGTTGACAGTGCGAAGGAGCAAGGACTTAGTGGGGTGGGGGAAGGGGATGATGGGAGTTACAATACCCTTGCATATACGTACAGGATATGAAATTAAATTAATCAGAGCTTACAGGAAAAAAAGTTTATTCATAATTATTAAATATTCAAAACGGGCAAGAAAGCTAGAGAAACAAAGCAAATAATTTTAATTCCCATTCTTCTGAGCCAGGAAATTATGAACAATTTTTACATAAATTCCCTTTTTTATAATATCATTTTTTTCCAGGTTTGAAAATGTAACTATACATTTAGAGTATAACATATATATGTGAATATTTCAGTTGATTCACATTTCTTAATTGCATCAACATATATATCTAATAAATTAGGTTTATAGTACCTGTCAACATAATGGGGTGGAGGGAGGAAGGGAGGCATAGGGGTGAGAGAGAGAGAAAGAGAGAGAGAGAAAGACAGCTAGAAAGAGAGAAAGGGAAAGAGAGAGCAGAAAGGCTCTCTGGTAATTACTGCCTGACCCAGCCTGACCCAGACACTCACAGAAGCAGTAGGCAAGGAGTGAAGGTGTTATGTAACAGCCTGGAACACTGTTAACCAATGACTTGATGTAAACATTCAAGACATGGTGCTATAAATATGGGTCACTGTGCTAAGCTGAAGTTGGCCTTGAAGGTAAAAATCTAAAATAATGATGGAGATCAAGTCTAAGATGAAAAGGTAATATATGCCATGGCTGGTTGACATGATTGGTTTGTATTGATGAGTGAGAAATTGTTGCAAATAATATTTTGTGACCAAACCATGCATTCTCTAATGTCAAAATTGAAGCATGTGAGCAGTTTGTGAACATAAGATGTATATTATTACCATGATCATTGGCTGGCTTTTTGATAGTTTGTTGACAGTTCAGTAGTTTACACATTTGCTCAATTGGATCTATTTTACATAATATATATTATTAAATATATGTATTTTTATTTTATAAAATGTATACAGTTGAAATATAACTGATGTCTCCAGTCCCCAGATGCAAGAACCTGGTGGTGGTGGGGGGGGGGGGGGGGCTGGAATGATGGGAGTTACAACATCTCTGTATTAACATAGTGTATATACATATAGGATTTCCACTTAATTCAACAATACTTACAGGATTAAATAGTTCATTCACAATTACATAATATTTAAAAAAGGACAGACAGACTGTTAGACAAACAAAGCTGATAATATATTTTAAATTTTTAAAGTTTTTCATCTGCAATATTACACATCTGAATACATAAGTTGCTTTCAAATTTCAGACTTTAATGGCTTAAATCCATACACACACAGCATATGAAAGTTATTTCAAAGGAAAAATTTCATAATTAGTATATATATTTAATGATAATTGAGAGATGATGGACAGACAAGAGCTGATCACTTTATGTTCCATTCTCCTGGGGCAAGAATATGTTTCAATATTAGATCTTAATTTTTTCTAATCCAATTATCTTTCAAATTGAAAAAATTGGAAGAGATGGGATTAACAACACTTTTGCATAAACATTCAGGGCAAACAAAGCCTGATCTCCAATTCTGCTGAGGCTCGAAAATAATGAACACATGTTGGTATTAGATCCTCATTTTTTTATTTTAAGTTTAATTTGTATACATTTCCAATATAACATATATTTCTGAATATAAACGTTGATTCATAATTCTAAATTGCATCATCATAAATCTCAATCTTGTCATGTAACACCACATCATGCATACAAATGTATATTTATATATTCATAGGGGGGGGGGGGGAGGGGGTGTGATATGAGAACAATTGTACACCTGTCACAGCAGGGGATCTCCCCCAGTGACTGAAACAAATCAGGAACCCTGGCATAGCTGACTTCCAGTGACCTGGAGTGGCCTACCTGCATCTGGAACAAAGCAAGTGACTACAATAGACCCTCAAGATAAAATTCAATAACTAGCCTAATTTTCAACCTTTTAGTTTCAAATTTCAGATTTAAACACATTAAATACTTATGTTTACATTCTGAGAAAATTAAATCAACAGTACTCACAGGGAAAAAAATGTGCCATGGTCAAAGTTGGGTAAAATTTCAGGTACTGATTTTATGTTTATGCTAATAACTTATAAAATTTACAAAATACAGATCTAATTTTGGGTATACAATTGAATCTTAATTAAACAAAGTTATATACTTAAAAAAAATTCTCTAGCTTCAATAATTTTCATGAAACCTGAGTAAATATTTTTCCTGATTTTTTACAAAGTCAATTTTGTTTGGGCACATAACTTAAAACAATTACGCAATACTGACATCATTTCTGGCATGTGCATAGCGAATGTATAGAAAAATATGTATATTATATATGATCAAAGTCAGATCAGTGGTTTTGATACTAGGCAGTCCTGAAGTGTAACAAAGGGTTTTTAATGAAAAAATGAAGTTTTTCATTAATATCTCGAAGGAATTAAGTTCTGGTGACCAAATTCTTGGCATGGTAGGGGATTTTGGAGACATCTTACTGTATGCCTAATTTAAGGAACTTAGAGCTGAAGCTGGGGAGCTGAGCTCTAGCAAACTGCATAACACTAGGTTGATGTAAACAATATGTGACATGGTGCTTGAAAACTTGAATAAAATCTACAGTTTTTGATCAACTGGTTTCAAATTTTAAATGTTAACAGTTGAAATGCTAACAAAAACATGCTTTGAAAATTAAATCCACAGCAGTTACAGGAAAAAAACGTGCCATGGTCAAAGTTGGGCAAAGTTTAAGGTACCAATTTTTTATTTTTGCTAATATTTCAAAAAATTTAAAAGATTTTGATCAAATTTTGGGTATACAATTTAATTTTGATTAATAAAAGTTATATTACTGGGAAAAAGTGCTTAGCTTTAACAAGTTTTGTGTTAAGTGATCAAATTTTTTTCCTGATTATTTACAAAATGCATTATTTTTGGGCCCATAACTTTTTTAAATTATATAATACAGACCCAATTTCTGGCATGTACATAGGAACCATATAGAGGATTATTTATGGTAAATATGAGGAAAAACAGATGAGTGGTTTTGATATTAGGCAGTCCTGAAGTGTGAAAATAGGATTTTAATAAAAAATTGAGGTTTTTCCTTAATTTCTCAAAGGAACGAAGTCGCAAAGACCCAGTTTTCGGCTTGGTAGGAGATCTTGGGGACATCTAACATTATGCTGAATTTTGGATTCCTAGGTCTTATGGTTTCAAAACGTGCCATATCTACGGACGGACGGACGGACGGACGGACAGACGGACGGACGACGGACAATGGACCACGACTATAGCTCAGATGACTTATAGTCAGCTGAGCTAATGATATGAGGTGCTGTCAAGTAGTTTTATATTAGCCCATTAAAAAAAGTGGTTAGCTGTTACTGGCTGCTTAAAATTGTGTACCATTTAAAAAATTTCAAAAATGTTAAGATTTTACATGAAAATGAATGTTAATTTCATAAATACATATACCACTAGAAAGAGCTCTGTATTTTGAATAATATATACTTAATGGGGTCTAATTTGCATTTGAAACAGCTTTTGATTGAATCTAAAAATAGGGGATTATGCCAAGAATGCAAATTTAAGATTACTCTACCCACTACTCAAGTCAGCTACAAATAACAATGGTTTGAATACATTGTTTCTACAAGTACAACATGTTCAGAAAATGAACATTAGGTCATGTGCTCCTTTTTTAAATCACAGGGCAACAATAACCAGGTGTGGGGAAAAAAAGTTTTTTGGAAGCATAGCTAGAAGATGATTAATTATTTGCTTGCAGCCAAGCAAATGGACCTGTGATTTTTTTTTACATTTTTCCCAATCTACAGTTATAGATAATCTCCAAATGGGTATTATCCTGCTTCTACAGGGTTTTATCTATACGCCATCAAGTACAACTTATTAACAAAAAATAGTTAATCCTGAGTAAAAAAAAGGAAATTTCTTTTACTCGCAAGGGAGAAGTCTTGATCTGACATGACTGGGTCTTATGATTAACTTTTCTTTGTTTTCTTCTTTCTTCTTTCAATTTCATCTGGAGGTAAAAAATGACTTCTTCTTTTTCTGAATGACTGATTAAAATCACAAAAACTTACACAAACTTACATCAGCACTGTTTAAACTGAGGTTATATATATGTGTAAAGGGGGCGGGGGAGTCATATATAGTGCAAAGTACACAGACACTTGAAAAATCAGAAGAAAAGAGTGACCAAATTTCTGTTTTACAGGCAAAACAAGAAAGCACCTCACAAATACATATATTATATTACCTTACTTTACCATTATGTGGTAGAGCTCAATTAAGTGATGCTAATTTATTGTGTATGTTCTGCAAGTTGTACTATTAACTTTATACTTGTGAAGAACCTGATGCTGTGGGCCTGTCTGTTCCCTAGTGTGTCACACCATGTGGTCAGCCCACTGAACAGTCACCAGCAGTACATGTGTTTGTTGGACCATAATAATTCTTCTATAAATTACTCAGTATAATATACATATTAACTTCATATTTAGAACACGCTAGATTCCTATAAATTTAATTAACTCTGTTTTGATCCTTGTATCCTATTTAGTGGTGCTGCAATTATGATTCAAGTGGATTTTCTATGCCGGTTGAAGATCTAAACTTTGTAAAAACCTATACAGTAAATAATAGCTATATGTTAGTTTGATACCATTTTCTACATGTATAATCTTTGGGTCACATTTCATGTGGACGTAAAGTTTCAGTTAATTTGATAAAGAAGTTTTTGTATAATGTGTCAGTAACATGAAGAAACACAGGTTTATGTTAATGGCTGTAATAGAATGTAAATGTATGTATCTTGGCATGATCCTATCAGTGTTAATGAGCAGCCCATCAGTGTCACCCTGGTAGCATCAGGGTCAAAGTATAAGGATGCTGCCAGATGTCTGGATAGCAGCAGATCTGAATTGACCACTGAGCTGGACACACATGAAATGACCAGCATGCTGTGTACATATGTTGACTGAATACACCAAAGTCTCTACCACTTGAGGACTTATTATTGTTGTTTGTGTTTTGCTAATTTCCCCACAAACACCAGATCCCGCTAGCGCTACAACAATTCTCTAGATTTACAAAGAATTCTGATGTAATTAGATTTATTCAATTCTACACTGTACACATGTACAATTTTTAACACCATGACATTTACACTGCATAATGCATTATGACTGACATATCTTTTACTAAGTTGTAGGAGTGGTGTACCATCTGGATTTATTCTATATTAGTGATTCAAATAGATATCAAATATATATTAAAAAATTTAATTGAAATATGATTTTAAAATTCAAAATTTAATTATAAAATTTACTTAATAGTTTTACAGTAATCCTGTATAAAGACACGGAAAAAAAACTTTTGTTCTGTTCACCACAAATTCTTTTCTCATATTATAATTCTTCTTTTCCTTTCATTTAAAGTGTCTGATACACACCTTAGACTTTCTTTTACTTTACTTGCCCGTTTTAGTTATAATAAAGGATATTACTTCAAAATAACAATATACCTTTCTTACTCAATATAACATTCTGCACGTAGTTAAGTGTGGTTTTGACAGGTACAGATGTTTACCAGTATTGATGATAAAAGGATATTTATTATTGACATAATTATTATCTATCCTGACCTGTAATATGAATTGATTAACCAGTCTTCTGAATTTTTTTTTCAATAAACTGATATTGATAGATTTATATGGCAGTATCCATATAATGTCTCCATTTTTAGCAGACCCAAAGTTTACAATAAAATGTGAAATATGCCAATGGCATTAAAACATATTCAACAAAAATTAGGCAGACCTGTCAAAGTCAGAAACATTAACTTTAACAAGAGCCTGGTCTTGTGTGGTCACTGGTGTGATGTTATACAGGTCTCTACAACAGGTGGTACATAATGGAACAAAATTTTTATTCAGAAATCGTAAGAACTGTTGCTGGGACACAATATACTCTTAACAACTTGGGATACAGTATCACTGACAACACCTTCACAAATGCCTAAAGTCACTTGACAGACGAGAAAACTTACCAGCAGCTTACGGCTGATCCACTTAGAGTCCTGATTATTTATTCATTCCAGTAGACAAAGCTGTGTGCACAAAGACTGTATGGCAATACTCCTGTATACTCAGCACCAGCATAATCCCTTTTCTAAACACTTATTATTCACAAAACACTGTCAACTCCTCTTCTTAGCAGTAAGGGAGGCTTGAAGTAATATCCCAACCACAGCCAGCCATCAATGATCTCCAAGTCAAACTGTTTCAAATCCCACAGGGTTCATGAACAAATTGTGCCCACCAGCCACTGTGCCAACACTCCTGTAATCACTCTCCTTTTCCTTTTCTATTTGCATCTTTGGGTGCAATTCTATTACCATGGAAACCTGCATGCATGCTCCCATGCAGGGAATGGAATGCAAACGCATGTGCTGGCCCAGACCCCGCCACTGCCAATCAAGATCAATACCGATTAACGAGCTTTCTAGTGGAGCGTTGTTAGGGGTCGTGTTGATTTGTCAAGCGAGTGACACTTCGGTACTTTGATACCCTGCTGGCCCAGAAGTTGACAGATTGATAAGTCTGAAGTACAAATCGGTTACTCAATTTCTCCTTTGTGACTGGCATCTACAATGCCACTTAATTTATTTTAAATGTTAAAGCCCATCTGCTTCCCCCCTCATGACTTTCATTTTTTTCAGAAATCCAATATTTATATATAAACAAATGACTTTTTTTATATCAATTATAGAATCCTGAAGCTTACACACTTGAGAATCCTTATACATGTTTACTTCCGCCAAGGAGGTTATGTATTCTCCTATGTCTATTTGTTACTCAATCTGTTACAAGGATTATGCAAAACTGCTGAATCAGTTTCTAGGAAACTTTGTGGAGGGTTAATTTGGACATGGGCCAGGGAAGACACCCCACAGTCAGGATTAGACCTATACTCTTAGTGGGGCCAAGTGAGGTTAACATCTACAACTACCTGCCTTGACTAGGTTATTCAAGCTCAAACATGTAACCTATTTATTAATATTTTTAAGAGTTCCTAAATATTTAGCAAACCCTCGTTGTAGTAACTTAGGAAACTCTAATAATAATTTAATGAAACCTCAGTGAGATATTACCTGTAATGTAAATGCACAAGACTACCAGGACTAAGTCTGACCAGTATCAAGAGTATAAAGCAGAGAATGAAAGTGCAGTGAAACAAATGTAATTTACACAGATCACTTGGCCACACAATAGTATGTGTCAATTTTATCCAGTCTGTTCAAAGATATGATTTATATAATCATATTCTTTGGGACAATTTTACAATTAACATAGTTCTGCTTGGTCTGACACTTTATGGTCCTTTCGTGAGTTTCCATTGACACTGCCTAAAAATGTTCAAATCACACTGGATGCTGTAATTGGGGAAAAGATGTTTTAATGAGAGACTGCTCCAAAAGTATTAATGTGGACTTGAGGAGTTCTGTGATTTGGAATACAGAGAGAATGAATTGTGATGAAACTAAATGGAGGCAGATAAACCTATTATACCCACAGCACCTGCTTTCACAGCTAGAGTGCCAGAAGTATTTGAGCTAAATTGCACCACCACAAAATGGTAATTTCTTTTCTCAGCTGACTGAAAAAAAATCAGGACACTATAAACGGCATAAATGATGCAGAAGCTATCCCCTTCCTAGCCTCCAGGCAGAAGCTTTTATGTTTATTCCCACTCCTCCCAACAGACCTTGTCTTAATCTGGTTAGCTTCATGAGGCTGAGAACAAATTTACTGGCCTGTCCCCTGCAGCCCTTGTCTCCCTATCAACATTCCAATTTGTCTTCAGAGTGACAGATAATGTAAACTGTCTGGAATCTAGAAAAGGAGAAGGATGCCCTATCATTTGACCTTTGACCTGGACAGAGAAAACTTGTGATACAACAGCAGAGATTGAACACAGTGATTAATATTTATCTGTTATTACCCAAGTGAATTACAGAGGAATAATTTGTTCAGTCACTAGAAAAAGTTAACAACAAACAAGATAATTAATATGACTCTCTTCAATAAAATTTAATTTATGAGTATTAACCAATGCTTGTAATCATAGTTTGTCAACTATTGTCAGTTTCCACACCATCACTAAAAGTTCATGATTTTTTTTTCAAAGTCAGTCTGAGATTAATACTCATCAGATTTGCCTGATATATCATATTACTTTCCTGGCAAATCCATCATGATGAGATGAAACAACTTCAGCAGTAGCTAATCTTATACATACTCTGTCAACATACATTGCATACAATACAGCAGACATTGCTTTATTTAAATTGTAACTGTTACCTCAATAATGAACATTTGCAGTGGAGAGTTATCATTTCCATTAATTTATCCTGCCTACAACATACGTTTTTCCATCTGCGTTTCTGTCTATATAAATTTTTTTAGTTTCACAGAAATTTTGACCTGCAGATTTAAGGAAGCAGCTGTAACTTCATTAAAACCTTTTAAAATAGGTCTGATTACAGGTGTAGATGAAGTATCATGCAGTTCTGCCTGTTGTATCCTGTTGAGGAACTGCCTCTTAAGCTGACACCTAGAGAAGGAAGCAGGCACTGATTTAATGCTGAATTGGGAGATTCTTTAATAAAAGTTAGTATACTGTGAAGTTTTAGAAAATTCAACAAAATTTCAAAATTGGGATATCCCATGATGGGAAGTATCACTATGTACAAAGTACTACATAAAGTGGTTTCACTACAATATTTGTGTTACAACCCATGTCTGCAAACAATAACAAGTACTGGTAATGAGAGCACTCCCTTGTTTAATCATGAACATTTGCCTAGAAGATCACATTACTGTGGGGACTGTGTAATCTGGCCCGGACTAATCTGAGAAATCAGGTAGATGGAGCCTTAATGGGTCTGCTGTGTGACAAACCCATCTAGGAACAGAAGATTGATGACGAAACTGACTTAAAGTCTTTGGTTCTGTAATGCTTGCCTACAATGTAGACATGCTACAACCTTAGTGGTCATTTTACTGGTACAATGCTTATCTTGCCAGATTCTGGAACTTTAGACCAGACTTTTTAATGATAGTTTAAGGACAACTGAGATTATCTGTTCATTATTTATTTCAAGGTCTGTGAGATAATAAATTTCATCCCCAAAAGTGTAATTTCAACACATGGCAATACCAATGATAAATAAAATATTAACATTAGCCACATAATTTCTTTTTCCAAATTATGATTTCAGATTCCCTGTAGTCATCATATTTAATTATCAAATTTAGTTGTTGACCGAACTGTGACTGTGTTGATTTGCATAGCCTATTTTCATACTGATCCACTGCTGTAATTTGGTATATTGTATTTTGTCAAAAAAAATCTATCTACATGATTTAATTTCCAAAAACTTTTACAAAAGAGGTTAATATTACATTTCTTGAAAAATATAAATGAGCATAAAGGCATTTTACTTTAAAAGATTTAAATACCACCCCTGATCCATCACTCATGGCTTGATATCCTGCACAACTAGCTTCACATGATCAGCAGCGGAATTTGTAATAAAAGCGCAAATTCAGGCGTGATGGAATTAATAATGCTCAACATGTGTCATCAGTTTCTGCTGGGATGCCTGTTATGACATCATTAGATTAACGAGCTTCATTACAGCTGTCCCGAGTGATCTGTTTGTTATTCCAGCATAATGACATTGGATAATGACCTTAATATGCATGTGACCATTCATGAAGTTGTTTGGACTGCTAATGGGGTACAACACAAAATGGTAGCAATCCGAGAACACTAGGGTCGGTGTGAGAATAAAATTTCTGGGCCAATCACCAGTACAAATTTATGCATATATGCGTTTTTGTATTCTACAATGCTATTCAAGTCGTTATCATGAAAATTAACTCATCAAATTCTAAAATGACCACACAAATGTTGTCAAAAAAGAAGGGATGGTCTTATGGGTTGTCCTGAGGAGGAAAGGGAGGATTGAAGAACTTGCTTTCATGGAAACAATATGTGACAAGCATGTTATACTTGCATGATGAGATCAGTTAATTATCTTAATTTGCATGTGGACATTATTGGATTGTTTACACTACTAATTAAATAAAGCACCCTGCATTCAAAATTATTACAGCTCCCAGACACATTCAGGATTGCAGTATCATTATTATTATACACCAGCAATGTCTGATAAGTTTAACAGAAACTTCATGTAGAACAATTAAGTCTAAATTGGTTTCCAATGAATAATTGTGATGATTCATATGATTTTAACCACAGTGTAATATTCCACACAGATTGCCTATATATATGATTCAATTGCTACTGAACTTATTTTGACCTCCAGCATGATTGTGCATTTTATTTCTGGGTCACAGCAAATGGTCAATCTCTACAAGCAATGGCTGTTCCTCTAGTTGTTAGGCTACAGAGTCATGATCCTACATTATTTATTTAATAAAGTTCAGGTCATATTATTTCAAAATAAATTATTTTTTAAAAGTAGTTACCCAGGTACCTACTCTGATAATTAATCATCTTGCCATTCTTAACTAAACAGTAAATTTACAAGATGTGTATTATGACAATTATATCACCAGGCTCTAATGAAAGAAATTCAAAAAATTAAAACTGGCAGTAATTAAAATTACAATTATGCAGGTATGGATAAAAAGGCATTTGGGGTAAAGGAGCTCAAGGCTGAGGACCCCTGGGAATCTGTGTACAAGCAGGAACAGCAGATGTATCCTTCGGCACCATAAGGGAATGGGGTAGAGGTATCTGATTAGAACTCAGGGTCAGATACTGCCATCCCCAACAGATGAGGATCCTCATTGACAGTACATATCTATTACACCAATTACTACAGGAGACCACTGGCAGGTGAGGACAGATTGACTTGGTCTGTGGAATATCAGTCCTGACCATTCCCAAGGGGGTATTATGCCCCACCTGGTAAACCTAGCACTGAAAGTTAATGGAGGAGGGCTGATGTGGATCTAAAGTGAATCCAGAGGTTCCAGAACATCATGGAGTTGCCAAGCTGCAGCTTTGGTTCATTGCTCATGCTGTATAACATAACAATTTTGAATGCTCAACTTGGTAAGTTTAAAACCACAGATGGAAATAAAAAACAACTGAAGTATCTTCAGACAGGCCTGGATGCAATCATTTTCAATGCATTTAATTATTAATTGCAAAAAATGTTTCTGGACACACACTCACAGAAACTTTATATGCAAAAAAACAGGGATACACTGTCTCTTTTCACTGTAAATTAAATTTACAGTGTTATGTACCCTAATGCATACAAGTATTATTTAACATTTACATTAAGATTTATGGAATCGCCAAGCAATCACTGGAAGCCCCCCCCCCCCACTACGCCCCCCCCCCCTCCCCCCACCAGCCCCCCCCTCCCCCCCCAAAGCCTGAAACTGCACAATAAAGGGATATAAGCTATGGAGTGTACAACCTTAGGAATAAATTAAAGTTCTTAATAAATATCAGGTGCAAATCTGTGACCTATAGGACTAATGTATTGTGCCCAAATTCAAACTTTGGAAAACAGAAAATGACAGAAGAAAGAAAGAAAACAATTTTCTTTTAAAATGACTGAAGTTGGTCAAATCACAATTATTTTACCGAAATAGGGAATTAGAAATAAACTCATCTATATGCCTCCCTATATTCTATGGGAGCAAGCTTAACTAGTAATCTGCTTGCTATTTTTAAAGGCACTTCGCTGTGCACAGCTTATTCACAATAGGACATCATTTTGTGTCACATATTCAAAAATAAATCTTATTTAAACATGGCCAGGCAAGTCAACATAATACAAGATTGGAATGCTTCATAAATTGCAGAAATCTTAATTTAAATGCTAAACTAGATGTGTCGGTACGACACGAATGCCCCCGCCTGGGGCAAATTAGAAACATTTGTTAAATTTTGTAAAATTTTTTTAAGTTCAGGAGGTGTTGAATGGTCAAAAGTAGGTCAAGAAGGGCAAAATGCAAACTCGATCTGTAACGGGTCATTATCAAGGAACACACCAAAAATCAAGCCAGTATGCAGGCACTGTGAAAAAAAGTCCATACATGTGCATTTTTCATAAAAAATTCTCTTTCATGAAATTTTCTATGTTCAGGATCTGTCATATGGTCAAAAATAGGTTTACTGGGATGAAACGCGAACTTGACCTTTAAGTGGTCATTATGCGCCTACAGACCAAACATTGGGCCAGTATCTGTAAGCATTGTATTGCGAAACTAGAATATTAGCAAAAGCTGGTAATCAGTTATAAATTTAAATTGGAGAGGTATGTACCATGTTTTATAACAATCCACCAAATGCTTCCTGAGAAATATCCCCCTAAGTTTTTTTTCTATACTAAGCTCTGTGACCTTGAAAAGTAGGTCAAGACCACCCATCTTTGAACCTGACCAAGATTTTGTAAATATGATGCAAAAGCACTGAAGTAATGAAGTTCTTCAGTTGAATACCTTTGGAGATATCCTGCACAAAGGCCAAAATTGAAAAATCCGATAAAATTTCATTAAAAAATCAGAAATTGCAGGTGACGCCACCAAAATTGTGCAGAACATACAGACCATCAGTCCCAATGATCATAGTAAGTTTTGTGAAAATCCACACAATGGTTCCTGAGATATAAGCTTCTGAGGGTTTTTCTATAATCAGCTCTAAAATGTAGAAAAATGGGTCAAGGTCACCCATCTTCGAACTTGACTGAGATTTTATCGATATTTATCTTCACTGATGAAATAAAATTCCAACGGTGAATCCTTTTAGAGATATCCTGCTCACAAGGTAAAAGTTAACAGATGCGGAACGGACAGACAGACAGACGGACATCGACAGACAGATGGACGGATAGACGGACAGCTTGTGTGACGACAATAGCCCATCAGCCTATGAGCTGAGGGCTAAAAACGGCTGTACATGTACATTTGTCATAAAAATTAATTTTCATGAAATTTTCTATTTTTAGGAGCCGTAAAACAATCAAAAGTAGGTCAACTGGGACGAAACGCGAACTCGATCTGTAACTGGTCATTATCTGCATACACACCAAAAATCTGGCCAATATCTGCAAGCATTGTGAAAAAAAGTCCATACAGGTGTATTTGTCATGAAAATTTCTATTTTTCATGAAATTTTCTAAGTTTAGGAGCCGTAAAACAGTCAAAAGTAGGTCAACCTGGACGAAACGCGAACTCGACCTGTAACTGGTCATTATCTGCCAACACACCAAAAATCAGGCCAATATCTGCAGGCATTGCGAAAAAAAGTCCGTACATGTGTATTTGTCATGAAAATTTCTATTTTTCATGAAATTTTCTAAGTTTAGGAGCCGTAAAACAGTCAAAAGTAGGTCAACCGGGACGAAACGCGAACTCGATCTGTAACTGGTCATTATCTGCCCACACACCAAAAATCAGGCCAATATCTGCAGGCATTGCGAAAAAAAGTCCGTACATGTGTATTTGTCATGAAAATTTCTATTTTTCATGAAATTTTCTAAGTTTAGGAGCCGTAAAACAGTCAAAAGTAGGTCAACCGGGACGAAACGCGAACTCGATCTGTAACTGGTCATTATCTGCCCACACACCAAAAATCAGGCCAATATCTGCAGGCATTGCGAAAAAAAGTCCGTACAACTGTTTTATTTCGGAAGGACGGAAGGACGGAATGACGGACATGGGTAAAACTATATGCCCCGGCCACTTTGTGGCGGGGGCATAAAAAAAAGTTTTTGATGTACAAATCAGCTGCTAGATCATTTCCAACATGCACCAAATGATCATAGTACTCAATACCTACCCTAAGATATCAGTGTCTGTGTTAATGCCTTCTAACTCACTAACAGAGAGATGTATACAACTGTTTCACAAAATTGCAATGACACTTTTTGACAACAATTTTTGGTATCTTGGATGAAGGCTAAAAAACAACAAACAGGCAAACATTAAAACAGACTGAATTAGTTACATCCTGTATCTATTTTTATATTGCAGATGTTATAAGCAACATCAGGGTCTAAAATACAAGGTTAAAAGGGGCCAGGACAGAACACAGAAAGCAATGCAATGAGAAATGGGTAATTCTATTATTCTGTCCGTCACCCTCAATCAATATAAAAGCCAGCCCCTCCAGCCTTTTGACAGCTGTAGGTCCATCACTGCTTAGTCTCATCCTCTTTATCCTTAATGATGAAACCCTCACAGCAGCCCTATCAATTTACAAAGATGCCCCAGGCCCCATCAGCTGATGCGGTTGATGCTGTTAGCCCCACAGATCAATGAACCCTCATGTAGGACCCATCAATGAGTACTCAATGACCAAGCAGAGCGGATGGATTGCCCTGGTACATATCCCATCAATGATGAAATTGTTACTGTGTCACAATTCAGGATCTTTTTTAGGAATATTTGCATAATAAAGACAATATTATAAATTTAAGGCTAGAACATGGTCTTTTATGTTAAAGGCATAAGATTGAAAAGCTGCAGGTCCCCAGTACAATTGGGCCAATGGCTCAAATACAAAAATGTTAAATCTCAATAATCTTAAACTTAAATAATAGCATATCATCCTTACTGTATAATTTGTTACTTTCAACTTATAGTCACCAGCAGATTATCTATAAGAGCAGGGATCGTAATACTTGGTAATGTTAAATTTTCACCTTTCCAATGGATTGGCATTAATACAGGTTTGCCTTTCTGTGGAAAAATTTGGCCCTTTCCACTAAAGATGCATCCTACCATATATTATATCAAACAGTTCTGTTATGGCCCCGTTGCTTAATACCAATCACAGAGCCCAGCGCTGTACCAGCTAGTGCAGCTGAGGATTTCCAAGTTAAGCTACCCATACCTTCAAGTATTCTTGGTCAGAATATGAATTCTGCCGAGGATGGAGTTCCGAGTGTCCAGGTAACTGTAATGCGCAAAAAATATTTAAGTTTTGTGTCATGTTTGCTACTACTAATCAGCTACTTATGTGGAAATATCCCATGAATTGGTACAAAAATGAAAAATGCCTTTCAGTGCTTGCAATTGCTTGTCTGAGACAGGCAGAAAACAGTCATTACAACCCCTGAAGAGTAACATGGAAAACAGAAATTTAACTTCATGTAATGAATTCTTCCATCTATATTATGAATGACCATGTTGCCACTCATCCATTGTTAATCAACTCCTCTGTCCCTGAGCATTAGAAATGCCCATTTTCTGTCTTGCATTGTCAGGAACATTAAGGCTATGAGTATCCTAGGGTTGGTCATTAACAGCATTTTCCCATAAATTAGGCAAAAAAAATTAAAGGTATGGTTCTCAGGCACTGCCCGCATCAATTCTAAACCCGGCCCGCATCAAATATTTTTATTTTGATTTTCAACAAAAACTTTCCAATTTTGAGCTGCTGCAGCTCCGACATTTCTTTCAAGGAGATAAAACCATACAATTTCCTTTGTTTTGTAGTGCTTTTACTTAATTAGCAAAGTAAAACTGTTATTTTCATGCTTTTCCCTTATCATTTGACATTTTTGTCGAACCATACCAAAAAATTTTAAATAAAACTAGAATATCAGCAAAGCTGACAAAAGCCCTCAGCCAAAAGAACAGTGTTTAGAGGTGGTAACAGTAACAAGTGCTAAATATCTGTTCTCACATGGATGTATATCTGTACATGTCTCAGTTATAAATTTAAAATGGAGAGGTATGTACCATGATTCATAACAATCCACCAAATGCTTCCTGAAAAATAAGCTTCTAAGTTTTATTCTATTATAAGCTCTGTGACCTTGAAAAGTAGGTCAAGGTCACCCATCATCGAACATGAACGAGATTTTTGTCGATATACATCTTCACCAAAGAAATAAAATTCCTATTGTGAATCCTTTTAGAGATATCCCGCTCACAAGGCCAAAGTTGAAAAATCCAAGAAAAATTCAATAAAAAATCAGAATATGCAGGTGTCGCCCCCAAACTTGTGCAGCAGTTACAGACCATCAGTCCCTATGGTCATAGTAAGTATTGTGAAAATCCATCCAATGGTTCCTGAGAAATAAGCTTCTAAAAGTTTTTCTATAATCAGCTCTAAAACGTAGAAAAATAGGTCAAGGTCACCCATCTTCGAACTTGACCGAGATTTTGTCAATATACATCTTCACCGAAAAAATAAAATTCTTACGGTGAATCCTTTTTGAGATATCCCGCTCACAAGCCCAAAGTTGAAAAATCCGATAAAAATTCATTAAAAATCAGTAATTGTAGGTGGCGCCACCAAACTTGTATAGCAGGTACAGAATATCAGTCCCAATAATCATAGTAAGTTTTGTGAAAATCCACCAAATGGTTCCTGAGTAATAAGCATCTAAGTGTTTTTCTATAATCAGCTCTAAAATGTAGAAAAATAGGTCAAGGTCACCCATCTTCGAACTTGACCGAGATTTTGTCGATATACATCTTTACCAAGGAAATAAAATTCTGAAGGTGAATCCTTTTCAAGATATCCCGCTCACAAGGTAAAAGTTAACGGACGCCGGACGGACGGACGGACGGACAGCTTGGGTGATGACAATAGCCCATCAGCCTAAGGGCTGAGGGCTAAAAGGCGCCCGCCCGCATTGATTTCTGAAAAAAAAGTGCCTGAGAACCATATCTTTTTTTTATTTTGGCCTTAAGGGAAATTTCTATTATTTTTCAAAGGGGCTATTGCAATGCCACCTATTAGAAACTACACCTGTCAACTTGGCACATTTCAACTTTGCCCATATCAACTTGACCCATGTCAACTTGGTCCATGTCAACTTGACCCATGTCAACTTGGGCCATATCAACTTGGGCCATGTCAACTTGACCAATGTCAACTTGTGCCATGTCAACTTGGCCCATGTCAACTTGGCCCATGTCAACTTGACCCATGTCAACTTGGCCGATGTCAACTTGACCCATGTCAATCGGCTGATGTCAACTTGACCCATGTCAACTTGGGCCATGTCAACTTGGCCCATGTCAACTTGACCCATGTAACTTGGGCCATCAGTGAACTCAGCCCATGTAAACCCAGACCCAGAAAACCTGTGCTGGAAGACCTTGTTCCAAAACAAGAATGGGAAATATTACTGGTAACTGGTAACTATAATTGTACCATACAGTCTAATCATATTTAGTGTACCCAAGCTTTCTCCAGCCTTAAAGTGTAAATACTGAGAATGAACTCTTTTAAACTGTCTAGGAGAACACTTCCCAAGTCTCAATGTGATCAATGACTTAGGAATCAAGTTGTTTCATTATTACAAGGGCACCGCAAAGCAGGGCAAACCCTCGTAGGGAGCATATTTATACTGAGTGTAGCAATATTGATTCAAACATTATACTTAATATCAGCTGACAGCAGCTGATATAAATTTTTTTTTGAAAATGATGAGGGCAGCTCTGTGACATTGAACTTTGACCTCCAATTCAAAAGGATTCTTCATTCCTGTGTTGGTGAGCCATTTGTGAATTCGAAAGATGAAAGGTTTTGGTCAAACGGTTTGGCTTAAAACTCATTCAAAAGCTTTTTCAAGATGTGTTTGATGTGGCCTTGACCTTTAACCCAGTGACCTCAATAAAGAAAGGGTTCTTCATCTAAAGGTGGGTGAACCATATGTGAAAGACTAAAGGTTTTGGTCAAAGTGTTGTAGCTTAAAATGGGTCCACATGGTTTTTCAAGAAGTTGGTCCTGTGGCCTTGACCTTTGACCCCATGACCTCAAAATGGATAAGGTCCTTCATCCATAGGTGGGCCAGTCATATGTCAAAGATGAAAGGTTTTGGTAAGACAGTTCAAATGGCTTAAAATTGGTCCAAAATCCAATTCTGGATGGAATGACGGACGGACATATGGACGCACAAACAGAGGCGTTACTATATCCCCTCCTGCAACTCAATGCAAGGTGATAATAAACACAATAGTATAACTGTGTCAAATATATAGATTATTATATTTTTATCTATTACATGTTTCAAAATGGTTCAGGAGTTTGAGTTATAGTTTATCCTTTCCTACTGTGCACTAAAAAGAATATAACTAGGAGCTTTATTGATAAATGTTGGCTGAGTTGTTTTTTGGTGTAAACTGACTGGAAATTGCTTCTTGTTCATTTATATTAATGTCTCTCATGTTTGATATTAAACAAATGACCCAAGAGCAGTACATATTTCAGCAAACCAATTACTTTAATTTTGCACACCATTTCATGCTGTCAGAACCGTATTTTTATGCTAATTTGGAATAATTGTGCTACACTTATATTTTTATTTTGCCAATATCCTGCTGACTAGGCAACTAACATGTTATCAGCCTGCAAACTAGTTGACTAGAAGCATGAAAATATCAATAAATTATAATGCACCAGGCAGCAAGCAATTAAAGGTACAAATAACCAGTTATTATGCATATTATATAACATATCTGCTTTTGTTGTTTGCTTCCCAGAGGCCTCTAATGAAAGCCACAAGATATACCTTAGACATTTTGACTCCAATTTTAAATAATCTGAATCTTCTGACTAACAAATACTGACATCCTAAATTCATGATTAAGATTATACTTTTGTTTTCTCGATTCCTTGCACTCTATTTATGTCCAATTCAAAATATATGGTAAACTATAATATTGTAGGTGGGGTCACAAAGCCTGCCCACAAACCTATGGACACATCAAATTTCATCAATCTATGGAGCCATTCCTCAGAAAGCTATTCTTTTGAATAGTATAAAATTAAGATCACTCTCTCTCTATCTCTCTGCCAATGACTTTATTTTTAAAATGCTTCAACCTCTGTCCAAAATCTTTGAACAATCTTGAACAATCTGCATTTCAAATTAATAAACTCCTCAAGCAGTGGTTATATACTGTGATTTTTCTAGTTCTCCTTTGTTTTAACTGCTGCTTTGTTGAGCAGGTTTTTTCAACTCCAGTGCTGGCACAGGGCCAAGAATCAGACCAATTTGAAGTGGGGATCACAGATTTAAAAACGTTCAGTTGGTTACAATGCGTGAGCTCTGGAAGTATAACTGCCTACACAAAGCAGTGTTTAATTAAAATAATGGAAATATTCAACAACTGCCATGGATATATATCCACTGCTGGAGGAGTGTATATTTGAAAGAATTCTGTCAATTATTTTTTGATACTCTAAAAAAAGTTTAAAGGGTTGCATGTGGCAATACAGATGTCACATGTCAAGATATATGGATCTTTGGCAACACTAAATTTTAAGACTATCTGTTACCCTATTCTCTGATGTAAAAGTTCCAACAAAAAAAAGTCAATGTTAATCATGATTACTGAAGCTAAAGACCCCTTCTAAACTATGTGCAATCTTATAAGCCATATGACTGCACAAACAAATTGCAAAAAAATATTTAAATTTCCTTTAAAAATTACAATACCAATGATTTATGCAAAGGCTGCGATGTAACCATGCTGAAACTAGAATATCAATGACATTGTTTCAATGACCCAGATTGGGAATATATTACTTTAAATTTCTGTTTACAAAGAATTAATGGTAATTAACGTCATCAGAAAAAAAATAAGAGTTACAATTTCTATCAGTTGACTTCAGCAGACTCATAAATATCAATGCTTATAAGATTACAATTTTTTACATATAGTAAATACATATTACCTTGATACACCAGAAATAAAGATTACAATTTCTAAGGACCACTTCAACTCACCACAGAGCAGTCCCTGAGCTGCCACTAATAGTCATCCATTGGTCAGTTTGGTCAGCATGAGTAATATCCTTCACACCAGAGAGGTGACCACAGTGTTTACTAGGACCACACAGGCTGACCCCTGAGTGCCCTAGAGTTGAATCATCACAGTAAAGCAGGGCATAATCATGTTATAGCCCCGCCCACCTGAGGTGTATCTGTCATTGTTTACCAGTGTCATGTACCAGACAAGCCAAGCCTGACAGGAACTGACCAGCCACAGGGCATGCTGCCTCTCACCACTAATTACAGCCTATCTGTCAATGAGTCAAGTTTGTTGTGTACTGGAGCTGTTAACAGCTACAGATGTGTTGACTGCCACAGACAAGAGAGAGAGAGAGAGAGAGAGAGAGAAACAGAAACCCAATGAAAATAACTGGGAGAGTTATGGACCCAAAAAATGACAGAAAAAGAGAGAAAAAGACAGAGATAGACAGACAACAGACAACCAGCTAGACTGACAGACAGGAGAAAAGGGTGGGGGGGGGGGGGGGGGAGGGAGAAAAAGAGAAACCCAAGGAAACTGACTGGTAGAGATATGGATCCAGCAAATGAAAGGAATATAAACTAGACATTTCTTGGCACCGCAGGTGCCAGAGTATCCCCAGACATAGTAGCCCCCCCCCCTTTAAGAATAGGCCCCCATTTTTAGCAGCATATACTGACACTTGGCAAATTTATTGTTTCTTTCATCTATCAATCCACAATCTTGTTGAAGATGTTGGTCCTGTGACCTTGATCTTTTTAAAGATGTGTCCTGTGACCTTGACCTTTGACCTCATGACCCCAAAATCAATTCGGGTCTTGCTTTTACCCATGGGACATATACAAGTCAAGTTTGAAATCCATACATCAATAAAAGGAGGAATTATCATCCAGAAACTAATTTTTGGACAGATGGCTCCTGTGACCTTCACCTTTGACCCTGGACCTCAAAATTGATAGGGGTCTTCCACTCTTGGCAGATGAATTATATGTGCAAGATGAAAGGTCTGAGATGAAATGTTTGGCTGAAAATGCATCCACAATCTTTTTAGAGAGATTTCCTGTGACCTTGACCTTTGACCTCATGACCCCAAAATCAATCTGGGTCTTGCTTTTCCAATGGGACATATACAAGTCAAGTTTGAAATCCAAACATCAATAAAAACAGGAATTATCATCCAGAAACTAATTTTTGGACAGATGGCTCCTGTGACCTTCACCTTTGACCTTGGACCTCAAAATTGATAGGGGTCTTCCACTCTTGGCAGATGAATTATATGTGCAAGATGAAAGGTCTGAGATGAAATGTTTGGCTGAAAATGCATCCACAATCTTTTTAGAGAGATTTCCTGTGACCTTGACCTTTGACCTCATGACCCCAAAATTAATTCGGGTCTTGCTTTTACCAATGGTACATATACAAGTCAAGTTTGAAATCCATACATCAATAAAAGGAGGAATTATCATCCAGAAACTAATTTTTGGACAGATGGCTCCTGTGACCTTCACCTTTGACCCTGGACCTCAAAATTGATAGGGGTCTTCCACTCTTGGCAGATGAATTATATGTGCAAGATGAAAGGTCTGAGATGAAATGTTTGGCTGAAAATGCATCCACAATCTTTTTAAAGATGTGTCCTGTGACCTTGACCTTTGACCTCATGACCCCAAAATCAATTAGGGTCTTGCTTTTCCAATGGGCCATATACAAGTCAAGTTTGAAATCCATACATCAATAAAAACAGGAATTATCATCCAGAAACTAATTTTTGGACAGATGGCTCCTGTGACCTTAACCTTTGACCTTATGACCTCAAAATTGATAGGGGTCTTCCTCTCTTGGCAGGTGAACTATATGTGCAAAATGAAAGATCTGAGATGAAATGTTTGGCTGTAAATGCATCCACATCTTTCTAAAGATGTGTCCTGTGACCTTGACCTCATGACCCCAAAATCAATTCGGGTCTTGCTTTTCCAATGGGTCAAATACAAGTCAAGTTTGAAATCCATACATCAATAAAAGAAGGAATTATCATCAAGAAACTAATTTCTGGACAGATGGCTCCAGTGACCTTCACCTTTGACCTTGTGACCTCAAAATTGATAGGGGTCTTCTTCTATTGGCAGATGAACTATTTGCGCAAGATGAAAGGTCTGAGATGAAATGTTTTGCTGAAAATGCATCCACAATCTTTTTTAAGATGTGTCCTGTGACCTTGACCTTTGACCTCATGACCCCAAAATCAATTGGAGTCTTGGTTTTCCAATGGGTCAAATACAACTTAACAAGTCAAGTTTGAAATCCATACATCAATAAAAGAAGGAATTACCATCAAGAAACTAATTTCTGGACAATTGGCTCCTGTGACCTTCACCTTTGACCTTGTGACCTCAAAATTGTTAAGGGTCTTCTTCTATTGGCAAATGAACTATATGCGCAAGATGAAAGGTCTGAGATGAAATGTTTGGCTGAAAATGCATCCACAACCTTTTTAAAGATGTGTCCTGTGACCTTGACCTTTGACCTCATGACCCCAAAATCAATTGGAGTCTTGATTTTTCAATGGGACATATATAAGTCAAGTTTGAAATCAATACATCAATAAAACCAGGAATTATCATCCAGAAACTAATTTTTGGACAGATAGCTCCTGTGGCCTTGACCTTTGACCTCGTGACCCCAAAATTTATATGGATCATCCACTATTGGCAAGTGAGCTATATATTGAAGATGGAAGACCTGGGATGAAAGTTTGGCTTAAAAATGCATCCACAGTATCTTTTAAGATGCCAGTCAAGTGACCTTGACCTTTGACCTCATGACCCTAGAACCTATAGGGTTCTTACTTTAGTGGTGGGCCATACATAAGTCATGTTTGAAATCCATATGGCTATCAACACTGGAGATATCATAAGAGGTGTGTGATTTTCACCATACATGGCAATATTCAAGACCAAGGCCACTCTCATAGGAAAGGTCATGACCCCAATTTAAATAAACATCATCCCATAACCCATACCTATGTATATGCATAAAATAAAAGAAATCTGTCCATTAGTTTTTGACTTATAATGCTCATAGTACTGTAAGGTGGCAATTTTGGGGGTATTAAACGACACGAAAACAAGTAAAGAATAATAGGTGGCGCCACCAGTTTCTGGAACATGACAACCCTATCCATGATCTTCCATCAACATGATTTTGGGATAAATCCATGCAAGATTTCTTGAGATATTACAGAATTTGTGTGATTTTCCCCAAAATTGGACCTATTCAAGGTCAAGGACACTCTCTTAGTAAAGGTCATGACCTCATTTTAAATAGGCGTCGTACTCTTACCCATATCTATACATATACCAAGTTTGGTAAAGTTCTGTGAAATATTTTTTGGGTTATCGCGCCAACAAGATTCATATGCGGTGGCGGCGGCGGCAGCGGCGGCGGGACCGGTATGAAAACATAGTATCCCCCGACTTTGTCTGGGGATACAATAAAAAGACAGAGATAGACAGATAATCAGCAAGACAGACAGATGGGAGATAAGGGCAGGGGGAGAGAAAAACCTTCACCACATGTGTAGCTGTGGGCCACTTCTCATATGATTTTTTTTTCTTAACTTAGTATTCCAGCAGTAACACTGCGTTGATTATTATATAATTTATAGAGAAATATTTAGAGGAAAATATTTCCCAAGACAACTAGAGTGAAACCTGTCTGGAAGACCACCGTTCTAATAAGAACACCTATCTATTAAGACCGCCCTTGGGTGAAAATGTATTCATATTTGTTATTTAAATGACCTGTGTAAAAACACCACCTTTGAGTTAAGACCACATTTGGTCAGTCCAAATGGTGGTGAAGTGTATTACCAAGGTTTCACTGCATGTACCTGCAACAACATACACCTTAAATTATATTTAAATTGTTACTATCTTGATGATATATTGATTTGGATGCTCTGTTTATAGCATATATGCCTTTTTTCTGTTGCAGTTTTCTTCTTGTTCAGTATATATATATATATATATATATATATATATATATATATATATATATATATATCAGTATAACTGGAAAGCTAGTACCTGCACTACAAGCATGCATCACTGAATCACAGCATCACCTTGCCCTGAGGGTGGTCTACAAACTGAAGATAACCATATTACCACAGGTTGTTTGTTTTGTTATAGGCATCTAGATTTCTGTTTTTTTTTTTATATACAGGAGGATGGGAAAGGGGGGGGGGAGACATTTTGTCAACAAAAGGTGTCCTAAACCAGTCTGTTCTAGGGTTTCCAAGCTCTAAATTATGTACAATTCCACTCTATATATTGTTAAATTTTTGTTTCAGAACCAATTTACTGGGATTGGTCTTTATACGTAACAGTAAATGATTACATAGGGTACTTATATCTTAATTATATCCTTTATCAACTTTATACAAAATATTATAAAAATGCTGTCATTAAAATTATTTTTTGATATATATACACATATATATATATGGTAATTCTAAAGATAGTTTAAGAATAAATTGGTACAAATAAATAAATCTAATCATATATATACTTATTAATAGGTGGACTGACACTTCAAATGCTTGCTGTGCATTGAATGTAACTAGACAATAATTTAAAGTCCTCCCAGTTCCAGAGGAATTATCTTTTCATAAATCCTGTAAAAAATTGCATGACACACCCATATACACCTCGATCTGCCAAATACTGTATCCCAACAACCTGAATAATACAGGATTTTGTGTGTGTTATGTAAGCAAAGGAATTAATATATGAATCCCAGTTTAGGGAAATGTGTGGAACAGTTCGTTAACTTCATGATTGCATTACAGGGCAGGTCTGACCGGCAGAACAAAGGCAACCCACATAAACTGCCACCTGTGCCCATTCAAGGTTGTACAAAAAATTCAACCACTTCAGAAATTTGGACTTAAAATTGCCCTTAAAGGTACGTAAACATTTGCAATATTGTGTGTAAATTTGCATGCTATTTGTTCATTCAAAAATGACTGAGTGACCATGCCATGCACAGGTCCAAACTCATGAATGCCTGACAACTCCCAAACAAGGAAAAGAAACATGAAAGAACATAGAAGAAAAACTGGTTAGAAGTTTCTTACTTCTATCTATCTATCTATAGATCTAAAATCTTGATTTGTGAAGTTGCACAGTATGATTACCAGGAGGCATGCATGTTTTGTTTATATTTTGCACCACTGATGGCTCCAGGTGCAAGTTTTTTTCTACTTGCAATGTGCATGTACAGGAGTATGCAGACAGTTTTAGAATGAAATACTGGAAAACATTCACCACGTTATTTTAAGGAGAGGTACGTCACTCTACTTCACACATACTAGTAATTAACATCTCTTGTATGTGAACAGGCCCCTTTAATAATATTGAACAACAAAAATATATTAAAGGTTAATTTGCCCTATATACCATATCTGTTGATACTATTTTTGAAATGATGAAGAACACCTACTTTAAACAGAAATATACTATGATTCATGATCGAACTAACCTCAAACTCTAATGAATTGTTCCTTGGGTGTTGCCATGACCCTAAAGAAGATTTTACCAAATCTTTAAACAAATCTGTTTTTAAACCACAGTTCATAACTTTTGAGTAAAGTTGCTGAAAGACACACCAGTGGCAGCAAAATAATCAAAGATTTCCTGAAAGTAGTAAAACAATGGCAGGCATGTTCAAGTTCTTTCAAGGCAAACTATGAGGACAATGTCCTATGAGGTCCGGATAAATAACCGTGTTACAATAAAATCTGAAACAGCTTGTGTTGGCACCACCTGGTACAGCCCTCTGTGGTCTTCTTTGATTGGATTATTGATTTGTGACAGGCATCAAAACAGGTGCATGAGTAAAGAGTAATTGGTCCCTCCCTGGCATTTATTTGAACCGTAAAAATTAATGGCCCAGCTGTAGGGATAATGAGGAAGAGTAATCAGAAGACAAACTGTAAACCCACGGCAAATGAGAATATTATGAGCCATTAAGTTATATGGGAAAAAGCAATGGTTTTCCTATGACTTGGGATTTTCAGGGTGAGTTATCAGAGAGATGGGACTCTACCTAGTGATATTCATCAGAAATCCCTGAAGAAAAAAGACAAAATTAGGATCTATATTCTTTCAGAATATAATAGTAAATGTGCAGTTCAATAAAACTAGAAATATACATGGTTATTATCATGGCAGATTCATCTGTATTATTTGTCACCCTTTTTCCCTTTCTCAGTCATGCCAAACTCACTATATAGCATCTCCTGTGCTGATACCTTAATTATTACTTTACATTCACACTTAAAACTTGGTATCCACCAATTATAAAATTTTACTTTGCCCTCAAATTTATGCTTCTGTCCCTTTGAAGCATATACATAGCCAAGACACCTGCAAGATAAGAGTTTTTGCTGCCTTTACCAACATTCACTCTCTCTCTCTTTTGCTTATTTAAGATAAGATAAGGTAAGATATTTTATTTAAACATAAAAAAGAACTGTTATCTGCCATAAATTGTACCAGTAAACACAGAAATATCTTCCCCCTTATGCTAATAATACCTGGAAAGGGAATATTTTATCACTGTCAGCTCCATATATGGTAATGCTGGAACATGGATTTCAGAAAGGTGATTGGGATCCACTATAAGTATTGATGGATCTAGTATTAGTGAATTTGGACCCAGCTTTTTTTTAATTAGGGTCCAGCATTGCATTGGTGAATATGGATAAAAAATTGTTGAAAATGGATCTAGAACTGATAGATAAGGGTCCAATCCTATTGTATATAATATTGACAAAATTTTGGTAATTATGAATCCAGCATTGTGAATATGGAATCTCAGATCCAGGATTCATTAACACAAATCTAATGAATGTGGATCCAGCCTGGTGAATACAGATGTAACATTGTAAATACTGACCCAACACAGCTGAAATATGGATCAAGCCTCTATGGATATGGATCTAGTTACCAGGGTTGATGAATTAATGAAATACAAAAGGTTTTTCCCGAACTGGTCTTGTTCTCATACTAATCATAGAATTATATAAATAATAACTGAGAATGGAACGTTTCACAATCTTACAATATCAACATATTTCTTATACTCTAAAATGGTTAAAGGAAGAGTATCTATGTAATATTTCAAACTAAAAAAACCTTGAAAATTCCACATCTTCAGGTCCGATATCATAATAGTGCTCTTATTAAGAACTAGGTGGCAGCAGTAGCCTTATAAGGCAATGGCAGGGCAGTGCTCTAAAACTATTCACTTCTGAAAAACTGTTAATCCAAAAATGAAAACTGACAACCAAAATTATGACCATTTTACTGAAAATTCCACAAGTAAAAAGTTGTATTAATTTATTGATTTGGAAGAACAGATCATAGTTTTTACTCTTGTTCCTAACTGATCAGTACATTCATCAGCTTATTGGTCATTTAGCTGTGAAAGCACTTTGTTGGCACAATCACTCTTTCCCCCGTTTGGTATATCTGCTATGCATGACCTTATCCACTCTCAGGGAAAATACACTGGTACTTCAGTAAATATAATAGTAATAATGCTGACTTGATTGAGCTATAAATAATTTTTCATTACAACAAATCAATAAACAGGTATTTACCCAAGAAGGTTTCTTCCTGTTCTCTTTTAACTCTGACTAATGATAGAATCTGTCACGTATTAGTACATCTGAACAATTTAATAACACTGATGCAATGATGGTATTTGACATACTCCCATCTATTGATCTAACTTTCATTTATCAAAACAATAACCTTGTCTTCTGAGAAACTGGATACACAGCACTCAACTTTAACTGCATTTTTCATTATATAGATAAAATAAAAATCCTCAAAAATATGTAGCTAGAAGTGGTGTGCTAATTAATCTATTATATCAATGTTTGGTGGTTTGGTGTACAATTCTATACAGCAGATTTCAGTGATATACGTAATGCACACATAATTGATTAATAATCAATCATCCCACACTTTTTATCTTTCAATCACTGAATATGATTTTACAACAAATTTGTACCAGTCTGAGTAGCAAAGTGCAAATCAGCATGAACCTTACCCTGTCAGTGGTATATCGCCCCCTTCAGTGCTAATTGTACTCAATGACTTGGCTTATCCATAGGATCTCCAGCAAATAGTAACTGTGGTTTGATCAGTTCTTTCTTAGACTCCAATGAAGCTGGACCACATCTCTAGTCATGTTTGTTTAACATACCCCCAGTCTAATGAAGTCACTTCACTGAATCAACAAAGCATCACACAGCAGCCCAACAGCCAGTGGGGAGTCTGCTCTCAAGTTGTGACTGTTGGTGTGTCCTGAGACTTGCTGGGATGTCCAAACAGTCTCTGATCCCCAGGCCTGAACCAGCTGTCAGAGCAAGCCCAGATGTAACTGGGTAACTTATCTAACTGATCAGACAGTCAGCTGCAGCATATCACACATGTATGATTAGCTTTTGTAGCCTGCTATGGTCAAGGTTATATATGGAGCAGCTATTTTTTTTTCAGCACCTCCCTAATGTCACAGCAATTTGGCCTACTCTATGTCAAAGATGCTTGCATGAGCTTGTCTCTTAGTAAGTAGCTATGTACTTATCTCTCTAATATGATCACCTCTCTAATAGAAATAAAAATCCCAAAATTTTGTTGTATTTGTTTTTCAGTTTATGCATAGATCTGGATTTTATACTTAACAAAAAATATATAAACATATAATAATGATCATAATAAAAATAACACGACCACCACAAGAGTGCATCATCTGGCGTCATGTATTGTGACCCCTCACATCATTAAATATGCATGTTTTTGGCCAAGAATTCAATTCAATTGAGAAATTTTATTAGTAAATATTCATTATGAATTTCATGAAAACCCCTCAGATTTTTGGTATGTCAACACTGCACTATTGCAAAATGCAATATGCATGGATTTTTCTGGGGTATGAACTTAGCTGAGATTTTATATTGGTTAATTTTTCTTTTGAGACTCATCCTATTCTTGCTAAGTTTCAAAAGCAACACCACCAACAGCCTGGTGACCTCTGCTGCGCTGACTTGATTTAACATGCTTGGGTTTTTCCTAGAATCAAATTACTATGAGACATATCTATTTGTAAATAGTTATTATAAGTTTCATGAAAATCTATCAAAGACCTGGCAGCTTATCATGGCCACACTAAATGTTAACAGACAGACATACAGACGGACAGAATGTGGGTATACTATATTTATTATTACCAGTATTGTTTTATTTATAATTATTATAATTATAACTGCTATTAATTATGATTTTTAACAATTATTTTAGTATTTTAGTGGAGAAATAAATGAAATGCAAGCACCCAAAGGATTTGTGTGCTGTACTACAAAAAGTAGGTTAATAATGGAATTATACCTGAAAGGAGATATATAAAGAAGAATATATTTCATCTACTCCAACACATGTACAGGAAACTCCTTTTGATCCTGAGCAAACAAAAGATAAAACCAGAAAGTCAGATACTGTAAATTTACAAATATAAATTATACTGTCTAGATAAGAAAGAACACTATAAAGCAATCTTCACACAGAAGAACAAAAATTGGAAGACAAAAATCTAAGGTATCAGCATGTTTCAGTAATCCCCCTTCAGGAGCAAATCTACCCCTCTGACATTTAAATCAAAGAAAGGGGATAAAAATATTAGGACAGCTACTGAACCCTCAGACACACTGTTTATTGACCTTTGTGGGTAAACACATGACCTGGTGGCAGGGGTTGCTGCAGCCAGGTCCCTGAGGCTGACAGCTGAGGGATAAACAACTGCTGTAACTTGACTGATCCTGCTGTTTGTCAGGATAAAACTGCTAGTTTCATGGTTGGGAGGTTTCTGTTATATTGCAGAACATGTTATTTTCACGAAACTCAAATTTTGTGAATTGACAGAGACTGACCTTCTTTCATTAGAATCTTATTTTCATGGATTGACTATTGTCTAGGATTATTTTACTAAAATTGAAAGTTGAAAGAAATTGATTAAAATCAAAAATGAGTGGTCAGGGTAGTAACGCATTTATTATGTACATGAAAATGCTATGTAAATTTCCATAAAATAGCCCTTAAGATTTGTCATTGACAAAGTTTTGAATGATAATAACTCAGAGAGGCAGGTAGGGAGGAAATCTACATACAAGAATTATTTGTGACTAATACAGTTGAAGATGAATAAATGAAATTAAATTAAATGTCCACAGGAACTACCTTAAATAAGCGGAGAAGCAAATATAAAAGAATGTACACAATGTACATGTAAGCTTGAAAGGGGTTTGGCAATTTATGGCCTAGGTATCACTTTCTCAAGTAGTAAATAGTTCCAAGGATATTATCAAGACAATTTTCATTACTATACATGTATGACTTTAAGTATCCTTTTACCTCCATGGGATGGTCTTAGCCATAGCCAAAACTTCAAACATAGGTTTTGACCCAGGGTTACTTTTTCAGGTTCACTTTACTCAATGAAGACACACAAAAGACCCTCAGGGTTCTCGTTAAATCAACAGCTGAGCCCTGTTACACCTGGAGCACCAGTTGATCTCTGTGAGGGCAGCTGTCAGTGGGTGGGGTGTAACATATATATACAACCAAATCATCCTGCCTTCACGTCATGTTATCCCCTGCATGCATGGTTATCTTACACTTACACTGATAGTCCTGGAATCATTAGCCATTAGTATTGGACTGATACGGCCTACCCTGAATCATGATGCCAGTCATGTGGAAAACTACACTCTAATGACCATGCATCCATCCTTTTGCCTCAATATATCCTATTTTTTTTATGAAATCACCCCTGTGTTGTAAAGAGAGTGAGAGGGAGAAATATTTTATCCGACAAAAAAATAATGTATCCATAAAAGTATATTCATTATATATTTTTTTATTATATCTGGAGACTGATGTTAAGGATTTAAATCTGCTGACACAACAATAATAAGAGGTTGAGTGTTATGCATTTCATAAAATTTGAGATTATATGATTTAATGAGGATATTGGTATGAAACTGAAAAGTTTATCAACTTGAGTTACTGAAATAACAGTTTGTTATCAATTTCAGGAGTTTTCTTTTTTTTTGGCTAAGACTAATATTTGTTACAGATGTAACCATTTTTTTGAAGGCATTTGTCTTTATATGTATTTATAAAATGTTGTTTAGTGTAGCAAAGCAATCCTTGAAGACTATGAGTTAACATTTACATTAACACCCCTGTTTGTGGGTACCCCAATCAGAATACCTATTGACCAGGGGACCAAAAGTGAGGTTATAAATATTCTGTCTCAGCCACTTGGACCTCAGTGCGCAAGTATTCAAATGTTAGTCAACATAAAGAAAAATTACTGTAGCAGCCATGACATTTTGATCCTTTCCTACCATAAGGACTGGCAGTATCTTTCATTCTTAAAAAAACAGTGCATTTGGTCATACTGGTACTGTATACAAAATTCCTGGAATGTTTTATATTAAAGGTACATAATCAGGAGCAATATCATAGCTATTCTTTCACACCATCAATTCAGTTTTACTTTATACAAAAGTTTCCCAGCAAAACCATCCCAGCACACAGTCTCTGTACCTTGCATACAACTGTTTAACACCTTGTTATGACTCTGCGTGTTTGTAAACACTGCCCACATGTCTGTTTACCAGAACAAGGCCACCTAACCGGAGGTCTGATTGTGAGCCGCAATATGCCATGTTTCATCAAGCATAAAACATGTTTAACATTTGTTGGGCTAATTCAGTCAGGGCATCTCATGATCAACATGTGTTGTGGCCATGCGATGCATGCACTAATGTTTATGTTGACACCTGTGATCGTGCCCGGTCCACTTTTTTAAACACTTGTTTACAGGAGTAAGCAAAAGGTTTCAGGGCAATATTCTTGCAGGTACAATTAAATTTATTTTTCAGGGAACAGCTATTTTTTGTGTTAATATAACTTGCATTTTAGGTGATTGGACCCCTTTAAATATGGGAAATATCCGACAATATCACACTACTGAGCCAGTAATTCTAACATCATACTATAAGGGAGGAATCAACACAGAAAGAACACATTCATATTATGCAAATCAAAGTGTTAATTGAATGTCATAGGTAACAGCCATCATTTGATGTGAACCGCTTGACCTGGCAATTAATCAGATGAACCGTGGAAGACATGCACTCTTGTTTTATGTGGTAAGAAATTCCACAAAAATACTGGAAGATTTAGCAATGAAAGAGATATATCAGAGACTTTTTTCAGTAAATCATGGGTGTTATATAAGATTAAATTTTTTGAATGACCAAAAATCCTATGGAGATATTGCAATAATTTCCTGCAAATTTCTGTGCTACAATAATACTACATGACCGCAACTTGTCATGGGTGCTCTGCATATACTGTGATTTCTATCATATTTTCAATTATACTGTAGAATATTGCAGAACCTAATAGAATTTTTAACCACTGTGAAAAGTTGATGTTTAAAATTGAGGATTGTATACAAAATCTCTTCCAAGTACTTTCTAGATACCTAGAGGTCCTAGAATTGAAATCATAGAGCTGCACATTGCTTAAATTTAATTTTAAAATAAACATTTTTACACTGATAAAATAACATTGCTGAAGAAAAACGGGTTTGCCAGCATAGTTTATTTGATATGTTAATAATTTAAAAGCCAATTCCTCATCCTAATTGAAAGGTTTCAGCTGGCCACCTTAAGAGTGGCAACATCTGATGCCCTGAGATGGGTCGACCAAGGCGGATATAGGGTGGGCGTAGGCAGCATGTGCCCCCCTTTTTTTTGACTTAATAAAAAAAAAATCTGGGAAAAACTCTACAGTACACTGTCAAGCTTCCAGTAAAAAATTTAAAACCTAGTGAATATAACAGATAAAGTGTATGTCTTGCTTTATAATGCATTTAAGCTAACCCATACTGCACAATTACAACCTAAATTTTCAAAAAATTCTACACCTTGGAGATGGGTAGGCCTCACCCCTCGGCACTTCATGGCGACACAATGTGAGCCTCCTTCTCTAAATGAATTCCTGTATCAGCCCCTGTCGACTGAACTGTTAGACCTTGTTATGGCCATGAGTTGACATTCATCACACATGTTACATCCATGCAATGTTGTGGACAAGTTAACCAGTGATATATCTGCAGGCACCGGCTCAAACTAGTAGCGGAATGACGGGAAACAGGTCTTATCTGGGGCACATAATACACAAAAAGGGTTAAATATGGCTTTAATAAATATCATAAAACACACTACTTGATTGTGTACTTCAAAACTCCCTTGAAGCCTCCATCATTGTACACATTCACGGAGGACCCTTGTATGGGGAGTTAGCACTATAAGTGAAAAGATAATATGCTAGACATGTATGGTAGTTATTATAAATACTGTATGGTAGTTATTATAAATACTGTGTTATATGAAGATATTATTTAGCCACTAAAATATCAAATAGCATTTGGACTCTTTCCATCCCAGCAGGCCTAAATAATCCAGTCTAAATGGTTCAGAGTTTTTGGGTTTTTCCTTTCATTTTGCACGCGACCCTGTTTAGGGGTCGCGCTGCAGATACTTTCCCTTATGTAGCGTGCATGACTGAGTTGGGGACCCTCTCAGTCGTGGTACAGGACAATAGTAGACCTAACTCTAAAATTTGGTCAACCTTGGTGGATAGGTTGCAGTTTGTATTTTACTTTTTTTATTAAACAAAAAGAAAAAAAATATAATGACATAACATAGGTTGCAGCTTTCTTTTCAAAACTGATCTGCTAATTTTAACACTGCAAATTTCAATGAACACATGTTTTCAGGATCCAAGTATGGTAATGCTAGCTCCATGAAAATACAGTTTAAAACAAGTTTATATCACTATTTGTGATATTATCCAATGTATTCTGTGAAATAAATATATGCTATAACTGTTTTAAGCATGACCAAAAAGGGTTTTATAACACTTTCAGGGTATATTACGAAAGGAACTAGCCCATAAGAATGAACTCCTCAATTCCTTTTTTTATCAGTGACTGACGCATTGTGGAGTCCATAGATTGCACCTGCAGTTAACTGTGATTATAACACTCCATACACAACTGTGAGATTTAACATATATCCATTGATTAATGTTCAGTACATCTATGTGTATTGTATATTTGACCACTAGAAAACATTACTGTTCTCTTCTCAGCCCTATTTTGCACCAAGGAAGTTAAAATATGAACATAATAGTACACAGGCCTAAAGCCTTATACAGGACTGCCACCAAATGCAAGATGTCTACCGGGGCTGTTAATGCTTCAATTGTCTCTGGACAAATACTATCAGTTGTTGATGTTACAGGTGCTTCATGCATTCCAGAATTGTTATTTTTTATTACAGGCCTTTCTACATACAACATTATGTGAACTTGGTTTGCTAAAACCATAGGAAATATTTTTATTTAATTTTCTTTCTAAGAGTAACAGATCGTATCGTGCTATAACCCCAGTGAGCCCTTTGATCTGTTGATGGGCCGGCGACGCAACAGAAACCTGAAACCTGTTGCGTCGACGTCGGCGGCTATAAAGGAACATGATGTTCGAGGAGTAAGGGATGGGAGCAACTCTTAACCAGTTAACGTTGCGTACTTAGGTAATTTAGATTCCATTTATTACTTATCCTAACAGGAAAACTAAACAAGATGGTTAACTCACCCACTTGTCGATTATAAACAGTTTCCTTCCTGTGAGATGATGACAGGTATTGTTTAATCAATATCAAATATTTTTTTGTGCTGCTACAACTTTCAGTTCATGAATTCATCAATCCTGGGTAAAGTCATTTGGCCCAATCTCTTCACGCTCAACGTCCTTTTGTTATGGGTTCATAACTGAAATGAGATTTCAGCCCGGGTCATCTGGTGTGTAATTCTCAGCCTTGCACCAAGGCAAAACTTCCTTCAGCTAAGCAGACGATCGCCCTGCAAAGTTCGTCTGCTTTACACGGAAAATTGCGAAAGTAGCCGAACTGAGCCGGAAAGGCTCACTCAGTCCGGAGCACTTTGTTGAAGTTTTTGGTTTGAATTATTGCCTATAGATGTCAGGCGCAGACGGCAAGATTGTACCGGCAAAAGCAAATGAATAGATTAGTTCAAATCATAGCGGACAGATGTCAGCAAAAGACGGAAGGAAATTATTACATAGCATATCAAGCTCCCAAAATCAGGAATACCAATGATTATAATAATTTATAATAATAACAATATTATTAATAATAATAATATAAATGAAGACAAAGTATATTTTCCCAAAAGCATATCCCAAAAGCATAGCCATGCTTTCCAGGAGTAGGCCGAACTGGCGCACACAAATGCGAAAAGGACGCATTTCGCTGGAAAACATTTTGTGAAAAGTGCAGCCTACCCTGGAATATATGCAGTAAAATTTGACACCCTTCCAGACCCTGCATCCGCAGATTAGGGTTTTTGCACTTTTGTATTGATTTTGTCCCCTTAAGGGACAGCCAGATATTACTGTTTTGTTGAAGTCATATAGCGGCAGAAGGCGTTAACTGATATTTTTCTACGTTTTATACTTTATTATTAGAAATTCCACGATATTTCTTTTCGCCCCCCCCCCCCCCACCTACGCCTTTGAGCTTATATTTTGTGAGTGGATTTTCAGAATGAATTATTATTTTGTAAAATAATCTTCAATATTTAATTTTACATCTTCCTCAGGTTCAAATGTGGCCAGTTGTCCCCTGGACCCCTCCCTCCTGGAGCCCTGGTGACACCCAACAAACGGCAGAAATAACTTCATTTTGACCTCCACCGAGCATATATGAGCTAATAACACGACCAAGTCTCCAATTTACAATTACAGTATAGGCAGTCTACTGTAAAAATATGGGTTACATTTTACCATTTAAAGGTGGATAAGGTTAATCATATGACCGGTAAATTATACGACACTAATAAATACTTTTTTAAATACTGTGCAATACGGTGGCTCGTATAGGACACACAAAAATTATTTTTATCTCGTTGCCACGCGATAGTATCTCGTGGTCAGGCGATAATTATCTCGTTCCCACGCGTGGCCACGAGATACATAAAGATTGACAATACAGTAAGACATAGGCCTACATCTTTAATCATTTGGGCGTATTACTGTACACTTGATTAAGATTATGGTCAATTGTTTGCATGATTATGGAGCGGGCTTAATACGCTGTTGTGCAACAGCGACTTTTACAACACTCATAGGCCATGTTTGTCCAGAGAATGTGGTAACCCTTAACCCTGACCCTAAAAAAATTAGAATTTTCCGGGAAGATAAATACAAACAAGGGCCTCAGTTTTTATTTCAAATGTTTAGTACTTTTGTAATTTATGCATGATTTCTTTAGTTGTGAAGCCTAGTTATTCTTTCTCTTAGCGCCCCCTACTGGTTAAAACTTAAACATATGTACGCCGTGTCACGATAATGAAGATCAATAGCTCTGTTATTTATAATGCACCCGCCCTAACTTTGTCTCAGAATCCTCAGAATATTTTATCGTGAACGAGATTACATTCAACATCGGGGGGGGGGGGCAATATAGGGGATGGGGGTATAATACCCCCCCCCCCCCCCCACACACACACACTTTTGGCAAGGGGAATGATCAGTGTAATCATCCCCCAATATTCAGAGAATAATATTTGTATATTGCAAATGTAATATATTAATAAATAGGAATAATAGACTTTGGTTCAATTTATTAGTTTACTTTGAAATATATCTGAACTAGGGAACACAATACCTTAATTTCTAAACCTTGTAATTAGTCACAATATATTTGAAAATGTTAATAAGTATATATATATATATGTATATATATATATATATATATATATATATATATTTAATGTCATACAGATGGTATGTGTGTGTGTGAGGGTGTGTGCGTGTCATCCCCCCACCCTGGTAGATATATTGATGACATTGTTCAACATTCAATAGATTGTATATTATAATATTTGTATATTGCAAATGTAATATATTAATAAATAGGAATAATAGACTTTGGTTCAATTTATGAGTTTACTTTGAAATATATCTGAACTAGGGAACACAATACCTTAATTTCTAAACCTTGTAATTAGTCACAATATATTTGAAAATGTTAATAAGTATATATATATATGTATATATATATATATATATATATTAAATGTCATACAGATGGTATGTGTGTGTGTGAGGGTGTGTGCGTGTCATCCCCCCACCCTGGTAGATATATTGATGACATTGTTCAACATTCAATAGATTGTTGACTTGGTGTTTCCTAACCCTCCACAAAATTCTACAAAATCTGTTGATAATTTTTTTTTGCGTAAATTTGGTGACAGCGAAACCGAGGGTTTAATTTAACGCATCTCGCCACCACGCGGAGTAATTCCAAAAGGAAATTAATCAGACCATAACTGACGGAAAAATATTATCTGTTCTATGAATTATCATGTAAATGTACCAGTATCGAAATGAGCGATACATACATTATTAGAGCGAGATTAATGCGCCCGTATGGATCCTTTACATTAGGAGCTAAAGTAAATACGACAATCAGTATTTAAAAAAAGAAGTACATATTGAAGCATGGGGGTTAAAAATAAGATCTGGCACATTCTACTTGCCATGCTTTACTTTTGCCTTTGAAACTTTATTTTGATAGTGTTTTGTTATAAGTTTGATTGATTTAATGTTTGCTCGAATATTCGCTACCGTTAAAGCTCTTTCATGCTGAAGGATCTATGAAATTACGTCTCCTGTCTTCTACAATTCGCAAACTTACCCTCCTTCAGTAATATATATCTATATCCGCAGCTGTATTTGGCTAAATTAAGGAAAATTCACATCATTTGTAAATGTCGGTGAAGAGCCCCCACCGTGCAATACAAGTGTACCATAACCGTATATATTAAATAAACGGTCATTTGTTAAAATTAATTTCGTTGGGCATGAACAAAGAGATATATAGGGATAATAACGGTTTGTAATACACATTTGATCCATTTTAACGTTTATATGGATGTTTGATGAGCGGTTGCCGGAAGGGATATAACATTTATAGAATTGGGAAACCAGCGAACCCACAAAGCAACAATTACGTACGGTGCACGTTATTGCATAGGGAGAACAGGCCCCCTCCCCCATCTGATATGACGTAGAGAAGTCACGAGAATTACATACTATATTGGAGAAGTTGGTCAATGTGCCTTATTTTGATTATTTAACGTGTAACTGTCTATATATCAGATTTTTTTGGGGGGATAATGGTAAGCCCTTGGTTACTTGTACATGCGATAGCTGGCTGCCTGGAACTTTCTTCTTACCTCCCTCT
This sequence comes from Sipunculus nudus, assembly GCA_026874595.1. Lineage (NCBI taxonomy): Eukaryota > Metazoa > Annelida > Sipuncula > Golfingiida > Sipunculidae > Sipunculus > Sipunculus nudus. The sequence continues at coordinate 56,117,367 of CM049321.1, forward strand.
GCATGGACCTATAGGAGTCCTTTTGGGAGTTCCCCCAAGAAGTATTTTTTGATAAACACTACTCTCACGAGATTGCTACGGCTGAATGTTAGTTAGTTTTATGGGTTTTTTTTTTAAATATGTAAAGCAAGATGGCTTGTCAGAACAACAAATAGAAATATAAAATCATATGCAAAACTAACCACGTTACCCCGAATGTGTATCATGATAATAAAAGGGCAACTTTAACAATAGATCACATAGATACACTGTGACTGTACCCATAATCAGTGTGTAACTTACACATATAACACCAATCTCTTTCATATGACGTTATGATAATGATAAATTAGAATGATATAACAACACATGAAACACACCTTTCATATTTTGCCTTTGAACAAGAAATAAAGTGATTTCACTAAGTCAGATATTGATTGAAAGCAGAGCTCAAGCGACAGACCGGTCAACAGCTTATACGCATGCGCAGTGACAATTCATGGGCATAAACGTGTCCTTTTTTTCTGCCTATTATGCCACAGTGCTTAGCACAACAGCGGCAGCACAATTTATGTCTTATCGTGACAAAGTAAAACGCAAGCCCAACAAACGTCACATTTGGCTTAACATACTGTGGACCGGGGTGTTACCACTGGTAAGTCCTTCTTGTTTACAAAACCATTCGTACAAATTACTTGTTGTTGTTGTTTATTATGGATGAACAGTTTTTAAAAGGTAAATAAACTCATATGTATAGGCTGTAGATTAGAACAGTATGTTTGTATACACTATATACAGCACATTATATATCCATTACAACGAGTAACAAATGTTCCCTATCCCAACTGTCTCATATATATATATATATATATATATATATATATATATATATATATATATATATATATATGTATATATATTTATATAAGTATAACAAGTATATTTTTCATTTTGAATGTAGCGCATGATGCAAAAAAAACTCCACTGCAGACTTTATACACCATATCGCCCTTGCGATTATCGCGTGAACGTCGTTGGATAGTCGGGTACACAAACCTTTCTTATGCTAATGATTAACTGTTTATCAGGTGACCTCCTATCGCGTTTTAAACTTGTCAACAGCTGAGGCATTTAGCAAGAGTCAATAAATATTGACCTGTTGTCAACACAATATACGCACAGGCTCAAATACATGGTATTCAATCTGCATTTACTGTCTTTGATATAGGAGTACATTTAGCTAAAAAAAAATTAGTCAGGTACTTAAACCATTCTGAGAAACATTTTTAGATTACAGGTGACAATTGTTTATTTGTTCATTTCTAACTTGCTGCAAAAAGCTTGTATTCGCACTGCCCAATACATTAAATATCGAACAACATCGCATTCTAGTGGAATGTTTACAATTTTTACGTTATATTTGTAAGGAAAATGTAAAACTATAAAACTCGTGATATTACATTATTTTCATGATTTAAAAGAAAATAATGTACTAGGCCATGCTATCGACAACTGGGCTCTGCTTTATTTTTTGAACCTCTAAAAATGTATGTATCATCACGATGTCTCAACTGGAGGTAGGCATATTGGGGTTGTTTTTTATTTCTATATTCACATTAGTTTGAACTTGATGGTCGGCCAAGTTCAAAATCGTGGATTAAAACTTTTTCTTTTTTTTTGTAGAATAAAATAATGCCCTTTTCTAAGGATTGATTTGCCATTTTTTGCTTGAAATTGTGTATATCCATAGATCATTGACTCCTCCATCTTGTACTCAAGACTGGTGGTGCCATCTGCGATCATTTTCCGGTGGTGTCCATCCGTACGTGTGCTTTGTGTGGAACTTGCTTATATCTTCGAAATGGTTCAAGGTAATGGTCTGAAAGTTGGCATGTCCATCCATCTTGAAAATTTTCTCTTAAACCAGATAGGTGGCGCCACTTACCTTCCCGTTTCCGTAGAATAAATTACTGCTCTTTTCTCAGGAGTGATTGGTCGTATTGGCCTTAAATGGTGCATATCCATAGATCTTGGACTCCTCTATCTAAATTATAGTTATTTGATAACAAAAAACTATTGACTTCTTTATTCACTCCCCTAGACATTTCAAGCTGCCTAGTGTTACAGAATCTGATTGTTTTCCATTACAAAATTTATGTTCATCACGCATACGCTATCTGTTGAAATTAGGTTCCGTAACACATGAAATAAACACACAAACAAACAAACAAACAAGCATGTTTGTTGTCCAGAGTGTATAACCAGTGAAAAAAATACCTCTATTAAACTACGTATTTATAATATTGATTTAAAACTCTAATAGTTACTCTTTCATTCGTATTTTTTTAAAGATAATATCAAATTTCTTATTTTTGCAGGTACCTGGCACTCCCTCTAATACAGCATTAGATAAAATTCAAGACCTTGTAAATATCAAGATATATAATAAAAACAAAGAAGCATCCAAAAGAATCATTTATATAACGTTTAGTATCAATTAATACTGATGGAAACATGTCTTATCGCTTTGAATAGTTTTATTTAATTTTAAAAGTAATTGTATACTTAACGTATATATAATATATATTTGACATGTTACGAACAAATAAATGGAATACAAACATTATATATAACATATCAAATATAAGGAATTTTCATTATATATCTTATCAAAAGTTCTAAAAAAATATAGACACAATAGATTTTCCTTTAACCATTAAATAAACTATTCATGAACATTTTCCGTATTGTGCTCTTTATTTAACATTTTAGTTCGTCATTTTGCTCAAGACAATTGTTTTAGGAATGCGGAAATGAAGGTATAATCCGGATATTCAGGCCAACGTTTATTACATTATGCTTTTGTACGCTGCAACTGATACACGAGATTCATCAAACTCTCGTTCAGTATATTTCCTTTATTAAAAACACAGCATCTGAAAATTATACCTTCATTCAACTCACTAGCTTTAAATTATCATTTGACGACAAGAGCATTGTAGGGCGAAATTCTCAGAACTTTCCCCTCAGGCATGTTGTTTCACGGTACCAGTATGACACTTCATCGACAAATCATGTCTCTAATAAAAGAATATAAATAAATAGTCCGGGACTCGGCGATTATATATATATATATATATATATATATATATATATATATATATATAAAACATCAAATCTGATGAAGTATGCTCAATGACTGCCTTGACGATTTAATTTGGTGGTTTCAGTATCAGTTCATAAATCGCCCTCTCACGATCAAATGAAGAAACATGATGAGTTTCTGACCAAGTTTGAAAAGGTGACTAATTCCCTGCGCTTAACTCATCACGCTGATTACTTAAATAATATGTTTGTGCTTAGACAGAGAGAGAGAGAGAGAGGGTAATTCTAATCAACATAATGAGTTAAATCCTCATTTGCTCTCAGATATCATGGCGCTTGTGACGTGCATTACCTTCCTGAACCTATTTTACACAATAACAAAACACCCTTTAGCTTCTCTCTGTTTATCTTACCCAGTATAAATTAAAGAAATATTGTTCCAGAGGGAGCTGCTGCAAAACATTCGGTGTGATATATATGTAAAATAACGGCCAAGAATAAAGCTTGTTTGTTATTTAGCACTTTTCATATGAAATCCATTTTCCAATTTAAATGTATTATTTCCCCAAACAGGTAAAGTAATAAAAACACGACGGTTCTTAAATGATGATGGCGTGTCCGTGTAACCCTTTGGTTCTTTGAATGGAAAACCACACACAGTGACATGAACACATATTTACCTTTTCTGTTTTAATAGATTCAAATGATTGCAAGCCGCAGGCGTGTTCAGAGATTGACTGCTTGTGCGACATGCACCGATAATCCGCAACATCAGCATGAAGTTTTAGTCTCGATATTTTGCTCAAAGCATCACCCAAACTTTAAATTCCGAAATACATTGCAATAACTCGAATATTAACATCAGATTTATCGTTTTTGCAATCCGGATGAATCAGGGAAATAGTAATAACAGTTAGATCTTAAATATCAATTCTCCATCCGTATCCAAACCATTTGAAACAGTGATGAACTTTTTCTTTTCCAGAGATCTTTATCTTTCATAAATTACCACATCAGATCTTATGATTATTTAAAGCCATTGTAACTGCTTGTTGAACCTTGACGTCTGTGTATTGTCACCCAATGTGAGGAGAAAAATACAACTAATACCCACGTGAATACACTTCATTTCATGACACATTTACAAAGATACATTAAATTCCAACGAGAAAGTGTTTGCCATCCCAAATCGAGTTGCTTCAGGCACATTGAAAATACAATGACTCGGAAAAGCTACAGTTCACAACCCTGATAACCCTAATCGTTGTTCATCAATCTACAATTTAATTACTCATGTTATTAATTATGTTGCAAGGTTATTTTTCTGTTAAGTGAAAATTTGTTTTAAAGGATTGGTTTTATAAGAAATGTTTCTGGTTACTATAATCGTATGATTTAATTTTAGGTAATACCAGGAAAGTTTAAGGAAGCTGATTGGAAGCTCTATCTAGGGTCCATGAAATTTAGAGAATTGTGAATTGGAAGCTCTATCTAGGGTCCATGAAATTTAGAGAATTGTGAATTGGAAGCTCTATCTGGGGTCCATGAAATTTAGAGAATTGTGAATTGGAAGCTCTATCTAGGGTCCATGAACTTTAGAGAATTGTGAATTGGAAGCTCTATCTAGGGTCCATGAAATTTAGAGAATTGTGAATTGGATTCATCCTTTTAAAGTTCAGCTTACAATTATATATAGCTCCTGTAGCTCTGATACAGCAAAAGCAATTGCTGAAAAGCAATGTTGTCGAAACACTGTTAAGCCTAGCGATACAGATTTTGCTAAACCAATAAGCTGTGAATCGACTCCTGTTTACTTATATTAGTTGCCAATAAAGGAAAACATTGTCTTGAATATTTTTCCAAACGTATTAAATTTGAGAGAGTCTAGACATGTCCCTAACAAACTCTGATCTTGGTCCCTATAGTTCCAGTTTGTGTAATTGGTCAGCGAAAAGATAAATAGGATAACATACTTGACTACATATTTTGCACCATGACCAGGCATCTTTGACCGTGTTAAGTCTAGCTCCTTTACTGTATAAATTGAAGTATCATATCAGGTGTATAGATAAGTATCATATGAGGATATTTTAACAGACAGTCAAAATAGATCAGGCTATTATGTCTGGACCCGGTTGGAAAACTGCGTTGGCATACCGATCCACATAATTTGAAGTACACTTTAATTTTCGATTGGCGAGTCTCTTGTCTGTCGCAAAATCCTATGATACCTCTTTCCGTGATAGTTACTTTAATTTCGATAATTTCCCTAGATCTGTTCATTCTTCACATATATGGTTCAATATGACTTCGTTATTAGAATTTTTGTCCGTCCAAACATCTTCATTCATGATTCAATGAGACTTGGTCTTCCTCACTTAAAAAATGACATATTTTCATTAAATTAATCACACACAGCCTCTCAAAAAATATATTTGAGGTATAAACTGTAACAGGATTAATCTAGTTTTGTTTATTTGTGTTTTCTGAAAATGCTCATGTATCAACAGCAAATATTTTCATGTTTTTTTTTTTAAATTTGTATAGACATTGATGTTAAGGATTTTATTATCGCATGTATCATTTTTCTTTTTTTTTATAATTTCCGATTAAACTAAACTATCACTTCACTCACTGGTAGAGATTCAGTCTAAGAAGTCTAAGAAATCAACATATTGCTGCTTGAACCAGTGTTCTGTCTGTCAGATCTTTAGCAGGCAAAACCTGAGCTTACAAGCTGTTCATTAGTGTGGAGCCGATTTGCGCATCCATTACGAACTTGTTTGTAACTTATGGACCCTTACTTCCGTAACTAAATTGCGTCATATCATTTTGATATGACTTTCGATATTCAGCTACCTTGTGTCCATCCCTCAACATAGTATTAGCTTTGTTTCCATATATTAAAAATTATACTTGGGCATCATAGTGTAGGGATACTTGACTCTCCTTTGATGAGATAGTAGACGGCAATCCAACAAATTACGTTGTTTAAAATAATCAGACTTTTTTTCTTTATTTCTTTACCATTTATGATAAAATTGATATAGACGTTTCCAGGAGTGGCTTCAGGAATATTTCTAAGATTCAAAATTCCCTTAAATATTACAGACGTTTATCACTGCACATTGTTTCAGCACCTACGACTCATTTAAGCATAAATTTTTACCAATATGTTTTGGAATAATATTCATAAATCACATTATAGAAAATAAAAACAGTAGTTCTTTGACGTTCGATGCAGCAATCGCAAAATCGGGGCCATCTTACGAAATTGGCCCAGTTACTGATCACAATGGATTAATGGGAGTTCGGAGGATTTTGATTTGTACGTACAAATTTGAATGTCTGCTAATGGAAACTACCCTATAAAGTTGAATGCTTCTTGAAGATACTAAGCAATGTGACTGTAATATTTCCTTCGTCTATGCAACTGTCTTTTAAAGTCAGCTGATCCTCTGCCTTATTTGAAGAGCTATATGATTTCTGCACTCTGTGAATTAATTATATGCATTTCTGCGAAGAAAAGGGTCTTATGACGCTCCTGTTTCTGATGGACGGTTTATATATCTACAAGATGTTAGTAGATATGGTTCATGTGTGCATGTTCACAAACATAATAATATTTAAACGAATGTGGTATGTTGCATATGTGACAAGGTTAAAAGGTAAGTAGGTGCTGCTGGCGCAATGGAAAGATTATCGATTAAACATCGTTGTATCCTTGGCCTGCAGGAGGTGCTATGTGATAACCTGTTCTCATTATTGAACATATGACAGGCGAGGCATAAATCAAAATTAAACATATATCTGACTATACCAACACAGGACACATTGTAAATCGTATTCATAGTCATGTCCTGCATTTATCGCGTTTGATATAGTAATTACATCCTTTTAGTAGTTTCATAGCTGAACCAGTTCATAACAGGAGAGGACGCAAGATTTTTTTCTTTTATTTGGCGATAGATTTTAATGAAGAATAAATCAGCTATTCATATTCTTTAATACAGTAATGAACCCGGAAACTAGTTTTAAAAAAATATACTCGCAAAAACTAATTTATTTGATCCTGGACCCAGGTAATGGAAAGAAAGCCAGGCGACCTAATAATATCATATCACTTTCATCGGTTGATTATCCTTTCATGCGATAGCACTAGAACCTATAGTGCATGGACATACAAAAGGAAAATATCAAACGATAATCACAATATGCACTGAAGGCAATTGACAAGAGTTTGGACCTAACTCTTTTACAGTAAAACAAGACTTTAAGCGTATTACATAGAAAACTATTTAGACAATATATTGCAAATAAGATATTTATGTAATAAGATGTGTACACATCATTGAAGTACAAATGGTTAAACATCACTGATGATGTAGTGCGGGGCACACAACCCGCAATTTTTAACATTAGGTGAAGCATATTCTTCCGGATCATAATGTTACAATACCTAGTACAATTTGCAAACTTGTAACTGGTAGCCCTGTATAATTCAAGTATTACATATTCGTAGAAGAATATTGATGCAATATATTGCAAATAAGATATATACATGTTTATATTAAGATATGTATATTTTAACCTTTGCACACACACAGATATATATATATATACATTGTATATATGAATATATATGCAAGTATCTTGACACTAGTTGCACTGATGTGAAGGAGTCATGGATGTGTTTGACTGCTGGAGTGAAGACCAGGTGATAGTGAAACTCTGTTTTCTTTCAGTGGGTCTTGTGTTTTAAGAGTTTGTGGTGGCGTTAAAACCTATGTTTAAAGAACCTCCAGTCACACCAATGTGCGTATGAACTGTACCGTTGTTGTGCACGTCAGCTTGGTAGACAATGGACCATGCTAGGCATTTCCCCATTGAGAGGGCAGTCAGATTTTGCACCGAAGTTGCATAGTTTTTGTTGCTTCGATTCGCACACACACACATATATATTTGTATATATGTGTGTAAAGATAAAAGGATGGGAAAGAGATGTACAGAAAAATTCGGTTAGGAGAGACAGGGAATCAAACCGATTTCGTCGGACGCTCTGCCTCTGAGCTAAAGGCTCTCCAAAGACCACTCCCAACAGCATCCAATATTAAAGTTCAAATTGTCAGGAACAATACTGTAAACTCATTCTCTTATTAGTTTAACAGCACCCACACTTTGAGTTGCAATAAAAATGTTATATAATATATGTTCATATATGTGTTTATTTATTCTCATTAAGGTGAGCTTTAACTTATGCAGATCGAGTATGAGTAGCAAAGACTGCTTGTCGGTAATGATTTTTTACTGCTACTGTGTAGGAGGTTCCAATACGATCGCATGGCGATTTCAGAGATATATTATTCATTTTTATCCTGAACCTTATTTTCGAGCTACACAGCCACATATATCCCAGTTAGTATTCACATGCTTTTAATCCTCGATGAAGATGGTAATGGAGGATGCTGAATGACGCGGGTGGGGTGAGGAAGGAGGGGTTTGAGAATTCGGTGTTTCAGAGGCGGGGCGGCTCTCTTGGTATCGCTGCTCGATCGCACATATCTGGGTTTCCTTCTGTCCATGTTTGCGCTATATCTCACATAAGACTGATTTTTAAGAACACACTATTTGCGCACAGTAATCATCATAAATGACAGGTAAGCCGTGAATACATGATCAAGAAGGAATTTAAAAGTGATCAGTAGGCCTACCTGACCCGTGATACCAGTCATATGTGATATTGCACTACAATGACCACCTATCCTATTACATCGATATCGTTGTAAACAACCTGTAATTTTACAATTTTTAATGCACCGGAGAAAAAATAACAGCACAGAGTACATGAGATCTTGCACATCAAAGTGTAAATCCGTCTGTATGATAACAAGTCATTTCCCGTGCTTCGAAAAAATAGGTTATGGTTCACGTAAACCTTGCGAGACATAGTTTAATGCTGTTAGAATTCAACAAACGTACAGGGGATATGCTGAATTATGACGGAACCTATTTCGCACATGGCAGGTTTTGTGAGAAAGTAAACAAACATATTAATCGGCCTGACTTATCTTAAGACATGAGTAGTCACACATATTTGCATCCCCAATAAGCCGATTCTCGACATTAAAGAGCATGACACTCTCAATGGTCGATAGACTCTCGTCTGTGACAGAATTGTAAATTATATTTCTTTTTGACCTTGACCTAATTTTCAAGGTTGTGGATTCCATGACTGATTCCTTACTTTTGTTTGTTTCCGTCGATATTATTAGATGCCAAATATGGATATTTTCAAACAATGAACATTCATATTGATAAAAATCGCAGGTAATGTATTTCAACCACATCTATACTTGGACCTTGAATTATCTGTCAAGCTACATATCCTGTTCCGGATTACCAGTGGGTCACCAAGGCCTGGGGATCCGGGATTGGAAGACTGTGTTAGAGAAACGTCCCTTACTTTTGTTCATCAATTACATAGATCTGATTCAACCTCTCCCCATTAATGAAGGGGGACCTAAAGAAATTCATTTGGTCGTTTTTTTTCCATGCGTGCGTTTGCGCTAGGTCTCCAATAAGAACAGAGTGATAGGAACAGGTAATATGCATGTTTGACTTTTAACTCATTTTCAAGGTCATGACTGGGGAAAGCTTTCCTTGTGATTGTTTAACGACTGTATCCTAATGGTCACCTGTAAGTCGTATTTGTTGATTTAGGATTGTTGTCAATTTAACATGTGATCACTATTCACTATACGTACATCATTTTTTTTTCATTTACTTTATATAGCGTCCATGGTGAGACCACTGTCGGAAACTGTGCACGTGTTAAAATTGTGTCCAATGCTTGAAATGTGTTCCCTTGGCACCTCTGATTGCCAAGGGACCATCAGCTGTTCTGGAAAATTATAAAGATTCAACAAGATATTACACCATTCTCCTCCACCTGTCCTCAGTACTTTATTATCCAAAGTATGAATTATATGATGATGATGAAAATGATGAAGATTAAAACCAGGATATTTAATCACAATATGAATATATTACATTCATTATTATATGCATTATATATGCATATAATGGGCATATGGTCACAGTTTGACAATATTTTCCTGATAAAAGTATCTTATACAAATTATAATCACATAATATACTTACATATTATGTATTTGTAAATATGGTTACATGGTGTGATTACATTTTAGTACTGAATATTGAGTAAAAATATAATTCTAATGTAATATAATTATATAGTATTATATAAATAAATGAGTAAATAATATAAAATATGTTATTTTATCTTCTTTCAAAAGTTACAGGTTATTCTGCGCTTCTATCAATACCTTAAGTAGATATTTTATGAAGAATCCACTGACCAAACAAACACATATTTCTCCACGCAACTCTCGAAACATTTCCGCAAGTTTCTTACATGTTGATCCGAGTGTCCCATGTCCTTCCTGTTAAGCAGTTTCATCAATATTGCCTATGCATGCGTTCTCATTCGGCTATTTTTATACCCGGTCTACCGTGACAAAAATCGAATACCCAATCAATATTTTTTAATTTTGTATTTTTCCAGTTGCCATGTTAAACTATGCACCATTGCCTTATGTGTTTGATCTCACCATTAAAAGCCAGCAGTCTCGGATGGAAACCTTGGACTAAAGTTTTCACGTACACTCAGTGTAAGGTTTGATAAAGTAACAGCCAGATGATTCATGTTTGCCACTTGATTAAAACACGTCGAGCACACATTCTTTTTATTTTTGCTTTGGGCATAGAAATCTACGATACAGCGACATCTATTGGGCAAATGATGAATCCTTGCGAATCCTTCTCAATGTAAGTTAAATGTCACGTCTTAATGTATGGACACAATTTACTCCCTTTTATCAGATTAATACTTTGGCATGATACTTTAGATATCACCACAACATGTCTTAAATTTCTACCCGTTTTAGCTGTATTCTGAAGTAAAAACGAACTGTACGTTTAAGACATTTCACACTTACCCTAGATAACGCCCATGAGTGGAGGGTTTATAAATGGTAAGACCTATGCATCATGAGATATTGTGTAAAACAGCGCAGAAAACAATCGATCGGTCTGGGGAAATTTTACCTTAAATGTGTAATACACTGTAACGTCATATGAGCTAGATTACATCGGAAATTAAATTAAACGTTTTAACTTTGAAGATGCCTTCAAAGGACACATGAATAAAAAGTTCACAAACGTTTTCTCTGCTGAAGTTTCGAGCTGCCTAATTAACTTTATTATTTTTTAACGCCTACCGCATGGATTTCCGATTAAAAAAAGCCTTTCTTGATGAACACTGGTTCGTTCAGGTTCTCACGGTTGGCAAGGATACTATCAATTTTAGTTAACAACTTTTTTCTGTGCTAATACATGTCAGCTTCACTAGTAGTCTGTTGATATGAGCACTTTTTTTCACTTGTTCACCTTTCACATTAATTTTATACCTCCCCTGGTCGACCCCGCATCATAGATGTGGAACGCGACCTTAATGTAAGTTCAATATTAGATGAAAAAGACTCGTCCTTGTTTTATCTTACATTGCAACATACTTTAATCATTCCATGGTGGGCTTAGGTCAATAATGGGTTATATCGATGTTAAGTCATGTTAATGCAACATGACCCAAACACAACCGCTTCCACCGTAGACACGTGTACTTCCCCAAACCATAGATGTTAGATATCACCGATAGGTTAAGCTAGTTAAAGGCAAAAGGTCTATTCTTATTTTAATTTATTACTAGAACACACGTAACTATAATTCCTTCCATATTAAGGAATACTGATATATCTAATGAATAAAAAGTATCACAAATCGTTCAGAACGTATACTGTTAAGCGAATGATACGCATGGTCTATTTTCTTCAGATCTGGAAAATAAGGTTGTTAAAGAATGGGTCATCTTCAATGACCTGGTCCTTTTTCAGTAGTGGTCTCTCTGTTCCACTCACACAATGTCCTATATTATTTCATTAGTCACTACATAAGCAAATGTGCAGTTTTCGTCATTTGCACATCTCACATAAGGTCATTTATATTATATTTCATTTGAAGAAAAAAGAATATTGAATGCGAACAAAGGGCCCAATGATATAATGTAGCTTAACATATAGATTATTAAATGTAGTTGACCATATGATGCAACCGTCTCCAACATGAGGATACTATCTAGTGGCGTTTACAAAAGTTAAATAAAACAGGGACAATGATTACACACTTAAACTGATAACACGCGGGGCCCTTTTCTCCCAGATTCTCTCTTATTTTCTGAAACGTATCTGATCAGTTTCATAGCTAAATATGTTGGGTTACATATCTCGATTGACTGGATTGTATTGTTTTTTTTTTCGATTTCATGGTATCATTTTGCTGATTAAGTAGAACGATCAAATTCGGGTTATTGGGTTCTTGGATTATTGTTACTGTATTAGTTGTGGAATTTTGTTACAATTATAAACACTTAAATATGTCATAGCACTATCACCATGATGTACTGAATCAATGTTATATGATGCGGGGGCAAGCATCTATGGCCAGCAAAATCATACTTTGACGCTCTGTCAGGGGTTCATAGTTTCCGAAAAGATCAAACTGTGCTCTTGTAGTAGTCACTGACTATCTCAAAAAGCTAAGTGAATTGTGTAAACACTGATATTTGATCAATAGTTTCACCTTAATTTAATAATCATATTATGAAAGACTTCACCCAAAGACAATTGTGTCTTCTTTTGTATTTACTTATCTAACCACCTAACTTGATTCATCAAATTGTAATACGCAACTGAGGAAAAAGAATTTAAGACAATTGTACAGCGTGTTGGTTTATGTTCGATGTATAGGTAAAGGGGAAAAGTGACGTCGTTTAGACAGACCAACATATTTATCATCATACAAGCCCTCATTCATCGTCCGATGGTAAGTAGGTACGGGTAGAAAGGTGTTCATATCGAGTATAATAACAACGCACGAAGTCAATAATGAAGGAAATAGTGTATTCACAACCTGATAGGATATTTAGTAATATTATATGTGCTACACAGCCAATCAGCATTTTTGCCCACCCCATCCATATCATGACGTCGCGTCACGGTTTGTGAGTAACAAGATGCGGTCCTCCGTGGTACAGACCACATTTGCGATCGAAGTACCTTTCCAAGCCGTCTGTCTCATGCCAGACGTGGTCAAAGGTTGTCCCGCAAGACTGTTACCCAACCCTACTCCCTCTTACAGGATGTGGGGGGCACCAGTTCACAATGCTCTGAACCGAGACTCAGACCATCGAATCAGTTAGATGTTCCATACTAAGTGACCGAAATGTAATGGAAATAATATGTATATACAGCAGAACCTCGAATTTTGTTTTTCCGAAATTGAGTAACCAAAGTTTACCTATATTTACTAAAAGTAGAAATACGAGATTCGGAATATATATCTTTTCCAAATTACCGAATTTATTCCCTAAACTGTTCGGATATTCGAAGTTCTTCCGTCTTATATATGAATATATATAATTGTGCATTTGTATATATATATATGTCGCGGACCGGGGGTAAGGCAGGTCCGCTCCATGTCAAAGGAAGAACCCAAGACAAAGTGGATGGATGAACTTTATTCTGAAGAAGAAAGACCGTGGTCAGCTTGTTGCCAACAAGAGGAGCAAGGCTGGACTCACATTCAATTGATCGAACAGATATTATAGGTTACAATATCCGTATATCAGTCCACAAATATTTTAGTTATAATTAAGTTTCGTGGCTAACTGTGTAGTGTAAGCTCCATATGTCTCACATATTACTATTAATCTTAAATCGCATAGGTAGCTTATACACCCATTATACGTGGATTATACATTATACATAGATACACTTATTTATGAATATATTCATATATGGCATATGAAAGCTATTAATGCAACCATATCAGTATGACAGGACTTCACAATCCTACATAGCATTAGTACAGACCTCGCATCAAATTAATCTGAACACGGGCCTATCTAAATGATCTGTTTCCCTTATCAGATATACTATGGATATTTATGACGAAATAAACGTTCTAAAATTTAAGGAGATGGGGTTTTGTGCCTTCATAATAGTTACAGCGAAATATGAATGATTGCGTGGAGGTTAGATGGCGGGCCCGTCAGGGAAAATGTCTGTTTAATGCAATAGACTACGGCGTATACTATCTTCTCTCTACCACTTAGATCATGACCCTAAAGAAACGTAGGGTCGTATAATTCCCTGTGAAATTAGTCTAATGGAAAAACTCCCGGCTTAGCGTGATGTAAACATCATGATTACACATTAAATAAATTAATCTGGGTAATAGGTTTTGAGGCTATGAGACACCTGTCTTTGGCGCGTAATTCGTGCAGTGAGGGGGCTGAACGCTGAGGAATCGTGCTAGAAGTTATGCTGCCCTAAAAGTAAACACATCAGGATCTGAGCGATGGGTATGGAATATGGATAAACAATTTACTAATCGAGGTGAAATGGAGGCGTGGGAGCAAGCTAGAGGCGTGAATCTATACAGCTAAACCGGCATCACTTTGTACAGTGCTCTTTTAAGCGCACTACTTCGGTTGGCGGAAGGTAAATAAAAATGCATCAACAAAACAGAAAAAAAGTTCTCAGCTGGATGGCGATGAGCGAGAGGTAAGTGGTATCCTAGTAATTTCAGTCTAAATTCTTTTAAAAATTATTGACAGTTAGTTATGATGTAGGAAAACTATCTTATAAAAGCTTAATACCTTATCTAGCATGAGCTGTCATAGTAAATCTATCGTAACACTTGTGAAACTCGTTTCAATGAGAAAACCTTCGTATCACTATCAGTAATGTTATTGTTCTTAAATGAACGTAGAAGAATAACATTGTAACGCTACTGTTACTGCTAACTGATAATTCTTATATATTTTATTACTTAATTATACCACTGATTAATCTGGTTTAAGTAAACTATATCCCGTATAGCGGATTTGAAAGTTTTAGTGATATTGCACTATAAATTCGGGTTTAACGAAGGGAGCTGGAAGGCGGATTAGTACAAACCTCGGCGGTCAGATGGCAGCACCGGCAGCATCGTGTAACAGGACTGTATAATGCGTCAAATGGACTCATTCGCTTGGTAAAATGTTATACTGAGGGATTCACATGAATCATAATTAATAATCGTTATTAATAATAAAAGAATTTGTTTGCACCTTTCGTGTTAATATTTAACATTTAAAATGAGGACTATTTTGGAAAGAATAGACATAATAAGAATGTTATTATATGTTTGGATGGAATTCCAATAGAAGGAATTTACATAAACCTTTCGTAATCATAATACATACATCCCGTATGTGAAACGCGTGGATGAAAGAGTGATTAGTACATTAGTTTCACTCTTGACTGCCAGATGGCGATACTGTTGACTACTGGCCTAATCGATGCCTTTGGACTAAACTTATATATTTATGAGACCAAAAAAAATATAATTATATAACTATCTATAATAATACGTGGCAGGCGGTTCTGTCACTGTACAACTAGTTACTAGTTGTGGCTGGAATAACCCCTGGTGTGAACGGTTGCCGGCATACCGACCGAAACGGACGCTAAAGACATTCCTGCAGCCGGGGGGGGGGGGGGGGGGAAGAGAGAGAGAGAGACACGTGCTTACCAGCCTATTAAAGTGGCCGATTTTTAAGTAAAATAGACTGGGCAATTTATACTAAACCCTTGCAGTTAACCCAACATATAAATGGGCGCAATATACGAGATGCCTGCACGAGATAACTGACTGTTCTATTTCTTAAAAAATAAATAGGATACACCTGGGAAAAACTGACATATTCTCTGTATTCTTAACCATACAAGAAATGCGAAACCAATATATTGGTATTAAACCGACATTCTAGGCCTTGAAACATTCATTAATAATAATTATTCCTTCACTTTAGGGTATCGGGGCAATAATATACGGTTCCTACCTGAAGAAGAAAGACCGTGGTCAGCTTGTTGCCAACAAGAGGAGCAAGGCTGGACTGACGTGACAGTTCCGAGACCTCGTGGACGTTCCGGAGCTGTCACGCCTCATTGCCCAAACCACCCCAAAACCGGTCCGACAAAACATCGTATTCTTTCTCCCAGGATTATCGCCGGCCACGTATGCAGGCCATACTACGCAAGGGAAGGGGGGACTTTACTCGAGTGTCACTCCGGATTGACAGACAAAATGAAAAAAAAACATGGGGGTTAATTTCCCCGTGTTACACCCTCCCCCTGTTCGAAAAAGTTGTCGACCCGACAACTAAAGTTATGCCAAAAGAACTCTTGGCTTCTTTAAGGCGAGAACATGGCCATATTAATAGGCCTAATTTCAGACAAAGTCTCCAGACCGGTACCATATTGGAGGCTTTCTGATTCGGTCTGATCGTCTTAGTCCAGAGGCACTATCTCCTGTTGAACGACTATCTGCACTAGTCTCCACACTTGCATCTCTACCATCAATTAAGTCACTTGAGGATTCAATGATCTCAGGTATTTGTATAGCACTTTCATCAGTTTCTGTGCTTATTACAGGGGTAGTATCAAGAATTGAAATATCTTGATTAAAGGTGCCTTCGCCCTCTGGGCTAGGAGTGGAAATAATTAAAGGATCTTCCTGGCTTACTGGGTTTAAAGGAATATTAAGAGGAATTGAAGGAGGGATGATGATATACTCATCATCGGAATCCTCATCCGGACTCTCAATTTCATCTGGACTATCTACATGCACAGTCCTCAGGTCAGGTTTTTGGTTTGCTTGTTTGGGAACATTAGCGGTTGGAGTTTGAGTGGTGTTAATTGGAAAGTTATTAATGCATAGTAATAAATTACGGTGAAGGGTACGTACTCCATCGGTTGTACCTTCCTTTTGCACTTGATATACAGGGATATCACTGTTGGGTTGCCCTACAACCGTATAGATTGGGGTTTCCCACAAGTCAGCTAGTTTTTGTTTGCCTGTTAAGTGGACTTTCCGCACAAGAACTTTGTCTCCTACCTGTAGGGACACGCCTTTAATTTTACAATCGTAGCGTTTCTTGTGACGTTTCTGTGCCGTGGAAGAATTGGTTTGGGCCTTTCTATAGGCATCGGACAATGCGTCTTTTAAGGACTGAACATATTTGGAATAATTAGTATCAGTATGTTTGTCCTCTTGATCCAACCCCAGAATTAAGTCTACTGGGAGTTTGGGATGACGGCCATACATGAGAAAAAATGGGGAGAAACCCGTGGTCTCATGTTGAGTACAATTATAGGCATGGGTGAGAGCGTTAAGGTGGATTTTCCAATTGGATTTCCCTTCTGGCTCTAAGCAACCCAGCATGTTAAGTAATGTGCGGTTAAACCGCTCACATTGCCCATTCCCCATTGGATGATAGGGCGTGGTCCGACACTTTGTTATCCCCGCTAAACTACAGAGTTCTTTGATGAGCTTGCTCTCAAAGTTTCTGCCCTGATCAGATAGAATTCATTGGGGAAATCCATAGTGGCATATAAATTGATCAAATAAAATTTGGGCGGTTGGCTTGGCTTGTTGGGTTTTACAGGGGAAAGCCCTAGCATATTTAGTAAAGTGATCCGTTACTACAAGTTTATTCTCTATGTTACCCTTGCAGGGCTCTACTGATAAGAAATCTATACAGAGCAATTCTAAAGGTGCAGTTGATGAAATGTTAACGAGAGGAGCCCTCTGATTGGCCGGGGTCTTCCTTCTGACACATCGCGGACAGCAAGAGATGTATTGAATGATGTCTTTTGACATTTTAGGCCAGAAGTACCGATCTTGAACTAGTTTGGTAGTTCTGGTTTGGCCTAGGTGTCCCATGAGATCATGTAACCCATGGAGAGCCAAGCTACGCAAAGACTCAGGTGAGACGACCTGGTAGGTAAACTGATTGTCTACAATTCTCTTGCGACATAGAATATTCTGACGTAGTACAAACTGCTTTGCTTGTCGCTGGTATATTTGCCAGCTGGGATCCAATGATCTGGTTTTTGAGAATTTGATGTCTTGGCCTGCTTCAAGGCTCTTGATTATCTTACTAAGAAGGGGATCTTCAAGTTGCTTGTCTCTAATATTAATTTGAGCCCTTGGAAGGTCATCTGAAGAGGGCAACTGATCAATTGGTGCAGGGGTGCATTGTAAGCCAATAAAAAATGGTAACTGGCAATTACAAATTGCATTTACGGTGTCTGTGGAGAGATGGACATTCTCGTGACTTGGGGACCTGGACAGTGCGTCAGCGTCAATGTTAATTTGGCCTGAGCGGTATTTAATGTCAAAGTTGAAATTTGCCAATTCGGCAATCCACCGCTGTCCAGTGGCATCAAGCCTAGCTGATGAAAGAACATAGCATAATGGGTTATTGTCTGTTTTAACAGTAAACGTGCCCCCATAAAGGTAATCTTTAAATTTCTCAGTGACGGCCCACTTTAAAGCCAGAAATTCCAGCTTGTGGGCAGGATAGTTACACTCAGAGGGTCTAAGGCTACGGCTAGCGTAGGCAATGGGAAGTAGTTTACTCTCTTGTTCTTGATATAGAATAGCACCAAGACCTGATTTGCTAGCGTCCGTGTGCAGGACAAATGGCTTTGTAAAATTGGCAAATGCCAGTACAGGGGCTTTGCATAATAAATCTTTAATTCTTTTAAAGGAATCCTCCTGTTTTGTACCCCATGTAATGGAGGTGGTTTTTGGTGTGTACCTACCAGGTTTACTCTTCTTTTTAGGTGAGATGCCCTTAAGAAGGTCATGGAGGGGACGTGCTTACCAGCCTATTAAAGTGGCCGATTTTTAAGTAAAATAGACTGGGAAATTTATACTAAACCCTTGCAGTTAACCCAACATATAAATGGGCGCAATATACGAGATGCCTGCACGAGATAACTGACTGTTCTATTTCTTAAAAAATAAATAGGATACACCTGGGAAAAACTGACATATTCTCTGTATTCTTAACCATACAAGAAATGCGAAACCAATATATTGGTATTAAACCGACATTCTAGGCCTTGAAACATTCATTAATAATAATTATTCCTTCACTTTAGGGTATCGGGGCAATAATATACGGTTCCTACCTGAAGAAGAAAGACCGTGGTCAGCTTGTTGCCAACAAGAGGAGCAAGGCTGGACTGACGTGACAGTTCCGAGACCTCGTGGACGTTCCGGAGCTGTCACGCCTTATTGCCCAAACCACCCCAAAACCGGTCCGACAAAACATCGTATTCTTTCTCCCAGGATTATCGCCGGCCACGTATGCAGGCCATACTACGCAAGGGAAGGGGGGACTTTACTCGAGTGTCACTCCGGATTGACAGACAAAATGAAAAAAAAAAAAACACGGGGGTTAATTTCCCCGTGTTACATATATATATTTATTTATTTATTTATATGTGTGTGTATGTATACAGCCATGTCACGTTATTGCGTAAAACTATAAACATTTCCTTATGACCATAAGCAGATATCAACATAAAGGCCGCGATAAGGATAATACCTTTTTCTTATGTCTGGTCTAGTGACAGCCAAAATATCAATATCACGCGAGTTCTAACTTTTGCCCCATGTATACGTTATGGTCAGACCCTATCTTACATGTGGTATATCCTACAGTCAGCCAGTATATATATCACGTGATTCCTAGCTCTTGCCCCATGAATACATTAGTGCCTGGCGTCATATCAACAATTACATATCAGTGAATAAGGAAAAGTCATTACAGGTAGGTTTTATTATTTTTCCAATTCACACCGTTAAATATATATATCCGTTGTGGCATACGTAATATATATCTTGTAATGTAGACTGGGTAGGGATTCAGTTTGCTGAAGGTACAACCACATACAGGATCTAGGCATGGTGATATATTGATTACTTGATCCTTTGCTGGATTGGAATGAACATTGCATACACCTAACATTATTACGCAAATAAACACGCCTGACCGAAGCTTGTTATGGTCTAAGCTTGTTTTATATCTCGATGTCAAAGTCCACTTCTTATCTATGTTGGAAAACATGTTTATAGCAAAGCCATTTACTCTTCGGAAATCCAAAAGTAAAACGTTATTTATCGCCTGGTTAAAACCTTGTTTGGTTTAAGCTTGTTTCCTGACTCTTTGTCAAAGTTCATTTCCTATCTATTATGGGAAACACGTAAGCTTTTCAATGTTTCTGTTGCTGATGAGAAATTGTTTTCATTCGATATCTAATGAGTTGGATATGGGCTTGCTGGGTGGCACCTGTTCCCGGATTAATAATCTAAACGGATGCCGTGTCAATTCGAAAATTTGTCGTGGAACATCAAAGACCCAAAGTGAGAGTGACGTGATTGATAATCAACATTTCCGGAACTGGGATATGATAAGCATAATATCCTAGACCACCTGTTCATTAATGCTAAGTAATGTTAAGGTATTCATTATGTTTAGGCGATACACTATCCTTTTCTCGTGTTAAAGATGCTTTATCAACGAGAAGATTTCCTTAGCCCGAACAAAATACTGACGAGCAGATTCTAGGCCGGTTTTTTTTATAACTAGGCAAACTTTGTGAAGGGAAATGTTTACTTTAAAAAAACCCGAGAATTAATGAAAAATTCTTAGAACAACACATTTGCGGTCACTATGGTCAAGCTTGAATACTGTGCCGTTGATGACTTACACTCGGGAACTGTTTTCTGTGCCTCACACTGATAAATTCAGTTGTGTGCCAGTTTTAAACTCTTTCCTTGAAACGTATGCCTATCTCAGAACTGTAAGACGGAGTGCAGTGTGGTGATAAAATTTATCTGTTCGTTTAGATAACGCTTTGATAGAGCTCCAGATCAACCACATTCTTGCCTTAAACACCACGTCAAACATAAGATAAGTCATCTATACAAGAACGATAAATAAAAAAAGTATATATTGCTCAAAGGGAATGTAAATCCAGCCGAGATGTAACGCCGAATTGTTAGAACATTGGTTGATGAAAAGATGATGTCGTGTGCCAGTTGAGACTGTTTTCATTATGCAAGTCATAGACCTTGTATGTCGTTGTTGTGCGAAGGTTTCTTTTACTAATAGACTCCGACGTTAGCTTTACATAAAATGTTTAAATTATATCATATAGGTGTATCATCACACGTGTATGGCCATGGACGAACAAGACCAGATTTTACCGGATCACATCCGTGATCGTCTCACGGATCGGCTACCGGACCTACAGAAAAGCATCTCCTTAGAAAAAGGAGTGTTTCTGGACATGCTATGTGAGGAAGAGGTCATCGAGTCGAAAGAATTGAACGAAATTCGGGTAAGCAAAGAACCGAGATAAAAGTTTTTTTTTAAATAAAAAACGTTGTGAATAAATCCTGTATTCTAAAAAAGAAATCAAAATTTTCTCTACAGCTTCCAAAGCCATAACCATGCGGTCGTTACGTACAAAGACCCCAGCACGCATTTTAAGCGAGTCCCGTTGTAATCTGTCTTTAAATAGAATTCAACCTTTATATTGCCGTTTTCGAATGAAAATTATGTTTGTATTAAATAATATATATATCCTAATATTTCTGTTCCAGTGCGGAAACTCCGATGAAGAAAAGGCGGCCATATTGGTAGAATTAATTAAAAAGGGCTCATTTAGGGACTATGAGCTTTTCAAAAAATGCCTCGTAAATACGGGCCAAGGACATGTTGTGTCAAGCATACTTGAGAAAGGTTGGTAATTTATTAATATTAGAATAATATTAAAAATAATGTATTTCAAGTAATAAAATTTCGTCGTTGCTAGAACAGAAAGGAGATATGACACTGATTTTGGTTTTCATTCCCCATGAGAACTATAAATATAACATGATAACAGTGCCATTTATAATTGTATTTGCGTACAACATATTTGCACCACGCCGTTTATTTAATACTATAGCACTTATTTCTACACCAAAAAAAAGAAAGATAAATATCAACGTCACAAAATATTTGTGGCTGTTTTACCTTGAAGCAAAGAATGTGTGTAATCATTTTACATTAATTTACATATTTATTTTTATTTTAATTAAGTCAGAGGCATTTCTGAATGGACTCCAAGAAATATTGAATGATTTGACGGTCAACATGCAAATAAATGTGCACAATCAACTACAAGTAAATAAATGTAGTACCATCAGTCCTATATATATCTTTAAACCTCCCTTGATATACATACATATAAAATTCCAGGAACATACATAAGCGGGTAGCGGGTAGTTAAGAGTCGCATATTAAGAACAATTTTGAAGCCGCAGTTCAGAAAATAAATGGTTCCCGTAATTTAACATATTAAATAATGCAGGCAAAATTTATAACAAATAAAAAAAAGACTAATAACATGTGATATATCAGATAGCCAGTGATTTAGCCATTCCAAGATGAACACACAGGATAAATTACCTGAAACATTTTCTATTCAAATATCTCAAATGCACCAACGACTTAACTGTGACAAATATATAAACACATTTTTTTGCTGACGTGTTCAAATTTGGCAGGCCAGTTTGAGTATACGTTTCTTTTGAATTCAATAACATGTGTATATTTATCCCCTGTACAGTATTTATTGCCATCTTTAGTTAGTTAAGTACGTAACACCATTAAACCAGAAGATATTTCAAAGGTATTGTACAGAGCATTTGGATTATTCAAGAAGAGAGTATTTATTATATACTTTTTTTCAGAAGCATCATTTAGCTCCTGGACGACAAAAGTCAAATTCGTAGCTCCAGTTGCCATAGCTGTGATCGCAGTCATCGTAATGTTTGGACAGTATTTATGGGATCCGGATAATCAAGACATCGATCAGCGGAGACCTATTGCAAAAATGTTCAAAGAAAGGTATAGCAGGATTCCCCAGTATGTGTCACATTATGCGTGGGCTGTAAAACAAACGGAGATATACGTGCCAATGACATGGGTAAGCGTCGACCGGTCCACCACCAAAGTGAGGGAAACCCAACTAAACGACTATCATCAATTGCTGTTGAAGGTAATACACAACCATCCATAACCATTCGTTCTACCAGTAGATAAATGAAAGAAGCTATTTAATGCTTAATTTGCCGTGAATTTTGAAATAAACATATTAAATCCCAAATAAATATATTACTTTCCAAATAATCATATACATTTCTAAATTAAAAAATATATATATATATATTTCCAGAAGGAAGACAATCCACTCTATTTACTGATATCTGGAGAAAGCGGATGTGGAAAAACTACATTTTCCAGAATGCTGGCATACTCGTGGGCAAAATATGTTCTCACGCCTGAGTCAATTGATAATGAGACTAAGTCGGTGATGGCCCATTTTGACTATGTTCTCCCACTAAGACTTCGGGACCTACATCCAAACGACTCGTTAGTTTCATTTTTGGAGAAACAATTCAGCTTTTTAGGAAATAATGAAACTAGCAAAATAACAAGGGCTATAGAGCACAACCCACAACGGACCTTGTGCATATTTGATGGGTATAACGAGATGCCAGATGATGCCCCTCAGATAATATCGGATTTCATAGAAAGAAAAAACCTCTCATTTCATTTGAATTTAATAATAACTACTCGCGAAGAAAAAGCAACAGATATACGACAGTTTCTTGGTGAAGAAGGGACGGAGGCATTGCTGAAGGGATTCAAGTCACAACAAATCAAAGCCTTTATTAATAAATGCTATTCTGGAACAAACAAAAGCAGACATGCATTTCTGAAAAATCTATCGACAAATAATATATTGTTGGAACTATCTAGAAATCCGTTGCAGTTGCAAATGCTTTGTGCAGCTTCGAGTAGCGAGCGAAAGCATTTGGAACACAGGTCTACACTTTATTTAGAATTTTTGATGATCATACTTCGTAGATATGAAAAAGAGAAACTTAATAAGAAAAAACACCTTTCTAATGAGGAAATGCTGAACACTTACAAAGAATCTTTGAAGAAACTTGGCCAGTTTGGCTTTAATGGTTGCAGTGGGAGACGCTTGGAATTAACACACACTGTGCAGTGTGCAGAGAGTATGGCCGGTAAGGAAGCAATGGACCTCGGAATTCTTGTTCATGTCATGCCTGATCAAACCATAGACTCCCCAAAGGTAGAGTTCTTTCACGAAACTTTCCAGTATTTTATTATAGCTCTTGGCATACATCTTGGTAACCCAAGTGACGAAATAATCCAATATCTTCCACCTTCACCATTGAATTTCCTCGCTGGTCTAAATCCCCGATTAGTCAATCACTTCTTGAGCCGCACGCACCTACATGATGATCCTAATGGTAGGAGAGCTGTGGACTACTTTGATCAAACTCCAATTCCCTGGCTTCTCCAGACTGACATGTATGGGACTATTTTGAAAGGATACAAAAGTCTTGAAGAAGCAGAAATTCCATTCAGAATTTTATACCTATCCCCAATCGTTATAAGCACAGGTCCCGATAAAGACACGCTATACAAGTACCTAGAACAAGGTAAAAACATCACATATAACTTCACAGAGGTGCTGTACATAGATCTAGCAATACGATCATGCCCTGCATATCACCAACTTGACATTCTGGAAGGCTGGAACCAACGGCTTACAAAAATATTATCCTTTGCATTTCAATCTGCTTCATTAAAACACATATACATTTGGCCTGCGGACAAGGCGTATGGTATGTTAAAGGATTTGCAACCAGTTTTAACACATAAGTTTGCCATTTCATATTCATGTGACAAGAACGCAACCAGATTAGAGCCTCTTAACATAACAGCGAGTGACCTGTTGTACCAAGGAAGGTTGTCTGCACCTGCACCCCTATCAGGTTTAGTTCGACTGCATGTTGAAGGAATGGACACAATAGATGAGTTTATGCATTTTGCAAAGCTGTTTCCTCACAAAGAAGAAGTTCAACTTGATCTGGGACTCTGTAGTGACACATATAACAGTCTGACTAAAGCTCAGGAACCACAAACTATGAATCATTGGAAGCAATTGAACTTGACGCTAATATTAAGCGAACAGTCGAAAGAAATTATAATTTCACTGTTGAAGTTGTTTCCTTCATTAACTGATCTGCACCTGAGATTATTAATAAGCGGAAGTATAACTTCAAGCAAAGAATCGACCGAACAGTTCGTATATGACATCAGAAATGCGTTTCCAGAACTGAAGGTTACCCAGCCTATTTTGGACTCACTTCAGAATCATAGGCGTTATCAACTTCAGCAGAAAATGTAAAATAAAGAATCGGCTGACGATTTCAGGAAAGGCTTAGAAAAGTATATGATTCTGTAAAACGTCAGCTCTATACAATGGTTACGTTTTTGCAGGAGTTATCGCGTTATTCGCAAGATCAGGCAAACAGAAGCCAAGTGTATGTGGATGTATGCGTAAAACATGTGTACCTATTTCAAATTATAAATAAGTTTATTCACATTTAAATAAATCAAGATTGGTGTATAATGTGCTAGATTTGTAATGGGATTTTATCGTTGACAGCTTGTAGATAAAAAATAAACGTGGACAGGATTTGTAGATTCACCACATATCAGTTTGACATTGCCTTTCTTTCGAAGAGCTTTACCTATATGTTACAGATTGTAAATATGTTTATGTGTATATAGTAGGTAACATGTGGATTTCCTTCACGCGATAGAAAGTAATAAAGTCAATATATATTAAATAGTAAATAATCTATTGGAGAAAACAGATTACAGATAACATAACCCACGAAGTTTTTAAACACCAGCATTAACATGCTGAAAACACCTGAAAGCCACATTTTTAAATGATGGAGTTGTTAATCTTTTGTAACCTTAAATTTTTTTACATCATTACAGATGGTGTCCTCTGTCAGAACTGTTTATATAATGATTAATGTACATGTATACACTTTTGTACTTAATTGTGTCAGTAAAGGTTAAAAAGTCTGCATTATACGCATTATCAGATGTTTTCTCTACTACAGATCCATATTAGCTGTAATTGTTTTTGATAAATCGAAAATAATAGTTATAATAATAATTACTCTGATAAATCTATTGAAAAAATGTTATAATATCTGACTTAGTTATTCCCTAGAGGAGCTGGAGGTACAATACCTGCCCGACCTTTTTCTAATTCCTCTAAATTCATCGTCGGCCCCTCCTGTTTGATCCTCTTTGCCAAGTGCCTTTTAATATTAACATGGCGGGATATTAAAACATCAGGAACTTCCGTAATAAACTTACTTTAAATATTCCTTACGGTCGCCGCTTTCAAAACTATTACTGTTTCGGATAGTAAATAGGGCTGTAAAAGATACTAAGGCATGGTCAAACTTTTCATCTAATGCCCATATTATTTTATGGCTTATAGAAAATTAATGCTCTTCATATAAATGAACGTTGCATATATTGTCAAAAATGATAACCTACAAACAAACGATTTGCTAAAAATTCTACTCTTATCATCCTTCTCAGTCAAACTGACCTATAGTTCTTCCACGTCACGTATGTTGATCACTCCCCTTTATAAAGTGTGTGCCCCGGTGCTTCCTATTGATTTCTATATATATTTAAGGTTTGACATTCATTCCTGTAAAAGCCGAGAGATCTTTGTGTCCCTTGTGAAGTCAATCTGGACCGACGGACTCAAAGAATCATTAAATAATCTACAGCCGTCTTTATAATAATAGAGCCTTCCAAAAGGATCCTAAATATACAACATAACAACGTTACACGAAATCGCTGTAGTTAGAGACAATACCAATTGGTGAATTGTGTACCACTGACTGCACTCCGAAACGCAATACTATAACAAAAACCCTTAACATATATGTATATTTATATATATATATGTATCAGAATCATATATGTAAATAGAGGTTCTTGCGTTATGTACTATATACTTATGTGTAATTACACCTCAAACTTTTTTCCTACTTACCACATAATGAAGAAGCCTTTGTTCTTCCAAAGTCAGTCTAAAAGTGGTCATTCTTACTCTTTACCGAAAGGTCGAATACAGACTAACACGGCTATACCATTCTATGTATGCATAACTTTTAAAAATTGTTTTGCATTACAGATGTGTATCACTTGATCTTGGAACTTCTATAACTTATATAAATCTCATTTGTAAATCAATGACTGGTGTTGATTGTCAAACGAAGGTATGTGAACGTTAGCGGTTATTACCCATGCTCTGTCTGTACTACTTTGGAAATGTGCCTTGAAATATGTTTTCCATAATCTGTGGCTGTTGTAATAAAATTGGAATAAACAACAAATAGATACGCAGAAAAACGTAACTATTTAATCTTTTAATCTAAAAATTGTTGAAAATATTTAAACTCGATGAAATAAAGTAGGGAAAGGAACATAGGACTGTAGAGTGTACCTAATTGTTACATTTAACGGCCTGACATTCTATTTCAAATAAAATGCACGAATAACTGTTACAGACGTGTACCCAGTCAAATGTATCACGCCATTTCATCACGTTTCACCTTGCCCTTGACATCTACCATTCCACAAATGAAATTCGCTATTCTGTATTGCTGACAGGGTTAGAATTAAATACTGCATAGCACTTAATTTATTAAATATTCACATCATAGGAGCTTATGCGGGCAAAATCATTTCCTTAGCGGATGCTTTTTTTGGCTAAATGGGATTCCTTAGGAACATGTAATACTTTTAACTTGAAATACCGGCAACTTCGATCATGAAAAGAACTCCAAGGCAATAGTCTTGTGGGAATTATGGATTTTTGACCAGTCTGTAATTTTAATAGGAATACTCACATAATTATGTACTAAAACCGTTAATGAGCGGAACAGCAATGAATGGAAAACAGCTTGTAATCATGAAGGACTTCCAATTTTGAAAGCGCAATATCCTGCGACATGAACAAAAAAGAAAACAAGTTTTACATCAGTTTAAGGAGAATATAATCATTGAAATTAGGCATTTCTGGTGGTTTATATTCGGACTTGTTTTATTTTTTTGTTACAGGTCACATCCTAAGAACCAAACTTGAAAAAAGGTCTATAGCACCTACTTTAATTGTATAATCAATTCTATCTTACCTCGTGGATAAACTTTTTTTCTGCTTGGTCTTGACTTTTGTATCACATATACCTCACAGAGACCAAATCTGACAACAATCCAGCAAAATAAAAAAAAACTTAATGATCAGGAGAATGATTAAGTTGACCCGTTTTTCATATCCATGAAAATGTGGAATATAATACTGATATTGAAGCCGAACTGAACAGTCTAACCATATACCTGTGTACGCGAATGTTTTGTTCTACTCATGGAAAGTCATGTTCCAACTATCGCTCAAAATTAGATGCACCCCTCCGGTATACCCTAAATATGAAATAACTGATGTTGCCCAGAATATATAGAAAAAAAGTTACCTAAAAAATATCCAACAAATCCGAAGCCACATTTACCTTATTTCAGGTTTTAAGTAGACATTTATGACTTTAAGTTATACAAACCGATATATAGTCAGTGTAAGCGTTACAGTATGTGGTTTGCAATACGCCTGACTAGACGAAAAGAAGGCAGACGAAGACCGGTCGATAATCGCAGGTTACTTTCAGTCAGCACATTTATAAACGGGTAAATGTAACTGAATGCACATTCAGATTCGCACTTGAATATATTAACCCAATAGATATAGCACGTATGCTTTGGCATTGGTCACTCTGGACACTTTATCCGATAGAAGTCTTTGAGATTTGTTGAGTGGATATTCAAAAAGACAAAAAATAATTAAATAAAAACAGAAGTTAACACATTCACTTCGTCAACAAAGTTGGAGTATGTAAAAAGCATGTTGACGGTCGGTGCTATACATAAAACATGTATATCACTCAATCGATAAGTGCACCTGAATGCTAAGTGTGTCTTTATAGAACATATGCATTGTCTATTCTAGAACCCTGTTGTAGGATAGCATTAAAATAATTGTGTATACAAATACTCGATGACCTTGACTGTTTTTCTGATCATTAATGGGTCAGCCACGAATTATTCCCTTAGTTTACAAGTACATGGTGTAAACCCAAATGTGTTTACACACATAGTATAGTATTAAATTCCTGGTCATAAATAATAAGATAAAAAGCAAAGCGAAACAAGCATAGATTTAAATATATGCTGTGCATGTGTGCAAGTTTTGTTATATCGTCTGATATGCACGTCAACGATATCGCCCATGTTTAAACTGCACCAGAACAAAAATCTTTTGAATCATCTGAAAGCTTACATTAAATATCATTAAAGCACGTATATGCCTGTGTGCATTGCACGTTTGAACTCCCTGAGTTTGCCTCATGCCAGATACAATACTTCCAAAACGACTTTTGTTTGGAGAACTGGTCACTGGTAACACACCCATCGAAGGTCAGTGGGGGCACTAAAAGGACAGTCTCAAAGTATCACTGAAAAAAACTATCTATCAACACAGATATCTGGGAAAGTCTAGCGCAAGATCGAACAGCTGCACACCGAGGTGTAGAAGACCTTGAGATAGCACGATTGGCAGATTCCAGGAGGAAACGTGAGGTCCGCAAGGCGAGGATGAAAACTATCTCAACACCAACCACTGATCACCAGTGCCCAACATGTTCGAGGTTTCCCGTGCCTTTTTGGCCTGACAAGTCATTTCCGGGCGCACAAACGTATTTTAACTACAAAGCGTTGACCATCATGGTCATCTTCGCACAGCGATGGACAAACATCATCATCATCACATGTGTGAA
Organism: Sipunculus nudus; assembly: GCA_026874595.1. Lineage (NCBI taxonomy): Eukaryota > Metazoa > Annelida > Sipuncula > Golfingiida > Sipunculidae > Sipunculus > Sipunculus nudus. The sequence continues at coordinate 56,147,289 of CM049321.1, forward strand.
CTAGTGAGAACCGCAAGAGAACAAAAACCTTTTTAATCATCCGAGTGCTTACTTAAAATATCATTAAGCACGTACAATACTGTCTGCATTGTACGTTTGAACTCCCGGTGTTCGATTCCTCCATATAAAAATGGTGATGCCGTCTGTAAATATTCGAAATAGAGGGTAAGCATCAGGCCCTGAAAGATCAGTCCGCTCTCGTAACCAGGATGTATACAATATATATATATATATATATATATATATATATATATATATATATATATAGTCAAGTACAAATGAGATGTGACGCCTTAGTTTCTTAAAACATATCAATAGGGTGCACGAGCACGGCTCCTATATCAGGTGACAGAAAAGTGGAGTAAATTTATATACGGTACCTATATATATTCCGGTCAAGCTCTTGTTCTATTACCTATAGTGTAGTATGTTTTGTACAGTGGTACATACTTTCTGGTTTAAAGGGCAATATATTGTTAATACCCTCTATCCCATAGTGTTACAATTAACCATAATGCTGAGGGCGCAGATGGCGCGTGAGTTGTAGATCATTAAAGTTTATATATACGGCAACTATGAATATGATCAATGCTTGTATGCCTGGAAGATGTACTATGTAGTGAATCATATGTGGCGGGAATGTACCAAGGTGCTCATGTTGTGATGTCACGTCATTCTCACTATGGAAGGGTCAGTCAGTGTCTTTTTTTTGTCACTTACGGATGTTTGTTAAATTGCCTTTCCATACACATACTAACATACTGTCTGCCGTATGCTTTGGTTGAGAAAAATGACATCCAACTGGTGAATTGGTGTCTTTAGATTTTATTGCCTGTCTATGGCCATTTATTGTGATACTAAGCATAAGGCTTGTTTCTCGCATATATATATATATACATATATATATATATATATATATATATATATATATAGTTTCCGGGCACATTATCGCGTAGACTACACCCTTACGTTTACAATTAAAGTGTCATTGAATTGTGTAATTAGTTCCATTGATGAATAAGATGTCGTTACTTACAATGCTCAATGTGCATGAGCGTCAGCGTGGTCTATTACATGGGAATGTGCCGTTAGTATTGTTAAAAGTACACTTACGCACAAATTGTTTGTGTAAGTTGCTGGATTGTTTAAATGAAAGTATCGGTAAGTTGGGAAAATGGGATTTTAAACTGTCATCTGAATAAAGAATAGGTTGTAGGTCACGGATACCCTTAAGAGGTTTCAAAGGTCGTGATTAAAGCTTAATGGCTAAAGGTATGAACTTGCTTTTTTCTTTAATATATGGTGTAAGTAAGGTGTTTCGCGGAACCTTGATGGCTTTCCTTAATTGTTTCTCTACGATATGTCGTTTGTATCACTTATCAATGAAATTATTCCGTATTTATCGATTTGTTGATGCATGTCAGCTCTACTGGAACAAATTCGGTTATACCGTAAAGTTTCTCTATATATAATAGATTTGCCAACATGTTGCGGGTGACAACTTGTAGGGTGTATGTAAACTAAGGCGTCACCTCTCATACCTCTCATACTTGACTACGTGATGACTTACACGGATAAATATAATATTATATATATGTGTGTGTGTGTGTACTGTTCAAGTGCCACTCTTTAACACACACTCACATATATATATATATATATATATATATATATATATATATAACGTCCACCTCTGTATTGGATAGTGGGTTTTTTATATATTGGTGTCTCAGAAGGACATTCCGAAGAGGATGAGCATGCAGAATGTCTCTGGTTAAAGCTTACAATCATGGATACTCGACTTGGTATTTCCTTGGAAGACTTGTTCCTGGTGTCATTATATATGTGACAGGTGTTAAATTTAAAATTATACATTTCCATCGGGACCCAACTTCTGTATATAATGTTAACGGTTACTGGTGAGATAATGCAAGCACATGAAACTGAAAGGTCCTAATAACGAGGTCATTTTGTATATTAGAATTATCGGAAAAGTGAGAACACAAATCTACATACATATAACAATTTTCACTGATACATCAACACAGCTTTAATGGTGAAAACACTAAACGAAATCCACGATGGCTACAGGGCATTAAAATTTAATTTTTGATGTGTCTGAAATTCTACAATGCATATCCTATAGCCTTGATTATCGGGTGTACAATTTTGAAAGCAACCGCACGAACAATTGAGATAATGCGAACAAAATCAAATCTCATATTATGGTATCCCTGCAGGAATACAACCTACATGCTATAAAGATTCCGTTATACCACAGCATGTTTGTTTTTCCTGGCCATATACAACCAAGACTTCCTTAGAGGCATGAGATATGTCAGCAGTCATCATACAGAAGAAAATTTAAGCCTTATTAGGTACATTAATATGTAATGTGTACGCGCAGCATAATGTGAATTTTGTTGACTGTGTAATGCGATGCCATATAGTTGGATCGATGGGCACCATATTGGATGACAATCCGGATATTTTTATCGTTCTGCGTTATTTGACTATCAAGGTTATGTACTTCCGAGGTGCCTAAATATTGGATATGGTTAATAGCTAAAACTGCAGAGTAATAGAAAGATACCTTTAAAGTTGCCTGACAAGACTATACCTCCAAGGTGCCAAAGCACTTAATATGGTTAAAGGGGGGAGTGAAAAGCCAATCCTTTGAAATTTTGCAGGTGTATATGAAGTACATAATTCAAATTTTATGAACAAAAACTGTTAGTTCAGAAATCATGAATACTTACACGAAAGAATTGAAAATTATGTTTAGCATATTATTTTCGGCTAAGCTATGATTACCCAGACATTTTAGTTGATTCTTGCTAAAAATGCTTCGATTATTGCCCTTTTAATGGTCTAAAGGAACTACAAAAAGACCAACCCTTCAGCCTTGTAATCTAATAAGAAGTACACATGTGGCTTGAGAATGACCTAGTCTGTACAGCTGATCGGTGTATGACATGAACAGAGAGTAAAAACCGTATGCTCTTTGTAAAAGTTTCCAAAATAGTCGGGAGCTGGACATCGATGTTTATTTAGCTATCGAGCTTCTTGATATATCATAGTGCAATTCAGTTTAACCTTAACGACACTATTTACAAAGCATTTATGGGGGTGTGTTGTGTTCCAGCAAACTAACCTATATAGCACACAGAATCCGTCCACTCTGAACGCTGGGAAGCAAAAAATGTTGAGGACATGCAAATACACGAGTGTATTTATCAAACATAGGGCTGCGCCGCGTTTGTACAGCGCTGAAAAGCAAAGCAGAAAAAAAATTTCCGCTTTACAGCGCCGCACAAAATGACAAGTTGTTTACCCAATAAAGTATTTGCGGCGCAGCGCAGCATTCGGTGTGGCGGGGCCTTAACAAATCTAAGGCTCGATATCAACGTTTGTTCGTCCCAGGCTAGAAAAATAGCTGTTTGGAAGAACGAGTGTTGGATATCAGCACATTCCCTAATATAACGATTGCCTTGTCCTTTGTCCAATTTACATTCCATCGCGCAATCCATCATAAAAAAGCATCTTCTATATAATAAAATATAATATTTATATAGCGGCAATTCCCCGATGGTCGGACTAACAGCGCAATTCACACACATAAATACCCACATACAATTTCATGGAAATCTACTCCCTGTGCCTGACCCAAGAAAAAAATAATTAATTAACAAATGCTTGCCGAAAGAGATACGTTTTTAAATTAGTTTTAAATGATACAAATAGTCGGAGATTTTCTAAGTGTAATAGGAATTGAATTCTGGACTTTTGGGGTATGAAACGGAAGTAACGTCCACCGACTTTTCTATTATACTTTGGTACTTGAAGAAGATTTTGCTAGCCGAGCGCAGCGTACGCAAAGGCCGTTTGGTTATTAATTTTTCAGACAAATATAATGAAAGTGAGCCATCAAAATGGCGGTAAACAAAAACAGCAATTTTGTATTGTACGCAATACTTGACAGGAAGCCAATAAAGCTGTTTGAGCAGCGGCGTGAAGTGGTTGGTCTCACGTGTCTTAAGAATTATTATTCTGGACAATCTGTAGCCGCGAGACTTGGTCTGCCGATAGCCCAGCACGAACTGAATTACAGTAATCAAGGCGAAATATTACGGTGGCTAAAATAAGCCAAAAGCACGCATTAGTAGATAGGAAACGCCGGATGGAAACTATACGGTGGAGCTCGAGAAAGGCCGCACGACATATACTGCTATTATAATCATGCATCCACCAAGTAGCAGTGTGTGGTTCATTTCCCGCGCTCTGTTTCAAAAACCGGTTAAGGGATCGCGATGTAATTATATAAAATGTTACCCAAAATATATGCACTTTTTATCCTTACACCTTCAGGAATAAAATATAACCATCATCTAGCGATATTAGATTTCCTTTCGCATTCATTATCTCAACTGCTTGAATGATTGCCCATAAAATTGTACAAGACCCAATTCTTCTCCACAACAGGCTGTGCAAAGTCGATTTTCAGACCCATCAGAAACTTACTTTCGGTCGCCTGGTGCGATCTTTGATTTCGTCTACTGCTTTTCCCAGGGAACATCCGCGCTGTTGTCATGATATTTCAGTGAATGCTGGTTTCGTGAGTGGATGTGTGCTATAAATGTTATTGTATGTAACCCAGAATGGCCTACAGATAAGGACCTTGAACTGATATATACTATCATTATCTCGAAAACTGTTTTCCCAGTATCCCTTAACACTATACAGAAGATTAGTCCCGATGGGAGATGTGAACTTTAAATTTTCAAACCCATCAGATAAACAAAAAAGGCACACGTTAGCAGATCCTTTTCTGAAGATCCATCTATGAGATTGCCTTTAATTTAGAGTGTAATATTCAATTCCGGATACTTCCGAAACCCAACATGCCCCGCAGGCAGTATAAATCGAAGCCTGGGCCTATAACAGATACTTTGAGCACATTTTTTCATGGGAACCATGCTCATTGTAACACATATACCGATTTCGAACAACAGATGGCGTCAAATATGTTTGATTTGGGGTGATATATTTTCGATTAAGCTGCTTTATGTCATTAAACGCCCGTCATATGAAGGGAGTATCATAGTGTACCCACCGTCCGTCCATCCGTCCGCGAGGGCGCAATAACTTACCAAGGCTTTGATGGATTTTTGCAAAACTCCAACTACTTACCAACATATTATCTCTCCCAGGTTTGATTATGGACAACATATACGCATATTTAATAAGGTCACGGGTCACTAGGCTATGTGGTGTCGCCGCGATAATAAGAATATGATGGATTTTGATGAAACTCATCAGAAATGTCAATCAATAAAATATCTCCATTAAGTTTGATTTCCAGCGAAATCCATGCGTATTTAATGAGGTGACTTTAATTTATGTCTCCGCGATTTGGAGGCACCTTTGTAACTTACCAAACATCCTATGGATTTTCATGAAACTCATTATACATATTTACCAATAGTTTCTCACCTGAATTACATTCTCATCAAAATTAATAAGGCCAGAGGTCACCAGATAGACGAACAGATACACGCCATGCGTATTATGCACATGCATATTTGAGGAGCCCTTGTTTTTATTTTGCACTGGTCGGGGGGGGGGGGATGACAAACTGCGGGTTGATAATCTAAAATGGCGGACTAATTGTAGCTTAATATATTTACAAAAATTCTGGTCATAAAAAAGTGGTCATATCATAAAATCTCACATAGAACATGAACTTAATATTTAGGAGAAAGTAAAGCTGTTCTTATTAAAAGTTGTTCTTATAGAGAAATGAAAGTGATTAGAATTAAGTTTCACTGAGAGCGGGAGTAAGTCTTCCGTGGAAATGTCAGGCTTTTGAGTATCCAGGTCAGTAAGCTTTAACCAGAGTCAGTATGTGTGTTATGGCCGTTTGATGATTGTAAAGTGTATATAAAATTATTCCTCAGGTTCAGATCCGCCAAAATAGGTGCATGGGCACATTTAATAACAATGGCTAGAATACCGCGCACCTGCATACACAAGCATATAAAGGCCATGCCGTGTTACCATGAAATGTGATGACCTTATCCTATAATGGGAGATCTAATGTGCAGACAATAACTAGTGTTTATAAATAAAGAGTGGTTAGCCATTGCGTATACTTATCAAATGACGGATACACAAGTTCTGTGTATATCTGTTTGAACGTGCTTTCTATCTGCTCCAACACAACTCCTATTCGTTAATTTTCCCTTACAATATATAAAACTTTTCTCATGGATTTCCATTGGCTTTTGCTTCAAGTGTGACTATGGTCCAAGAAAATACCGAATCTTGATGGACATTAGCCTTAAATTAACCGGCTTTTGGCTGGGCTAAATGGAGGTCTTTTTTTTAGTTTTTTTTGGTGGAGGTAACCGCCCTCATTTTTTTATCTCATTCTAATGCTAAGTATTTACATCTGCAGAGTTCCATTTTGGTTCGGGACTACGTGACACGGTGGAAGCACCGGCTTCCCGTCATTTTATGTTTTATCCTGCTGTCGTTCAAGCCAGGTGTCTACCGCATCTGCAGGTCCAGGGTGTGTTATCTCCTCCAGCCTCTGAAAGACTCGTACTTTGTGAGTGATACGCGGCTGTTGGGTACAGCCCTCCATTTAGCCTGCAGAGCGCTTAACCTGGGTTTGGCCGGTCTTGAAAATCTCACCGCTTTTGTTATAGCGATTACACTACCTCCCACCTTTAATTCCTTTGAAACAGGTAAAAACCATCACTTTTTTATGAACAAAAGTGATATAAGGTCACTGTGAGACATGGATTTAGTTAATGACTTGTTTTCCTACATATTTCCTACATACATCAGTTATTTAAATTTTAGGGCATCCCAAAGGGCACATCAAATTTTAATTGGTGATAGAGAACAGAACAAAACATGTAGGTATGTTTATGTGTATTGTTATTCTTCAGTCCTGCTTCAGGATGAAGTGTAATGGTAAGTTAGTCAACAGGCTACATAAGCTTTTGGGCAATTTAATTTGGTTAGGATTATTAAAGTAAGTTTGACAATTAATTCATTTTATTAAGTAGTCACAGGCAAAGAAAACAAGGGACCATTGGGTGACGCTGCTCAACTGAATATTGTAAAATATTTGCAAATGCAAATACTTATTTCTGTTGTTTTTTTATATTATCATTTGAAAACTAGGACGAAATGGTCCTGCTATTTGCTGTTAATCAACTGTTAAAAATATAATTAAAAAACTAATACTCTGCCATGGCTGTCATGAATAAAAGAGTGAAGACTTTTAGATTTTGATATCAGTGAGAGAAACGATTAAAGGTTTTTATTGGAAAACGGGTTTTTGGTGGGAGAACCTAGGAAAATCTAACTGTATGTTAAACTTTGGATTCATAGGTCAAACTTTTTTAATGTGGCTTGTTAACAGACATCCGGCCGGACGAAGGACGAGACAAATAATCATCACTGAAAGCGATGAGTCATAAACACACAGGCCAATTTGATAGAAAATTATAAGAGTTTTTAGGGTTTTTGGCAAATGGTTAATCTACATATATATATATATATATATATATATATATATATTATATATATTATTGTTTGACGAAATAAGATAATATGCAACTTTTTCTTACATGAATAGCCCTGGTTTTCTTAAAAACCTGAGAAAACATTAACACGTATAATTCTTTTAATGACATCAGCCATTTGTTTTATGTTCCACAGAGCATGTTATCTATTTAGATAAATATGCAAAGGTTTTATGAATTATCCTTGTTGCTGGAAAATATAGGCCTCTTATGGTTCAATTTGTAATTCTATCGCTATTAAAAACGGAGTAAGCTACACTTAATTATTATTATAAAATAGATGGGTCATAGAGTTAGAGGTCAGAGTTATCTGTTCCTGTCGTATCCAAAAGAATGATAGCTATGGAAAGGGCGAATGCAGTGAACATTAAAACTAGACTAATTTTAGAAGTTTTAAATCCTTCTTTTCTTCATAAAGGCTATTTAAAAATTACACATTCAAGATTCTGAAGCTTAATTTGTAATGTACTGGAATCAGAAAGGTAGTGTACCTTTTTTAATTCTGAGGAAGAGGTCAGAGTCAGAAGCCAGGGGAGAACGTGTACATTCTATTGAATTATAAAAAAAAATAAGATTTTTCTCCTGTATAGGCAGGAGAGAAGACCTAGCTGACCATTGAAGATGTGAAGATAATACCATGAAAGTGGAATCCTCGTCCCTGAAAAGGAGTATTAAATAATAAACTGGTGTAGGCCCGATCATTTATACAAGTTCGGCTGCATATTGAAGGACTTATCAACATCAAAGGTTTCATCGAGTATTTGAAACTTAAATTATTGTGTCAAAACATAACCTCATTCATATCCTTCAGTCTCTCAATTCAGATTAGTTTAAAATATATGATATATCATTTTTGTTGGAAACTTACAATACTAAAAATAAAAAAGAATATAAGTTACCATTAATGAACAAAGTCGTACTTTAGATTTGATCCTAAATGGATGGATAAATAATGATTAAGAAACTAACATTAGTATGTAAAAGGTAAATGTTAGATAGTTGTTTAATCCATTGTGATTGACCGTGTGTTATGGTAGTACACCATTAGTTCTATGATTTAAATAATTATAGAGGTTTATCATTATTTAACACAATACGTAAATTATTCACAAAAACTTTGAGTGAGCGATTGGTGAAATGGGCAGAAATTTATAATATATTTTTGGAGGAACAAGCTGGTTACAGACGGAATTACAGCACTGTCGACAATATGTACACACTCATGGCATTGGCTGAAACTTGCTTGTCCAAGAAATGGGGGCGGTTTTATGCTTTATATATAGATTTTTCAAAGGCTTTTGACTGTGTTCAACATAAACAATTATTTTTTTAGAAATTATTTTACAAAGGGGAAAATGTACATATATCTAAAATCAATGTATTCTAAATTATAATCTTGCATATTAAAAAAGGGGCTTGGCAGATTTTTCCATTGTACAATCGGTACTAGACAGGGATGAATGAACAACCCATTATTATTTACATTTTTTTATGAATGAATTATATTTTACATTGTATTCTGAAGAAGTTAGTATAATTGTCAGCTCGGATGCACCAGCATTATCAATGTTAATGTTTGTTGATGATATAGTATGTTTTGGGGATAAAGTTTACGAGGCTTTAATCTAAGATCAACAGGTAAATTAAATGTGTTTTGTGAAAATTATGGTATTAAGGTAATTGTTGACAAAACAAAAGTTATTTAGAAATGGAGGAATTTAAAAAAAAGAAAAGTGTGAAATGCTATTACAGAGGTAAGCGTCTTGATTTTGTTATTAGCTATATGTACTTAGGAGAATTTTTCTTAAATGGTCTAAAAAGATAGAGCACTTAATATATCAGTCAAACAAGGCTCTAATTATATCAAAACAATTTATTTCCAAGCACAATGTTTTGGGGAAAAAAGAATATTTTTTTCTGTCTGACAATGTTGTTACCAATAATATTAATGGTAGTGAGCTTCGGGGGATTAACACTTGTGTAATATTGAAAGTGTGCAAACTAAATGTTTATAAATACGTTCTCAAAGTAAATACTTCTACCCCAGTCACTGCTGTGCTGGGTGAATTTGGGAGATGGCCAATAAAATTAAATTATTTAATGAGAACTTTTACCTATTTGACTAAGTTGTTAAGAATGTCAGCTGAGAGATATCCAAGACAGTTATCTAATAAGCTATATCGGCTCGATGAGATAGGACGGCAAAATTTAACAGAGAAATTAAGAAAGAATTTTTTTTTCACTAGGAATTCGACATGTCTGGATTATGCAGGATGTAAGAGATGTAGCATTATTCTTATTAACTTTAAAAGAAAGACTAAAGGACTGTTTGCTTCAAGAATGGACAAGTAAAATGTGTTGCAATGGAAGGCTTAAACTTATTCTGTATTCAAATAAACTTTAAATGCAGAAATATTTTTAAGTGTAGTGCAAAATATTAAATTTAGACAGAGCCTGGCACGTCTGAGATTTTCCTCTCATGGTCTGGAGGTAGAGAAAGGAAGACAAAATAATGTATTATGGTCAGAGCGTTATTGTTAAAACTGTCTTAAACATGGAGACAGTTGTTGAAGATGAATATCATTTAATTATGGAATTGCCCGATATACAGTGATTTACAAATGATATATATATAACAAACTTAAATGCAAGATCACACAAGATTCTGTCATGAACCTTTATCATCTATAAAAATTATTAAATATTTAAAATAATTAGAATGAAAGCTTTGATTTCTATATAAAATTGCCATGCATCCTTGGATTACATGAAGTGTATGTCTTCTGTTTTAGGTGAAGATAGATCTGCATTTATTTATCGTTATATTGTTATCTTATGTGATTGTCATAACACACTATAATATAATTTATAATTATCATTATTATTACTTTAATTTGTTGTTTATTTTTTGTTTACAGTTCCATTCAGCCCTGTTGGATTGCGCTCAGCATAATTTCCAAAATTGCAAATATTAAAATGTTATTATTATAATTACATTTAAATGTAAACATTTAAATATTTGAAGCAGTTTAAAATGTATAATTTCTTATTAATATTTCATTGTATAATATATGCATTTATGAAATTATGGGCCTGAGGCCTTATATTTCTGAATAAATATTTCATTTAAAAAAAACCATTAGTGTACTATATGGACAAAAGACGCCTAATGAGTGTAGTGCGGAAAGTTTATGAAATCGACAACGTTGGACATGTGACAAACAAAATGATAGGAAAAAAGAATGGCAGAACAAATAAGGTAAAAATTGTAATGGACGGTTTCGCACTGAATGGGTCTAGGAAGTACACCCTCAAACAAGACTCACGTAATTATAAAAAAACATGAACCTCTTTTAGCCCACAAGGGTTAGGTTACATAAACCCCTTTAAGCCCACAAGAATGAGGTTAAATGCATGCTTTTGATACTTATCTTACTCTATTAATCCCAAAGGAAAAAAAATCTAACTCGAGAGGAAAAAAAAAAAAAAAAACCAACCTTTTTTTTATTTTGTTCAGAAGTAAACACTTTTATCGTATTCAGAGCGCAAATGCAGTTGTAACGAGTATTAAATAAATATATCTGTATCTGTAATCTACATGCGAGTGCAATGGTAATTGTTTGATCATATAAAATGACTAATACATATTACCAGTAACAACTGGGAACCACTATAGGTTTTGATTTTCTTTATTAACCTTTAGTCTTAGGTGATTTAGTCTCTCTTTTCGCTGACATGTGTTCCTTGAGTCTACGTGCTGCCATCTAAGGTTTATGTATGCAGATGCGAAACAGCAATATAATTAATATGCTCACAGTTGACAGTATTATGATATAGTAAAGTAATCACAAATGTAGATCACGAGTAACAGTGCCTTGATTTGTTGTATATACTTTGCTCACTAAACCATGCCTTCTCTCCTGATGTTTTGTTTCCCGGTTACTTTGATGGTTCACTACATTTTGAACAAGATGATTTATGTGACAGGTGTCATGATTTCTATTATTCAAATTATTTTTGTCGTAAAAAGCCTTAAATTTCACTGAGATATTTAAAAGTCGCAAGCTCATGTAAGAGTAAATGTTGCATTCGGTTATAATGTATCACCCGTCAATTCTTCCGTCAATTCTTCTGTGGTTTTTGTTCATTCCACGTCTGATTGATGTGCCACCTAGTACAATAAAGGAAAGTAACACCTGTTGGGTTGTGTTTGAACTCACTTTGAAGCCCACAAGTATGATCAAAATGGCATCTATCCACTGAATAACTGACCGGTCCCCGTCACAGATTGCCCTAACATGTGTAGACCACGAATGGATCATTAGATGATGATTCTCTACAAGGATGACACTATAGTGTGATGATACATAGACTTACAACAGATCTGGCCTATGCAGACATTTTTTTTTGGCCACGAAACATTTTCTATCATAAATTTAAATAACGCTTCAAATGGAGATATCCACCTGTTCATTTAGCAGGTGCTGGTCAAAAAGTACTCGTACTCGAAGTACCCACACTCATGAGTACACTCTAAAGTACTCGTTCTCTTGTACTTTAATGCTAGTACTTTTATCATTTTGATTTCATTTTTATTATGATTACTTTCAATCTAATCTCATACTAGTAAGTGTATAATTTTTTACTAGAGTAGGTTGAAAGCAATCATAGTAAGTTTTTCCACGGGTTTATTTTTTATATATGAAGTAAATAAATTCAGTAAATAAATATCGGGCTTTCAAACTAGATCACTTTGATTAGCGGTTTTTATGAGAGGCGATGTAAGCACCCGAGTATGTGCTTTAATCTTGTCAATCAAATGTTTGCAAACAGTTCATCGGGTATTTACTGCTGTAACTTGTAGCAGTTGACAAACAATATTACTGTGAAATATAGTTGCTTCGAACTTGTCTATCACCGCTGCTAAACAACGGACAGACTGGATAATTCCTCAAGTGAAGGGGTGATTGAGTTGAGAAGTCTTTTTATCAACTCCAACCCAACCCCTACTCAGCAGAACCAGAGTTTGAAGAAACCCACTTAAATTTTCGAGGATGATCGAAGGGTAATTTTTCGATGTTCAATTTTCACATGAATGTCAAGATGTTTCACACAGTAATATGTTATATCACGTATAAACTAAAATCTGTGATTGACTATCTAATCAAAGTGACAGTAGCCAATCACAAGTCATTTTTCATGGAACATTAAGTTTATTTTGATGGAGCGTTGCAAATATAAAAACAAGCTAATTCGTGGAATTTATGTCCTCTTCGTTATTTTAGCTTCCAGTGATATTCATGCTTGTTATATATAGTTTTTATTTTCCCCTGAAGATGTCTCCATATGTAATTTTTGTTGTGATTTGGAGCTTGTGATAATAAATTTTCAGAAAGACACTCCAAAACCAATCCAAACCAATTTATGCTTGAGAGCAATACGTAACCCAAATGTGAATGAAATCGGAAAATATTTAGGAGAGGAACAGACAGACAGAAAAATCCAAATCAATGTCCCCCGTTCCGAGGAGGCGGGGACAATAATCAAAGGTCGCACTGATAACATAAACCGATAGATGGCTGCTTTGTTTTCAAAAGTCCGAGCTCAGTAAAATTTGTCAATGAACGAGTGGCGGACCGAAATGCACTAATCTGAATGACTTTACTTGCCAATAGAGAAGCCTGCTATGCTTATGTTCGCAAAAGAGAAGCAAGTACCCTTTTTCCTTTAGCCATGTATGTCTGGTTCAAAGGTAATCTATCGGTCTAGATATATTTAATTAAACTAGGTTGAATAACAAATGGAGACAGATTTCTATTTTTTGCATAATTCTGTGATGAAAGAAAAAAAGGGAAGCCAAAGACATTTATGCTAGGTTAATAGTTTGGTATCCCGGTAAGGATAGTCTGGCACAGTGTGAATATTTGCGGGTATGATGCTGTCATACAGTTGATACAGAACATTAGAACATTGATGAACATGCGCAGAGTACCAAATCCCATATGTGTTTCAACTTTAGCCATGTTATCCGACCTGATTAAAGCAGACGCAGCCGTTCAGTGGTCGATGAAGTGTTACAAGAAGCCTGGAAGGACTTTTACGCAGTACAGATCTGCCATTATTGGGCTTTATAGTTAAGGCGGGTGATACTGCACTGCGTAATGGGAACAGTGAAGTGTCTCAATGTCCTAAACAAATTTCCACTTATAGTATGAAACTGCACCATGCCCCTTTTCCCAAACTCAGAACAGCAAAGCATATCTCAAATCCCAGTAGAAGCCAAAAAGAGACCTCTGGAATCAATATTAAACATATGCCGTGGATACCATGATACTGCATATAAATAAATAATTAATCACTAATTGACCAGTTTAACAAAAGTGTGTAATATTCAACTTTATATAATTCATACAAAGGTGGATTCTGTAACATATGCATCTTATTACGTTCGCCCAGTATATTTCAGCTAATGAACTAAACTTTACAAAAAAGACTGACTTGTACTACTGAAACAATGTCTAATACATTCATCCGGCTATTTGGTCTTTATTTTCTATAGAATATAATACAAAACATGTTCGACGGAACCTTTCCGGTATCATTCCATCATGAACATTTCTATTTCTTTTCTTGTAGATTCTGCAAGTTTTTTGTCATAAACGCCTTTTCGGCAAGTGTACCGCCGTAAATGTTCTATTATTACTGGATCAGGAAGATGTATTTCAATATCTGGGAATCTATAGTTGATAAGGGTAGCGTGTTTTTTTGCCAAATATCGATGATACATCGAAACACCGGTAACAGTATCAACAGTAAACTTGATGGAAACATATTTCATTGCAGAAATATGTTTTAAAACAGTAATAATTGTAGTTTCAATCGTCTCTGTAAGCGGGATTAACAAAGTCAAAGGTTTCCATTTTAGCCCTGTCGTCCTCAACTTCTTTTCTTGAAATATATTTTTGTCAATATTATTGCAGTCCTCAAGATCAATGACTACCTCTGTAGCATTGGGAAATGCATTAATGACACGGAAAAAATCTGAAAGGTCTTCCACACCCTCAATATGCAACCGTGCTAATGCGGGTAACAGGTCAGACGTGGAAGACATAGTTTCATACAGAATCGTATCTAATGTCCAGTCTGTAGGTTCCAGGATTTTGGACTCTTTATCGCAAGAATAAGATAATGTTATGGCCGAGGGAAGCATCGGAACTGCAATTTTTAACATTGGAACTGCTCTCTCTGCTGGCCACATGTATATATGTTTTAGTGAAGGAGAACGAAACGCAAACCTCAGAATTTTCAGCAGTCGGGAATTCCAGTTTTTCAAGACATCAGTTTGTTGATATATCGTCCACTCTCTGATGGCAAGGTCTATAAACAATATTTCAAGTTTCCTGAAAGTTTCAGGGTCTCCAAGCTCCAGGTAGTCATAGACGGTTTCTTTAAAGGGGTTTGCCCTAAACACAAAAGGAGTCAAAGAAATAATGGCGAATGATATTTTTGCTTCCCTCAATGACTTGAACCCTTTCAAAACGGGCCCATAAAATTCAAATTGTGCAGGTTGGATATAAGGGCATTGGATTTCTTCATAGAATGTTCTTTGTATAACTTGTTGTATCATGTCCATCCTATATTGCATGAGGTCGTTTGCCATCGAAGGATTTAAACCAGCAAGAAACTGAAGAGTGGAGGCTGAGGACCCCCCAAGGGACATTTTATCTCGGATTTCTTCGAGCAGATCCACATTTCCTAGATGGTATCCCAGTGCAACAATGAAATATTGGAATGATTCATGAAAGAATTCGACCATCCTCTGGTGTTTTATTAGTTTAGGCATATTAGAAACCAGAAGCCCGAGACTCAAAGCTTCCTTATCAACCATCTTTTCGACACATTCTAAAGAAAATATTAAATTAGTCATAGCTGTAAATTCATCATTACAACCAGTAAAGCCCAACCTGCCCAACTTCCTTAATGGTTCTTTATAAATATCCAGCAGTTCCTGTCCTGTTACACGATCTTCTACCCTTTTCTTTTCTTTATGATGTCGCCGCAATTTGCTTAAAAGGAACTCCAAATATAGTGTTGGTCTATGGTGTAAGTCGGTAGGTTCGCTGCTTGAGACTGCACAGATTAGCTGCAAATTTAGAGGATTTCTCGCCAGTTCACGCATTGCTTTATTAGACTTAACACTTTTGATTAAACTAGATTTACTGGATTGGTTTCCTTTGTAGCATTTGTCAATGAAATCCTGTATCTGCGTGATATTGAATCCTGTCATCACAGCTTCTCTACCGGTCGTTCCAATGTGATCCCGTAAGTATTCCACCTTGAATTCACGGGTTGTGATTAAGACATTGAATGAATACGGGATATAATTTCTTTTAATGATATCAATAATCTCTTTTGAGGCGTTTTCTGTCATCTCATAGTCATCAAGAATACACAAAATCTTATGGTGATCATTTGCCACCGCAATTACTAGGTTATCGAGCAAATCTGGATTAAGAAATGTGAATTGGTTTCTGAGAAAAGACTCAAACGTATCATTAGGTTGGAGATCTCTTAGTCTTAATGGAAGCATATAGTCGAATTGTTGCATAACTCTTCGTGTCTCTGAATCAACTGAACTTTGGTCGATTACATATTTAGCCCAGGTATATGCAAGTTTCCTGATGAATGTTGATTTTCCAATACCGCTCTCTCCGGATAAGACAACATACAGAGGAACCCTATCCCCGTCCTGAAAGAAAACATTAAATATTTAAGTATATAAAAAATATATAACCCTTATCTTACGCAAGTGGGAATGTGATATTTTAAAGGATGCATTTCCTCAGAATTCAAGTGGATATAATCGGAAATTATAAATGTTCAATATTCATTTTCTTAATTGAATATTTGTTTTACCTTTATTAAGTGGTTGTGATAATCATTAAGCCCCTTCTTCTCCAGTTCTGTAGAGTCACTGTTGATGTTCACCAAGGTAACAGGCGTGTACATTTTATCAGCGGATACTCTCCAAGCATCGGGCGATGCCCACTGTGGGATTTGGCCGTACTTTTCCCGGAAGCTAATAGCAATTGGCAAACGGGGATCCGGCTGCATAGACTTGTATAACGTCGCAAACATTATCACAATGACTTGAACCATTAGTCTGCAGCAAATTCTCCATTTCTGAAGTGGCCTGTCTGAGGACTTTGTGAAAAAAAAACATTCAAAGTTGATGAAGAAATAAAGATATTTTGCTGATGCGAAACTGCGGTAGACAACAAGCTGCTGAGGAAATGTTATTATTTTTATTTTCAATCGGAAGTAAGTAGTTCGCCGGCTGAAAGCAAATTAGGTTTGTTATTTATACTTCCAAATATACAGTTATCAATCCTAAGCGACCATTTTTTGAACTGATGAAAAGATCGACTTAACTTGATCTGTGTGTGTAAATGAAAAAGCCGGTAGGGGCAACATTTTGACCATTAAAACTGAGCGTGCAAAATATTAATATTGTTGCTTGATGTCACACTGATTTTAATATGTAACCATATTTCGGCTTTCCGGAGAATGGGACATGCATTATCTGCGTTACAAGATTAAAAATAAGTGAAACTCACCTTTGTCCAATATATTAACTACAATGTGTTTTTGACCAGTATTTATGAGACACTGTCGAAAAGTATGATATTTGCCACAAGAAGCTCTGGATATGATAGCAATCAAGTTGTGAACACGATCTTCGTTGTTCTCTGCGATCTATGTAAGCGAACAAGCCACTGTTATTTCGTTGTGTATTAGTGTTCACACGGAATTAAATGACCGAATATAGCATTTGTCATAGATGTCACTACCATGTAAACGTTGACTAAATAATAGATTTACCCCTATATGCAAGTATGTAGTGATCAAAGCTTGTAATAGTAAAATATTTTTTTGTGATTTGTCCAAAATGATTTTCTAATGTATCATTTTTGCATATGCTATATATACTATAGATATTCAAGAGATAGAGATTTTATAATACCTGAGGATTTTGAAAAGACAGAGTGGAAACTGCATGATTTATGCGTAACACCTTTTGAACAGGAAACATTATAACCACACATTCAGAGACACATTGGGATCACAAAAGATATATAATCAAAGTGTTCGAATTTCTGAGAACGAGTCGTGTTTTAGTAAACCCAGTCGGAAAGTAGTTGTCTGATCAAGTCTGGACCTGTCAAGTGCAGTGAAATAAGTCGTAAAGGACTGTTAAATCATTTACTTACCCTGATTTGTTCCAATTCCTCTCCGGAAATAACATTTTCCTGACATAAAAGATCAAGGAAGAAGTGTTTTTCCAAAGAAATATTCCTCTTCATTTCAGGCAGACGGTCAAATAAACGGCGGTATATTAGCCAAGGCAGTAACCCGTTCTGATCTTCCATGCTTTCTATTAGCTGACGCCCCCTGGGTCCTAGGGGAAACGGCAAGCACATGAGACACTCTAGATCTGACACCGAGGTCAAAGTTACATGGAATATGAGGGAGACAGTGTCATTCAGAATGAATACATAGGCTCACTGATAAGATTCGCAATCATACGATGAATATAATAAAAGCCAACACCATACACCAATTTTCACTCATAAAATAAAAATAAAAATACACAATATTTATGTATAAACTCCTTCACTCTAATTTTCGATTATTAGGATCCCACTCGAATAAACGGGTGCTCTATAGTTATCAACCTGTCCGTCTGTCTTACGTCTGTCTGTCCGTCCGTCTATAATTATTTTTCCGGATGATAACTCTAGTTTGGATTGATTACAAACTTAACTTATATATGACCCACCACTAATGCAAGAATCCTTTTGTTTTTTCGGGTCACAAGGTTTAAGGTCAAGGTTGCAGGGGCCAGCAGTCTACAAATTTGTTTCCGGATGATAACTTTGGATGACATATGGATTTTAAACTTGACGTATATATGGCCTACCACTAAAGCAAGAGGACAATTGATTTTGGGGTCATGTCATTAAAGTCAAGGTCGCAGGAACCACATCTTTAGAAAAGATCATGGAGGCATTGTAAATATTTCATCCAAATACTATCACTTTTGGATAGTATTTCCTAACAATAATTGAAGAACAATATTGATTTCGACATCATAGGTCAAGGCCACAGGCACATCATGCTGCTTTATATGCTGACCAGGCTTACGGTTTAATACATCAGATGCAATTATGTTGTCTCTGTTGCTTGGGATACTCCACTTCTTCACCTTCATACATGATTAAGACTGATTCATACCTTAACATCTTGGTTCAGATGTTAAAATACTGATTTGTGTTAGTTCCCTCTGACTCTGTATGTAATAAGGTCCTTTATTATATTTCTTTTTCAAGCATCACTTATCCGACACTGGAAGTCAGTATTCTAGTTTGTTTCAGGTAAACCTTTTTCACCTACACGGATGTTAGCCTGAGCTAAAAGTCGTCTTGTGGAACTGGTGTCAGACGAAACAAATCAGACAGTTAGTGGCGTTTTGGAGTGTTTTATGACACACAATTAAAGGTGCCAATTCACCTTCCTCTGTGTATATAGAAGTGATCTAAGGGTAACCCTGGTTATGGAAAGTTCCGATAACGCCTCCTTGACGGATGTATGAACTTGTTTGACAACAACATGATTATAAACGCAGCTTTGTTGACATACGGGGAAAAACATATAATCTAAGGTGGTAGGTTCCATTTTTGCTAAGGTAGAAATTCACTTGTTGCAAAACGCCACTTGCAAAGCTCTGGATTTTCTGACTTGCCCTTGTTGAATTTGTTTGGTTATTTTTAAGGGCCTCCACATAATATAAACACGTTTATAAAAACAAAACAAGCAGCCTGTATGCGGTGAGATTCACGATTTTTGGCCTATTTTTATAGGAGCACCAAGGGATTATCTTTAGTTTATACACTTCAGACAGGTGATTTGGCCCATTTAAGATAATGACTAACATCCACTCATGGTTTTACTCAAGTAAAGAACAGAGAAGAAAACAATTCCCGGGATGTTATTATTTATATACATTTAACATTACACACTAGGTGTTCAGTATCTATTAACACCTAGTATGGTAATAAATATGGACCTGTGATATGCGGTAAAGCCTGTTTTGAAGGTAGCTGATAATTCAAAAGTGCGATTCAAGGGATCAGTCCAAGTGAGACGTTGAATTAGGACATAGGCCATCAACGTTATAGGGGTTTTGAAAACATAACAAGTGACCCTTGGGTCATAGCACTCAACTGACTAGGAAGACATTCACAAAAGGAATTTTATCTTCTGAATTCCATTTTTTAGGTGGTATCCGCATTCAACTGCAGCAATTGAATGGTCTGTTACACATTCACCTGTGATTTTCATGCCAGTGCACTCTTCAGAGAAGTGCTATGACAGTTGATGCTTGAATGTTTGGTGTCTGTGCAAAACGAGCGTTGAAAGTTCGGCGTCCCTTTCATATTTTAGGTGAATGAATGATTTCTTGTTATTGATATAGCTAGACTAATAATATTGGCAAAATCGTTCACATTTGTTTACGATACATTTGCCCTTTAAAGATTTATGTTTCTGTAAATATGTTTCCTTTCAATACTTAGAAATGTATTTGTAACCAATTTTTATTTCTTGCAATCAGAATGTTTGGTCAACCCAAAACTAAAAAAAAAAAAAAAAAAAAAAAACGCCGGAAGGAAACTACTCACATGCAAACATGTTTTAAAGCAATACATTCATCCATTGTCTGTCGGTGGCACTGTCTAGTTGATGATGATGACGCTATCCACACGATATGAATGCCATTTTATTATTTAGCCTTTTGGGTTTCAGGTTTATATGGACGGAGTTAGGTAAAATCAAGACGTTATAAACTATCTGAGTTTCAAGCGAGATTTCACCATTATGTCATTGAGGCACCTGCGGACTTCCCAACGGGGACTTTCTTCTCCGAAGTCCAACATCTTTACCACCAGCCTACGTCCTTCCAAAAAACAGGTTGCTTAACACATATTCCTAACCTCATGAATGTCGTATACATGTACCACACTGTATATATATATATATATATATATATATATATATATATATATTAATAGTTCTTTATTTATATTGAAGCAAATACAATATTCAACTACTTGGGAAAAAATCCAACCCTCTAATCATTGAAATGGACCTCGGATCAATGTAAACTCTGTAAAAAATGAGGAAAAATACAGGATATTACATCACATCGGTAATCTTATTAAACAGGCGTAGTGAATTAGTCTCAAACTGCCGGAAATTGGAAGCTGGGTCGTAATAACGCCTTTCGCCCTGTATATATATATATATATATATATATATATATATATATATATATATATATATATACACCATGGTATTTTTTTCAGATGCAATGTCAAAATGTATATGTTATAACATAGCGCTCATTCTCCGGGAGGGGGGGGGGGGGTTAGGGTAATTGTGCAGGGAGGCATCCTTTTTCGGAAAGGCATTATGTACTAATACCTTTCCATGGGAACGCTGGAATTTTACAAGTATAACGATCCCTGTATATATATATATATATATATATATATATATATATATATATATATATATATATATATATATATATATACCACGGTATTTTCTTTAGAATAATGCAATTTCAAAATGTATATGTTATAACATAGGGGTAAATCTCCGGGAGGGGGGGGGGGGTTAGGGTAATTGAGTAATTGTTCAGGGGTTTCTGGTTGGAGGGGGGTGATTTTTGACCGGGGATAGTTACTCCAGAGGTACTTATTCTGGGGGGGGGGGAGGGATTATGTTGTGGTAGTTGATGTAGAAGTAACTGTTTTGCTGCGGGGAGGGGGGGGGGGGGGGTAATTTTCCCTATGGTAGCTTCCTTAGAGCCATGAGACAGAAGTGCATTATTGATCAATAACTCTTCAAATGGAAAGATGCCTTATTATCGCACGGTGTCACCGAGCAAGCTCAAACCCTGGCTGGTTCACAGATCCAATAAATCTATATCACTACCGAAATTCTTAATCACACAAGGGCACGACCATAGAATAACTCACACACCTCTCCGAGATGTGACATTTGTGGGAACAGAAAACGTTTTTATATCCAGCCACTTTTCTTGATTTTGCAAATTATTTCTTACCTGAATCTTACTTCTTCATTACATAAATTCTAATCATCATATCTTCCGTTCGTATACGCACATACCTTGTCAAGACAGTGCCTGAGTGATTCTATAGTCGCTCCCTAAGTACATACGTCTTGCAATAGACAGGGTCTGTCACTTCAGTTTGCTGGTATAGGTGCTTGAGGTAATCTATATTCGGACACTAAATCCTTACCTGACTTCTGAACGCAATGTGCCAATGACACAGCTTAATAACATTAACGTGCTCAGACGTGCCAACAATTCTTTTCGTGATTCCGCCACCGCGCCGGCTCTTGGGTAAGGTCAAAGGTCAAGAAACATAAACAAACCTGCAAACGGTACACGTGTCTATGTTGTTCTGTCCTTGGGAACAAACAAAATGCATGTTTGTGCAGAAATCGGGTGTGGGAATGATGGAAAACATGCAAAATAAATGGAAACCTGAATATTGCAAGACCAATCAGGGCCATAAACATAACACAGCCCCCCCCCCCACCTTTCCAGCTCCACGGGAGACGTCAGTGGGTGAAGCTCATTTTTCGTTTTGAGAAACGTGGCACGTACTTATTTTAAAGGACGCCCTGGACTTGGAAGTATGCTGTAACTGACGAGGAAACTTTGGGAAAATATTGAATAATCACTGATATTTAACAGCCTAAGCTTCTGGATCCCCCCTGATGCCGCCAATTATGCAAGACAACACATAGCTCTACCAGCTGACATCCGCGAATGCATTGTTGGGGGATTTCCGTGCAGAATCTCTGGCTTGGAAGATTCACATCCGAGGCAGGTCGCCTTTTTTTAGTGACACTGAGGATTGAACGACGTATCAGATATAAACCTTACATATTCAACAATTTTCTGAAGTAGGTTAACAATAAGTTCTCACGGATTTTGTTTCAAATGACTCGTAAAGTCACCCATGGCCGACCAAAATTACGTACGTGACCGTCCGGTGTGACTATTTACCGTCCGGGACGTCCGGAACCGTCCGGGACCGTCCGACACCGTCCGGGACTCCCTGAATACCGTCCGGACCCAGCTGTACCGCCCGTGACACCAGAACTAGATAAACAATATTACGTAAATGCATACAAACACTTATTGTTGTTGAGTACACGAATTTATTGTTCAGATCCCAAGAATATTGCTTTAATTAGCGACTGTACAGGGATTCTTGTTAATTTTAATTACGATTCTATCTGTTTAAAAAGAGATAAAAGATACCTTATAATTTCCACCCACAATTGTGCAAACAACTACATAAAATATATTACTGATAGAATCAATTTATCTCTCTCTCTCTCTCTCTCTCTCTCTCTCCCTCTCTCTCTAAAAATAAGTTACATCATCAATATGGAATATAATTAAACATATCTATGAGGGTCGCCTATGTTAACCATGAGGATTAGGCCTTTATTGATATGCGTATTGCCGAAAGGATTATGATTAGCAAATATAATTAATGACATGATATGATTACAACAATATGACAGTGTCGGCTGCGGAGTGTCAGACGCCTTGACTGTCTAGGCAGCCAACCTTGTCCACAGTCACACTTCCGACCCTGTCCACACTCAAGCCACTGCGCAGCCGACAATGCTTTAACTTATATCACTAAGTGTCAGCTGCCAAGATGTAACATTCTAGATCTAGTAGTAATAGTTAGTAAAATTTTGCTGAATTAAAAAAAAGAAAAACAGGTAACAGGGCTGGACTTTGGGTCCTGGACAGCTGAGCGGTAAAATGCTCGGCGTTCTCCCCTGGCGACCCGGGTTCGATCCCAGGTGCTGCCATGAGAGTGGGATGAATTGGCCTGTCCAAGGTCGATGCTTCTCTCTGGGTTATCCGGCTTCCTCTACCTCTCTTACTACGATCTTCAACTCTATCAGTGTCTTCTATATTCGCCTTAAATATCAAACTTTATACCGACTCAATCTGTCAAACTTTGTCCTTGCTGGCGGAGCCAGTGCGGGTCAGATTTTCTGGAGACCTGTGAGTGGCTCGAGCGCGGATATCACTTTCAGCCAGTCAGTCAGTCAGGGTCGGACTTTTTACTTTGAAAATGTACATTACATTACATGTAATATTAAACAAAAAGTAAAGTAAAAAATGAATTCCTATGCACTTGAATACATACACAGACACTACATGTATTTCATAAGAAGGTATTTGCACTGACAATTTCATTGGCTGACCAGGTCAGATGATTAATGCAGTGTACACACTGTTGATTGTGTGTTTGTTTTGCACTAAACCCTTTTGATCCCCTCTGATGATCCATTGATGTTACGGTGGCCATTGATTAACTTCATGGTTCGGCAATCAGTAACACCAACGATTTCATAAGTTTGTACCGCTAGTGGTGAGAGAGCAGATTCTGAGTTCCTGATGAGTAGTGAGTGAGTAGATACCGAATATATGTCTCGCAAATTTCCTCATCAGTCAGGGATAAATGAATGTAATTAAATAACACATGTGGTGGCCTATACCTTCAGTGTCATACATGCTATGAATATATATATATATATATATATATATATATATATATATATATATATATATAAATATATATATATATATATATATATAAAAATAAAAGTTCAAATAAATTTAGTTATGAAAATATTAGTACTAAAACTAATGGGAGTGCAAGGAAACCCAACACAACTTTGTACATTATTAGGCCCAAGCTTGGAAAGCGGTGTCCGACAGAGATCACATGGTCCGTCCTAAATTGCTCCCGTCCGTTCGTCCGTCAGGGCGTCTGTCCGTCCCTCTCAGGGATGATCGGTGCCTATAAGGTCGAATTAACAACCTGTCCAAATTCCAGTATTCCCTCCAGAACACAGTCAGAATTTTTCCTTCGCGCCAAATATCTCAAAGAGAGTATGCTTGATATTTTTCAAATTCCAGGGTGTGATAGATGCCTCTGTGATGGCTCCAGACCTGTCATATTACATACCTGTCCGAATTCCAATATGTTTGCCTGAGCTGTGTCGGTGATTTTCTTTCGCTTGGAATATCTTAACGGAAATATGCTTGATCTTTCACAAGAATGATTTGAGGGTTCTAGAATTACTGACCCGTCCGAATTCGAATATAGCCACATGACTGCCCTTGTTAGGAAAATGCACTTGCAGTGCCAAAACTGAGGAACTTTTAGCTTCAACTAAATTCATCTTCTGTTTCATACGATTTAAATGATTGTCTTACGATGTCCTATACAGTGGAACCCCGCCTTAAGACCACCCCATTTGTAGGACCACCTTCACAAAGAAAACCACTTTGTCCAGTCCCGGTTTTTTAATGTTCTCTTATGTAAATAATCCAACAATTGACACGACCCCGAACTTAAGAATTAGGACCACCTTTGTTGGTCTCTGGAGTGAAAAACTACTAAAAATTATAGACTACATTATTACAGGCCATTTGGGGAGTGTACATGTAATTAGGTTCTGTAGACCTTAGGCCACTGGGGCATGGTTATTAGCAGAGTGTGCATAGGCAGCTTACAATAGAACAAAGGAAGGTTTCTCTTCCTGTAATAACTGGCAGCTTTCTCAGTAATGATAAGCAACCCTTTTGAACGTTATTGGCTCCCAAGCCACTACACTGCATATCATATAAGGACTTTCTGCAGCAACAGGGTCATATTGAAATGTGGAATGGACTATCTTCTCTTGAGAACGACCTCAACGCTCACATTGTTCAAGCAAGGTGTATAAACACTCTGCAGACCATACTTAAAACCTTGTTCAAAAAGGAAAGTTTTAGTTTCTGAGATTGACACACAGTAATTAAATTGCTTGATTTGATTTATATTCACCTTTATAAGTACTTTTGTCGGTGAACAAATAAATATTTTTCACAAGTTTTACTATTCATTTTTATTCAAAGTCTCATTTAAGTATCCATCACTACCCATTATTTACCCATTTTATCTCATGTACAACGTTTGTTCGGATATGACCATTTCCGCTGGTTCCGAAGGTGTTCTTAATTCCGGGATTCCACTAAATTAATATGTTATAGTCTCTGTTACGCGTTTCTGCCCAGTTCGCGTACCGACTTTAGCGGAGCAACATAATGCTCGCATAGAATATGATTTTGTAAAAAAAATAACACAATGCTACTCATATTGTACTAGGAAACCAAATAGTAGTACTCAATTACTTTCTGTTAAACGCTGAAGGAGACATTTATAAAATACCAAATTGTACATAGATGAATTCCCTTTTCATATCTTCGGGCCTTTAAAATTCCGAATAACAAGAGTAGAGGTACCGAACGAAGAATTCTTGTTTTTGTCTATATTTTACAGTCTGTTTCTTCTTTAAGTTACCACAGGACCAAAAGTAATAAGAATTTATCCAAAATGGATGACTCTTGCTTGGCAATGTCTATTTAACCATCTTGCTTGCTTGGTAATGTCTATTTAGCCATGCACCTGCTGGCTTGGCAATGTCTCTTTAACCATCTTGCTTGCTTGGTAATGTCTATTTAGCCATGCACCTGCTGGCTTGGCAATGTCTCTTTAACCACCTGCTGGCTTGGCCATGTCACTTTAACCACCTGCTTGCTTGGCAATTTCTCTTTTACCATCCCGCTTGACATGCAATGTCTCTTTAATCATCCTATTTGCTGGACATGCAATGTCTCTTTAACCATCCTGCTTACTTGGCAGTGCCTCTTTAACAACCCTGTTTTGAGTTTTTTATTCTCTTTGCGCGTATCCGCACTAACAAATAATCCGGATCGTGCATAGGTTTTTTTCTATCAGTACTAGGCCACTAAACTTCATCACTTGAAAGGCGGACTACATTAGTTATGTTTAACTTAGTCTGGTTTACATTTAACCGGTTCCTAGTATGTTCAGGCAAATCCGTTTCTAGTCTGCGCAAGGCCAGTTTTGCTACCATATGACCTATTTCTTCCAGCGAAATATCACTTTTATCACCAAAGTATATCGGATTAACAACCAAGTTCGGACAGCAAGGTCACGTTTGATTAAATAAACTAATTTAGGCATTTGTAAAGCGAACTAAAGTGTGGACATAAAGCCTACTAATCCGAAAGTAAAGTAAACTGCTGAAGTATAATATTAAGATGCAAACCAAGTGCGGATAGGGCCCTTTTCTACTGCACTTTGATACGAGTCGACAACAATTCACTCTTGTCACTAGATCACGGTATTGCCCCTGCCGTCACATATGATTTGAAAGTTCCGATAAACACGTCCCTTCATAACACAAGTGAAAAACAAGTATTTTAAATATTAAGCATGCATGTAAAACGTAATGTGTGTAATAATACCTGCGTAATAAAGATAATTCAGCTTTGCCAGTCTTTAGAAACGGTCTTTGTGAAGCCGAGAAGTTTTCATGAACCACTGTAGAGCACGTCGCCGCAGCCATTTAGCGCCGCCGTCAGCAGAGTTAAGAACAAACCGAGCCAGCCGTGTTCATCAGGAGGCGCTGCCGATATATCAGTTTGACTTGAAAAAAAAATTATTACGAAAAGATAAGTCTTTAATACTTAAAAGTGCCCGAGGCAAATGTTCAGGTTTTCTTACATATTTTGTTTCTTGTCCCTGAAAGGAAAAGGTATGATTGTTTATGTAGGTATATATGACAATGTTGGCTTGTGAAACCGGTAGGATAAACTATACTCGATATTTAATCACAAACTAGTCACATCTGAAATGGATGCCGTATGTCACATTTAATATAGATAACCTTTAAAATAAAACGGGTTCTTTGTAACATTTAAATGATGCTTTGTAACGTCGTCAAATGAATAGGATTTCTTGTCAGTTTAGGCCAGCCGACATTTTGCAAGCCGGGGCGTACTACAAAAGTCAATCGTCTTGTTTCAGCATCTCAAGTGCTAGAAAAGACAAATGGATACTAAAATTTATTACTTTAATTGTTAATGAACGCACAAAACATACTGGCCTTATAAGAAAACAGTATCGGGATGTGTCATAATTATTCGGGCCGGATGGGGGGGGGGGGGGGGGGGAGTGCATATACCGACCGAAGCGGGTAAACGTGATGGGAAGAAAAGCTAAGCGGTGTTATACCATACCGGTATCGTTTGCTTCCAATATAACAGAGGTCTCCTGGTCACGAGTTGTAATCACATGCTGAAGTAAGCAATGTATACCTTTTGAATAAACAATGTCATGCTTATTGAATAAATGGACGCCATACAGTTCGGGGAATATTAACATCCATATAATCGACCTGAGAACACTCACAGAATAGTTTTATATTAATGGCGGTTTCAGGTATATTGAGGGGGTGAAGGAGGAGGCGGCAGATGGAATGAATTTTATTTCTTTCGACCAGAGGTTATTAATTTTGCTCGCTTGAATTTGACTTATTCAAAACATGATAAAAATAAAATACACTTGTAAACTGCAGATCAGCATATCAGATATTTGTTCAGATTTTACTTGCATTCTCCTCTCTGGTATCTTAGCTGGGCGTTTCTTTTTCACAGATGTCATCACGTCATCTATACACGGGCAGAAATCATCATCCCAAGTTTTGTCTAATGCAGGTCTGATAATATAATAAATAATAATTTAATATAATCTATACATACATATCTGAGCGTGTGTGTGAATATGTTGAACGCGCTGTGCGTGTGGGTCTGTGTGTGTAGTAGCCGGTGTATTAAGTTGGGTTTAAGGTTGGTCAAAAATGAACACAAAAGCCGTCATCATTCTACGGTGTTCCCTCTTTGAAAATAGCAATGCTAATAACAGTATTTCAATCTGAGAATCATGCGTTTATTCACATTCCTTTAATATGACTTCTCTCATATCCATATCTGTGAAAATCTCCAATAATGCTACAGCGGTTAACACCTCAATTTGAATATAATAATTTGCTACAGACTAGGCCTGACTTTAAACTGATGTTACACTCATTTTAAAAATAATTCTGAAGGGAGCTTGTCTATCATCATTATGTAGATAGTGTTCCATTTTTTCCTTTCGTAACCATTATTTTCAAAAGTGCTGGCTCATTTCATCAGTTGCATCCATACTCTAGGTTTACTTAGTACACAATAACTGTTTATTGATGTTCTGAAGGACGGAAAAGGGAAATGTCGAGGACATTCGCTGATTGCGCGTAACGGGATTCTACTCCTGCGTTAAAGAAGCTCAACAACATGTGCACACAAACGCGACCCGGCTGGAGCCTTGATTCATCTCAAACATGTAATTTATTGTATTTTTAACTTACACTGGAAACATAATACCTTAATTTCTAAACCCTTGTCTTAATTATATTTTGTTTGAAATGATAATAAGTATATATATTTGAAATGTGTCATATAGACGCTATATATATACACACTGTTAAAAAGTCACGGGATTGTTGACTGGGCTTTTCCTAACCTTCCACAAAATTCTAAAAAAAAAATCTGTTGAGAATTATTTTTGGTAAATTTTGTGACAGAGAAACTAAGGGTTAAATTTAACGCGGAGGAATAAGAAAAGGAAGTTAATCAGACCATACCAAGGGAAAAAATATTCTCTGAGCTTTGCATAATCATGTAAATATACCGGTATCAAAATGAGCGATATACACATAATTAGAGCGGTATTTTTTTGCACCCGTATGGCATCCTTTACCTTAGAAGATAATGTTACCTTGACGATCAGTAGTTAAAAAAGTAAACATTGAAGCACTGGGTTTAAAAAAATAACAGCTGACATATTGTTTTTTTTGCTTTACATTTTCCTTTGAACCCTACATTGAGTCTTTTTTTTATAAATTTGATTTATTTAATATTGGCCGAAAATTCGTAACAGTGAAAGCTCTCTGATACCAAAAATCCTAGCGAAATGCGTCTCCTGCCTTCTAAATTTTGCCAACTGGCCCTGTTTCAGTAATATATATATATTATATATATATATATATATATATATATATAAATATATATATATATATATATATATAAATATATAACTCTGAAGAAAAACAACACTGTTAATTCAAAACAGTCTGTTTCACGGGATGCGACCCGATCACCAGGTGAATGTGGTTAGAATGAAGCTAACGGCGTGGTTTGAAAAGTCGAGACTTTACGAGATTACGAGATTATGCTTAGTGCGATATATAATTACCACGTGACACCGAAAGGTACATGATGTTTATGAAAGGGAAACTTCGACTATGGTTCACATAGACACCATGTCTGTACCCATAATCATTGTGTAACACACATGACATTAATAAGGTAATGATATGTTAGAATGATGTAACAATACATGATACACACTATTAATAGTATGTCCCTGAACAAAAATTAAAGGTGCCCATTCAACTGCTTTTTGAAAAAGAATTTACGTGATTTCTGGCGTCCTCTGTGTATATATTATTGATCTAAGAATAATTTTGGTTGCAAAAGTTCTTATAACGCCTTCATGAAGAATGTATGAACTTGTTTTTCAACAACATTTTTGTAAACATACCAATGCTGAAAAACGGGAAAAACATGTAACTTAAGGTGGTAGGTTGAATATATGCGGAGGTAGAAAGGTCACTTGTTGCAAACACATTATAAACACGTTGATATAAACCAAACAACCTGTGTGCGGTCCTATCCACGATTTCTGTTCCATTTTTTAAAAGCTCCAATGGATTACCTTTATTTTGTAAAGGTCAGATAGGTGATTGGGCCTCTTTAACGTGATTTCACATAGGCAGATCCTGAATGAAAGCATAGCTAAAGCGAGAGACCGTAACAGTTTATAGGCACGCGCATGGGCGTATACGTGTCCTTTTTTGCCTGTTATTCCGCATGTGCTAATCACAATAGCGGAACACAAGTTTACGTCTTATCTGGAGACATAGCTTCTGAAGCTAACCAAACGTCACACGGGGCTTTACATATTGTTGAATTGGCCTTGGTGTTACCATAGGCAAGTCCGTCATGTTTACACAAACAATCTACAAATAACTGTTGTCGTAAGTTACTCTTGATGAACAGTTTTTGAAAGGTAAATAAACTACTATGTAGGTTGTGGATCAGATCCGTATGTTTGTATACACTATATATAGTTCATACTATAACCAGTTCATAGAGTCATAAGGGTTCCCTAGGAGGACGTATATTATATATATCCATCCTGCCTTAACAAATGTCCTATATAGTATAGAGGTATAACAAGTATAATATTCATTGTGACTGTGGCGCCTAATAAAAACACCACTGCAGGCTTTATACACCATATCGACCTTGCGATTATCATGTGACGTCGTTACGTATACACGGAAGTTACTCTTGATGAACAGTTTTTGAAAGGTAAATAAACTACTATGTAGGTTGTGGATCAGATCCGTATGTTTGTATACACTATATATAGTTCATACTATAACCAGTTCATAGAGTCATAAGGGTTCCCTAGGAGGACGTATATTATATATATCCATCCTGCCTTAACAAAGTCCTATATAGTATAGAGGTATAACAAGTATAATATTCATTGTGACTGTGGCGCCTAATAAAAACACCACTGCAGGCTTTATACACCATATCGACCTTGCGATTATCATGTGACGTCGTTACGTATTCACGGATACAAAGGCCTCTCTCACTGCTTATGCTGCACGGTATTATACCATGACCTATCGTGTTTTGGACAGTTGCGTCAAGAGTCGACAAATATTAACCTTTTGTCAACACGATAACACAGGCACGTGTTCATGTTATTCACTCTGCATTTACTGCCTTTGATATAGTAGCATATTTTATTGACAAAGCGGAAAGCTATAATACTTCAGTTGAAATAAGTTAAGTCAGGTACTATTGTTTTTTTTAAAATAATTCTTAACTATTCTGAGAGACATTTTCAGAGTACAGGTGCGAGTTGTATTTTTATATTTACAAAAAAAACCATGAATAAAGCAGTAAAATACATTAAAGATTGAACAACACAGCATTCTAACGGAAGTTTTACAATTATATCGTTATATTTGTATGGAAAAACTATAAGGCTCATAATATTACATTATTTACATGATTAAAAAAACTCGTGTACTGGGCCATGCTACCTACAAACTTTCTTACACGTCTTAAAAAGTATGTATCATCGCGATGTCTGTAGGGGTTGTGATTTTTCCCTATATTCATATTTGTTTGAAATTATGTTGCTTATATATATATATATATATATATATATATATATATATATATATATATATATATGAACCCTCAGCTTTGAAAATGTACTACCTCTCGCCAATGAAAATAAGGTCCAAAAGTCCATGCGGGTGTTTAGCTTTGATCAGGACAGGCCTGACTATCACAGGTAATAGACTGACCTAGTTGTCAAGCTACAATTCGTATCTGCGTGATACCCAATACTCCTAACCTTCAAGTTATAAGAGAAGGATAAAGACGGGCAAGGAGGGTCGGGGGTTTGAATATATATGTATGTGTGTGAATATCATTGCTTGTTACATGCATCAACATTCTATATTTGTTTTGGATATAAACACATCTGTTTAGTATTTACACAAAGTACGTTTATGGCCTTTCTTGGTGTGTTTAAGGAGTTTATGGAACACAGTGAAGATGGGAGTCCAAACGAGTTGACCCCTTGCTGTATCCGTGAGATTTTAAAAGAATACCTTGAAGAGGGAATAATAAACTTGAAAAGGAAAAGATTTCTCGATGAACTGCGTGCAAAGGAGGTTATCACTGCACTAGAGCTGGCCCAAATAAGGGTAAGTTTGAGAGAAAAATTAGCAACATTTGAGTGTGCTCCCGCGAAACGGTGTGAAACGCTACAGATCTTAAAAACACCTGTAACATTTACATATTTGTTTTCCTCTAAATTGGAGGCTAAATAGTCCGTAGTTATTTTACCGGTTTTATATTTTATGCATTAATGGGGTAAACCTAACTAGACTGATCTACCCCCACCTTAACCCTCTTCACAATATTCCAAGAGATCATAATGACTGAATATTTATTGTCGTTTGACAGGAATAACGAATAGAAGCAGTGTCCAGAATTTGTCCAATAAACATACACAAGTTAAACCTTTACTGCTTCTTTTTCCAAAAAAAAAAAACTGCTGAATTTTTACACAATTTTCATTAAAGATAATGGGATAATACATAAATTTTTCAGACAGTACGTCTTCACCACTTTACCTAACACTCCCACTTATTGAAAGTAAATTATATTTATTTTATTATAGACTGTAGAGAACAGTGAAAATGGAATAAGAGGTTTAAACGGCATCATGTGTCGGGCGTCTGTCAAGTAGAATAAGGATTTCCTACAGTGTCTGAGAAATGCTGGACGGAAGTGTGAGGGGGACAATACGGCTCACATAAGCAGACAAAATGAGATTTCATGCACTTTTAGTATTAATGATATAATCTGTACATATGAAATTTCTCAGTCTCATTACCTTTTACATTCAAAACCAGTTTAATTCTGTGGATAATATATTTTAAGGACCACACTTTCAAATGCAACAATTACGTTTAATGCAAAATTTAATCAATTTTATATTTACCACGCAGAATGTGAGATTACATGGTACCGGTCTAAGTAAGAAAAAAAAATAAGAAATATTATATGAGGAGCTCTTGCTGGTGCTCCTGTAATTCGGTTATTGTTCTATTTGGTCTTCCTCTTGTTGATTATTTTGACAAGTGTACTCATTCTATTATGATTTGTCGATCGTTTATGCAGGGAACTGTCGTGAAACATGGATCATCGGTATATCCGTAATTGTTATGGTAGCGGGGCTGCTCTATTCGTTTAATAAACCTGACCCACGGTTACCGATTGCAAAAAATATTCTGTGAAGAGTACAGAAGGATACCTCAGTGGACATCACCTGATGCTTGGCCAGTTTTACAGGAAATCATATACACGCCGATGACATGGGTGATGATCGACAGGATCTGTTTCAAAGTAGCAGAAGAAACACTAGATGACTACCATCAGTTATTCATAAAGGTACTGCAAAACAGAATAAATGAAAAGTACACAACGGTTCCTTTTTTAAATATATCATATGGAGGGAAACAAAAATGTCATTTACATGTATTTTGGGTTAAGACGAACAAACTGGTTTTGTAAGATTCGAAGAATTTTTCTTTTTCTTTTCAGACTGATGAAGAACCGCTCTTTGTGGTAATCACTGGTGAAGTGGAATTGGAAAAACTATTTTATCAGGCACTTGCATATACATGGGCGGCATCAGTGATCAACCCTGGTTCTTAGAATCCCAGCACACTTGCAGTAATGAAGCAGTTTGACTACATCTTCCCATTGAATCTTGTAGACCTAGAAACAAATGACAATCTTTTTTCGTTTATTAGGAATCAGTTGAGCTTTCTGCGGGACGGTAGTCTTCTCGAAACGATGCTCAGAATAGTGTCAACCAATCCGCATAGATCATTATGTATATTCGACGGATACAACGATATGACAGGAATTCCTCCGCAGGGGATTACAGATATGTTAGAAAGGAAAAATGCATCATTTTTCATTAATATAATCATCACTTCCAGAGAAGACAAAGCAGTCTATTTAAGGCAACATCTGAGGTTAATGGGAAGAGAGGCTTTGCTCCGAGGGTTTTACAGTGAACAAACCAAGAAATTCGTGAGTCAATGCAACATTGAGGATGACAAAAAGAGTACTGCTTTTATCAAATATCTGCATACTGATGAGAAAAATCGTGAATTCGCCAGAACTCTTTACAATTACAGATGCTATGCGCATTTTCTGGTCGTGGGGATTACGAAAGACTCATGCGGTGTTACGGGACACGTTAAATGGAATCTTTGGTAATTATACTCCGGCGATACCACACTGAAAAGAAGCATGGAAGTAGTTTGTCAATGGACCAATTACTAGATGTGTACAAAGAAAATATAAAGGGCCTTGGTCAATTAGGCTGATATGGTTGCAGCCAGGAAATGGACAAATGCCCTTCAGCCTTCACATTGGATACTGTCAAAGCAGTAGCCGGCGAGGAGGTTCTGAGCCTTGGTGTTGTAAAGTATGTAGTGCCTGATAATACATCAGCGCAGACTAAGGTATTATTTCACTCTGGCATCTCCAGGAGTTTTATTATTGCACCTAGCTACCACTTAGGGATCACTGAACTTATGCCGGGTATCGTTGATAAGGACCTGTTAAAACGTGTGAAATCCCTTCACGCCAATAGTAAAAAGGAACTCCCTTTGTTCATAAATGAAAAAGTGCCTTGTAAAATTAATGAGATAGGGCATTGTGATTTTAATATCTACAGTTCAATCAAGGTTCATTATTTAAAAATCACCCAATACAAGAAATTTAGGTGTATTTGGCAGACATCTGGATACAAGCGGACGGCACTGATTTCCCTGTAAAATATTTTTTTTCATAAATTACACAACAAAAATCAAAACGAATTTTACATAATTGAGTGATGACGGCTAATCTTTAAAAATAACATATAGGGTTAAATAACATATTGATTTGAATAGATCCTAGTTCTAAAATAACCTGCTTATATTGTATTTGTATCTGGAAGTACATAGAAGGCACTATTGCCGCCACAGCTAACCGATTTGTATTTCTTGGCGCGGTGAACGTGCAATCTAGCAGACCCATACTTTCTTGTAAAGAAAAAGTGACCACATTTCAATAAAATTATTTTTTTTGCATGTTGACTTTAAAGTTCCTTTATATCCACTGATATGAAAATTATAAGCTATTATTTTTGTATAAATATTATTTATGAATGGCAAAATCGTAATTGTCAGTACAGAAATTTGGACTGTGTATAGGTTGCATCAGTTGATACAATAAACATGGGATTAAAATCTGTTGAAACATATTTTCATACAAAATAAATGAAATTTATTGAATATATTCATATTTATATTGCCTCATAACTGTATTTACAGGTGGCGAAATGGTCACATGGTTTGCCCTTGTTGGTCACTCGATCATGTTATGATATAAAATATAAAACAAATAAGTTGTTTTATGTGACCACATTACAAAATAAAAAATACACCACGATATGCCTTATTTATTGTCAATATCTATTGCTAAAAATGAAATCACAGACCTTTACCACAGGTTTTAACAATAGACATTGATATATATATATATATATATATATATATATATATATATATATGTGTGTGTGTGTGTGTGTATATATATATGCTGTGTATTATGTTTTGTTTATTTTGAAATAAGGTCACATGGTATTACCAAATTATTTAAAAATAAGGATTATAATGATTTTTCGAAATCGAAATGTGGTCACAGTGTAAAAGGGCCAAAGTTTTCTTGGGTATACGCACTCATAAATACACGATTGCAGATAGGTTGTTTATTACTGCAGACGTTATATTCTAAAACTGGAAACATATGCAAAAAAGTATTTCGTGGTTATAGATGTTTTGTACACAACACAGAAGTTTATATCATGTAATTCACTGAAAGGACATCTTTCGCCCCGCAATGAAGGAAAAATTACCCCCTTTCTAATAAAAAAAAAGAAATTTCTCTCTGAATTTCTTCAAACATGGATGTTAATTACGCAGTTCACGGGAGAGGTTAATCCAAAAATTGAGAAAATACCATTATTTTGCATGTTTCAGTTTATATCATGTAATTCACTGAAAGGACATCTTTCGCCCCGCAATGAAGGAAAATTACCCATTTCTAATGAAAACAGAAATTTCACTCTGACTTTCTTCAAACAAGGATGTTAATTACGCAGTTCACGGTAGAGGTTAATCCAAAAATTGAGAAAATACCATTATTTTGCATGTTTCACATATAATGTGGTAACGTACGTAATATTTCGTGTACTCACGATTTGTGATTAACTTATAAATAGCTATAATAAGAACTGGTTTGGTGAGTAACATATTGTTGAATTCAGAAACTGAACACAAACATCTTGTAACTTTTAATTCCACCTCTTGTTATCCGATATGTAAGCACTGAATCCATATCTTTGATTGTTGTGCAGCAGAAGATTATAAAATGACCTGTATGTTCATTACGTTTTATTTCATTTTTTTAATAAAAAGTGAAATATTTTGATAAATTATGGAAACAAGTTTGTTTAATTATATTATCCTCAAAGTTAACAAATCATACTTAATTTCACGACGACATCATATCAAAATATTTTTTTCTGCGCTTTGCCCAATTCCATTTTAAAATTATTCATTTGCTTCAGCATTTTGAGCAATTTTCTTTTAGAACTAAAGTAATCATTAATGTAAAATATATTAAATATCAGTTGATTGCATCAATTCTGATGGATATCATTGTAATTCACTGAAACTATCACAAATATCGGTTGTAACAATTGGCGGTAGGCATAGTGAATCTATATATATTCAGTTTTGAACTCTAGCAGTAATACTGATACTGTATACGTACGCCAATATTGAAACAGTGGCCAGGGGACCTGCTCCTCCGCCACCCTGTACGTTTACAAAAAAAATAAATAAAAATAAATAAAATTATATAAGATAGTCGTGACATAAATTTGGGCCCAAAGCTGTGCCCACAAAACGAACGTATTTTACAATGTGTGCATGTATATATGTATTACAAAATAATAATTATGACTACATCGCTCATCATTTACCGCCATTCTGCGACTTTTGGGCTTCTAAGGTCAGACTGACGCATTATTTCTACTTTATGTATACATTCGATTGTGTTCAATACATTGCTAGCATTTATAACATATGGTCATGACAGACTGGCCTTACCTCTACTGAATAAAAATGCTGAGAAAGTGGCGCCTCATGTATCTAAACTGATAACTATGAGTCATTTCCCCCCCCCAGTCTCTAGATAGCACCACCTCCAAGAGCAAACTGTAGAGAAGGCACACCACTCATTGCGTCTGATGTCACAATTTTCTTCCTGTAGACAAATTGTCTTCGCATGATTATAAAGCTGAAATCCCAAAGAAAAGAAAGCCACATTTTAATGGACCTTCTATTACATCCTACAGCCCGGTCCTGTTATATTACATTTGACCCTGTACCGACCTGGCTACTAAAGGAATATTTGGAAAATAGTCCTCTCAGCTCTTTAATCACATGTATTGTAAACAAGTGGATGAAAGAATCAATCCCAGACGAAATGAAAAGTGTCCTCATACCGCCACTTCTGAAGGAACCTACGCTTGATCACGCTATCTTGAAAAACTATTGACTTATCTCAAATTTGGCTTTCCTTCCAAAAGTTGTTGGAAAAGTGGTGGCTTGCCGCTTGAAGGAACACCTGAGCCAACATTGTCTTCTTGAGCAAAAGCAATCTGAATTCCGAGAGCACCATTCAACAGAAACAGCCTTAGTTAAAGTACAGTCAGATATCAATGATGCTGTAGATAACAATTGCGTAGTTCTACTTATATTACTGGAAATCTCCGCCGCATTTGATACTATCGATCGCCAAATCTTGCTGCGGAGACTCAGTAACACGTTCAGCATCCAAGGAGATGCCTTGAACTGGTTCAGTACTTACCTGAGGGGTAGGACTCAGTCTGTAATGGTACAAGGTGTGACTTCCAAGCCCAGTGCCCTTGACTACGGCGTTCCGCAAGGCTCAGTTTTGGGGACCTCACTTATTACACCTCTGCCCTCGGCAACATCATTGGGAAACATGGCCTCAGTAGACACTTCTACGCTGATGATTCACAGCTTTACCTGTGCTTTAAAACAGCCCACTAAAACTCTTAAGTCCATCTCTTCTGCTGAAGCCTGTGTGGCAGATGTTAGGTCATGGATGCAGAGCCAATTTAATTTCTGCGGTCAAATGATAATAAGACTGAAATCATCATTTTGGTACAAAACAAAAGTTGGCTCAATTTCCAGATATAAAGGTGAGAGTTCAAGTTACAACCATCACTCCGAATGTCACTGCAAGAAACCTTAGAGTAACAAATGATTGTAACATGTCCATGGAGACTCACATTAGCTCAGTATGTAACAGCACCTACCTGCAGACGCGGAACATATCCCATATCAGGAAATACCAAACAACATCTGCTCTCAAGACTCTCATACAGGCACATGTGACCTCTAGACTTGACTATGCCATCTCTCTCTTATATGGCCTCCGGAAACATGCTATTAGTCGCCTACAAAGGGTACAGAATATAGCGGCTAGGATCATTACAAGGGCAAGTCGTTCTGACAGCATAACCCCTGTGTTAGCCGACCTTCACTGGCTGCCTATCCAGAGCCGCATTAGAAACATAGTCTTGCTATTCACATTTAAGGGTTTGCAGCGAAATGCTCCAGGTTACATTGCCAATATGTTGCCACAATACAAACCTACCAGGTCCCTACGCTCATCCAGCGATAACCTTCTAAGTATGCCAAAAACCCGATTAATATCATCGGGTAGCACGACCTTCCAGCATGCCATAGCGCATGAATGGAATTCCTTACCGGATGCCATCCGAAAATATGCAGGTCTGACTGTCTTTTAAAGACTTTAGAAACATACCTGTTTATATGTGCCTATGACTGAACTACTTCATGCCTTGCATTTTTATTAGCTGGTCAGTTTCTAAGGACATTATGCCACAAATATAAATATATTTTAAATCCAGCAGGAAAGCTCACATAAGGTGTAATATCATATTTTAGTTTTTTATCATTATTTATTATCGATTCTAGTATTTTAGCTAACAATGCCTATCTATCTAAAATTCATGCTGTGTCATTTTAATATTATACTTACGACTTTTTTGTAAAGCGCTTTAGAGCCTGATCTCTGTGTGAATTTTGTGCTATAGAAAAGCATGTACAATATATTTGGTCCTGTGGACCGAACACAAAATTACCAAGTCCTTAAACTTTATATTTATCTTATTTTTTATTTTATTTTACATAATCTTCCTCAATAACATGCCATTCATATGATTTACAATGATTCATGTTTTCACGTCATGCTGATAATTAAGATAACAGGCCTTGTATTACAGCCTCTTTTGTATATTTGCACATGAATCTAAGTTAAAATGCGCATCCATGCCAAGCTAATTCTGTCATGCCTCGGTAATTATATTCTGGACACGAATTTTCCAGCCCGAAAAGGAATGTTTTGAACTTTTAAAGTATATATATATATATATATATATATATATATATATATATATATATATATGTCACAGGCGAGATTGAAATTTTGATTTCGCCTAGGCGAGATTAAAATTTTAATCTCGCCTAGGCGGATTTTAAATCTGCTTAGACGAGATTGAAATTTTGATTCAACCTAGGCGGAATCTTGTTATGATTAACATCCAAGCTGTTAATCTGCTTCATTCAGTTCTTTGGTTTAATCATGCTGATTGTTTCATAATAATGTTTATCTTAATATTTAATGATAACATTGGATTTAAAATCATGCTAATCATGGATTAAAAATCCGCCTTGGCGAAATTGAAATTTTGATTCCGCATAGGTGAGATTGACATCCTGTTATGAGTATATGTAGGATTTCAAACTAGCCTAGGTTGATTTAAAATCTGCCTAGGCGAGATTGAAATTCTGATTTCGCCTAGGCGAGATTAAAATCCTAGCTATTCATCTGCTTCATTCAATTCTTTGGTTTAATCATGCTGATTGTTTCATAATAATGTATATCTTTAATAGTATAATCTTAATTTTTAATGATAAACTTCATTGAAATCATTGACTAAAACAAGTTACTTGAACTTAAAATAAATTCTGATTTATTACACTCATGGGTTTACTGGGGGTTTTCTTTTATTTTAACATATTTGAATAGAAATTTAATTTTAACAGACTGACAAAACAACAAATATGTTAATGTACAAATCTGTAAAACTGGAGGTCTACCAAATATTTTAATTCTATTCCACCGTGTTCTACAGCACATTTTCACACAAAATGTTGATAATATATATAAATATATATATATATATATATATATATATATATATATATATATATATATAAACGTATCACAAAAACTTTTAATCCACAAATTTCACAATACATCTCTTGCTGCATAGTAACAAAACCAAAAGCTGTGTTTTGAGAAGTACACTTGTCTTTACACATGCACAGTTCATTATAGTAACAAAAGTTACAAAACCAATATGTTTTATGTTTTGAAGTACACTTGTATTTGCACATGCACAATTCATTATCTGCACATTAGATAGAGGATATCCTTGAGATGTCTTGTTGGCAGATCTTAAATTCCTAAAATGGTCCTATTCATTAAGATATTCAGATATGCAATTCTCAACAGATAAATCTCTCCACGCCAAAGGTGACAATAGAGCTTAGAGTTAAGCCACAGCTGACAGTTGACCACCTAAAAATGGCGACCACTTTACCGAGGTTTCTTTAGTGGTCGCAATTTCGAGGTTTTACTGTAATAATAATGATTTTTGGTCAATTCTAATGTTTGCAAAAATGTGTGTCATTAGTTAGATGATGAACCATAATTAGACATAGATCATGATTTTTTTTATTTACTATGGTTATATAAGTTATTACAGAGACAAAAATAGATGAGTATAACAAATTTCTCTTTGTTATAATTTTGTTATTCCTCTAGTATTGGATGCATGTGCTCTTATTGTTTAATTGTCAGTTTCATTGATGATTGAAAATAATAATTGGTTGGAAGAACATAATCGATTATATTCGGAATGTTCTACATTATGGTGGTTTTGCATTATAGAATTATACGTAAAGAATGATATAATATATGTCAGTCTTGTCCGCCATGCTTAAAAGTCAAGTTGTTAACACTTGTTCGCTGCACAGGGTTCACTTTTAATGTTGTCCGCTACTTTGTGCCCCGTTTCTCTTTTTCTTTTGACTGGATTAGAATATTATTTTGGTTAAAATGACTTATTTGCATGTTATCACATAGTCGTTTGTAACAGTTTTTGCAAATGTGCCACCAATATAATTCATTATGGAAGCAAACAACCAATGATCGATATGATCAATAACAAATCAAACCACTGTTAACTATTTGTGTCAAAACATATATAATATGTGTGTGTATGTGTGTTATATAGGGGTCTGAACAGTTGAGGAGTAAAACGCTGGGCCCTCCCCGCTGACTGCACAAGTTCGATCCCCGGCGTATATGGCCCGTCCAAGGTGGATGCTTTTCTCCGGGTTCCCGGCTTCCTCCATCTCAGACACTACCGAACGCCACCACCTGAGGCATGGGAAATGCTTAGATTAGGTATAATAACTATTTGTATAATCCATGTAAAATAAATAGGTTTATAAAAATATAATCCATAACATTATTAAGTTCATTACTTATTTTCGCACCCAATAATGATTTTTTCTCAACAAATTAATATCAACGACATAGGAAGGATCTGTAATAAATTGTATAATTCTATTGAATACCTCACTTATACAAACAATTTGTTCATTGAAGAAAAAATTATATTAATAACTCTTTATATATACACATCACCCTTATCATATAGAGTGGATACATCTGATAAATGAGAATTTCTGGCTGTCCTTGTGGGAACATAATAAAAATAATATTAAACGATATACCCAACATACACATATAAAAATGATGAACGTCATTATATATAAAACAAGACACTGGCGGAGACATCAATCCTCCCCCAGAATTATTCTCAAGCCACCGTTGATCAATAACTTTATTATTTTAAAATGGGAAAACAATGGGACTGAATTCTCTGAATCTTCTTCACGGTGATCCAAATACCTAAACAAATTAAATGGATTTAACCATCCACAGAATTTCTGCAAACTCTGATTGCGATAAACTTGCTGAGAGACAAACCGAAGGTAAAGTAAAATACCCCTCGCCACCTGATGGATGTGTAACAAACGTTTGTTAATAAGAATCTGAAAGAAAGAAAAAAATATGATCTATGTATTACCATGTTGATATACCTTTATCTAAAAAAAAACATATATGCCTTATTAGTGCAAGTTTAATGACTTTGAACAATAACATGTTTTCATGTTCTAGTATTAAAATCTGCGTAGTCAACTAGGTCCGACGTATAACTGTAGACCTGCCCCAGCACAAGAACGGGTATACTAGTATAGTTTAAAAATAAACAAATGTAATGCGTCCCTCATGGCAGATTTCGTGATTGTTGTTTTGGCTGCTGATCTCGATAAATTTATTTTCTGAGATAATAGAGAATCAATTTGGTGCCGAGCAAGCTCCCCCCCCCCCCCCCGTCATCGCATTATCATGATCGGTTTAGCAAGTATACAATGTTTTGTGGATTCTTTGACCATAGGGATCTCAAACTTTCCCCTTAATAATGGCATCGGGTCCGCGGTCGAGTTAAGTGCGTCTATTTTGTCTGTTCGGAAAGAGGTCGCAATGTATATGAATATAAAATTATACACCCTTGTATGCTTATGTCTATTTTTTTTTCTTTCTTGCAATTCACGTTTATAACAACCAATAACAAGCGAATAAACCATTTAGTCCGTATCTGGTCTGTGTGTGTGTGTGTGGGGGGGGGGGGGGTAAGGGGTGTCCGCAACCGTGTAATTGCGTCAGTTTTGTCGATTCGGGAGGAGACATTAATATCAATATAAATGTATACTTCTGTGTATGCTTATTTCTATTTATTTTCTATCTGTCAATTAACA
The DNA here is from genome assembly GCA_026874595.1 of Sipunculus nudus. Classification (NCBI taxonomy): domain Eukaryota; kingdom Metazoa; phylum Annelida; class Sipuncula; order Golfingiida; family Sipunculidae; genus Sipunculus; species Sipunculus nudus. The sequence continues at coordinate 56,190,773 of CM049321.1, forward strand.
TATAAATTACAATCAATAACAAGCGAATAAACCATTTAGTCCGTGCCTGATGAAATTTCCAGGTAAGCCTAATTGTCAGACGGCACTTACTCCGCTGTGGTGATAGCGTTTGGTAAGCCTTTTTTTTTCCTCAGAACAAATATATAAATCGTAAACTGTAAAACGCATACTTCCCTTTATGTATAATAACTGTATGCAATGACTAACATTTGCTAGCCGCAGACACTTTCTTAACAGCGACGAAAGGTTTATTGACCTACATTGGTCGACTGTTTCGTGGCTTGCCCATATCAGCATTTAAGTGGTATTAACGAGATACAATCGCTTACTTAAAAAAAGGAGCATTGTTTACATTGTCAGGGACGGGGTGGCATTTAGACCTTTGCACCGCGGGATATCTTATTCAGATAGAGACCGCAACTCGGTTATAATGCGTTCTGCTCCAGGTAGACCCACCAATTGACTCGTTCCCTGAATCGTTATACAAATTGATTGTATACACAAGTTTGAATTAAAGCAGGGGTTTATCTGTGTTGACACTTTTACATCCCCTTGTAAAAGGCAAGAGAGTAATCAAACATTTTTTTCAAAAGGAGAGTTTACTGATACATGTGTAGGTTATACGTAGTGTGGATATTTGCAGTGTTTTTATTTACTCCTTTTAATAATGTCTATTCATAAAGCTAGAATTAAAGAAAGTCAGGCCTGTAGTTACAAGGGGGGGGGGGGGGGCAGTTTCTACATGATTAAAAGAAAGACCCACAGCTTGATAAAGAGAGATTTGCCATTTTCGCAGGGGGGGGGGGGGGTGGATTTCATTAATATATGTTTGGCAGAAATTTTATACACGCTACAGATTCTAAACCTTTAGGTGCCATTTTCCACCCAGAGATAGCACAGCACTTATGGCAGTAAGTAGCCAGGCAACACCGTTGGGTCATATTTCTGTCGGGCCACAGTTGTTTTATTGCATACATTTAAGGACAATTTGGATGCAAACTGTTTATCAAACCCCTACCTGGACAATGAATCTTCTACACAGATGATGTTGATTTTTTTTCTAGCTCGCAAAGACAGACGTATTATCAGTGAGTGCAGATCAGATTCACAAAGCTAGTCAGAAAGACGCGAGTTCAAGATGCTTGCCTCATGTGGAGTATAACATATAACAGGAGCTACACATAGGTCAACCACGCATAGTTCGTATGGAAACCATTGCTCATAGTTATGTCTAGTGGCACAGGCGAATACGCCTTGGAGAGTACGGTTAAAAATGTCAGAGATGCCAATGTATTCAAGCTATACCTTCCACAACATCACACCATCTATGGAATTGGCAAACACAAAAATGTAAAAAATCGAAAATCCGTTTAGACTCCACTAAGCCCTCCCAGGGCCACATGTTTCTTGTAGTAGATGCACAATCTAAATTGCCTGAAGTTTTCCAAATGGATTCAACGAACTCGGAAAAGACAGTCGAAATGCTTATAATCCATTCACTCTATCTTGGCACGCGGTTGAAGTGTAAGTAGTCCCTATGTGCTGCGATCATGCCAGTAGTCACCCAGGCTGTGACATAACACACAGCATAATATGTGAGTGCACACAGTGCTTATAAAAAAAGAAATATTTCATAATAATTTATTATAAAATCCACTTTAAATGTCCGCTGCTGAACCGATCAAATCGCATAGAACATAAATGACAGTTACAAACAGAAGAAGGGCTACATTTTTCTTTTATTTTCTGAAATTTTCTAAAATTCATTTTGATAAAATTGCGTTTATTTAAAAAAAAGTGTAAAGTTTACTTATTAAGTAAGAATTTAATCGAGAATTGAATCAAAGGTAAAATATCGATAAAAAATTGAATTATATTTCACAGTCCTACTGTTCAGCACTGCATGCGTATACTTGTTACCCGTCTCTCATATTACATATCATAGCCCTGAGTAGAGCGTGACTTCCTGTGTCCTTATTATAGCCACTACTTGTGCTGCGTCTGGCTTTGCAATCAGCTGGATATAACTTTAAATAACCCACAAAGACTGAGGTGTTCTCCTCATGGATGTGCCAAAGACCAATGGCTGCATAGTTTCGAGCAGTACATGGGCAAAGCAGAATTCTGCAAAGAAGCCATGCTCTTTTGAGTCATGCCCTTTATCCTTGAGTTTAGTTTTATTATCCAGTATGCATGTTAATAGAAAACAGAGACCCGCGCCTGTTTAATTCACATGAAAATATAAAAAAAAATTGTCATTGTATGACATTTTCTTATATGCATTTAACCTACGTATGTAATGCCGCTATCACATATAGCCTACGGGGTCCACACAGTGCGCAAAATCAGCATATTTGCCTATATTGTACCGTGCCCGCAGGGTACCCATAGGATTTTCACGGGCGCCGGTTCAATTTTTACTCGCCGTACGGGCGCCGTGGTGCTTATCTGGCTGCGCTCAATTCTCGCGGCGTTTTCAACTCACTGTAAGCCCCTAGACAGGCCGTAAACAGCCAGTACGGTCGCCTTATGGGCACCGTACGGTCACCGTAGATTATGTGAGTGCAAACAACGTGGGATAAAAAATCATACGGTGACCGTACGGTATCGCAAACCCGAAGCACCCGTTTTATATTAGAGCTAGACATAAGCTACCGAAACTATGAAAAAGTTTTTATGGTCAAGACGTTGAACAAAGGTATCTGGTAATGGTTATACATAGGCAATTAAACTTGAGTAGATTTAAATTCCATGAAATACAAAATTTCATGAACTCGGTGCAGCTTTATGATGAGATTCACTTTTGTTGGAAAAAAAACAGCTGTTGATCATATTGCAGGGGGGGGGGGGTCAGGTGGCGGTTTTCTCAACTATGGTGAGGTGCGAGGCGGGTTTTCCCACCTGAGGGGCGGGGCGATTGCGGGCTGGAGGCTTGTTTTGCGGGGTGGGTGCGGGCTCTAAATTCCGGCCCACGATGGGCTCTAATGTGTATGTCTATTTGTTCACGATCTGGCAGTTAACATATCAGCATTTACCAATAAAAAGTAAGTTTTATATTTAGTTCGTACCAAATAAAATTACCACGTAAGCCCAATTGTCACACGACGATAATTTGATCTGTTGGCTCGGTAGCATTGGTGAGACTTGATTGTTTTTTCATTCTTTTAAAAATCCTCGTAAAAGCATATACTGTAAGGCGTATAATATCGTGATATGTGCTTAGTATAATCAATGACTGACAGTTGCTAGACATCTACAACGAAGATACGTATCATGATCTGAATGGTTGGCTATTTCGTCGCCTGCCCATATATGGATCCAAGTGTTTTTTTTTTTCAGACAACATTGCTATTATTTATACGAACATTTTGACGTTGAACCTTTGCACACAGTAGTATATAATTTAGATCCCAGCTGCCACTCGTTTACCGTGTTTCCTGGTACAGTTAGACAGCCGCCACTATATTAGCAGTGAGGAAAAATTTATACCAAAAAGGCTTGGTGTACTTTAGGTGTAATATTAAGGGATATACATGTATTCAATTTGAGTCTAGATGATCATAACGGAAAATATTTCTATATAACTAAATCGGTTCCTTATTAGGTTTATATTTCTAATAGATTTAATTCTCATTCTCGATCCTTTCCTTGCCTGTTATGTATTAAACCCATCTCGTAATCCTAAGGCCCTATATACATTGAACACCGGGTACCCTTCACTTGTGTACACAGGTTAAACTAATGCCTCAAAACACGGGTTTATCTGTTCTGGCATTTTGTCATCATGTTAAACGCAAACGGGTATCCGGAGTAATCAAACATTATTTTCTAATGGAGAACTTACGTAGAGTGAAATAGTGTTGGTGTTTGCTTGGCGCTTTTCATTAACCAGAGGTTATTTATTTGCTTCTATTCATTTACTTTTACCAGTAACGTCTACGCATAAGACAAACCTAATTGAACACAAGATACACTACACCTGTGTACACAGATTAGGCTCATGCCTCAGAGAGCACAGGGTTATCTATTCATGTGCTTTAACTTCCCCATGTAAGAAACAGTGCTTTGTTCAGAGTAATCAAACATTTTAATTGACCGTGTACACATACTGATGTATTTGCAGATTATCCATAATGGTCGTCTGTGCTAGGCAGCTTTCATAAATTCGTGTATTTTTTTTTTAGTTTGACTTACTTGCATAAAAAACTGAAGTTTTAAAATAATCCTGTTGTTATAAGTAGACAGTAGTTTTCTACATGACGAAAACAAAGACCCTTTGTTTACGGTGAAGGTACTGGTCACACGGCAAATTTTGGATACATGCATTTAAACACATATGTTCAGGTATCACGAATTAACTGGTCGGAATTACATGTGAATCGTGACAGGGAGTACTATTAAAAGCATAATACTTGATTATGTGTTTCATGCTTATTCCGTGGAGGATATATGTTACTTGAGGATAATTGCTTAAAATACATGTATCAGTACAGAAGAAGTTCCACGTTTTATATGCTTAAGATATATGCTTTATGTCGTGGAAATAATAACGACGTAGGTGCAGTCTTTTCTTAGCTGACACTTGCAGTGATTGTAATGTGTCTACCTTGTAGTATACAAACGTATGGTGCCCGTTAAATTCCTGTGGATATACAATTTTACAGCCCTTACGGGTCCTGTACTGTTTCTGAATCGGTAGACAAATATAAAAAAAAAGTATTTCATAATACGTGAATTCCACGTAATACCAAAGGCTTGATTTTTAAACAAAAATATCTGTTACAGGGTTAACTTATGTTTTCTCAAAACCCGAGAAACATTTTTTTATCGATGTACACAACGGGCTAACAGACGACCCTGCCCAAGGTATAACAGATAGGAGTATTTAATTTTGCTTTAATATGGTCACCAGTTCAGGAGAATGTAAGGCAATCGAGATATATACGTTGAGTTTTCAAGAAAGGGGTTCGGCTGATTTTGATTTTTAACAACTTTTAGCATTTGTTGAGAAATACTTTGCTGGAGATAACAGAGATAAGACCGATTTAATTCTATTTCTATAAATAAATATGACGAGAAGACTAACATACGTGGAATTTACAAGATACTTTCACAAACACATGTTGTGTCCAGTTATAAAAAGAAGCTTAAAGCATGCAGTACAGGTCTACATGAAATTACGTGTAAAATACTCCGTCGCCACTACAGAGAAAAGAAGCACTGGAGTCGCTTATCTATAGACGAACTGCGAAATGCCTCTACCAATAAAGGAACTAGAGCGACTCCGTCGTGTGGCAAAGATATGACAAAATGTGAGTTGCAGTTTTCAGTTGACACAGTGAAAAGGATAGCAAGCGAAGAGGCTCTGGAGCTTGGGATTTTAATTCATTGCAAGTCTGATCTTATGTCAGGGTTTGCTATTTTCAAGCTTCGTGATAGCAACTTTGCGAAATTTATCATAGCAGTCTGTCAAAACCTTTCAAGACGAACCAAAGTCTTGCCTCGTTCGTCCAAAGAATACATGTATTTGTGATCCATCAACGGATGCATTGCTTGTTTATCATTTAAGATAACATTTTGGTGTTTCTATTGTAGCTCACAGTACATTATAAGTACAGCCATGTTAGGGTTAGTGAGGCAATAGCTGTATTCAAAGGACGGACACTATTTTCTCCATGACGCCTCCTGCACTAATACCTTTTTCCTTGCATACCTCTGCAGCATCTGAACAATACACTGTTGGAAAATTTCGATCATTATCCAACATTCCAATTCATAACAACATACGGACACAACATGAGCATTTTCTGGTCTCCAAATGATCATTTATCGACGTGCATATGACATAAGTTATTCGACTCCGGCGATCTCTGTACATATAATGTTACACAGTTTTTTCTTCCTGTGTCGTGTGATTAGAACACGAATATGATCTTGTCCCATACATTTATCTTAAAGCTATTGCTAGAACAAAATGTCGATATGTTAACCCTGAACACGTGTGGAGGGTTTAAAGTTTGTAGGAATGATAGTAGATATAACTGTAAAAAAGGCTTCCATAATTGATGTGTAGGGCAGCAATATTTTCAGGTTTTCTACGCACTTTGCAAGTTGCTTATAATGAAGTTCATTTTTTGTAATACCAAACTTTACAAACATTCAGCCATCCTTATTTTCCATCTCAATGTTCATATTATGTCGAGTTATGTTCGATATCTGAGATTGTACTGCTAGAGAGTATTGGTTAGCTTCTTGCCTATCGTAAAATCCTTGTATACAAAATTTGTATTATTTGATAAATAACTGCTATGTTACCATATATCGATCATTGTAACTTTGTTATCGGGGCAAAATTAATGAGGCTGAGCCACAGATTTATCCAATAACGCCCAGGTTCTCGCTAACAAAGTCTGGAGCATATATCATGACACTTCTTGTTCTATAATGTAAGTTGGAAACCTGAAATTAGCTCATGGTGATCGACATTCTGTGTGCTACGGAACAAAACACAAGAGTTTGAATACTCATAGAGTCAGGTGGGGAATTAATTTTACAACTTTGCTTAGAACCTTCTAACTTGACATCAAGGTCCTCGGTAAGTATCAGTGGAAACATAAAATAAGGTTACTATAACCTAGATTCTGCGTTCTATACTGAAAAAAATATGATAGGAGCATACTGAAAGTCAGATTATCACAAATTGGATCAATTTGGCATATAATATTTTTATTCAACAAATCGGGGAAATCTCTGTACAAACCTGAAATTAGATCACGAATTATATTCTGCAAGCCACCGGGCCACAAATATGATCTTCAGCAGCAACCAGAAAATTGTACCTAGAATTAAACCTAGAAACGTCCAAAGAAATATGCAAGATAAAACACGATTTTAACATCCAGGCAGATAGGGAACAAAACGTAATTGTTGGACATATTATGATCTAATATGACAAAGCCCTAGAAAGTCTTATTTGAATCCTAAAATTAAGTCACTGTGACCTATCGTGTAATTTATAGGGAAAATAATATTTTGGCAATGTGAAAATCAGAAGGGGCATAAATAAAACGGTTGGATCTAGAACCTTTTAACATTAAATTCAAGGAGATCCTAGGCAAATCACAAGACACCTGAGATTATTAGATCATGATAATCTATATTCTGTAGGATTGGAGTGGAAAACCAAATTTTGAGTTCTTAGGGAGCCAGACAAGTTTAACTGCCTAACCATGAATTTAACGTTATTTAAAGTTCTTCATAAATTGGAATAACATTTTAGGCCTTGCGCCAATGGAGGCTAACACGTTGCTTCAAATCAGTTATCTGTTGTCCAAATAGCGATACGCCCAAATATTTTCAAAGATTTCCATTGAATGTTTTGCAAAGTCGGGCCAGGGGAAGGATGCCACTGCGATTGTTTAAGCAGATGATATTTCTTAGGAATCACAAAATTGGACTCTCAAAACGCAAGTATATAATATTTCCTATAACAACACTACTTATATTGGCTTGTACTTATAAAATAAACCTTTATGAGCTTGGGGAGACCTCTCAGAAAGGTCCTACATACAAGAATAAACAAAATAAATTAATATGTTATTTGTAAAATAAACGTATTAGGGGTCCTGTAATCAGTCATCTCAGCAACTTCTTATGCATTATGATGTGCAAAATTTTAGGGTGAAATGACACTTTTGTCTCCCTGTTCTCGGTCATACGATTAAGAAAATACTAGGTTCCAATAACCCTTTATATTTGTAAGGATATCCGGACGGAAGAAAAATACTACCACTTGGAAGCTTAGACGTTCAGCCATGAGCTGATATAAGGATTAAATATAACCAATCACAGAATCACCTAGCAGTTATTCTTATCCCGGAGGTTTACTTTTTTGCTCTTATATATATATATATATATATATATATATATATATATATATATATATATATATATATATATATATGTAAAACACTTTATATCGACAAGGTGCAATGTGACATCCTCACTGGAACAAACAACAGTGCATTCCATTCAATAAATTAAAAACACGCTATCGATGTCTGATGCATATATGATTTACTGGCTGGTCTGGAAAGGGTATATTTAGCAGCCAGCAAGCATAAATCTGCCGGAACCAGTAGTATGTACATATGACTGCCTGAAGTCTGCAAAACCTGAGTTTTTTGGCCATTAATATTTATAATTATCTTAATAAGGTTATAACTGTGTAAATAAAAAAAACTATGGTTATTAGTCATCTTGGCATCAGAGCGATAACTCTTTGTCCGTCGTCCGTCTGTCCGTTAACAATTCACAAATCGTAACCGCGGGGCTTATAAACATCTAACTGAACACCCATAGAAGTCCACAAAAATATTCATTGTAACCTTAAATTAGGTCTGCGTTAACCATATCCTCCCATATCATATTAGAACTTCGACACAAAAGGCCCAGTATCTGAATAACAATCATTGATCGCCCTGATTCTGTGCATGAATATTGACCATTATGTGTGTCATTAGTTCCTGCTAACTGGAGGCTGCACCTGTATTTTAAGCATTTCTCTCTATGTTTAGACCGTCAAATAAATCGATTCGTAACCTTTCGACCTACAATCCCTCTTTCTTGACATCCAATAAGGTTCTTGAAAAATTTCAGTCTGTTAGCAATATCCTCCGAGCTATGTTTATCTTAAGTACCCCGAGAATAATTAAAAAATTGATACAAAAGCTCCAGTATCTAAATAACAAATCCTTTAATCGCCATGATTCTCTGCATGCTAATTGATAATGGAGTGTTTTTATCAATTCCCGCAGACTGGTTGGGCTGCCTATATTTCTTTTTACACGTAATGGGGATACACCATGAAGAAAACCGGGCGTGAAAATCAGAAAACCGAGGCCAAGAATGTATGCGAACAGTTTTTTTTCACACAGTAAAGAAACCATAATGAAATACATAAAATGTAGAGTGTTAAGAACATCGTTATTATTATTTTACTGTTCAGCAGATGGGTTCAATTATAGTAACTTACAACATTACATGAACGTTTATAGGCCAGTGGTTTACCTTGGACATAGGCAAATTCAACCGGGTTATAATAATTATGGCAACAAATTACAAAATAATATGCTTTACATCGCAATATCCCACAGATAATATGCCCTGTATCGCAAGTCAGAATATACAAACCAGATTATTGCAAGTTACAGACATAACGAGAAAACTGAAGCTCTGTAGTCGAAGGACTATTTCAAATCGTAATTGAACAAGTCATACCCTTTCAAGAGAGGATAGAGGCTAAACTGTTTCCATGATGACAAGAACGCTCATGACGGCCACGTGACGGGTGGTACTCATTGTAAGATGTCGTGCAGCTGATAACAGACAGCTGATGCTGATGACTGTTTAACATTTATACTGGTTTCAACTTTAATTTATAAGTTATTACAGGTTATTTTTAGAATGACAGTACACATTTTCATTATTACCAGGGATATTTGGAAAACTTTTCGTGATCAAATATTCATTACTTTAACTTACATCGACATTGTTTGGAAAGGCATATCTATTATCAACAGGCTCTCGAGGAGAGGGGAAATGCAGTAAGTGCTTTAATCGAAATCATGAGTCAGATGTCTCTCAAAAAGAAAATAGATTTCCTAGAATGTCTAAAAGACGCTGGACGGAATAGTGATGTGAATAATACTCTACAAAAGGACAGACAAGGTGAAAATCTGTCCGTTAATATGAGTGGCATAATCAGCATATACTACGTATAATTACTCGAAACATAAAAGCTATTTCTTATGAATAATTTAATCTGATATTAGCTGTATCTTCAATATCATAAGTTATAATAACCATAAAATCATGAATGGTTTCAATATGATTTATAATGTAAGGATTACTGAATTTCCAATCACGTCAGCCGAATTTGGTAAATGCTAATTCTGGGGAATTAATAGTGCTATTGCTTCTTAATTTTCATCATCATCTCGCTAATTTCGACAATTTACATTTGTCAAACTTTTATACAGGAAAACGTCGGGGAATTTGGATCTTCCTAGCTGTCATGGCTGTATTGGTAGCGGTTTTGCTGGACTCTTTTATTAAACCTGATCCCCGATTAACCATTGCGGATAAGTTCAAGGAAGAATACAGTAGGATACCACAGTGGTCGTCACCTGATAGCTGGGCAGTTTTACAAGAAAACGCTTACACGCCGATGACATGGGCGATGATCGATAGAACCAGCATGAGAATGACTGAGAAAAAAATAGATGACTACCGTCAGTTATTCACGAAGGTAAAAAAATGTGTTTGTGTTATCGCTAGCTCTCCTCTCTATTATTTTACATTAATAAACAAGTATTACTACAATTGATGTATTATACAATTATTGAATAACGTATATCATTTCATTTTTCCAGATGGACGAAAACCCTCTGTATGTGGTTATTACGGGTGAAAGTGGAATTGGGAAAACAACTTTTATCCGGCATTTTGTATATACCTGGGCTTCATCAATCATCAGCCCTGCTTCCCTGGATGAAAAGACACGGGCAATGATGAAGCAATTCGACATAATATTTCCACTGAAACTTATAGATCTCAAACCAAAAGATGACCTTTATTCATTTATCAGACGTCAGTTCAGCTTTTTAGAGCAAGGTGGTCTTCTCAAAACGATGCTCACATTAGCGTCATCGGATGTCTGTCTAGCAAGGTTATGAACAGGTTATTTCACTCTATTATTGTTGTTCCTTTTACGGCTGTCAAACCTGGTTATTAAAGCATAAGTCAACTGATCGATTAAGTATACATATAATAAGGCTCTGCGTCACCTATGGCACTTACCATATAACTCGTACAAGAATATTGTACATGGTTAAGCGGGCTCTCCGGCTCTGATAAATATAATCAGCTCACGCTTTATAAATTTATTTCTGAACATGCAGGATGTTGCAAGAAACTTTGTACATTTTCTGACAAAGAGAGCTCATTATACCTCAACTGGTGTACTTGGAGGCAGCTTACGATATGTGGATAGTCATATGCACAACCATGGGATACAACGCCACATAAAAAATATAAAGATACTTAAGAGACAGTTGATGATGATAACAACATCCATCAATTTAGATTTACTGTCAGAAATGATAGAATGCAAAGATGGGACATGTACCTCACATTTGACCTCCGATGAGGTTTAAACGCTACTTGATTTATTATCAACCGATTTTGTAATAGGTATGAACTGAACTTTAATTTTTCTGTATATCTTTCATTTATTTCATATTTCTTTTCATTGCATATAATGTACTGTATAATTTATATATATATATATGTATATATATATATATATATATATATATATATATATATATATATATATGCAATTTTACCTTTTTGTCATAGGCATAACTTTTAAAAAAGGGAACAAAATGAACGTTTATGCCAGTAAATAATTTCTAAAAATAAGGTTTTGTGTACTTTTAACATTAAAAAAAAAATATGAACTTTAAGGGGCGTACATAATAAAGTGTTCATTAACGAATCATCCATGGGATGAACAAGGTATTTATAGCTCTACAGATGCTTGCTATAGGTATTGCTTTTGAGAACACCTTAGAAGCTTGCCTGGCACGTGCCGCTACGATATTTCCACTAAGGCTGATAATGAAATTTCTAAAGATGTTTTTTTCTGTATTTCTTTGCACCAACCATGAAGGGCAGCACCTTTTATATATAATTTCCTGATAATATAGAATTTCCTGATTTACTTTTGTTTTGTTACCCATTATCATGCGCAATATTTGATTCCGTATTAAGCCCCTTGGGTCCTTTTTTTCAGATATGTGTAGATAACATCGTCTGTCACAAAATATAAACATTTTTGCCAAATATATATATATATATATATATTCCATGTCATGCTTTTTCTCTTGTTAATTACTAAGATAAATTCCTATAATGCCCCCTTGTGTGGATCTCCCCCGAAAAGTACACCATTCCTACAAATGTCTCTCGTTAATGCCCACTATCAAAGTCTCCATTTCATGCTCTGGGTACAGCCGTTTGTACTGGTCATAACAGCCTATTGTGAGACCCCCTGTTTAAATTAAAGGTGGTCACTGAACCATGATATACTGTCCACGTTTATTCACAACTAAAGGTGACCGTAAGGGCCACAATAGAGTACTGTAAACTGATTCTGGTTTATTTTTCTGTTGCATATGTTGCTGAGGCACATTAGACAATATGACTAGCAGTTGGCTAGAGACAAAACTGGTGGTAACCTGATGGGTGCTCTTAGCTGTCAGAGAAGCGTCCTATGTCACACAGGAGTGGAATGTTGGACTGTTTAAAGTGATATTTTCATGGTAAACTTCTCTGAAATTACTGAATATTTTAAAGGTATATTTTATCTGTTGCCTCACAATCATGGACATGCTACAGAGGACCATTTGCTGCAACCGAAACCGGTCCTGCTTGTTTTGCTTACCTACCAGTGCATTAAAGCAGTGAGAAGCAGGGATGCGGAGGCCACTAATATACATGAAATTAGAATTTACAATTTTGCTCGGTATACACGGTGATATCTTTTACTTTATGCAAAGTTATTCATGGAAAAATCCTCAAGAAACTTCTACTATCGTTGGCTTATCAAAATTAGTCTTTAATTATGTCCTTTCATATCTTATGCCTTAAATGTTATTGGCGTAAAATATGCCACATTAGTAATAACAGTTTTAAAGCTGGCTATTAAATATTAAGTTTGGTTTTACTTTCTTTAAATAAACAAATTACTGACAAACTATTCACTGGTTTAGCTTTAAGAAATGGGTAGGGGATTGTTTATATGGTTAATTGAAAACTATAAGCAAACAGGAATTCAAGCACATGTGGTAAGATCGTTGAGCAACCAGAACTTGCTCTAGGAGGTTGTTAATCCGTAATGCCTGAGGGTTAGAAGTGCCATTAGTGTGCGTAAAGTTTGTTGCAATTATATTATCTGCAGTTCTATATGTATACCTATTAATGTCATATTGAAAAGGGACAAAATCAACTGTTGAGCATGTTGAATTAACAAGAAACATAGCTTCCTCCCTTTTAAATCAATTTATACCTGCCAAAATATTTCCTAAAACCGTTTGATTACTCCTGTAAACAGGTCTTAAAAAATGGAACTGGGGCGATCACAGTTGTCAACTTTGTGCAAGGCCACAATGGTCCACACCCCGTGTCAATCAGTAGAAATCCAGAAAATGTAATACATGTTCCCGCTGGCTGAGACATCGCGGGTAGCGTCTCACAATCAGATATCCGGTCACGTGACCATGTTATTGTACACAGGCAACACATGGATTGTGTTTAGCAACAAGCAGAGCAAAAGATGTTAAACAACCGTATGTAAATATTCTAACTTGGATGTATGTGTGTCTAGGCCTATTTGAATTTGCTGTATTATCATGCAGTATGCAGAGAACTTATTGGTATTTTTTAGTTAGTGTACATCTACATGTAGTGTACATACAGCATTACACTATACAACAGTTATGTGGCATTGCTTTTACCATGAGCCTTATGTACATACCAGATTTCTAAGTAATTTAAATTTGAATATTGTTTCATTTTGGGAAGGCTGGAAGCTATTTACTACAATTGGTGTAGAGTAAGTGAAATTTTGAGACAGTTCAATCTAATTATTCCATTTGCATATGACATATTCCTGCTGCTTGTGTGTTCATGAAACTCAAGATATCTTTCTAGTTTGTTGTGAGTATCGTTCAACTGGTATAACTAATTGTTTTGATAATTTTAGGACATGGATATTGGATATTCGCATGCAGTTTTATGGGAAATCTTTTCAGTTAATACTGAATAAAAAAAATGTACCTGATGTAACCTATATGATAAGTCATAGTATTATGTGACAGGATTATTGTTCAGGTAGTTATTTTGTTGAATTTTTTGTTTTATTTGAGTCGAAACAGTCTGTCTGCAACAAGTGTAGAATATAGGTGATAATTTTTTTATTGAACTGAGTGACAATTTTACGTTTGAGTTTTGGGTGTTACACTGTTGGTGTTCTATCCTGTTCTTAACGTTGATAGTAACCGTTCCAAAATTTCTCATAGATACTATCCGAATTCTGTCATAAATATATTGTAATATATCTGCAAAATAAGGGACAGTAAAAATTGTATCTTTTTTTTAATTTTCATTATGGTTGCCTTTACAAATAAATGTCTACATTCCTTACACGTTGATGTACAGTAGAACGTCGAATATCCGAACACCATTTATCCGAAAAATCATTCATCCGAATTAAAAAACGGAGAACTGAAATTTTGATCATTTATCCAAAATCTGAACATAGACAAAAAATTCAGAATAAAACTGGTATAAAAGATGGACTGATTCAGAACAAAAGTAGCCAGATCAGCGGTGATTCATAGTGCCGACTGATTAGTGCACCCGAAGGGTAGGCAGTAGGCAGTAGGGTTGTCCTCGGCTTGCTTTAATCAGAATGACCAGATCGGGGTTATTAACCCGTAGAAACATTTGTATTCCTCGGCTCAGCTTTGATCAGGGTGGCCTTAAAGGATAGCTTTGATCTTCGTTTCCGTAGTCACCCATGCCTTGAGTACTACGTTGAGCATTAGTTGAGTTTATGTGCGCCTCCATTATTTACTCATATTTCTATTCTATTGGCCAGATTATTTCTGCCCAAAATATGAGAATTTTGATTACTTACTCGGCGGTAGTCCGAAATCGTTCATCCGAACGATCGTTCATCCGAGCAAAAAAAAACTTGTCCCCTGAGGCTTTCGGATAAACGACGCTCTACTGTATTTTCTTTTGGAGAGTCTCCGAGACAAAAATGCCATATGTGAATGATCATTGGGTTCATATTCAGGATTTTATTACTAGATGTTCATTTGGCACAACGTCCTCTGACTTTCACTTCCAAGTCAATGCTTCAGATTACAGTTTAACCTCTGAGCCCCAGGTTCACAGACCATCGCTTAGGCTTTCCCACAAATTTCTTGATGCACCAGACATAAAACATTACCGCCTCACACTGAGTGGCGTGATTACAGGAGCTTAAAAAGGGACTTGTGACAGGGATAAATGGGACTTCTTGCTTAGAAATACAAAGAAGGATGCAACAAATTTCAACACAATAAATACACAGGAGGACATTTTATAGCTGGACCTTATATGGTCAGCTGCCCCTAGAGAAAACTAAAAACTGAGTAGAGATTTATGGTTATAAGACTCTAATTGCCATGAAAAAAGTACAGGGCAGGGGAAAAACAGACTGACCGGTATTATAAATATTATTTTAAGGATTTCAGCTGTTAATCTGTAACAAAGCTATTTATAACGAACCTGATAAAACTACCATCGATAGCGAAATATGTAATAGATAATTTCATTTTTGGGAGAATATTGGCAAGTCTCATGCTCAGGAGGTTTATTCCACAAATAAAAGTTACTGCTATGTAAGCATTAGATCTGCTCAGCCTTCTTATATGTTGATTAGAGGTACAGACTTATTAGCGCGAAATTAATCGGCGCAGAACACCATGTCCAATTAATTTCTCCCCTGCCTGATATCTCTATCTGAAGTGTTTTTCTACAATCACATTTCTGGACTCTTTGGGCTAACAGAGGCCAACCTGGGACTATTTTATAATTAGCTGTATGGAGCTTTTGGTTACCAGTATAAGTTAATTTGCTTTTAAATTTTACTTTGTTTGTATTTTTTTATTGAATGACCCTGTGGAACTTAAGTGCCAAGTTTTACAGAAGCTCCTTATTATACAAGAGTTTTACTTCATTTTCGTCGTTCAGTAAAATTATTCTATTGCCATGTGAAGTTTTATCGTACTGTAACGCGTGCACACACACATTTACCTAGGTACGTTGGCCTTTCACTAACAACTACAAGAAGATCTAAGATTTAGATCCAGCCCATTCGGTTTGCTAGGATTTTTTTTCTACTGAAAATGCCAAAAAATTCAAACCATATACATACTATGTATATCGGAAGTCACTCAGAAGATTTATATGAGTTTTAATATATACGCCCTTTCATAAGGCCTTCTTTGTATTTACAAAAAGTGTGTTGTATCATAGAGGCATTAGACTGAAATCGACTGAATAGACTGAATGTCGTTCAGCCTGTTCCAGTTCCTTAAGAAAAAAATTGCAATTACCACACGAGCATAAGGAATTTTAAAGTTGGTCTGTAACCTTTCTTGCCATCAGCTTTCAGCACGCGTTGTGTACACACGAAGCGCTTGTTCCGAGTGCGGCGAAGCACCTTAGTAGTACATAGCATTTTATATGGGCTGGATCTGTGCGTTATGTTGGCCGACTCAATATACATTGTACATATATAGATGTTTGTACTATGATAGCAAAAGGTGCCTCTTTTCCAATATTTTAGGAACTGACCATGATAACGGTCTCATGTTATTTCTAAACCTGGGTTTTCATATTCGTGGATATATATAAAACCATGTTAGCAAAGGCTGGATGCAAGTTTTATTTCAAGTTTTATTTTGCAAATTATAGTTGTTTTGGATAAAAAAACATTTTCTTTAGTTTCGCAAGTGCAAACCATGATAATTATTTAAAGGTATGTTTCCTTTGTGGTTCTTAGTCATAACCATAGTAATATTTCACATAACCACAGAAAATAAGTATTAGGTTTTCATTTTTTTATGATAATGCAAATCAGAAAAGTGATTGTGGAATACTGGCTTGTCTCATATCATAAAGACAGGAAGTATGAAATTATATTGCTTCAGTAGATGCCGCCACAAAGCTGAAGCTATCAGCAGAGCCCCGAGAGAACGCTTTGTTTTAAACATTTTAATCTAGAAATCTAGTGTTACTTTATACTTATTTTGTTTATTATGAAGATTTGTTAGATAGAGAGAAATATATTACATCAACATGACAGTCAAACTGAAAGCATATCGCGACAGCTAGTTACTTGTACATATAGCTGTTCGAGAACGAACGGATTGTAAACTGATATATAACGTGCAAAGTATCGACATACTTTACATGCAAGCTTTGCCTCCAAGAAATATGAAACACTGCAATGAACGAATGGGTTTAACAATCATAGCATACTCTATTAAACTAGGTCAAAAACCATCAAGGACTCAACTTGAAATATTGAAGAAATCTGTTTTTTAACCATGGCGAATCGAATTCGCATTCTAAAAACCGAAATGCACTCCAAATCCTTGTTAAAGTTGGTTTTATGATAATCTTTGACCATGACATCCTAGCTTTCGATACAATTAAAGACCAGTTATCGTGATCAATTCTTAATTTATTGAAATTTAATTTTGGTAATATTGGTAAATGGCGACACTTATTTCATAATACAAAAACTTTAAAATTGATCACAAGCAATTGTTGATTTGCTTTAATATTAACACTTGACCTTCAACCCTAGGTCTAAACAGCATTGTTGTTTTTTGAGAAAATGGGAAAAAAACATTGTTAATACTTGAGATAATGGAAAAATACAATTTTTATCAATGGCCTTCCTAATTTGCATATTACAATATTTTAGTAATAAAAATGTCAAAAGTTTTAAAAGCATGCTATTATATTAATAGTTGACCTTGAACAGTTTGGACAGCGTTAGACATTTAATAATAGGCAGTTCTTGAGATATTTGATATATATTAATGGAATTTTGTTAATGGCGGCGCTAAATTACACAATACAAATATTGTCCAATGTCCTAATGAGGAAACCTAATCTTAAATGTTTCAGAGAACCCATATCATAAAAATCCACCATTAACCTGATATTAAGACAAATATTAGAGAAATGCATCAGAACATACGTAAACTAGTATTCCTTTTCCACTAGCCTTATTTTGTCTATATGAAGAGTTACTGATTTTCAAATATGCTCAGATTTTGGAATCGCAACCGCCCAACTTATTCTTACGTTTTCGGTGATTCGCTTCACAAAAATAAAGTCGGTCTGGTTTAGGTTCCTGAGGTGTTGCTCTTGGCATGTTCTCAGCCTGGTCTACGTGTAACGATTGGGTCAGGACACGTCAGTCTGTCCATGCAGATTGAATTCTTATTCACACTGAGGATTAAGTAACTGAAATATCGATTTATAGAAAATGAAGGCATGCATAACATATGGAGTATCCGAAAATATAATGTGTTATATTAACCCAGAGAGATGTTACAGGATTTCGACCATAATTCTTTTAATACGATAATAAAGTTTTAGATTTGTGAAAAAAAAACGCATCCTTTGTGAATACTAGTAAAAATATATGGAATATTTTACGTTTGCCGTTTAATAGGTTTAATGACACATTTTTATTCCAAGAAAGCAAATCGAAATTTATTCACCTGACTCAATCTTTCTATACTTTGTAGTAGATCAAGGTGATAATGTGTCAGATATCGTTGGGAAAACTCAAATGGCTAGCTGCATAAAAATACAATTCCTGATATTGAAACAACACTATTTTCGCAAATTTGACAAATTATGAAAGTTCCTCAGGAAAAACTCATTTGTTATCTTAAGATACAGCATTGCTGGGAACCTAGACTTGGAAACACTCATCAAAACACGTGCTGCTTTGCTTACTTTCGGGTTATCACGTGGCGCCAACTGACAATTTCAAAACGATATCACACCTGACGGTTCGCTTGATCACTGAAAATCTGAATATCAAACATGACACTTCAGTTTGATACCTAAAATTTAGATTAATATTATTTGATTTATGACTATGGACTGCGCAAAGGCTCCAGGAGATATGTACCCGATGATCAGAAAAAAATAAAGCCTCCTTTTTTATTAGCGAAGCGCGGTCATGGATCAGCAGTGACAGATGGCGACCAGTCGAGTAACAACGCTAAATATTGGGGCAATTACGTATTTTCTAATGTCTTAATTAACCCAATTGGATCCTTGAGGTATTGTGCGAATGCATGGCAAAAATTAGATTGAATAATGGCCTAGTATTTACATTTCGGTGAGAGACATCTACGCCATCTTGCGTGTGAGAAAACTGGCCATTTAAGGATATACAACGCGACCAGGCATACCACGTGATCTATACATTGTATCATGAGACGGCCAACATTGGCACATTTCCCAGCCTTATATAGTGGCCCTTAAACGGATGCGGTAATAGTAGGGACCTACACAATGTATCGATCTTACCTTTAATACTTATTACACTATGGTTTCGACTATGGCATCCGATTGATCAACCTTCATTCGTTCCTTACATCTAGGATCACGGGCATTTGAAAGATCAGCACTGTGCCTCCTAGCGACTGTCTGAGAGTACCTTGATGATTAATCATAAAAACATGTAGCAGGCTTTTCTATTTCTAAAGACATTCAGTCCTTATTTTTTCATCGAGAAATTACTTTATAGGATATAATATGATGTATACCAATCCGCTGTTGGTTAGACTTATCTCCAAATCGCCACCAAAACATGCTAATGAGGAAAAATTCTAGACTGGATAATTAGTTTAATGGCATCCGAAGGCTTTGGTCTCATTAAGGTTAAGGTAGATGAAAGCGCCATAAAAGAACGTTATTTTTCGAGGGTAAGTTGGCTCCCAATCATGCAGTATAATTTCTTTCCAGTCATGAAGCGGATCTCTACAAACAATAATATACAATATTTTCTGATAATATAACTTCTAAATTTAGCTGTCATTCAGATTTGTAAACACGCGAGTGAGTGCTAAAAAAGGATGCATATAAGTGTAAATAGGAAAACAAATCACTTTGCTATTTTTCAAATACATGTGGTGTTGGACCACGTGCATGCTATGTTCTAAAGGCATTTCGGTATACAAGGTTATTGTTAACCGATTCCAGTTTCGTTGGACATATACATAGTCGTCCGATAAAAGAAACGAGGAGCTTCATTGAACCTCAGTTCATCTGCATATAGGTCGACAGCTACGGCCACAGGCAGAACCAACCTCAGATATGTTTATGTGGCGTGTGATTATTGTACATGTACTGATGTGTATAGATATATAAAGTTTTGCACTATATATGCTCTGTCAGTGGCTATTTTTGGGAGGGTAAACAGCTATTCGACCGGTTAACCCATGGTCGTGTCATATTTAGGCTGTGTGTTTCCATTGCCTTTTACTATTAACTCGGTAATAATCTTTAGTGTCCAATCCATTCATTACGAAACGGACATGAAGTGCCCATAAGCATTTCTAACGGCATTGTGTCTTACACTTTGTTGAGGGTATAGGTGAGTTTCATGCTTTAAATAGCGCCTGTCAACGAATAAGCTAATAAAGTGTCAGATTTTTTGAATGCCGGATGATCATTTGATTAAGAACTGTCAATTTACATGGTTTCCTTTGACATTTAGGCTTTATATCGTCGAGGTTAGTTCATACACGGTTCAATAAGGCTTCATCACTTAGAAAAAAAAATGACTTGGGGAATTCTTTCATTCAATCATTTGCAAGTTCGCGAAAACATATACAAAGCATGTTTTGTAACAGGATTAACCGAGGCCACTGTAGCTAGGGACACAGGAATCCTAGACTGACCTAGTTTATTTTTATCTTTATTTGAGCTTTTCGTCAATGCTTCTTACGTATTTCAATTGATATTATGTCTTATTGCAAAGGCTTTGTCATTTAATTATGTTTTATAGCTGAAGTATAATTTAAATATTCAGTTTTGTATTTTCGATACTTTTATTTTAAAAATATTAATACGAAAATTATTTTTTATTCTCAAAATGCTATTATATCCAGAACTGGTTATACATGGTATATTTGTGATAGTCGTTTCGTTGATATTGAATAGTTCTCTTTTAATTAATTATATTGACAAATGTCATTTCTTTGTTGTTTTCTAATTTTAATTTAACAAAAATATAACTCCACTGAACGGTGAAACCGCCGTTTAAATAGCAGCCAGTAACCATACTTTTGCCTGAACCAGTGGTCTGTCTGTCAGATCTTTAGTACGCAACGTCGGAGCTTATTTTGAAACCGATTTGCTCAACCATTACATTCCTGACTGTATAGTATACTACAACAGGAAAGTTTCAACAAGACCAAATTTCGTGTTAGAGCTGTAACCAGAGAAACCGCTAAGACCACTGAACTATGAGCCTGGGGCAGCATGTCTATGAACTGTTCTTCATGTAACAGTCACTGGGGTACTTATGAATAAATATATAAATATAAATTAATTATTTAATATATCACGTACTCTTTACTTTGACGAATCTTTTAAGGTATGTAATGAAACACATGCTAAAAAATCAAGGCGGCCGTGTTACTCTGTAGCGCTATAGAGATTATCGTTTAATACCTTTGTATCCAGGAATACACGGGCCTGTCGTAAATTACAAGTGCTATATGATAGCCCGTTCTCATTTATGAACTCATGACAGTCGAGGCAGGCATAAATCAAGATAAAACATATAACTTCTTCTTTCAACACAGGGAACGCACTCTACCTTGTGACAGGCGAGGCATAGTCAAGATAAAATATATAGCTACCTTTTTTCCAGCACAGGGAACACACTATACATGTTATCAATAGTCCTGCATTGATCATCTCTGATATAGTAGTGACCTTCTTTTTAGTGTCATAGGTGATCAAATTCATCAGGAAAAGAGGAAACAAGTCTATTTTCCTTGTATCTTGCCGAACGCATTTAGCGGAGAACAGAACACCTTTTGCTATTTTCTTATATAGTAATTAACTCGCACGCTAATTCATTGACACCATTCTCACAAAAATCTCTTTTTGAATCCTGAATCATGCATTTTTATTGTGTGGTTACCTTTTCAAGCAAAAACATATGGGCCTATAAATCATGGATATTTCATCGAATGGTATGCATCTTTGTTGTGGTAAAGCAATTAATTTTTCTATTTTTATATAATGAAGGAATATGTTAAATCGTGAACATCTGTTCTCTGGTAATCAAATTCATTTTGAAATAAATAAACCATCAGAGAAGCCATGAGAAAATTAGCACTGTAGGTTAAACAACCAGGGATTAACTTAATATAGCTCATCCTGTCTCATCCTGTGCATTCTATATCTTATTTGTTTCTGATAACTGATATTTAATTTAAATTGAAGATTTTTTGGGTTATTTAAATGCAATTAACATGTTTTAATAAATAAAAAGGGTTAATAAACATAATATTATTTCACTAAGTGGAGAAAGAGAACACAGTGGTGGATGATCTTTGACATAGTGTCCTGCAGGTACAGTTGGGTTCAAATGCAGTCTGGTACATCAAATGCAAATGCATTTCTGTTTTCTCTGTTTGCAGGTGCAACCTTTCAGGTGTCCATTTTAAAGCAGTTTGCACAATGCACTGTGGGTCTTCAAACTAGTTGTTACGGCACTATATCCGTCAGCATTACATGATGATCTCTCTGATTCATATGGAGCAATCTGCTTTGAGAAAAAAAAAGTTTCTCGACAAACTTCGAGAGAATAACGTCATCTCCGTGCAGGAGCTTGCAACAATAAGGGCAAGTCTTCAGAAGATTATAACACTTTATTGGCATTAGTTCTTTGATTCGCTGTTCAAAAACAGGACTATTACCGATTGCCATAAGAGGTTATACTTTCACAAATGGAGAACCAAAGGGAAAAGGTACACGTGTATGATTTATAAACAAAGGTATACCAATCTGCTGATGCCATCGGGTATCCATGTATTTAGTATGAAGGATTCATGTTAAAAGATGAAAAGTTTTTAAGGGCTAAGCATTTACTTATCTGATTATTGAACAATGCCCTCTCTGAGTAATGCTGTCTATTGTTTCACAGAGCAAGGAGAATGGAGATGGTATATTGATTGACATCATGAGTCAGTCGTCTCTACAGAAAATAATATGTTCTTGTGATGTCTGAAAAATTTTGACCAAAATAATGTTGAGGATAATACTCCACCTGCGGGAAGACAACAAATTTACATATATCTTAATTGTACCCCCATCCCGCGTTTCGTATTCACATTGTTTCATTAATAATAGGACATTAATATGATGATAGTATAAATGTAACTGATAGGGCAAATATGTCAGGTCTTTTAGCTATGAAAACTATATTAAAAATGTAGGCAATATACACTAATCTACAAATAGTTCACTTAAAGAAAGAAAGCTCGGAAACGGTATTCCAATTGGTCCCTCATTCCTGATGCTCAAGAGTTAATGCTAAATTTGTGACAATAAACCGAACGAGGCCTGCATTGCCAAAAAAAGTAATAATATGCATATATAATAATATTAATGCAATCGATGTTAAAACCCGACCCCCGGTTTTCAATTGCAAAAATATTCAGCAAAGAATACAGCAGGGTACCACAATGGACACCCCCTAATCCTTGGTCTGTTTAACAAGAAAACGCATACACGCCGATGACTTGGGTGATGATCAACAGAACCAGAACCAGAGTGGCCAGGAAAGAACTAGATGGTTATCATCAATTATTATTAAAGGTAAACAGATGGTACAGATGGTCGTCATACAAACGAGGTACCCCCGAAAGGCGCACGGCCGCTTGGCATGACCTTCCAATTTAGACTGCAGAGCCTTCGCCCTGATTTTTGGGCCGACCATTAAAAATCTCACCGCCTCTGTTCGAACTCACGATGTCCCGGCTTTGAGTCCTTTGCTCTGCCCCTGAGCCACAGAAACCCATGATCCTTCTGATTTAGAAACGCTATTGTTTCAATATAATCTGAAGTGATGTTTATTGATTTAGTACATAAGAAGACTTAGTCTTTAACCAAACGATTTTAAAATTCCCTGTTTTTGTTTTACTAGACGAATGAAGAACCTCTTTATCTGATTATCACTGGTGACCACGGCATAGGGAAAACAACTTTTTGCATACACATGATCCACATCAGTGATGAACTCTTATATCCTGGATAGACAGACATACGCAGTGATGCGCCAGTATGACTATGTTTGGACAATGAAACTCATAGATCTGAGACCGGATGACACTCATTTATCAGTTGTCAGACGTCAGTTGAGTTTTCTTGAGCACGGCTGCCCTCTCGAAACATTGCTGAATTTAGTATCAACCAAACGTGATAGAGCATTGTGCATGTTTCACTGATGCTCGGATTTCGTGGCACACAACCCACAATATTCGACATAAGGTGAGTTATATTCTTCCGAACCACACTGTTATAATTCTTGGTACAATTTGCTTTTAACTTGTAACTGATACGAGCCATTCCTGTATAATCAATGTATTACATATCCGTAGAAGAATATTGAGTCCATATATTTAAAATAATATATGTATGTAATAAGATATGTATCGCCGAGTTATGAGTTATAAGATATGTATATAATAAGATGTATCGCCGGTTTTGCCTCATCGGTTCATTGTATATTCGATTATTGTATATGCATGTAAATATATATAAATATGTGTGTGTGTGTGTGTGTACTTGCACCAACTAATTTGTCAGGAGCAACAGTATTAGAGACTCACACATTTATTAGTTCAACAGAACCCCCGCTCTAAGTTTGTTTGAGTCCTAATAAAAAACAAATAACAAAACCATATTTCTTGTTTATATATGTGTCATTTATCTTATACCCTGGGTTTAGGGCGGTTGCAGACTTCAGGATTTGAAGGATGGAAAGGGTCTGTTTGGATCGCACATATCTAGACTGTCTTTAGTCTGTTTATGTTTCCTCTGGATATTAAATATGACAGCTTTTCAGGAACTGACTCCTGTGCACATCAGTAGTCATATATAACAGGATATAATAACAATAACGTGGTATTGCATTGCAAATGCCATCGATCTTTACAGATCGGTATCGTTGCATACATCCTGTACCATTATTTAACTAGTGATGAAGTAAAATCATTGAATACATGTAAACTTGCAAACGAAAGTGTAAATCCCGCCTAAAGGGCAACCATTTCAAGTGATATGATTTATAAACCTTGCGAGACATGTTGGGTCTGCTTCAAAATTCAACAAACGCGATGGAATATTTTGAATTACAAAGGAATCTTTTCGCACATCATAGCTATCCTGAGAAAGGACAAAAACATATCTTACAATCCTTCTGAATTATTTAAGTTGCAGCTTACCAATAGTACATATTTGCATCATCCTCAATGAGCTCTTTAGTGCGATTCTCGGCATTACACAGCTTGACACTTTCAATGATCGATACACTATCTTATCAAATTTGAACCTGGATTTATTTTTGGCCTTGACCTAATTTTTAAGGTTGTACACTCAGGCTGATCCCTCAGTATAATTCTAACGATAATTCAGAATTCGAATATGGGATGATTTTCAAACAGTGACCATTCGTCTTGGTAAAAGCCAGCCTCATATGCAATTTTGTCCTTAAAAAATTGACAAGCTACATGGCCTGTTTGGGCTGACTGGCGGTTATCGGGGGTAGGAGGAGTGTGTGTGGGAAACTTCCCTTACTTTTGTTCATCTATTACATGCATCTGGTTCAATCTCTCACATAAGGGAGGGAAAGCCTAAAGAAATTCAGTCTGGGCTGACTTTCCAAAGCTAACCCTAGATCAGAGTTTTAGTCTCACTTTATAAAATTTGTATATATGTTTGACTGATGTTCAAGGACGTGACTCGGGAAACTTTCCTTACGTTTCTTAAACAATTGTTATAGTCTAGAGGTCACCTGTAAGTCGGTTTATTGTTTCCTATTTTGGTCAGTTTTACCATGTGATCAATATTCATATTACTAACATCAATTTCTTTAATTTATAATATCTTACATTCGTGGCGAGACATTCATTATTATATGCATTACATATGCACATTATGGGCATATGGTCAGAGTTTGACAATATTTTCCTGATAAAATTATCTTTTACCAACAATAATCACATAATCATACTTATGTGTTTTTAAATATAGTCACATGGTTCATAACATTTAAGTTATAATAATCTAGTAATGTATTTTATTTTTTAAATTTTCTTTTACGTTTTCATCAATGCCTTAAGTGGATATTCCATGTAAAAAAATGGACTAAACCAACGCAACATATGCTACGCAACTCTCGAAACATTTGGAGCTCCCTACATGTTGATCCGAGTGTCGCATATTCTTACTATAAATAAATTCCATCAATAATATATCTGCATGCGTTCTGTTTTACCGCTGCCCGGCCTACTATGACCAAAATGGAAACCGCAATTAAACTTTTCAATTTGTTACTTTTCCATTTGCCATATTAAAATATGTACTATTGGCTTTTATGTTTGATTAACAATAAAAAGCCGACAGTCTAAAAAAGCAACCAGAGGATTCGTGTTCGCCACTTGATGTTAACACGTCGCACACGCATTATTATTTAATTTTGCGTTGTGCACACTAATACACGAGGGGCAAGTGATGAATCAAGGCAAATTCTTAAGAATGTTAGTCAAAAGTCACCTCTAAATGTATGGACGCAGCTTACTCCCTTTTATGAGATTGATCCTTTTGCATGATATTACCACAATAGTCCTTAACCGTATACCTTTAACTGTATTCCGCAGTAAAACACACTGTACGCTTAAGACTAGTTCACACCTACGCTAAATAACGTCAATGCTTAGAGGATGAATAAACGCTGATACCTTTGCACCAGGTGGGTCTTTTAACTGATAGGTTGTATAAATGCACCACAAAGAACAATCGATGATTAGTTTGAGGAAATTTTACCTTAAATTTGTTATCTACTGTAGAATCTAATGTGTTAGCACAAAAATAAAAAAAAAAAATATGCGGGTTCTTGGACCCAAAAAAATATCGAATATTCGCCTTTTTAATGAGGGGAGGTCCATTTAAGTGTAAATTTACACGCCCGTATATGCGTATCTCTCTTTGTTTTCTGTCTGTCAATTCACATATTTATAACATCCAATTACAAGCGAACAAACTATTAACTCCGTACCTGGAATGTGTGTGTGTGTGTGTGGGGGGGGGGGGGGTAAATCCCATATCTCACAATTATGTATGCAACAATTGCATGCACTCTTGAGATGGCTTATGCTCATTAATCCTGAACAACAAAAATGTTTTATCTGTTCAAAATATCTTCAAATCAGTTTTCGATTTTTTTAGCATATTTTGTTGTTAGATCTAAAATGTACTCTGGACCTAGAACAAAATCAATTTTAAATAATGCTGTACACATGGTTACTTGATGGAAATGGTTGGGTACTGATATCACTTAATATTGTTTGATCAGCTTGAGGTCCCTCCAGTTGAATACTTATAAAGAAAATGTCTTTGGTGTATGTAATAATTTTTTTATAATTTAAAATGTGTATGCAGGTTGATCAAAGGGGCTTTTAATGGTCATTCTCGGTTAAGCATTAATTTATTTTACGGAAACAGGAAGGCAGGTGGCCTGTCTGGTTTACGAGAAAATTTTCCAAGATGGATAGACATGCCAAATTTCAGACCAAAGCTTGAACCACTCCAGAGATATGAGCAATTTTCACCCAAATCACATGTACAGATGGTCGCCAGGCAAAAACGATTACAGATGGCGCCACCAGTCTTGAGTACAAGATGCAGGAGTCCAAGATCTATATATATGCACATTTTCAGGCCAATAGGACAAATCACTCCTCAGAAAAGGGCATTAATTTTATTCTACAAAAAGGGGAAGGTAAGTGTCGCCACCTGTCTGGTTTATCAGAAAACTTTCCAAGATGGATGGACATGCCAAATTTCAAACCTATACCCTGAACCACTCCGTGTTATGTGCAATTTCCACTGAAAGCAAACGTACGGATGGACGCCACAGCAAAACGATTGCAAATGGCGCAACCAGTCTTTACTTCAAGATGGCGGAGTCCAAGATCAATGGACATGCACAATTTCAGCCAAATCTGTCCATTAGTTTTAGACTTATAATGCTCACAGTACTCTCAATTAGCAATGATGTGTAATTAAAAGGTCCGAAAACAAGAAAAGGATAGAAGGTGGCGCCACCTGTCTTCCGCAGGAGACAAAGCTATCCAAGATCTTCTGTCAATTTGATGTTTGGACAAATCCATGCATCCCTTATCAAAATATTTATGATGTTGTGTGATTTTCGCCACATATGCCAATATTCAATGTCAAGGCCACTCTCATAGGAAAGGTCATGACCCCAATTTAAATATACATCATTCCATAACCCATGTGTATGTATATGCATAATATGAAAGAAATCTGTCTATTAGTTTTTGACTTAGAATGCTAACAGTACTTTTAAGTGGCAATGATGGTGATATTAAACGGCACAAAAACAAGGAAAGGATAACAAGTGGCGCCACCAGTTTCCGGTACGTGACGACACTATTCAAGATCTTTGGTCAAGTTGATTTTTTAATCAATCCATGCAAGATTTCTTGAGATATTTACTAATTTGTGTGATTTCCAACCAAAATAGACCTATCAAGGTCAAAGTCACTCTCCTATAAAGGTCATGATCCCATTTTAAATAGGCTTCGTCCTCTCACCCTCTCAATGCATTAGCTTTTTCAGATACTTGAGTTTTGTATCAAATTTTCATTATTCTGGTGGGTACTTCGGAGCCCCAAAGCTTGAAGAACATGGGTAACAGAGACCTAATTCAAGGTTTCCAAGGAGACTATTCATGGCTCTTTCTTGATGACAAGTTAGAAGATTCCAGGTCGAGCAGTTACGATTTGTGCCCTGACAACAGTTGACCGCATCTTTTAAGGTCTTAAAAATAGAGAAAAAAATCGTAAAAAATCGAAAAAATGCAGTTTGCGCCACCAGTCTGCAGAAAATGATGAAACACTCCATGATCAATATCCATGCAAAAAATTATGGTGATCAATGCATTAGTTGTTCAGATACTTGAGCTTTTGTATAAAATTTTTCACTATGCCGGGGGTTGGGGGTATTCGGAGCCCCATAGCTTGAAGAATATGGGTAACAGAAACCTAATTCCAGGTTTCCAAGGGGTATTTTTCATGAACCTCTCTGGATATAAAGGAAAAAGATTTCAGTTCGAGTGGTTACGATTTGTGCCTTATTAACGGACAAACGGCCGGACGGCCGGACGGGCGACGGACAAAAGATTTCGCTATAGGTCAAATTACTTACAGTTAGCTGAGCTAAAAAGTCATCCGAGAGGACTCCCTATCTTCTACCTTTAGCATCTACAGGCACCAAAAACCAGCACTCAATTTGTCATTGCCAAATTTTTCTCAGTTAATCAGTTCTAAGAACATGTCATGACAATAAAGTGAGATATCGGAGGAGCATATTAAATTAACTTTTAGCAGAAGATTCCTTAACCATGTATTCCCAATGTCTAATTCAAATATCTTAATCATTTTTTTTTAAATTCTATATAACTCAATGACTATATGATACGGACAGATTTAAAAAATAGGGAGGCCTTAAAATGGAACATTGTGTTTTTATATAAACCTATTTTTTGAATGTTTTGTTCCTACTGTTCAAATCCAAGCAATTTATCAAATACTTATAAAAAATGGTCAATCTCATTTTAGAAGTTATCGTTCTCGCAGTGACCTTTCCGATATGAGAATAAATAATCTTTAATGTACATGTAATTTTTAGAGATTTTTTGTGATATTTAAATTGCGTTGAGGTTACCACCGAAAAAAGCCGAACTGCTCTCGGAAAGGCCAAAATGCCTGCGCCGTCGCCTCCAGCGCTGAGTAACCCCTGCTGTCAGTGAGGGAGCTCAGTATGTTTGGCATGACATTTGACCCAGTCACTAAGCAACGTAAATGTGGTCAGTAAATTTGAAAAAAAAAAAAAAAACATGGGCCTCTCGATCCCTTGTCATTTCTTCTTATGTCAGCATGCAATGATGTTTAATCCCGCAATTTATCCAGGTAATCTGCAATTTGCAAATAATGTTGAAATGACCACAACAATCGTCGCTGCATTGTTATGTAGCATTTAATTCTTCAACAATTCTGGTAACAGTTGTATCACGCCCGTACCAATGTTCAGCATATGCTGCTTTTAGAGCAGCTGCTGTATTTGTGCTGCATTTGTTCTCGTATTATGCTGACAACTAGAGCAGCAGTCAACCAGATGTTACTACATACCTGTCTTCTCTGCTCCATATCTGTTGCTAGAATCAGCAGATTTAGAGCATATAACTACTGAATCTCAGTTTGTTTACAGCAGATATACTGAAAAGACGATGTCCTGAAATAGCTTTCCTGGCAGATAAAGCAACCTTTGCTAATTCTCTGCTGCCTCAAGATGTAACAGTGAGTCCAGTGTGGAATTCAGAGAGCAGATTTTTAGCATATGCTTATGCACTGCTGCTTTGAGATAGTTCAGCAGCGATCATTAAAGTTTTCTTAAGCCTGCAGTGCAGATTTTGAGCATATATTGATACAGTGCTGTATTGAGATAGGGAATGCGATAAAATGAAATTCTTAAGCAAGTTGCCATGAACAGCAAATGTAGGAGATTTAAACGCTGAAGGTATGCTAAATCAACACTGTACTAAAGTAGCCCCGTTCTCCCTCAAAGTCAAACCCAACATATTTTCTTTTTCTTCTTTTTCTACCAGTTACTTTAAGCGACACAGGGACACTGGCATTATAAAAATCACCCTCACTCAGTTGCTAA
This sequence comes from Sipunculus nudus, assembly GCA_026874595.1. Lineage (NCBI taxonomy): Eukaryota > Metazoa > Annelida > Sipuncula > Golfingiida > Sipunculidae > Sipunculus > Sipunculus nudus. The sequence goes on from CM049321.1 coordinate 56,221,478, forward strand.
ATAAGAAATGAGAGAATGAAAAGTTGTCTCACAGTGTTAGGCATTCTTGGGTTGATTACGGGATAATGGTATATTTGTCGGGAATTAGCATCAAACAGAAACAAAATTCAGTTTGATAATGCAAGTACGAAATGGGCTCATCAGCTGATTAGTATTTGCATCGCCTGGCCCGCCCGGTTAAAACACATTGTATTACACAAGTGCATAGGCCTAACGTTACATGTGAGGCTGTGGCTTCACTGGGCAGTTGACATCAACTTGATCAGCAGAACACCGCCCGACTCGACTTGACTGTGACCTATAAACATGATAAACTAGGGATAACAGGTTCAACACACAAGGCTGCATGGTCATGCATGGACGGGAGCCAATTTCTTTCGGAAGGTACACAAAAGTGTAGGCTATCCACTTTCTTAGTTATCACTATGTCTGTTTTCCGAATTTAGGCAGATCTGTATTTGTAACCATTTTAGTTCTGAAGAGTAGATCTGTTAATCTGCTGAGTTATATATGGGGTATTCACTCAGCCCTCGGATAGTCGGCCTCTCCCGAGTTCAGGCTGAAGTAGGACATTTTGAAACCAGGAGGGTTGAGCAGAACAGCAGGCAGAGGGTTGGGCAGAACCACAGGCGCTGGATACAATGTCAACATTAGCCTAAGTAGGTAGACGGGGTAAGTCATAGAAGTAAAATAGATGAAATTTAAAGTACAAGTGTTATTTTGGGACTAAATGGTTTGTTTAAGGTGTAAAATCCCTCAAGCAAGGATAAACGAGTTCAATTAGATAGCACTTGTACTAAAATAAACGCTGGTGTGGCCGGAGTACTATTTCCTTCTAATTATCGCCTAGGCTAATGTTAACATTATGTCCAGCGCCTCTAGTCAGAACATATAGCTTTATTTTTATTTAAAAAGGGCCACAGGGCCTACCATTCTAAACATTATTCAGCATCAAGGTCTGATATAACGAATTAATAAAAACTGTGTGATCTGAATTATACAATCTGGTGGTTACATAACAAGGCTTTCTTTCTGTTTGCACAAAAAAAGATTAAGGCACAAATTAAGGATATTTAAAGCCAAAACTTTTTTTTCTAATCTGTGTCCACCCTTATATCAAGAGGGATGATATCCTGTTTTGCGTGCAAAACAAACATCTTCAATTTTCAAATTTAGATTTTACATTAAGTTAATTATTTAAACAGTCATTGTCATACAACATTGGCGGCGAAGCAAAACATGCATGGGGGAGGGGTCCACTAGTAGAAGTAGTAGAAGTAGTAGTAGTAGTATATATATATATATATATATATATATATATATATAAATATAAATATATATATGTATACAAACCCACTGTTCAGGTTGATATGGGGAGGGGGTAGTCTATTACAGTCTTGCAAAGGAGAATATATTACCTGTACATTAGCGGAATACTTGTACCCCTTATGTTTTCCCATCATATTATTGGGGGCTGAATTGGGGGCCCCCCCAAACATATTTCTCAGCCCCCCCCCCCCCCATCCGGTTTTACCACTTATATATGTACTATATTCCGCTACATTCTAACAATATTATCAGTATTGAAAACATTTAAAAAAATTGTGTCTTTGGTCACTTGTTCTTAGAATAATTTAACTGCTGTTTTACTCATTTTTTCCAGTTTTCCCTTTAATGCATGACAGTGGAACACTTGGAAGTGTGATAAATGACATGATATGTACCCTCACCTCACCAGGCACATTCTTTGCCAATTTTAAGTGTAAGAAAAAAAAGAGAGTGAATGTGATGTGAAAGACTAGTTACATGGGTGTGCTCCAGAAGAGCACAAAGATCTGCTCTAGGAGAGCACATGGCATTGCCCATGAGAGCACACAGGTTTGCTCCAGGAGTGCACAAAGGTCTGTTCCAGGAGAGCACTGCTGCAGAAGAGCATACTTGTCTGCTCAAGGAGAGCACTGCTCTGTGAGAGCACACAGCACTGCTCTAGGGGAGCACACAGGTCTGCTCCTGGACAGCATACTGCTCCTGGAGAGCATACTGCTCAGGTTCTGCTAAGGAACTGCTGAATACCTCCGTCTAATATGCAAATAGGCCTGCTCCATTGGAGCACTAATTTTAATTAATGGAACCGCTCATTATGTGATGCATCACTGCTCCAAATCTGCTGGGTAATACAGGTTTATACATGGTCAGTTGGGGAGCAGACTTTCAGCATATAATCCATAGGTCTTGGTGCATATATACAGCATATGCTGTAAATATACCGAATAACTGCTGCAGATCTGCTAAAAACACTGCTCTGGCTATCTGCTGTAAATCTGAAAGTGACATACAGTCAACAAGGACATTACCTGGCTGATAATCAGGAGAAATGAGGCTCCACCACACAAGCCTTCCATCAAGATTTCATCAGTTGAACTTGGTTTCCTTTCTTGTATTTTCTTACTTTTAATTAATTTTGTTCATCCTTTATAGTCCCTACAATTATTCCTTACTTTAAGTAATTTTCAACCTTCAATACATTATGTAGTCACAAAAAAATCCTAAAAAAGGTCCCACGGTTCGGGAAAGGAGGGTCCAGGCCGCCAGATTTGGCCTGAAATCCTTAAAATAAAGTTGCGGCTGTAAACAAGGGGGGAGGGGATCTGGACCCCTTGGATCCCCCTTGGTTCCGCTTTTGCGACTAACGAGGCATCTGTATTCCCGTTTCTTTCTTTAGAAACAGCTTCCTTGCTATAAAACATCTTCCATATCTTCCTTACATCAGTCTATTCTCTTTATGTAAACAATAATCATGTAACCAGTCAAAGATCTTCTAAAATATGAATGCCCCGACGTACTAGTCCGGTTCGAAAATGTAAAAAGCATCACTGACCAGGTAACATACCGATATATGAATTTCTTGACAAGCAGCGCACCACAAAATAATGGTAAAAATGTTAGTATACATCTTTTTTGGAGAGTATCCCACTGACAATTTTTATTTGGTTTTAATTTTTAGAATAAAAAAATTGGCCAACATTCTTGATCTAATTTAATACGTCCCCACAAACGACTAAAAGGGATTAAAATATCATATTTGGATAACACCTTGCTCTTGAATTATATATATATATATATATATATATATATATATATATATATATATATATATATATATATACCAGAATATAGATATCAGGATTAATTATTTTGACTTTCAAGAACATAGAATAATGCTTTATTACCCAGTACATAATTTCTACGGCGATAAATATAGTCCGAAATGATTGGTATATAACTGAAATTGAAGAATATTGAACATATTGAAAAAGAACAAAATTATTGTTTCAAGTGTTGAGCAGGCACAGAATGGCCTAACAAAGATAAAGAAATAAGTCTAATAAAGCCATTCCGATTAACCTTCAGCACGTGTAATTTTACTGAAAGGCCATGTTCGCATGAACCCTGGCGTTTGCTAAGAAATTAGGATCATAGGCATTCTTATAGACACACTCCTGTCCGTACACATTAAATGTGTGCTCGACAAATAGAATTATTCATGTACATGTAGCTTTGCAGAATGCATTGAAGGGAAAATATAATCTAGGTTTTCTACAAATTTTGACATTGTGGACCTATTTTAAAACAGAGACTGACAAAGGAGTCATCGGAAACCATATTTGATATGAGCAAACTCACAAACCTATCAGCACCTTTGGGATACACGGCACGCTCGACTGTTATACGCTCTGTCCTTTTTTAGCTAGGGTTAAAAATGCGATGTAATTTTTATTATTAATAATTAGACATTGGAGAGTCCACATCGCCTTTGATTCTGTCCAGGATTATAATTATGGAACCATTCTTCATGTTATGTTGGCCCACGTACTTACAGAATGAAGTACTTTAATATCACCTCAGTGCTGTCACCCATGTTTAGCAGAAAATGCGTGAAACGGGAAGATCACTTGACATAGTATTTTATTTAGTTTTTAAAATGTACAATATCAAATAGTATACTAATATTTATACAAAGGAACATTTGAAATAGGCTTATAGTGGTAGATGTATAGTATCTATATCAATATATTTGGGTAAGAAATATTGGTGGGCATTATTTAGGTCTCTCTAGTGCAAAACAACTGATTTAAACTTCCCTTCTTTTTTCTGTCCGTGTTCGCGCCGGATCTCCATTTTACATAACATTCAAAACCTGATATTTTGGCACAATATAAGTTTTAGTGCACCTGTTATTCATTTTGACCTTGTCCTCATTTCCATGATCGTACACTTAACAGCTGATTTTGTATTATCGTTTAGTTGCGGATGTCCGAAAAAAATTTCCAGTGATCGCTGGGCAATTGCAAACATTTAATAATAGCTCGGGCTTGATCTCACATCTATCAAATTTGCTTCTCTGATATGATTGTGCACGGTTCAGTATGGGTAGATGTGTCATATTCTCCATTAAAGACAATTACAAACATTAAACGACAGATACAACGCTCATTTAAATACATACATGTATCATATACATTAATTACAAATTTACATATTTACATGAAAATATATATTTGTATATGTCTTGCCACCAGATGAAGGAGCTCTAAGCTTCCAAAACTCTTGGACAAAATAAGGAGTCAACACTAAGGCGTTTTCCTCATAAAATATATGTTTTTTTTAATATTTATATGATATTATATATATATATATATATATATATATATATATATATATATATATATATATATATACAGTTCACCGTGTTATCTAACTTGTGTTTAATCTATGTAAAATAAATATCTTAATAAACTTCATAAAGCAATACTTTTGTCTCTGCCGTTAGTAATTGTGCGTGATACTTGCAATATCACTACATGAAACCAATTCCGATCCTAATCCTGTTTGAAATATACCCGGTTTGATTGTCTCACCATGGTCAATCGCTTTCTGAGTCATTGAAATAGCCGGTGTTACTTTGTGGTAACCCTTCTTTAGTGATCGGTTTAAGATTTCCCTCAACTCAGGCTTCCATAGAATATATATCAAGAAACATATTGCAACGACACCACCGCCTACAGCGACTTTTAAAATGAAGCCGCCTGTCGTTCTCTCCGTGGTTTCATCTAAAAAGTATAACAAGCATTAATACATAATTATTTGTTTCTATTATTCAATCTTAGTAATTTTTATTGTATATGAAATAGCTGTTACTTTCAGTTGCCCAGTGTTCCAGGATGGCGCTATTTTAAAACAAAGGAGCCAAATTAAATACTTTGACTTTCTGTGCTATTAGTTGTTGTTTTATAAATAAATATCCATACAATATCCCATTGTATTAAAAACTATTATAATTAATATTTAGTATATAAGATAACTTCTGTAGTTCCTTACTTGACAAGTAATCTGTAGTTATCATGTTTTCATATTATAGATTATATATGGTTAGATATTCAAATATGTTTCGCGGAAGTTTAACTATTTGTAACACACATACATCAAAATACTTTTTTTTAATTTCTTTTGTCTATTGTGCAGCCCGTTGCCGAAATATAATCAACTTTTTACCTTTGTCTAGAATGCTCGCTACAATGTGCCCCTGTCCTGTCTCAATTAGACGTTTCCGGAACTTTTCATAATCGGAGCGTGGACGCTTGCATACAATTTTGATCAACTTGTGTACCTCAATATCACTATCACTTGAACGCTAAAAAAAGAAATATACCCAAAAACTGGATACAATGCAGAAATAAAAGACAGCAATACAGTGACTTAAATCTTACGATTCTAAAATTCATATAATACGACATAATTACACAAACTAAAAGATTTGTTACTCAAAAATTTAACATCGACTGGCTCCAAAATATTGAATTGTTCAATAAACATAATTTATGTATCATTCGATATTACTCCAGATTTGTCTAGATAATGTAAATGTTATCTCTGGTATGCCTATACTTACTCTTAACTCTTCTAATTCCTTGGAGGTGATAACACCGTCTTCACACAAGCCGTCAAGAAAATCATCTCTCTCCAGGGAAATGTTGTTAATTAAATCAGGAAGACGGCTTGTTAAACGGTGTCGAATATGTTCAGGTACCAGCTGGTCTTCCGTCCCCATGTTCGCAAAAATCCTTGTTCAATTACACTATATATATATATATATATATATATATATATATATATATATATATATTAAATTTGGTGTAAAAAATTTAGCCGTTTATATACACGTTCCCGATAACCCTCCTTGTATTTTGTGTTTTTGTTTTAAAATTTCCAGGACACCCTGCACGGAATGGTTTGAAAGACCTTCATTTCGAAAGATTTGTAATTAGCGTCCTGGTTGTCTCCTCCGTCCCGCTCTTTTTGTTTGAAGAAGTGTGTGCTTCTTACAGACTCACATTGCTGTTTTTAAATGTGCACAAACATGAATATATGAATGACAGTTATTTGTACTGATTGGGCCTTCTTCTAGGGATGACGACAATCTAAATACAGAGGTTAGCACTGTGAGATCCTGTTTTAGACCTGTCATAGAAAACTAACACTGAATTAGTTCCATGGAAGAAAAACTGTGCTAATGTGTTCAATTTATTATAATTATAATTAATGATAACAAAAAATAAATAAATACATAAGTACATGATACATAATAAATATTAATGATATTGACATTAATTTAACATTTAGTGAAAATAAACATATATGTGTCTGGCGGTGTCTTCTTCATCTGTCTGATTATGTATGTGTGTTGTTCCCCTCTGGGATATCCTATATATGCGTATTTCTCTCAGATATCCTTTATATGCGAGTTCTCTGTGATATTATATATATATATATATATATATATATATATATATAATATATATATATATATATATATATATATATATATATATATATATAATAAAGATATCAGGGCCCTACGCGGGGCGGGTTTTGACACGCAGCCTGCGGGGCCCCGCGGGCCCCGGAAGGCCCTCCAATAAGATTCTTTGCGGGGCGGGGCGGGTTACTTCTAAGAAAGTGTGGGGCGGGGCGGGCCGAAATAAAGTCTATGCGGGGCGGGCTCCGGATTGATGATCTGGCAGTTCAGTAGATCATAAATATACTTTAAAATGAAATCATTTGAAGACATTTATATTTTGTATAAAATCTTTTCAGATGTTCAAAATATAGTAATATGAAAAGATAATTTTGAATCAATTTTAATTTATTCCTGTTAACCCCTTACACTGACTGACAGTTATTACTACACTATGCAAATGTGTCTTTTCTAAGTATAACGTCAATTTGTTATACAAAACAGATGATGCATCAATTATCTGAAATCTAGATTATAAACAATTGTCCTTGTTATGGAAGCTGGTCATAATTTTGCATAAATCTCTCTGGCCTGATGTTGTATATGGATTGTACCCCTGTACTTGTGTCAGGTCTCACATATTACATAATATGGCTGGGAGTGAAGTAAGGGCCTTAATTAGCTTTGATTTTGTAATAGACCTGTGTGGCTACAGCTGGCTCTGTAGGTTACTCAATTGACCTCGAACTCCCAAAGCCTAAGGTGGACTTCTTATATCTAATTGTAACTCCATGTGCTGTCTAATTGTAACTGACATTGACCACTGGCTTGTCAAATCCCTGTTTGAGCACTGCATAATGTGTTGATGGCTGCTATAAGATACAAGGCTCTGGCCATGTCTAGATCTGAACCTAAAGCGACATCGGTCAGGTAACTCCTTTACTCCCTTGACCTGATTAGTCTCAGTTTCACTTAATTAGCAACACATCTCAGTAGTTTGATGGCTTGTGATTTGCCAATACTATTCCAAAGGGTAACTTTGGGTACACATCTTTTGAAGAAATCTAATTATTTTCTTTATTTTTTTATAAACTTAAGTAGAAACAGACGCAATAAACCAAAGGTTTGTATATTTCCTCTCTAAAATATGAATACATATTTAAGGTGTGTTAAAATTTTAATGGATATATTAAATCCATTTAACCAATCGAAAAGTCTTCATTTGAACACACTTTCGAAAAAGTGTTTAATTATTATGTATATATATATTAAATCCATTTAACCAATCAAAAATGTCTTTAAAATACTTCATGAATTATGGTTTGAATGATTGCAACAACGTATAAAAATTAATTTTTTTTATTCAAATCATCAAACATTTCATATATGCGTAATAAGCGTGGTTTATATATGTGCTGTAAAATATTCTTGATATGTAAACCTTTGGATCCGAAAACTTTTTTAAAAATTATTTTACGGCCTGGACTGCGGGCCGGAAACTTGAAAAAACAAGTGACCCATGGGTCATGACGCTCAGCTGCCAAGCATAACCTGTGACATCATGGACTGAGATTCACAACTTCCAGTCAAATTTTGAAGAACCAATTTGCCAATTTGTTGAAAATTTTCCATGACAACAGAAATATTTATCACCTATGTCTGGTTAAATCACAGTGAATTGATGGTCTGAGGAAAATGCACGATTGTTTAGCTATCAGGTACTATTCCAACCGCTTGCTTGAAACCTGTCAGTCTCAAAAGGAACACCACAAAGGGCAAATATAAGATCAAAATATATAGCAAAAATCAAGGAAATACATGCAAGAATTATTGAGAAACAGGTGCTTCTGTATGAATTTTTATTCAATACACGCCAACTGTACTGCACTTTTTTTTAAATGATGGTAATATTTATTCAGAAATATTTGACCCAATCCTTTACAAGATTACATAAATATACATCCAACTGCGTTGACTTTAACTGTTCTTGAGATAATATGACCAAAAGGAATTAAAAGATGGTTGCCTGGTGGCCATATTGGACTTCTGACAAGTCTGAAATCAGAGAACAAACATTCTCTAAATCGGACCAAACATTAAAGACAAATTACTGAAACTGCACTGAAGAAAGAATTTCTAAGGTGGCTAACTGGCACACATAATGGATTTCTGACATATGAAGTATGACATTTGATATCCCACATTCTCCAATAAGAGACCAAACTTGGGGCAAATTATCCAGAAATGAATGCCCAAAATCATTCAAAAGGCATGTCCAGGCCCTCATATCAGATTTATAGATATGCAATTGTAAAACGTGTAAGTCCAATATTTTTTTATTATCACTCTGCTTTTCAATGGGGTCAGCAGGGTAGGTAAACTGCCAAACCTGAAAGAAAAGAAATGCAGAAAGCATGACTAAGAGTCTTGAAATAAAACAAAAAGCCATCCTAAATCAAGGTACACATCCACATATTATGAGAACAAACACTTGCTTTTATATGTGGTGATATATATTAAAATATTCAGATATCTAGGAAACTAAGTTTATTGCTAGGATTCCATAAAATAAACTGCAAAATGTTTAAAATAAATCAGTAGCTAAACCTTAATACTATACTCTCATAGTCTTAATGCCTGGCTGAAGCATTCTGACAACAGTGTTTTTGTTATGAAGTAACGAGGTACTTATCACTTAGCCTTATCACTTAATAGGCTGATACAAAAGGGAGTCATATGTCACCAGTGTCACTCACAATTACAGCCACACAGGGAGATGTACCAGCTGGAGTGGGATTGTTATATATACAAGAAAAATAGAGATGGTCTATAAAATAAGTAATTGTGAACATCCCTGACCTATGACCTTGGCCTTTTGCCCATATATCAACTGGATTTTTTCTAAATGATGGGTAACTACTAACCACTTAAATCTGGTGTAATTACTTGGCAACCAATGGGTGAATAACTTTGACCTGCAACCTTTAACCTGCTGACCAGCTGACCCCAAAATCAACTTGAATACGGGTAGTCGACAAGCGACTACTTGTATCCGCCTAAATCAGAGTGGAACGGGTGAAGTGAGGCATGGATTGAGTGGCAAGGGGAAATAGAGTGAAGTGTTGCGTATTAGCATGGATGTCTGCAGACAAATTGTGTATGTAGGTTGTGCCACCTACCAGAAAATCCAGAAAGCCGTCCAAGTTGTATACATATGCAAAATTTAAGGCAGATAAGTCAAACCACTACATGTATATAGTGATTTTTGCCCTTGGCAGACAAACAGACGGGAGCTGTGCAAAAACGGCTGCAGGTGGCGCCACCAGTTTTGCGTATGATAAAGAGCTATGTGAGATTTATACACATGCAAAATTTTGGCCCAATCGGTCACACGGTTCCCGAGATATGAGCTTGGATGTCTGCAGCGTAAACTTGATTGTAGGTGGCGCCACCTGTCGCTATCCAGGATGTATAAGCATGCCAAATTTCAGGTGAATTAGTCAAACCACTGCAGAGATATGAGTGATTTTAACCCAAGGCAGTCGAACAGATGGACACTGTTCAAACATGGTTGCAGGTGGCGCCACCATTTTTTGTGTATGTTACCTTGCTGTGACCTTGACATTTGACCTCAAAATCAACAGGTATTTTCCCCTGTTGGCAGAGAAGCGATATCAGTGCTGGAAGGTTTGGAATGAAAAGTCTAGCTTGAAATGTGTCCACAACCTTTTCAAAGAAGTGGATCCTGTGACCCTGACCTTTGATCTTGTGACCTCAAAATCTATAGGATTCTTCTCCAACTAAGTAGGTGAGCTTTATGTGAAAGATCAAAGAATTGGGATGAAAGGGTTGGCTTAAAAAGCATCCACAGGCTTTTCAAAGAAGAGGCTCCTGTAACCTTGATCTTTGACTTTTTGACCTCAAAAGAATTATGGTTCTTCCCCTGTTGGTAGGTGAGCTGTATGTAAAAGATGGAAGGGTTGGGATGAAAATTTTGTCTCAAAGAGTTATTTCTGGTGGGTGCAAACACACCCCATAACTTCGAGAATAGAGGTCGCAGTGACCTAATTTCAGGTTTGCAAGGAGATCTTTTTATAACCTTTAAGACTGCATAGGGTTCATTGCCCTAGCCCCTACGGTTACGATTTGTGCCCTGGCCGGACGGCCGGCCGGACGGACAGACGGAAGGACGACGGACAAAGACCCATCGCTATAGCCCAGCATAAATGAAAGTCAGCTGAGCTAAAAAAACGGGGCGGGCCGGGTTCAGGCTGAAAGAAAAATTTACGGGGCGGGTGTGGGCTGAAAAAATCATAGTAACTGCAAGGCGGGACGGGCTGAATTTTTTTCTTTGATTGCGGGGCGGGCTGCGGGCTGACAGGACATAATGCGGGGCGGGTGCGGGTTCATTTTTTTTCGGCCCGCGCAGGGCCCTAATATATATATTTCTCTCACAGATATCATATATATTGTAGTTCTCTCAGATATCATGTATATGTGTGGTTCTCTCAGATATCATATATATGTGTGATAACGGAAAGAGTCCCTCTCTCAATATACTATAGTATATAAGATTACTATCTCAATGGAGAAAAATACTATTTTCATTAATATCCTCAACTTATGAAATGGAAAGTAATAAATATAATAAGCTAAAAGCTAGGGAATAAAAAGTTCATCTGAAGAATGAAAATTGATAACGAATAAATGGGAAAAGAACTCGATAAAATGCTAGATGTTACAGCTTGGGGGGGGGGGGGGCTCTGTATCCGCCACTGGCTCTCCTCCCTGTGGTTCTACTCTCAAATTCTCAGATACTATATATACACTCGTGGTTCTCCACGAAGATATCGTATTTATGTGTTTCTCACCTCAGATATAAGATATTCACGTGCAAATAATGGCCAAGAAGTGTTGTATTCCAGAAACTAATTATAATGCCCTGTTTCTAATAAAATATGATATGATATCATAAATAGTCCTTATTTTGTGTGTGTATATATATATGTGTATATATATATATATATATATATATATATATATATATATAACACAACATAAATACAATGTACTAAAAATATAAGTACATTCCACTCCCATGGAAAAGTATTGGATAAACAAGTGACCAATGGGTCATGACGCTCAGCTGCCAAGCATGACCTGCGACATCATGGGCTGCGATTCACAACTTCCAGTAAAATTGTTGAAGAACCTTTATGCCAATGTTGTAGAAACTTTTTACGTTGCATAAAAATAAATCACATATGTCTGGTTATAACACAGTGAACTGATGGTCTGAGGCAAAATGTATGGTTGTTGAACTACCAGGAACTAATCCCACAGCTTGCTTGATACCTGTCAGTCTTTAAAGGAATACCACACAGGCCAAAAATAAGATCAAAATATATAGTAAAAATCAAGGAAATCCACGCAAGAATTAGTGTGAAACGGGTGCTTCTGTGCTTATTTTTATTCAATACAAGCCAGCTTTACTGAGCTTTTATAAATGATGGTCATATTTATTAAGAAATCTTTGACCCAATGCAAGATTACATTAATATACGTCCAACTGCATTCACTTTAATAGTTCTTGAGATAATATGTTCGGGTTTGGGATAAACAGTTTAGCTTGAAATATGTTCACAAGCATTTGGAACAATCTGGTATTGTGAGCTGGACCTCTGACCTTTTGAACTCAACATCAATAGGATTCTTCCTCTATTGGTAGGCTAGCCATATATGACAGATGGAAGTAATAGGTTGAAAAGTTTGCTTTAAAATGGCTCTACGCAAGAAGTGGGCCCTGTGACCTTGAGCTCTGACCTCAAAATCTACAGGTCTTTTTCCCTGTTGGCAGAGAAGCGACATATCAGTGCTGGAAGGTCTTGAATGAAAATTCAAGCTTAAAATATGTCTACAACCTTTTAAAAGAAGTGGATCCTGTGACCTTGACCTTTGACTTTGTGACCTTAAAATCTTTAGGTTTCTTCTCCCATTTGGAAGGTGAGCCATATGTGAAAGATAAAAGGATTAGGATGAAAGTTTAGGCTAAAAATGTATCCACAAGCTTTTCAAAGAAGTGGGTCATGTGATCTTGACCTTTGACCTTGTGACCTCAAAATAATTATGGTTCACCCCCTGTTAGTATTAGCTGTATGTGAAAGATGTAAGTTCTGGGATGAAAATTTTGGCTATAAGAATTAATTCTTTGGGGTGCAAACACACCCCGTAACTCGGTGAATATAGGTCGCAGTGACCTAATTTCAGGTTTGCGAGGAGATCTTTTTAGAAACTCTAAGACTGCGTAGGGTAAATGATCCTAGCCCTTAAGGTTACGATTTATGCACTGCTAACGACCGGACGGCCGGACGGACAGACGGTAGGACGACGGACAAAGACCCATCGCTATAGCACAGCATGATTGAGAGTCAGCTGAGCTTAACATTCTTAACTAATATTTAGCTTGTTGTTCATGTTATAGGAAACCGTACTGATTACCCCGCATGACAAGTGGTGCCCTATAGTGGGCACCGTGTCAGACCGTCCTGCCATCCTTCCGTCAGTGACGCTTTTTTTCACACGCGATATCTCAACAACATCATCTGGGTTTTCTCAAATTAACAGAGTTGATTGTTAAATATGACGCCTTTAGACCTTTCAAATAACAGACCTGTCATGATTCTAATGTAGTCGTCAAAGCGAAATCGGTGATTTTCTTTCGCGCGCGATATCTCAACAATAACATGCTTGATCTTTCTCTAATTTACAGGGATGATTGCTACCTGTGGGATCCAGACCTATCGAGTTACAGATCTGTCGAAATTCCAATATGGCCTTCACAGCAAAATCTTTGATTTTTTTCACGCGCGATATCTCAACAACATATGCGTGATCTTTCTCAAATTCACAATGGTGACTGATACCTATGAGGGCTCCAAACCTATCGAATTACAGACCTGTCGGAATTCCAATATGGCCGCCACAGCACTAACGGTAATTTTCTTTCGCGCGTTATCTAAAAAAGAACATGCTTGGTTTTCTCAAATTTACAGGGATGATTGGTATTTATAATGGCTCTAGACCTATCGAATTACAGACCTGTCGAAATACAAATATGGCTACCACAGCTCAATTGGTGATTCATAATACGCCCGCAATATCCCAACAACAACATGCTTGATCTTTCTAAAATTCACAGGGATGATTTGTACCTATTAGGGCTCTATCCCCGTAAAATAACACAATCGCCAAAAGTCCAATATGTCGGCAGGACCACAATCGTAGCTTTAGTATTGCAGACATAATTTCTATAAACCTCGTGGAAGCATGCGCAAGAGAACCGAGAAACGGATTCTGGGCGTTCTCCGCTTTCGCTCTATTAACCTCCGTTTTATTCAAGTGTGCAAACCCGCTTGCTTGGCGGCTTATAAATAATAAGCATAAGAGTAAAGCGGTTATGAAACGGCATAAATAATCAAATTTTTAACTGATGTAAAACTTAACCAAGGCTGTGAATGTAATTGTTTATTTACCATTTGTTAACTCTTTATCAAGTAACACATGATAAATCATGATTAAAAAACTTGTCATTGTCATGTTATGGCAAGAACGTTATATTATAATAATGCAGAAGAGGTAAGCCTACGCCTGCGGGATGGTCAACATTAAGGTACGACTCATTCTTTAGCTATACCCATCAGCTAAATCATGGTGAAATCTCTGGACAAGTGTGTTTTGTTTTAAGTGAGATATTGTAAGGAAACGGCATTTGTAGCGCATTGACAAAGTTACCTTGATACACATTAATGTGGGAGAGGAGGTCGATTTGCAGTCTCACAGTCCTATATTTATCGCATTTAGAATGTACTGAATTATGACAGTAATCAGGGGCGTAGACAAGGGGGGCCGCAGGGGGCCATGCCCCCTCCCCCCCCCCCCCCCCCCGCATCGGGTCGCATCAAGTACTCGCCGTCCTTTCGGAATTTCACACACACACACACACACACACACACACACACACATATATATATATATGCGCATGAAATCAGTGGCGGATTTATGCTATCAATGGCGGATCCAGATGGGGCGCCTTCGGCGCGCGGCCCCCCGTTGAGCTGCAAAATCTCTCATTTTTTTTCTAATTTCCGATTTTCGTGATTAATTTTCGTTTTTCATATTTCTTATTATTAATAAGCAATTAGACTTTATCTAAATTATCTGCAGTTACAATTACTTTCAAATTTATTAGTTGAGTATAAGGGTATTTATGAACAGCAGAGAACAACTGCAGGTCGATCGAGCACCGGGCCCTGGTTGGGGTCGACCCTGAACAATCTTACGGCTCCTCTGGTGATATCGGTACTGAAAGTCGCGATCTGTCCTGAGCTCTTAGGAGTCCTGTGTGCTGTCGAGACAACGGAAACCGGTAAAATGCAAAGTTTAACATAATAATTCATCTTATCAGTTATTTTACCGCGAACATTACATTTAAAGATAACAGTTTGAAAGTTACAAACGTGACTGCGCTTTCGCGCCATTGACTCTTTTGAAAACGATTGAAATTTTATATCCTAATTTTGAAGAAATATAAATACTCAATATTGTACCTCTCTACAGTTTGACTACATAACGCAAAGTCATAAGGTAACAGTTTTTCAGGAACAGGAAATCCTAATTTTTGGTGAAAATTACCTCAAAATGTGCTCTTTACATTGTATATTCAAAAATTTACCAATATGTGAGGGGGAAACCCCCTCCCATACCCTCCCCATGTACTTGTAACTAACCTTAATTAACCATGGTTCATAATTGAAATTAAAAAATATATATTTTCATACACTAAAATATATAAAGTATAGTAAAAATAAGAAGAATAATAATATAATAATAATATACATATGTATATATACTTTTATATATAATCGTTTTCATATTACCCATAGTTGCATATTAGCGACCTTATCCCCCCCCCCCCCCGGTTTTCGAATTTCTTGATCCGCCACTGATGATTGCCCCCTCCTCTCTCTCAATTCTGGCTACGCCCCTGGTAATAACTAGTATTTTTTAGGTAAATGGTGTGTCCTTATGAGATCACTCTGGGATATAGGGCCCTGGCTACATTAATATTACTGTGATGTAAGTCTTGTTAAATACAGTCTGAAATATTCAGTAGCAGGGTGTAATTATAGTTTTTTTTTGTCATATCAGTTGATACGGTTGGCAAGTTGTAGATGAATAACTGGAGACCAGTGTCATTATCATTCCCTGACACTGGGGCCTAAGTGGTTAAGAATCGGTAATTTTTTTAGGGTTTAACTTTCGTTTAATATGTGGTAATTGTACCAAACATATAACATGCGCAAATATAAACTTTGTGACCGAGGATCGGTCATTATTCCAGTACTAGTTGGACTAGTAGGTGCGTGCACACGTGCTCCTGTAAAAGTGTCAGTGGGCTGATGCCGCTTTGGCATATGAATTAGAGGGATTTCACGCTTGTAACGCAAGTGACAAGGGAATTGTTATATTTGTCTCACCTTTTTATGGCTCACATGACCATGCCGTAGTGGTAAAATAACGAGAGTTAGGTATATTCCACAGAAATAACCGAGTAAGACTTTTTGCCCTTAATACCCGGTGGGTTTCGCCTTCCGGGGGGGGGGGACCCCTGGGAATACCCTAAAAATAGATTGTTAACTTGGAAAAATTACGTTAAATATGACGTCACGACAATGGTCCTAAATTTCGCCGTTGTCCTAAAGAATGGTGGTCCCAGGAACGGCGGTCCCAGACTTGCCCGTGGTCATAATTCGGCCGTGGTCACAAATTTGACCGTGGAAAAAAACGGTTTTGGATAAGTAGTATCACGTGATCACAGGGGTGTCGGTGCGACAACATGTCACCGTGTTATGTTTCAATTGAAGGCCGGGGTTAGTATTTAGTGCCAGTTATGTTGTTTTGACTTAGGTCGGGGGATAGGCTTAAGCAGCGACGGATCATAAGGACTGACCGAGATTATTATTTTGACCTTTGTCTCAATTAGATTTGGCCACGACCCCGTGTCACCATGTTATGCTTCAAATGAAAACCGAGGTTATTATTTAGTGCCAGTTTGGTAGTTTTGACTTAGGTCGGAAGATTTTTGAAGCCATGGGTAATCAGGACTGAATGTGATCATGGAGGACCATGGGTGCCGTGGACTATCCTACGCGCTGGTACTGTACGGTTGTGCCAGCTCTCTTTTAACTTGTAGGTAATCGGAACCGGGGCATTTATAAGAGGGATGTAGAGTAAACTTAGTTCTGGTCAGCTGGATTTTAGTGGAATATTTAGATAACAGATATGCCTTTATTCATCAGGCAAGGCACGAAATTCAGTTCGCAAGCATATGCAGTACATGTATAGCCACCTACAGGTATTGTACATGAATCAAGTACAGACATTATGGCACATCACAGACAATCATAGCACATCACTGGCATTATATTAAGATATCGCAGGCATTATAGCACTTCATAGGTATTATACATACACACGAATGAGCTGATCTATACTACATAAAAATCTATACAATTCCTATATCACTTACATCACAGTGCTTTCTGTACCATTTAACAATCTGATACTAGTGGGTATGAAACTTTTCCTGTATCTTGCTGTGCGGCAATATTCAGCCCTTGGTCTTTTTCCCGACCTCAGGGTATCATATAGACAAGACAGTTCATGTGTAGAAGCAGCCCTGATAGACTGTGCCTTTTGTGTGATACAGCAGCAATAGATTCCATTCAGCAGCTTAACATTCTTGAGACCCAACTTTATCCCTGCACGATCAATTCTTCCCAGTTTGTTTTAAGATGCTGTATTGCAATTTCCGAACCAGCTTGTAATGCAGAATGTTAGCACTGACTGAATCACAGACATATAAAAAAGTTCCATTATTTCGTATCAACATTCTCTCGGTACAGTTTTCTCAGGAAAAACAATCTCATATTTGCCTTTTTATAAATGTTTTGCACATTAGCTTCAAAAGTAAATTTGTCGTCTACTATTGTATCCAGATATATGTATTCTGTCACATTTTCCACGGTTTGGTTATTTATGGCAAGAGGTTCATGTTTTTTGTTACCTAACTTATAATCTATAATCATTTCTTTTGTCTTCCTAACATTGAGTTCTAAGAAGTTATTGTCGCACCACTCCACAAATCTTTGTACCTCTAGCCTATAACCTAAGTCTAAATTATTACAGAGGCTAATGAGTGCCGTGTCATCGGCGTATTTGGTCAATTTACAACTCTCAGAGATTACCCTGCAGTCACTGGTATATACAGTGAGTAATATGGGTGGGAGAACGCATCCCTGTGGGGCACCTGTATTTGTTTGAATTTCCTGAGATTTGATATTCTTTAATCTGACAAACTGGCACCTGGATGATAACAAGGGACTCATGGGTCACGGCGCTCAGCTGAAGTTTGAAATTTTTGCAAATGCAAAATATGCAAAATATGCAAAATATTCTATTGTATTGTTTTTCATTTATAAAAGTATATGAGAACCTAAGAGGAAAGGGGCCTTCCTACTTGGTTATATTAAAATTCTAAATATATGGTTGCAAACTAATACTCTGACAAGACTGTCATGTAGAAAAATAGTAAAAGTTTGGAGATACTGTGATGCATATGAAAAATTTACAGACGGACAGGCAAGTGGACAGAATGGACTAATACCTTTATTTCGCTATCAAGGGAATAATGCATTTAAGTTTATATATAAGCCTATTTTTTTTAGCATATCAACTTTTTCCATTAATAGTTTTATCTCATTCATTTTTTTTATTTACAAGTTTTATAAATTTGTAATAAAAAAACTTAAACTATAAGTTAAAATTTTTGAATTTTAGTTGCAATCATTATATATCCAGAGTGTAGCTCATATTGGTTCATATTATGCATACACATAACTTTTATTATTTTTTTTATATTTTTATATTATCACCAAAATAAAATAAAAGATTCAGTTAATTTGATAAAATAAAAACATCTTTTCAAATAAAATATACACACTGTTGGTTGAATGAGGGACAAACAATATCATTGTGCTAATTACTATCTCATCTATAATTTATTACTGGAATTAATAGTCAATTTCACACCTGGTGAAGTTTTTACTCTTCTGAAGTTAGGAATTACTTATCTTATAAACATCCACACTTTCATAGCAATACACCACTTTGTGGACACAATTAAATGCGCATTTTAATCATTGTAACCCTGGTGGTACAATACAAAATCTAAAATGTAGCATAGCCAAGTTTAAAATAAAATACAAAAAAAATATAACATTCATCTAGTTAATGCACAATGGGGGGGGGGGGGAGTGCAGGGCAGAGGGGAAGCCTGCTAGTAGTGGCCAAGCTGAGCCAAGGCAAGCTGCCTGGGGTGGGTTACATAATGCAAGTGAAGGCTGTGTTACTAGGTGGGATAGATGTAAACAACACTTGACATGGTGTATGAAAACTTGAATAAAAGCTACTCTTTTCAATCAATTCCTTTTAAATTTCAGATTTTAAAAGATTAAATGATTATGTATATATGCTGTGAAAATTAAATCAACAGTGCTTACAGGGAAAAAACATGCCATTGCCAAAGTTGGACAAAATTTAAGGTATTGATTTTTCATTTATGCTAATAACTTGAACAATTTGCGAAATTCAGATCTAATTTTGGGTAAACAATTGGATCTTGATTAAATAAAGTTATATTCCTGAAAAAAAGTCTCCAGCTTTAGCAATTCTCATGTTAGGTGAGTAAATATATTTTTTGATTTTTTAAAAATTGAATTATATTTGGGCCCATAACTTCAAAATAATACCCAATACTGACCTAATTTTTATATGTTCATAGAAAATATATTGAAGAATATGAAAACTAAATATGTTCAAAAACAGATCAGTGGTTTTGATATTAGGCAGTCTTGAAGTGTAACAATGGCTTTTTTATGGAAAACGGAGGTTTTTGCTTAATATCTCGAAGGAACGAAGTCCTAATGACCCAATTTTCGGTATGGTAGGAGATTTTTGGGACATCTAATGGATTGGGAAATTTTGGATTTTGTAAGTCCAACGGTTTTAAAACGTGCCCTGTTAACGGACGGGACGGAGGCACGACAGACTACGGACAAAGGACCACGACTTTCGCTCAGATGACTTATAGTCAGCTGAGCTAAAAAGCTATATTTCCACCTTATAGATGTGCTGACATTCATGTTAAGCAGTTTCTTTGGAAGTAAGTTTGGTTATTAAAAGTGCTAAAGAAATCTATAAAAAGGACTTTTGAAAATTTGCTATTTCCATTGCTACCTGGCGATTCAAGGAATTGTAGAATATCGTGTGTGATCAGAATTGTAGGATCCTCAACATTTCGCTTGGTGGTGTAGGCAAATTGTAAAGGGCCTTGGTGCTGTTTAATTTGTCTACATAACATTTTTTTCATTATATTTCAAAAAAATATCATGACAATTGTAGTGAGTGCCACGAAGTCGTTTATAACTTAGGAAGTAGGAAATAGATTTTGGCAGAGAATTTTATGGATTCTTGTAGGGATTTTATAACATTTTAGTGGGAAAGTCATGACTTTGTAGATCCACCTCAGACTTTATCAAATTTGGTTTATGGCTCCACCTGGGGAGTTTGTGTTACTTCAGGGTGGATGAGGGAATTCCTCATTGTTTGTCAACTGTAAAATAGTTGATCATTTTAAACTTTATTTCTGTCTCAGTCCTTCTTGGAGTATCATGATGGGATGATAAAGAATTTAAATGACAGAACGCGCTGCATTCTTCGGGAGTAAATCATAGAGTGCCCCGGAATACTAGTAAGTGTCGAACGTGGATGGGCTTTTGAATTGATCTTTAATTTCCATTTGACTGCCCAAGCCCGGACCTTTAACAACTTATATCCCCGTCCCCTCCAAGTCCAATTAATTTTATTATTATCTTCGAGTTTTATCTTATCTGGGTTATTTCTCAGTTTTCCCCTCCGGGTATTAAGTTTATTTTGCGGGAGCCTTCCTCAGACCTCCTCCATTGTGCGTCCCCTGTCCGAAACCCAGCCGGCCTGGGGTATGGCCACTCCGCCGCTCGGTGGATGGACAACCCCAGGGCATGGTGAAAACAATGCACGTAACAATATCTTTTTTTTTTCAAAGTGTGTTTGAAATAAATATATTAATATATTGAACAAGTTATCAGGCTGTTCATCATTTCCTACTGGATGGGCGAAAGTAAACCACACCTCAGACTGAAAATAACTTCATTGGCTACAGGATGGTAAATATTCTGGAAAGGTACATTTCGTTTAAAATTAGATTTTTTTTCACCGTGTGTATGCGATTTTAAATCAATATATATTAAAAAACACAGTATCTGGTTCTGCGTCATCCCCTACGTGATGGGCGAAATTAAACCACATCTCAGTCTGTATGTAACTTCCTGGGCTACCGGATGGGGAAAACTCTGGAGAGGTTCATTTCGTTTAAAGTGAGATATCTTTTTCAAAGTGTGCAAATTATTTAATTACCACCTGACAGAGAAGCCTGTGTGCTTCGAAAGCTCGTGTGTTAATGAACTAGTTAGTCTGTCTAAAAGGCGTCACTCTTTATCTTTACCTTCGCTATATATATATTCACACCTTGATCCAATTATCAGTCTGTGTCTCATCCCCTACGGGGTGGTCAACATTAAAGGACGCTTCATTCTGAAGCCATACTCATCAGATAAATCCTGGTGAAAACTCTGGACAGGTTCATTTCGTTTCAGGTGAGATATTTTTTTTTCACAGTGTACAAATATGTTAAAAAATATATATTCATATATTGAACAAATTGTCAGGCTGTGCGTCATCCCCTACAGGATGGTCAACATTAAAGGACGCCTCATTTTGTAGCTGTACTCATCAGCTGAATTCTGGTGAAACATCTGGAGAGTAACATTTCGTTTCAAGTGTGATATCTTTTTTTCAAAGTATGCAATTATATATATATATATATATATATATATATATAAATATATTTTACATTGAATAACAAGTGACCCATGGGTCATGTCGCTCAGCTGACAGGGAAGAGATTCGCTAAAGGAAATTTTATCATCAGAATGGTAGTATATACCCATTCAACTGAAGCATCAAACAGATTAACCAACAGGCCAAGATTTAGTCTTTATTTATATATCTCAAAAATAGAGAAAAAATGTGTAAACTTTAAAAACTAGAATACGGGTAGCCGACAAGTGACCACGTGTATCCGCCAAAATCAGAGTGGAACAGTTGAAGTGAGGCATGGATTGAGTGGCAAGGGGAAATAGAGTGAGGTATGTTGCATATTAGCATGGATGTCTGCAGCGTAAATGTGTATGTAGGTTGTGCCACCTACCACAAATCCAGAAAGGTGTCCAAGTTGTATACATATGCAAAATTTTAGGCAGAAAAGTCAAACCACTACATGTATATGAGTGATTTTAGCCAACGGCAGACAAACAGACAGACACTGTGCAAAAATGGTTGCAGGTGGCCCCTCCAGTTTTGTGTATGATAAAGACCTATGTGAGATCTATACACATGCAAAATTTTGGCCCAATCGTTCAAATGGTTCCCGAGATATGAGCTCGGATGTCTGCAGCGTAAACTAGAAAGTAGGTGGCGCCACCTGTCATAAAATCAAGAAAGCTATCCAGGATGTATAAAAGTGCAAAATTTTAGGCAGATATGTCAAACCACTGCCGAGATATGAGTGACATTATCCCACGGCAGAAAACAGACAGATGCTGTGCAAAAACAGTTTTGCGTATGATAAAGAGCTATGTGATATCTATACACATGCAAAATTTTGGCCCAATCGGTCAAACAGTTCCTGAGATATGAGCTTGGATGTGATCAGCTTGAACGTGAATGTAGGTGATGCCATCTGTCATAAAATCAAAAAGCTATCGTGGATGTATATGCATGCCGAATTTCAGGTGAATTAGTCAATTCACTGCAGAGATATGAGTGATTTTAACCCGAGGCAGATGAACAGATGGACACTGTGCAAACATGGTTACAGGTGGCGCCACCATTTTTGTGTATGTTATAAAGCAATCCAAGGGCTACATTTGTATAAATTTTATTTCCTGATTGGTCAATCGGTTCCCGAGATATGAGGGTTTATGTGTGGAAACAGACGCACAAATGGACGCTGGATAGAGGGGAAAGGTCAGAGGTCAACACAAATTGGTTAGGCACTAGTTCACATGTGACTAGATAATTGGTGTAAGTTTCGGAAAAATCGGTCCATTTTTCTCAGAGGAGCTCTCTGGAAACAAACGTGGCAGCTGGTGAGGAACCCGGTCAAAAACATAGTATCTGCAAAACTTTGTTTTGGAGGATACAAAAATACAGGTGGCTCCACCAATCTGCAGAAACTAATAAAAACACTTAATGGTCAATATCCATGCAAAGAATCATGGTGATCTCCGCATAAGTTGTTCAGATACTTCAGCTTTTGTATCAAATTGTCCATTATTCTGAGGGATACTTCAGAGTCCTATAGCTTGAAGGATATGGGTAACAGAGACCTAATTTCAAGTTTCCACAGGCACTCTTCATGGGCCTCCTTGCATGACAAGAATGAAGTTTCTAGGTCCAGTTGTTGCAATTTGTACCCTGTTGACAGATAACCACATCTTTAAAGGTCTCAAAAAAAGAGAAAAAAAATTCGTAAAAATTTGAAAAAAATAGAGGTGGCGCACCCAGTCTGCAGAAACAGATGGAACAGCTCATGATCAATATGTATGCCGAAAATCATGCCCATCAGTGTTGTAGTTATTGAGATATTGAAGATTTTGTATGAAATTTTTGACTACTCTGGGGGGTACTTTGGAGCCCCATAGCTCGAAGGATATGGGTAACAGAGACCTAATTTCTTGTTTCCATGGAGACTTTTCATAGGTCTCTCAGTGTGTCAAGAATGAAGATTCTAGGTCCAGTCGTTACGATTTGTGCCACGCTAACAGATGACAGCATCCTTAAAGGTCCTAAAAAATAGAGGAAAAAATCATAAAAAAAAACCCAAACAAATACAGGTTGTGCCACCAGTCTGCAAGAACTGATGAAACACCCCTTGATCAATATGTATGCCAAAAATCATGACCATCAGTGATGTAGTTATTGAGATATTGAAGTTTTTGTAAGAATTTTTTTACTACTCTGGGGGGTAATTTTGGGCCCCATATCTCGATGGATATGGGTAACAGAGACCTAATTTCCTGTTTCCATGGAGACTTTTCATAGGTCTCTCAGTGTGTCAAGAATGAAGATTCTAGGTGCAGTCGTTACGATTTATGCTACGTTAACAGATGACAGCATCCTTAAAGGTCTCAAAAATAGAGTAAGAAATCGTAAAAAAATCAAACAATATAGGTGGCGCCACCAGTCTGCAGGAACTGATGGAACATCTCATGATCAATATGTATGCCGAAAATCATGACCATCAGTGATGTAGTTATTGAGATATTGAAGTTTTTGTATGAAATTTTTGACTACTCTGGGGGGGTACTTTGGGTCCCCATAGCTCGAAGGATATGGGTAACAGAGACCCCTATTTCTGGTTTCCAAGGAGATTTTTCATGGACCTTTCAGTGTGTCAAGAATTAAGATTCTAGGTCCAGTCTTTACGATTTTTGCCTTGTTAACAGATGTTCACATTTTGAAAGGTCTCAAAAATAGAGAAAAAAATTCATAAAAAAATCCAACCATACAGGTGGCGCCACCAGTCTGCAGGAAGTGGTGACACATCTCATGATCAATAGTTTTGCCACAAATCATGACCATCAGTCAAGAAGTTAATGAGATATTGAAGTTTTTGTATGAAATTTTTTACTTTTCTTGGGGGTACTTTGGGGCCCCATAGCTCAAAGAATATGGGTAACAGAGACATAATTTCTGGTTTACATGGAGACTTTTCATAGGTCTCTCAGTGTGTCAAGAATAAAGATTCCAGGTCCAGTTGCTACAATTTGTGCGACGTTAACAGATGACAGCATCCTTAAAGGTCTCAAAAATAGAGGGGAAAAATCGTGAAAAATCGAACAATACAGGTGGCGCCACCAGTCTGCAGGAACTGATGGAACATCTCATAATCAATATGTATGCCAAAAATCATGACCATCAGTGATGTAGTTATTGAGATATTGAAGTTTTTGTATGAAATTTTTTACTACTCTGGGGGGTACTTTGGGGCCCCATAGCTCGAAGGATATGGTTAACAGAGACCTAATTTCTGGTTTCCAAGGATATTTTTTATGGACCTCTCAGTGTGTCAAGAATTAAGATTCTAGGTCCAGTCTTTACGATTTGTGCCTTGTTAACAGATGTTCACATTTTGAAAGGTCTCAAAAATAGAGAAAAAAATTAGTAAAAAATTGAACGATATAGGTGGCGCCACCAGTCTGCAGGAACTGATGGAACATCTCATGATCAATATGTATGCCAAAAATCATGACCATCAGTCAAGTATTTAATGAGATATTGAAGTTTTTGCATGAAATTTTTTACTTTTCTGAGGGGTACTTTGGGGCCCCATAGCTGGAAGAATATGGGTAACAGAGACCTAATTTCTGGTTTCCATGGAGACTTTTCATAGGTCTCTCAGTGTGTTGATAATGAAGATTCTAGGTCCAGTCGTTACGATTTGTGCCTTGTTAACAGATGTTCACATTTTTAAACGTATCAAAAATAGAGAAAAAAATTCGTAAAAAATCGAAAAATACAGGTGGCGCCACCAGTCCTCAGGAACTGATGGAACATCTCATGATCAATATGTATGCCAAATATCATGACCATCAGTCAAGTAGTTAATGAGATATTGAAGTTTTTGTATGAAATTTTTTACTTTTCTGGGGGGTACTTTGGATCCCCATAGCTCGAAGGATATGGGTAACAGAGACCTAACTTCTGGTTTCCAAGGAGATTTTTTATTGACCTCTCAGAATGTAAAGTTACAAGATTCTAAGTCCAGCGGTTACGATTTGTGCCAGGTTAACGGACAGACGGACAGACGGACGGACAGACGGACGGACAGACGGACAGACAGACGGACAGACGGACGACGGACAAAGAGTGATCGCTATAGCTCAGCTTGACTGAAAGTCAGCTGAGCTAAAAATTATCAAACTCTGCCTCAAACTCTTGAGAGGTACTTTCGTTTCAAGTGAGAAATATTCTTTTTTTTTCAATATATATATATATATATATATATATATATATATATACATATATATATATTGAAAAATATATATTTCTTCTACAGAATTATTATAATATAATATTTTTACCATAACATGGTAATCCCTTTGGGCAGAAGTATAGAAACCGGGCTTCAGGCTACCGCCGGTACCTTATGCACAACGGGTGTCGCATAATAAATTGTTTCCTGAAAAAGGCCGATACATATTATTTTTCTGAGAATTCCCGTATTTAATTTGCTCATAACTGGAGTTTATTATATTAGAGGTGGAGGGGTCCGGGAAACCTTGGTTCCCCGTCAAAACGGGAGTTGGGGCGGAGCCCCCACCTAAAGCTTAATTTTCCTGTTCAAATAGTCAATGGTTTCCCATTTTCGCGATAGATGGCTCTTCAATCGCAGATATAAACAAACAAAACTCGCTTCTGTTGGTATATCGTCATCACGGCTCACTTTGTAGCGTGTAGGGCTGCTAGACTACAGATCGTAGGTTCGATTCCCGATTCAGGCGACTTCTGATGCTTAGTAGTTTCTAATGTTAGAAGAGTTGAGTGTAGCGACATCTACAGGGACGCCTGTACTCATCAGTAGGAGTTAAAATAGGTAATGAGAGGAGACAGTTTTATTTAAATATTTTCCTCAATAGAAGCGAAGCCCGCGTTTTTAAAGTGGCTCCTTACTTTGTTTATTAATCAGATTTGTCATATGTTACATAATAAACAGTTAATAATAACTCATATGCTTATTAAACGTATTTATAGGCCGCCCTGCAAGCGGGTAGGCACACTGGAGATCGTCCTGGCAAGATGGCTGTCTCCGGACGATCTCCGGGTCGTCTCCGGGTGAGGTTTCCGTGGATAACTGAATAAATACTTTGTGCACTTGCAAATTAAGTATCATATTCGATGCGGACGTCATTTAGAAATGTCAAGGGGAACGTTTAATACTTATTGCTGCCTTATTAATTAAGATATCGCGATCTCCGGGTTTATTTTGATCTCCGGCCGGAGATCTCGGGGTTTTAGATATACCCAGAATAAACGGAGGTAAATTGAGCAAAATCGGAGAACGCCCAGAATCTGGTTCTCGGTTCTCTTGCACTAATTTCAACGACGTCTACTTTATCACGATTGGAACCTGTAGCATTTTCCCTCATGCATATTGATACAACCTGTTTCTGTTTGTCATAATTTGAAACTATAAACTTCACTTTTTACCCACATGTAAACAAGCTACCGGAAATGCTGGGCCATCTGAGGACCATTGTCTGACAAAATTTAGTTGTTTATGCAATCTTCTACCAGCTTCTAAGCTCCAAATGGAAATTCGCTCTGTTATCGCCCGATGTCAGGGAGCATTTACCATGGCTGACTCATTGGTATTCATGCAGTAAACCTTATCAATGTGGTAAATAGGCTAGTCCTTTCGCAGTTGTTAATGTTAAATGAATATACACACCTGACGACCAACTACTGGGCTTGGTCCCTTCTATGCTAAAGCCACTGCTTGAAGTGTGGAGTCTACTTTGTGTGCGTGTTTGATTAACCAAAGTCTGAAACTACCCTGTTGCTGTTAAAGATCCTGTCGTGGACTGGTACCCGTCATAGAAAATGAACACTGACTTAGTTTAAGGGAAGTAAAACAATCCTAATGTGTTAAATCTATATAAAATAATAAAAATAATTATAATTATAATAATAGTTATAACTATAATTATAATTAAAATAACAATAATAATAATAATAATAATAATAATAATAATTATTATTATTATTATTAATATTATTGTTATTATTAATTAATAAATACATAATGCATAATGAATATTAATGACATTACTTTTAAATTATAGTGAAAATAAACATATGCATGTTCTTATTACAAATAAATATATATATGTGTGCGAGTGTGTGTGTGTGTGTGCATGAATATGTCATACACATGTATGTGTTGATTCCCTCTCCCATATCATATCTGTGAATATATCTCTTGGATATCCTATATATTGTATGTATGCGTGGTTCAAACTACGGATATGCGCTACTCGCTGAAAAATATAAGCATATGGAAAGATAATAACTGGATGGATGTATGTGAGGGGGGTTAGGGCCACTAACAGTCACAACCGGGTATTTTTATATAAACCCTCTTTTGGTTATTGTGGAAAATTGTATTCAGTGAAAGCATTACTGTCATAAGCAGAGATTACATCAGAATATATATATATATATATATATATATATATATATATATATATATATATATATATATATATATATATATATATATATATATATATATATATATATAACACGTTGGCATCAATGGCTAACAAAAAGACTCCAGGACCAGAATGACTTGGGAATGAATTTTATCTACAGTTTTAAATTAACAGGGAGGTTATATGACTGCATGTCTTACATAATTATTTTATTTCATTAAGATTTTTTTTTTGGTGGAGGTAACCGCCTCCATTTTTAATGCTTGCTTAACTAAGTACGTACATCTGCAGAATTTCGTTCCGGTTTCGGACTACCTGACATGGGCTTAGACGCGATTCCTGCGTCAACCAGGCTCGGTTTCTCACCTCAGCGGGTCCTGGGTGTGTGTCATCCCACCGAGGATGCTTGGTCATAACACCCAGGAACCCCGAAAGGCGCACTCGTTTGCGAGTGAAACACGACTTGTGGGCGCAGTCTCCCATTAAGCCTTGAGAGCTCACACCCTGGTCGGGGGCCGACCGTAAAAAATCTCACCGCCTCGGCTGAGATTCTAACTCACGATCTCCCGGCTTTGAAACATGTGCTCTAGCCCCGAGCCACAGAAGCCGGTTATGTCATATTTAATGTTATGGAATTCAAAGGCAATCAGTAACAACAATGGGAATCCCAGAGAGGATATGAGACGAACAAAAAAACATGGCGTCCTGCCAGTTTATTGAAAGTGGCTGGATATTAGCCGTGAATACACGTCTCGGTAGGCATTTATACTTTACTGGTAAGCTTAACTTTAGTCGTGTAACATGCTATACGGAGGAAAATACTGTTCAAAATTGGTGAGACAGTGGCTCACTGGTTTAGGGAATATATTACTAACCGTAACCAGAGCTAGAGAGTACTGATTGATGGAATTTTATCAAGCAAATCTAAAATGTGTTTTGGTGTTCCCCAAGGAAATGTAGCAGGGCAAGTATCGTTTTTGTCATATTAAGTCTTCCCTATATGACCTTATTCAAATGAACCTTCCGGATGTTGGTGGTTTTACAGATGATAATTAGTTATATTTATCATTTAAGCCTTAATGTGATGATGAGATCAAAGCTTACGAGGAAATGATAACCTGTGTTAGAGCAGTAAGGGAGTCAATGCTCCAAAATAAATTAACGACAATAAGACAGACACTGTACTCTTTGGAAGTAGGCAACAGCTTAGTAAACTTACTTTAAGTGTCAATAAAGGCGGTAGACAAAGTGCGTGATTTGGGTATGATCTTTGATGAAACAATGAGTGTGAGAGAACATAAATACTGTATGTAGTAAAGGTTTTTGTCAACTATATAGACTGAGGCAGATTAGGAAATACATTGAAAATAACACACTGTGTACGTGTCACACCACAGGGGATGTGAACTTCAGGGTTCTTTTCGGTCAGTCAAAGCAACCTGAGATTGAGACCTGAGACCTAAGATTACACTCACGCGATGTATTCTCCAAATACAATAAACGACAGTAGACATTAACTTAAATATGATGAATATAAAATATATATAACTATATATAAAATGAATGGATATTTACAGTTCACTGGGGGGGGGGGGGCGTCAACAACACAAGTAATAAAATCCTGGTATCACACAGTACTATGCAATAGTACACGTGAACATAGTCTCTGTCCACAAGTCACATGATCCTTCACATGGACAGTTCAGTGGCCCTCGGTGTAATCAATTTGTACACGCAACACCACTCATCACTAAATAACACTGATGGTCATTTCTCATGAACGGTTTTCACTGTGGAATAAACGTTACTAGTCCGTGGATAAGAATCGAGCGCCATTACACAAATGTCCTGGGTTAGAGCCCTTTGTCTAAGGCTCTCTCTATCTTTGCTGCACTCAACTATAACTCTCCAGCTGTGGGATACCGAGTGACCTCTCACTAGTGAATCTCAGCATTGTTAAATGTCAGCGTCAAACCTGACTCTGTAAAGCTACAGTCAAACTAAAGCAGGCAGTACTACGGATAGGCAAGGATTACCACGGATCTCTCCCGATACGGTCCGGGGTGGTCCGTGGTGATCCGGGATGTTTTTTGGCAGAAATCGCCATTTCACACAGCATCACTACGGTAGAGCCCCGAATCGTCCCGACAGCACCCCGGATGCACCGAAAATAACCCCGGCACAGCCACGGATAGCCCCGGACCACCACGGCAGCACACCGGATTACCCATGACCGTCCCGCCAGAGCCCCGAATCGTCCCGGTAAAGCCCCGGATTATCTAGGCAGAGCTACGTCTCACCACGGTCCGCCAAGAAGCGCTACGGATTGTCGTAGCTCCGATGGGGCACTGCCGTGGAAGTCCTGGGCTCTGCTGTGTTGGTCCGTCGCTCTGCCGGTGTAGTTCGGGCGGTTTTAAACGGACCTCCAAGGACTGTCACGGCAGTGGCACGGACACCAACGTTATAGCCCCGTCAGAGCTAGGGATGAGCCCCGGATCACCACGGATTACATGCCGCCCCGGATCACCACGAATCGCCCCGGCAGTTTTTGACATCCGAAAACTGCCGGCTCGCCTTCCCGGACCGTCCCGGACCATCCCGGCAGCGCTACGGCTTACACCCCGCATCACCTCGGACCTATCCGTGGCACTGTCGTAGCTCTGCCGGGTCCTCTATGGGACCTATACTTAAACGACCCGAAGTGGCCGTCCATTGGCAAACATCAGTACAGTCTCTGCAGTATTGCACACAGCATCAGAACACGGCTCCCGCGGACTGGACTGTTTGTACACAAAGACGCTACAGCCCCGCAAGGCTCGCTTAAGAAATACAGATCAGCCGGTTGGACTGCTTGCAGCGTATACAGGAGAAGCTCCACTCTCAAAGTGGTCCGGCTCTTGTGCCAGTTTCTCTCGCTCACCATTTTTTTTTCCGGTTCCTGACATCAGAAGTCCCGCCAGACTCCTCCGCCAAACAGCACCACTATCCATCTGGTCTGATATCACAAAAATCAAACTACCATGGACATGCCCCCAGGCACAACACGTGGGAAAACTATTCTAAGCAAAACACACAGACAGAAATAGACACGTTTGCGCCAGCTAAACACCGTTGCTAAGGAGATCGTCGTACAAGATCGGCTTCTCGCAACTGAAGAAAGGAACATCAAACCTGCTGGCGTTCTATACTGATCGCCAAATCTCTAAGATGTCGGTATCAAACAAACCAGGTGCTACATGATATTACATACAATAAAATAATAATCTGAAAAAAAATATCTGATCATACACCCTATTCCTAAATGTATCCAAAAAGTCACAGACCTACGTTGGTTTGGGACCTCACACATGGATTATAGCGAATCGATGTTTTTCAATATACCAGAAAAGCAAATAAGCATATTGTCGCGATTGCAAAACGCAGCGGCTCGTCTGATTATGGCTAAAAGTAAATTTGTTGGTGCAAACGAGTGTCAAAAGACTCTACACTGGCTACCGATAGGTTAGCGAATAGATTTGAATGTTGCTCTTTAAGTTCATAAAAACAAATCATTTATGTTACCATCATACCCAAGTAAACTTATAAAGGGAAAGACAGTAAATGAATTCTTCGATCAAATTATAGGGACCTGTTTTGCACTCCTTTAACAAACGCCGAAACTTACGGTAAGCGTACTTTTACGTATGCAGCACCAACTTTTTGGAAAGGATTACCTGAGGACATTTAGACAGCTGGCTGTATTGTCATTTAAAAGAAGAGGTTAAAAAAAACTGTTATTTTAGGCGAGTGTTTAGCTAGTTTTGATATGAATAAATTCTATTTGTCATTCTCTCTATATACCCTATGTGAATGTTTTGAATGCTCTGTATCTTGCATGTATTGAGAAGACTCGCAATCAAAACTGAAAATTCGTCTCTATGGTAATGGGTCATTTCCTGTATCGCGTTAAATTTGGCTTCCGTCCTGTAACCAGTGCGAGCCATGTCTGTATTCATGAGTCAAAAATTCAACAATCATGCAAAGGGATTTACCAACATGCTGAGTTTAAGCATAATTTTTTTTTGCACACGGTAGGTGCTGTTACAAAGTTTATTATAACAGTTAATCATTGGTCTGGTTTCTGTCAATTGGTTAGGTTTATGTCAAGTGATAAGTGCCAAAAGGCGTAAAAAATGGCGAAATTATTTGCATCTTCACTGAAAGATGTAAAGGCACCCTGACGCTATAATACGCTGGTCGTACACTCTCTATTGCCAGGGGGCCGAAATGGCACTTCTTGATTATGTACTGCACTTAATGTCATTGCATTTCTTGATACTTTCATTCCACAAAAATACCCAGGTGATTCAAGACTTTTTTATATATGGTTGAATTTAGTTTGGAGGAAAAAAACAAACAGCCAACAACTTTTTGACGATGAGTCTCTGTCTGGTTGTACTGTAAAGGAGACACCTATACTTTTATGGACGACTTATTCACACACAACGTGATCCTCTGCTATTGTGAGACCAATTGTAATATGTCTATTTCGAAAAGAAGACTATGTGAAAGCTTTACTTCAAATGGTTGAGAAGACGGATATAGAATACGCTAATACAGTGTACACGGAGATTAGGTGGACCAGTACTTATACGCCCGTAGGGCTTTATGATATATATATATATAACCACATTCACCTGATGATCGGGTCGCATCCCGTGAAACAGTCTGTTGTGAATTAACAGTGTTGTTTTTCTTCAGAGTTATACCGCTCTGGCCTAGCTTGTAGGCCATAGAGCACTTTACATCGGAGGGTAACACTACCTTCTATATATATATATATATATATATATATATATATATATATATATATATATGTAACGGCTCCGATAACACGTATTATATTATCAGGTATAACTGAATTGCCTGGCAGGTATCATATCATCAGCTTGGCCTAACTGGTCAATGAATTGCCCCGCAGTTGCCTTGGTTGCCTTGTTTGCTTGGTTCCTCATTACTCAACACCGGTTTTCCGTTGTTCCTATTGTTTTCATTCGGACAATGACACGGACCGCGACGCGAACCCTGCCAAGCCTCAGTCTCGTGACATAGAGAACTTGTCAGTATTCGTTCTCTGCTTGGCAGGTAAGGACCGTTTTTACTAAACTCTTAAACTGCGATAAACTCTATCATTTAGCCAATTCATTACTTTCAGTATATCACGTACGTACTATCATGTAAACTGTATATTCCATATTCTAATTGCACACGTTACTGGTAAATTCATACTTGTTGTACGCATGGATATTTGTATTCATGGTAATATGCAACGATATCTTAAAATGTGGTTCCTAAATATATAGGCTCATTTGTATAATATGTAATGTGTTTTCTTGTGTAATGAATACCAAGAAATGTGCAAATGTATATTCTGTATATTTCATGCCATTTATTGTATTTTTGCACCATATAGAAATGTTTATATGAAATGTTTAATGTGAGTATTCGTTCTCTGCTTGGCAGGGACTCCGGCTTGGAGGACTCCAGATTTGTATATATATACGGCTGAATAAACACTTTTATATATATATACATCGCCTTGCCTCGCTTTTTACTCACGCCGGGTGACTTTGGCTCTTGCCGGGAACACCCGTTACATATATATATATATATATATATATATATATATATATATATATATATATATATATATATATAAGTTCATAAAATACATCAATGCATTACTGTCACTACCCGCAAGTTTCGAGCTTACTTCATGGCACTCATCAGGTGACTGAGTTGTGTTGGTTTGTGTCTGCTCATGTTTGGGTGCGTGTGTGAGATTATTTACGGTTGGCTGGTTTTCACTGTACGGTGCCTGCAAGTGTTTAGGCATTCACTTCGTTTGTTAAGGTGTGGCGCTCTATTGTAAGTCATGATTTGGAGTTTCTCCTGTTCGCATAGGGTACATCTGTTTGCCATTGTTGTCATGGCTGGCTTAGCGATAATGGACCATGTCATATTGTGTGGGGTGCCTTGTCGTTTGAGT
This sequence comes from Sipunculus nudus, assembly GCA_026874595.1. NCBI lineage: Eukaryota > Metazoa > Annelida > Sipuncula > Golfingiida > Sipunculidae > Sipunculus > Sipunculus nudus. Next base: position 56,255,796 of record CM049321.1, read on the forward strand.
TTCCAAATATATTTTGATAGTTCCGTTTCTTTTTCATATTGTTCGTATTTAAAGGATTTCTTGTGGTTTGCATTACAGCTTTAAAAAGTGCTTCCTGTATTTCCGCAACCTACGGGTAGTGACAGTAATGCATTGATGTATTGAATGAACTTATTGCAGCTCTACTTTTATGTATCGAGCACTTTGATCCTGGAATGGCAACCAAACTCTTTCAGTAATATATATATATATATATATATAAATATATATATATATATATTATATATATATATTATATATATATATATATATATATATATATATATATATATTGCTAAACGAAAGAGGGTTGTACAGGGTATTACCCTAGCCATCAATTTTCGTGATGATGAAATTTGTGCAAACAAGCAAAGTTAGACAAACATGCACGGACATCTTAACATCACAAAAAAATTCAAATTCGTATTTACAAATATTGATTAATATATAATTCTCTTTGGCTGAGCTTTCTCAGCTATATAATACATATATAACATAATTTAACAACCATATCTCTCCGCCGATAGAGAGCTTATCTTGCTTTCCCTAATTAAGGTATTTCGTGCATTATTAATTAGGCAAGTACAGTCTTCTTACGCAGGCTATGAAATAAGCAATACAAATATGTTTCTACTTTTTATATCAGTGGTCTTCCGATGAAAGGGATTTAAACGAATCATAAACAAAACATGTATGTCAAAGCCTACTCTGACAGAAATTCTCAAAGTGCCATTTATCAGGGATAACAGAAGATTAAAAACTGAAAAAAAATATTATATAAGTAACGGTTGTACTAGTATTTGTACTAGAAGGTTGTCAACAGTCAAATAAAGGTAGTATCAGTAACTGTACTGGTAGCAGTTATAGTAAGAGTAATGATAACTATTATTATTATGATCAGGATCATCGTCGTCAATATTAACGTTATTATTTTTAGCTCAGCTGACTTTCAGTCATGCTGGGCTATAGCGATGGGTCTTTGTCCGTCGTCCTTCCGTCTGTCCGTCCGGCCGTCCGGCCGGCCGCAGGGCACAAATCGTAACCGTAGGGGCTAGGGCCATGAACCCTATGCAGTCTTAGAGGTTATAAAAAGATCTCCTGGCAAACCTGAAATTAGGTCACTGCGACCTATATTCTCGAAGTTATGGGGTGTGTTTGCACCCCCCAGAAATAACTCTTTGAGACAAAATTTTCATCCCAAACCTTCCATCTTTCACATACAGCTCACCTACCAACAGGGGAAGAACCATAATTTTTTTTAGGTCAAAAGGTCAAAGGTCAAGGTCACAGGAGCCTCTTCTTTGAAAAGCCTGTGGATGCATTTTAAGCCAACCCTTTCATCCCAATTCTTTGATCTTTCACATATAGCTCACCTACTAAGTTGGAGAAGAATCCTATAGATTTTGAGGTCACAAGGTCAAAGGTCAGGGTCACAGGATCCACTTCTTTGAAAAGTTTGTGGACACATTTCAAGCTAGACTTTTCATTCCAAACCTTCCAGCACTGATATCGCTTCTCTGCCAACAGGGGAAAAGACCTGTTGATTTTGAGGTCAAAGGTCAAGTTCACAGCACCCACTTCTTGCGTGGAGTCATTTTCAGGCAAACTTTTCAATCTGTACCTTCCATCTGTCATATATGGCTTACCTACCAATAAGGGAAGAAGCCTAATGATGTTGAGGTCAAAAAGTCAAAGGTCAAGGTCACAATATTTAATTGTTCTAAATCCTTGTGAGCATATTTCAAGTGTAACTGTTCAACCCAAACCTTCAGTCTTTCACATATGCCACATCTATGCATCACTCAGTTTGACTCAAACTTCATATTTATGGGTCTTTTTTCTTGAATAAATAACTTTTGATTTTGGGGTCAGCTGGTCAGCAGGTTAAAGGTTGCAGGTCAAAGTTATTCACCCATTGGTTGCCAAGTAATTACACCAGATTTAAGTGGTTAGTAGTTACCCATCATTTAGAAAGAATCCAGTTGATATATGGGCAAAAGGCCAAGGTCATAGGTCAGGGATGTTCACAATTACTTATTTTATAGACCATCTCGATTTTTCTTGTATATATAACCATCCCACTCCAGCTGGTACATCTCCCTGTGTGGCTGTAATTGTGAGTGACACTGGTGACATATGACTCCCTTTTGTATCAGCCTATTAAGTGATAAGGCTCAGTGATAAGTAGCTTGTTACGTCATAACAAAAACACTGTTGTCAGAATGCTTCAGCCAGGCATTAAGACTATGAGAGTATAGTATTGAGGTTTAGCTACTGATTTATAAGATGATGGGAACATTTTGCAGTTTATTTTATGGAATCCTAGCAATAAACTTAGTTTCCTAGATATCTGAATATTTTAATATATATCACCACATATAAAAGCAAGTGTTTGTTCTCATAATATGTGGATGTGTACCTTGATTTAGGATGGCTTTTTGTTTTATTTCAAGACTCTTAGTCATGCTTTCTGCATTTCTTTTCTTTCAGGTTTGGCAGTTTACCTACCCTGCTGACCCCATTGAAAAGCAGAGTGATAATAAAAAATATTGGACTTACACTTTTTACAATTGCATATCTATAAATCTGATATGAGGGCCTGGGCATGCCTTTTGAATTATTTTGGGCATTCATTACTGGATAATTTGCCCCAAGTTTGGTCTCTTATTGGAGAATGTGGGATATCAAATGTCATACTTGTCAGAAATCCATTATGTCTGCCAGTTAGCCACCTTAGAAATTCTTTCTTCTGTGCAGTTTCAGTAATTTTTCTTTAATGTTTGGTCCGATTTAGAGAATGTTTGTTGTCTGATTTCAGACTTGTCAGAAGTCCAATTTGGCCACCAGGCAACCATCTTTTAATTCCTTTTGATCATATTATCTCAAGAACAGTTAAAGTGAATGCAGTTGGATGTATATTTATGTAATCTTGTAAAGGATTGGGTCAAATATTTCTGAATAAATATTACCATCATTTATAAAAGTGCAGTACAGTTGGCTTGTATTGAATAAAAATTCATACAGAAGCACCTGTTTCTCAATAATTCTTGCATGTATTTACTTGATTTTTGCTATATATTTTGATCTTATATTTGCCCTTTGTGGTGTTCCTTTTGAGGCTGACAGGTTTCAAGCAAGCTGTTGGAATAGTTCCTGATAGCTTAACAATCATGCATTTTCCTCAGACCATCAATTCACTGTGTTTTAACCAGACATAGGTGATATATATTTCTGTTGTCATTTTTTTTTTGAAAATTTTCAACAAATTGGCAAATTGGTTCTTCAAAATTTGACTGGAAGTTGTGAATCTCAGTCCATGATGTCACAGGTCATGCTTGGCAGCTGAGCGTCATGACCCATGGGTCACTTGTTTATGTGTGTGTAAGAGAGAGAGAGAGAAAGAGACATAGGCCTTGAAATAGAGAAACAGAGAGATACAAATGGCTCGACGTACAGTTACAAGGAAGTTAAGTCACATGATCTATGTTTGTAACGTTTTAGTTCCATGAATAACAAATTCAACAACAGAGTAAACTCATACCACACTTTTCTAACCTTGACACGTGTGTGTTATGTACGTTATCTCTGACAATGAATGATGAATAACGTTTACTCAAAGGTCATATGCTTCAAAGGTGGCTGTTTAATCTGGGAGATAACATGAGTCTGTTGATATTTGATAAATGTGAGCAATGTTCGGTTGCTCTCCAGCATTCATTGTAAAGAATGCTCCAACGAGTTAAATAACTGGGATCAGAATACTTGGTGTTTTTCAGAAGCGCAGATCCTCGGTGAGAGTAATATCTATACAGTACATCCTCTCTTAACGGGCACGGCCATAAAGTGGGACCTCTATATAGTGGGCATGTTTTAATAGTCCCATTTTTTTCTCCTTATTAATTATGTTTCTGTTTATTATTTCATATAGTTGATACCATTATAAAATGGGCAGTTTGACCAAGTCAGAAGAATGCCCACATTATAAATGTTTCACTGTATTCTTTGCTATATATCTCATTTGACCGGCAAATCAACGGTCAACATTACAAGAGAGAGAAAGAACCGTACAACTGAGGATATGAACATTTTTAGGCATTATGGTTACGAAATTTAAAGATATAATCATAAAACAGAAGCATATATAAATACATGAACACAACTTTTATGGGAATATTTTTTCTCCCGTTGCCTCGTTTTTTTCCGGGAATAATCGTCACATAGTATTACAACAAATGCACTTTAACTTTGGTAATTGGTCATTTTAAAGGGGATAAGCAATAGTTTTAACACCAAAACCATTGCTTGTAAAAGGTTTTCTCGAGATGGCCGGTCTCTTTGTTAACATCCCTGCATCGGCATGATAAAAAATACATAGTTAACTTCAAAGTTGGTCGGATATATAACCGATGATTATGTTATTACATGCTCGTCCTCGATCCCTGGTCTAAGTTAGAAAATGCAAAACCCGAAACTAGCATTAAAATGTTACTTCGGGCAAAACTCAACCTAATTAAAACTTCACATATGCTGCTAGTGAAAAAACTCTTATTATTTTAATAGATATCAAATAAATGCATATTTAATCCGTGGGCTAAGATAGCTGTGACAAAGTACTATACCAAGGTTACAAACATATTTATAGGCCTGCGCAGTTTACCTTAAGGACATTTGTAGTCACGACATATCTGCATCCTCAATGAGATTTATAGAGCGTTTTTCGACATCACACAGCACGATCCTCACAATGGTCGATACTCTCTTCTGTGAGAGATTTGCACATGATACTTCTTTTTGGCTTTGTCCCACTAGCGGGTAACCAAGGCTTGGAAATCGGGGATTGGGGGAGAGTGTGTTGGAAACCTCCCTTTCTTTCGCTAATCGATTACATTCATCTGGTTCAACCTCTCCTCGTTAGGGAAGGAAGGCCTAAGGAAATTTATATTGGCTGGTCTTTTCCCGAGTGTGTTTTCAGTAAGGCTGAATTTCCAAAAATAGCCCTAGATCAGAGTAATAGTCTTATGTCATACAATTTGTACCCTGTATATATGTTTGACTTTAAAATTGTGACTGTGGGAAGCTTTCCTTGTGATTTCTTTAACAATTGTTATATCCTAGAGGTCATCCGTAAGTCGGTTTAATTCATTTAGGATTGTTGTCAATTTTAACATGTGAGCCCTATTTATTAAACGTACATAAAATTGTTTAATTCACTTTATATAACGTTCGTGGAAAGACTACTGTGGAAACTTTTTCCGTGTAAAAATTTTGTCGATTGTTTGAAATTTGTTCTTTGGCATCTCTGATAGCCAAAGGACCATCGGCTGTTCCTGGAAATTATATCACACAGCTCACATGAGGTCATATGTTTCAACAAGATGATATAGCATTCTTCTCCACCCAGTCTCAGTCCTTTCTTGTCCGAAGTATGAATTATATGATGATGATGATGATTACAACCAGGTAAATAAATCACATATTATATATATATTACATTATTATTATATTGATTATATTTGAATATACTGGGCATGTGGTCACAATTTGACAACATTTTCCTAATTAAAGTGTCTTATACTAATCATAATTACATAATTATACTTATATAGATTTCAATAATTTCCCTTGTAAACATTTTTAAGCTTATCTTTATAAACGAGTTGCAGCTTCCTCTGCAATTCCATCCATTTCTTTAGAAGATATTTCACTAATAAGACAAGCACCAAATTAACACAACTTACCTAATGTAACTCTGGAATCATTTCCCCCAGTACCATACATGTCGATCCGAGTGTCCCATATCTTAGTGTAAATCATCCCATCAGCAATAAATGTGTATGCGTTCTGATTTGGCTGTTTTTATACCCGGTATACTAAGACCAAAGTAGACACCACAATTAATATTTCACTTTTATATTTTCCAGTTGCCATATTAAACTATGCACTTTTCCCACCATTAAAAGCAAGCAGATGCAATCCTAGGGCTCAAGATTGCACATACAATCACTTTAAGTTTTAATAAAATAACAACCAGAGAATTCATGTTCGCCACTTGATTTAAACACATCGCACACAATTCTTATGAATTTTTGCTTTGGACATAGCAATCTACGATAGTGATATCTATTGGGTAAGTGATGAATCCTGGCGAATTCTTCACAATGTAAGTTAAATGTCACGTCTTAATGAATGGACACAATTTAATCCCTTTTATCATATTGATACTTTTGCATAATACTTCAGATATCACCACAACAGTCCTTAAATTGCTACCCAATTTAGCTGTATTCCAAGGTTAAAACATACTCTACGCTTCAGATTTATTTCACACTAACGCTACATACGGCCCATGAGTAGGGGATGAATATATAAACGGTAAGATGCGTGCATCAGGTGGGTTATTTATATGAGAGGTTTTGTAAATACAGCTTATAATACAATCGATGATCGTTTGAGGGATATATCACCTAAAATTTGTAATACACTGTAAAGTCTAATGTGCTTGATTACATAGGAAATTCGATTTAAGGTTACAGCATCCAAGATACCTTTTACGGATGCTTCAAAGAACATTTTAGGGTAATGAAAAGAAATGACAATATTTTTTTGAGGCTGTTCCATGGGTAGTCAGAAAAATTCAAGATGAAATCAACTATTTAAATGGAACCCAGTGATTACTAAAAAATAAGATGTTGAAATGTTCAAAGGTTTTGTCATAATTTGGCATTAAATTTTATTCGGTTTTTATGTAGCGCGATGTTGATGTATGAATACGTAACATATCCGATCTGATCATAAATCACAGAATTTCAAAAGAAAAACTTACTTTCATAGTTTTCTTTTATATCGTATACCGCCGAAGACTTATGCTGGTGGAAGCATCATATTGTCAAATGTGTCAAATGGCTTTGGGTACCAATCAACATGATAAAAGCACAATTTATAATAATATAATGGTTTATTGGATGGTTTCCTAACCACACCTTTTCAGCAAGAAAACAGTGGTTTTGTAGAGTCACAAGAGAAGGCTGAATCTAACAATTGACAATATATTTATAAAATGATGTACAGGGAAACCCCACAATTACGACCGCCTTGGGAACTGTCCATAAGGGCCGTTATTTGGAAGTTCTTGTATTTGTGAAATTCTGAGATACCTAGATCATAACTCCAAGCTTGAATCGTTGATGTATGTGTTTATTACAGTCCTTGCACTGAAATCTTACTTGTGGTTTGCAGTTCAAATAAATAGATATGAGCTACCTGGAAGTATATATACATGACCCAAAAAATAATATACTCTTTGTGTTCTGCTTGCCGACTGTCAGATCATTTTGTTAAATGAAAGTAATTATAGGTATACAAGGGAACACAATACTACTTATTAAGTACAGCAAAATACATATATTATTTTCTGCACTTAAAAGCAATCATTCTGTGCAGTGAGTAAAACATATTTAAGTAGAGTTTGCTGACCGCTCAAAAACCAAAGGTAAGCAAGGCATGAACATATTAGGCTTTCCCAGACTATTAATGGGCCTAATTAGATTTTACCATAGTGTTTGTACTAGAAATAGTGAACTCAATTGAGCGCACATTGGAAGTCATAACATATTCGATTACTGTTGAGTAAATAACATAGCTAATCAACATGCAATACTTGCAATAACCATATGGAACTGTCAGCCCTGCGGAATAGCTAATTAATCAGGTATTATTTGCCCAGTAGTAACACTCGGCGAGGCTAGAGACATGGGCAAAAGGTTATTACGGTATAAAGTGGTTGCATTTGCGGGGCCAACTTACATTTTGGGCCAGAAAATATGCCCGTAATTCTGAATTCAGGGTTGGTCGCAATTGTCAGACATTTTTTTTAAATAACAGAGTATTCGAGACTAATAAATTGGTCTTAATTGCGGGGGTCGCAATTATGTGGTGGTCGCAAGGCGGGTTTCCACTGCATGTAAAGAATATATAACTAAATCATATTGGTGAGTAAGGAAAACCGATCCACTATTAATTTTCAAATTGTACCGCAGTCCGAATTTCGTTGGTGTACAGCCAGTCTATACGTTATGACATAGCTGATGTTATCATCAGCTTTTATTATTGATTACACTGTTTACGGTTATTACTCTTTGTTACCTCCGCCATGCCTATCGGTGGGGGTTATGTTTTTGGGCGCGTATATTTGTCTGTCTGTTTGTCTGTTAGCACGATAACACAAAAAGTCCTCAACGGGGTTTGCTGAAATTTTCAGGACAGTTCGGCAGTGATACAAGGAACAAGTAATAACATTTAGGGGCGATCCATGCGTAAATAACCCCGGAATGAGCTCTAGTATTTTATGGGGGATTAATTGCGTATTTTGTTCACTGGGACAAAGCAGGTGACCATATGGTCATATTTGGTGTGCGAGTTGTGACGTAATAGAGGACAATGACTTCATTCCACGTATATACGTGCTGTTTCCTTGAAAGGCGTCAGTAAATCAACGTACAGCGTAAGGGCCCAATTATTGTTCATTGTTTTTATAGTCCTGGGCCTAGTTGTAATAAGCATGTAAATGATTTAAAACATTCACCATCCAGCATAATATTCAGCATAATAAGTCTATACAGCAGTCAGCAACTTTCTTCTGGATTATGGGTCTGCGATTCGAGGGTCAAGCATGACAACGAAATGGGCATCAGATGGGTCATGGGAGTGCAAGCGTGCGGGGATATCATCCCCCACCCCTACCCCCTCACACACACACACACACACATCTAAATTGACACTAAATGGCACATCTAAATATAAGCGACTTATCATTGTAATGTAAGGAATAAGGGTAATGTTTTGACAACACTATTCTGCAAACAGAAATGGCTCATTGTCCATGGTCATCGGTATCGAGAATAGGCCTACAGGTTACAGAGTATACATAACAACCTAATTTTATATGATACCAACAGTCAATTAGTTTACATCAGAACTAAAACAAAAATAAAAGTTCATATGCACAACTAAGATTTACTCTGCGGAATGATATAAAGAGGAAAACACCTCACAATATTTGGGAGTCGAAACTACGTGGTACGGTAGTAGTTCGACACGCTACCACTAGACCAACATGTCTTGACGCTGCTTGGCCGAATGATAACCTACACATTTCAACCAACTCAGATATCTCTCCGGTATCGTAACTTTTTATTGTGCCACACATGTATGCACATTAATTTACTGCAAGGTAAGATAAGAATATACGAGTAATTTTTCAATGCGCTGCTAAGTTATGAAAAAAATCTGCCAACTGTACTATTAATTCCGGCTGCTATTTATAAATAACAACAATTTGTGACCGTGCAAATAAAAGCGTACAGTTTCGAGCCTACAATCGAGTTGTATTAACCTGCATCTGTGGACTAGACCTAAAGTGAATACACCCTTCACATTTCAGCAATCATTTTATTAGATCTTCCCAAAGGCAAATACTATGGGACTGAATCTTGGATATATTTCAGCATAGTCAATGTACAACTTGTATAGCAGCATAGAAATACTTTCCCTTGAAAATAACTCTACATAGAGGCCTAATTTTCTAAATGGCAGGCAACAAAAGTGAGTACACCCTACAATGAAAATGTCTAAATGCCATCCAAAGTGTTAATATTTTGTGTGAGCACCATTGTTATCTAGCACTGCCTTAATCCTCCTGGGCTTGGAATTTACCAGAGCTGCACAGGTTGTTGCTGGGATCACATTCCACTCCTTCACAATGACATCCCAGAGCTGGTGAAAGTTAGACACTCGGCGCACCTCCACCTGTGGCTTTGGTCAAGGGTTCAGGTCTGGAGACATACTTGGCCACTCCATGACCTTTACCTTTAGCTTCTTCAGGAAAGCAGTTGTCATCTTGAAGGTATGTTTTGGGTCGTTATCATGTTGGAAAACTGCCGTGCGGCCCAGTTTCTTAAGGGAGGGCATCATGTTCTTCTTCAGAATATCACAGTACATGTTGGAATCTATGATTCCCTCAATGGCCCATAGCTCCCCAGTGCCAGCAGCACTCATGCAGTACCATGACACTATCACTACCATGCTTGACTGCAGGCAAGACACTAATCTATGTACTCCTCACCAGGGCGCCACAACACGTGCTGAACACCACCTGAGCCAAACAAGTTTATCTTACTCTCATCAGACCACAGGACATGGATCCAGTAATTCATGCTCTTGGTTTGCATCTCATCAGGAACCTGCTGGCGGGCTTTTTTGCGAGCCAGCTTTAGAAGAGGCTTCCTTCTGGGAAGAAGGCCATGCAGACCAACTTGTTGCAGAGTATGGCGTATGGTCTGAGCACTGACAGGCTGATCTACTCCTTCTGCAACTTCTACAGCAATGCCGGCAGCACTCATGCGTCTGTTTTTTAAGCCAACTTCTGGACCTGACGCTTAGCACGAGGACTCAGCTTGTTTGTTCGACCCTGGCGGGACCTGTTCTGAGTGGAAACTGTCTTCCAAAACCGCTGTATGACCCTGGCCACCATACTGTAGCTCAGTTTCAGGGTGTTACCAATCTGCCTAGGCCATCTTTGTCAAGAGCAACAATTCTATTTCTCTATTTCTCAAATCCTCAGTTTTCTTTGCCATGAGGTGCCATGTGGAACATTGAGTGGACAGTATGAGAAAATTATACCCAATGCATCAAGATTCACAGCTCTAATACAGGATACATTCAGGAACATGAACATATAGAATAGGACAAGTAGATTTGCATGGTTGAATGAATTGTAACTGTCAGGAGAGTGCCAAATGACAATGGTCAATGTCGGGTGTACTCACTTTTGGTGCCTGCCATTTAGACAATAATGCCTCTGTGTAGAGTTATATTCAGAGGAAATTAATTTTATGCTGCTATACAAATAGCTCATTGACTATGTTAAAATATATCCAAATTTCACTTCTATAGTATTGCTCCTTTGGCAGATCTCATAAAATGATTGCTGAAATGTGAAGGGTGTGCTCACTGATGTGACATACTGTAGCTTTTCAGCTCTCTTACTACGCTACGCTGTGCGAGAACAGGACCCTGGATACGTACGCCGCATATAATGCAATTACTGTGGACGGTATATTGAGTAATTTATGACAATTCTGATGTGAAACCGCTGAAAAACAAAGGAAGTACCCGTACGTCGTAGGCACTGGGTGAATCATTTAAAAGGACGTACCAGTACATCGTTGGCACTTTAGGAATGTGGTAAGCCCCCCCCCCTCCCATTATGGGAGATGGTCCCAAAAGCCCGACTTTGGAACGTTTCGAGGGGTATTGTTTTTCAGTGGTAACGTGTAAGATTCCTTATACATGTACAGAATACGGAATGCGTGTTAAGAGATTCCATATGAACCTGCACGGAGGCATACGTTTTCTTTAATGTATCTAGGCCGTAAACTTAAAAAAATCGCTACATGTAGCGATCGTTTTGCATGATAGGCATACCGCATCCTGCATTCTGTAGGCCTACACAAGAAATCTCAGCTTTAGTCTGCAAATATATTCGACTTAATACTTGTTTATTTCCTCCGCTAAGTGGCAGATGTTACTTTTTTGCGGGTGTTGGTTTTCTTGTCTGTTAGCAGCATTAGTAAAAAAATTATTGATTGACGGATGTTGATCGAATTTTCAGTATAGCTCGACAATGATAGTAAGAAAAATTGATTAAAATTTGATACGGATTACAATCTTGATCCAGGAATATTTTGATGGAATATCGCTGCTTTTCTGACAATTCCATAACGGGTTTTGATCGGGCTGCCTTGGCGGAGGTCTGCGCTCTCTGAGTGCTTTTCTGATTGTTAATGTTTTCTTGGTTATGTAGGCGGCACATAAGGACTTCAGTTCGTGAAACTAAGTATAACGTCCGTCAATTAAGGCATGCTTATGTAAGTCAATCCTGATTTATCATGTATATTTTATCTAAATAGCAGGCATGTGTGTCAAGGGGTTGAAATATACAGGACGCTTTAATATTCCATATCAAATATAACAATATTCCTTTTGGTTCTTATTGGACCTGTGAAGCAGTCAGGGTTAGAAGCTTAGTGCACGTTGATACCGTGCTATAATAAAACACCTTTCCATTTGGAGGGTTTGGTTTTTTCATTCACTATGCTACCGCCATTTGAAATTTGTTCGGCTTAGTCAAAAGGCCTTATTTTTGGTTAAGCAAAACTGATTGCAAAAGGCAAAAGGGTATTGAATGCACTTCTATCTCACAGCTCTAGGAAAACTACCTCTCCCCCCGCCCAATTATAACCAAAAAGAGCACTCTAGCAGTTGTTTATTGTATTTAACCAGTACATTAATTCATTTACTTATATATTATACATAACTAAATATATAACTATATATATATATATATATATATATATATATATATATATATATATATATATACAGTCAATGAAAAAAATATTGGTATACAATGGTAATGTTGATAGTTTGGTATCAAGATATATTTTCATAATCCTGTTTTTGTCATACCCGAAACCTTTGTCAGAGATACCGGAGATCGCAGTTATTATCGCATCGAACGCGGCAAAAGGCGAACAATCTCATGTCCCTCTCAATGCAGTGGTACATGTGGGTCACTCCCCGTCATTTAACTAATTAACATGTACAGTGAAAACAAGCAATAAATATGGAAGAAGAAAAGAAAGTAATCGACACATGTTTTGTGTTGTTGTTTTTTTTTACATGTTTTCATACGATTTTTAATCCTACTTGTACTGAGACCATGGATCGCACTTCTGAACTAAGCAACCTTCAACAGAGACTTTACCGCATATCACAGGCTCAGGGTAATCACCTCACTAGGTGATCATCTGATTACTGCTTGTGGTGTATATTCTGTATATCTAACCCAATTATTTTAGCGACTATAGAATCACTCACACAATATTTTGACAAGATATGTGCGTATACAGACAGACGATATGATGATTAGAATTCTTGTATGAAGAAGTAAGAGGCAGATAAAAATAAGCGGCAAACTCAAGACACAAGCAGCTGGATATAAAAACGATTTACTGTTCACACAAGTACCATGTCTCACAGAGGTGCGTGAGTAATTCTAGAGTCATTCCAAACCATGCATATAGTGCACCGAGGGTGTGGTGTATAAATAATGATACCTAAGGAACTGGGTTTTATCTATTCTTTCCGAGGTTTAACTATGGGAGGTTGTTTGTCTAACTTTACATCCATGTAGGTGGCATTTATACTGCGTAAAAATTAATCAGTAAAAATTATAATAGAGCGTGTACTTAAATATGGTATATTTTCAATTAACATGGATTGTACACCTAGCTATAATAATGGATACAATTCAGGCTCCATGGCTCGATTGGTACCGGTGGGTTGTCGGTAGAGGTGGAGGAAACCAGAGAACCGGGTGAAATCACTGACTTTTATCGGGCCACTACAACCCGCTCTCATAGACACGCCCGGGATCGAACCCGGGTAGCCAGCGGACAAAGCCGAGCGTTTTACCATCCGACGGTCCAGCTAGTGTATAACTGCGAATCTTATCAGTGACCCTATGGACTATGAGTCGATATGCCTAAAATTAGTCTAGGTATTCTTTTTAGTACAGCCTGATACCTGCAGTATTTCAGCCCATACTACATCCATCGTAATTGATCAACAGTGAGCAATCATTCTAACTGATATCACCGAAACCACATACCTCCGACAACCTCGGAACTTAGGACCTTGGAATCGTATCTAGGTCGCTTGTTATCTCGTGTGTCGTCAGTCTTTTTCAATAGCATTTAATGGGCGCTATATAGGAAATATGGAAGATCAGGATTTCTTGTTGCCTGGGCGAATTTACCACCGTTTGAAGAACCGTCTGCCTGAATTGAAGAGGAATATCTCTTTGGAAAAGTACTTCTTCCTTGATCTTATATGTCAGGAAAATGTTATTTCCGGAGAGGAATTGGAACAAATAAGGGTAAGCTAAAGAAAGGATATAACCGTTCTTTGCAAAGTATATTACGGCACTAGACAGGTTTAGTCCCGAGGAGCTTACAACATTGAACTTGAGTATACTAAAACACGACTCATTCTCAGACATTCTCAAAAATTTAGAATTTCTGATCTGAAGATGTCCCATGCACTCATAGCTTAGCATGTTTTATGTTCCAAATGGGTTTCACATAAATAAGTCATGTAAAAGTTTGAACTCTTTCTTTTCAAAAGCCTCACGTGTTATAAGGTCTCTGTTCCTTGACTGTTATACAGTTGGCATAAATGATTCAATAGAAAGGCTTGTTGGATAAATAAAAGAAAACACGTTAATGTTATGACCCAATGCTCTGATCACAGAATCTCATTATAAACTAGCACATGTAAAACTGTTATTTAATCATTTAAATAGTAAACCACCAAAGAGAAATGCTATCTTTGCTAATTTAATTCATTTTGAATTTTAAATAACAATGGCACGTTCTTTTACGTAGACCCCCGAGAAAAATGACGATCGTGTTCATAAGTTGATTGATATCATATGCAGAGCTTCCTTTGGAAAATATCAGACTTTTCGACACTGTCTTATAAATACGGACCAAGAGCGCGTTGTCGTTAACATTCTGGACAAGGGTGAGTTTTACTTATATTCAATTTTACGCTTTTTTGCCCCATTCTCCCAAAATCAGTGTAATATCAGGGATAAACTCATATGTGATGTCAGATAGTTTTCTGTTCATTAATTAATTTTTTTACATGCTCATTTTTATCGGTCATATCGTGGTCCCTTTGCTTGTTTAATTGACAGGCATAAAAATAAGCTTGGGATGATCTTTTCACCAATTCAAGTAAACGTTTCCAAAATTGGCGCTTAGGATTGATAACTATATTTGGAAGTATAAAGAGAAAATCTGATTTGTTTTCAGGTGGCGAACTATTTACTTAAGCTCACAATAAAATATAATAAAAGACCACTCCGTCTGGTTGTCCACCAGACTTTCGCATGAACAAAAATATGCTTATTCTTTTATGCTAATGCCAATGCTAATGTTTCCTAAAAAAATCTTCAGACAAACCATTCCAGAAAAGAGTTCTATGCTGCGGACCGATGATTCCAGTTGTTGTGGTAATGTTGGCAATGTTATACAAGTCTATGCAGCCAGATCCCCGTGTACCAATTGCTATAAGCTTCAGGGAAAAGTACGGCAAAATACCACAATGGGCATCGCCCGACGCTTGGGGAGTATCCATTGATAAAATGTACACGCTTGAGGAGGAGCTTGACGATTATCACCACCTCCTGATAAAGGTACAATGAATATTCAATTAAGAAAAGTAAATATTGTACATTTATAATAATCGATTTTATCCATATTTATTTTGATGAATTACATCCTTTAAAATATCACATTCCCCCTTCTGTTTAACTGAAAAAAAAGATATCATTACTTGTGCAAACCCAAAAGCATATGTATACTATTGAAATTTTTTTTCTTTCTTTCAGGACGAGGACAAGGAACCTCTGTATGTTGTCGTATCTGGAGAGAGCGGTATCGGGAAATCAACATTCACAAGAAAACTCGCATATACCTGGGCTAAATATGTGATCAACCAAAGTTCGGTTGATCCCGAGACAAGAAAAGTGATGCAACAATTCGACTATGTGCTTCCATTAAGACTAAGAGATCTCCGACCTAATGATACGTTTCAGTCTTTTCTCAGAACCCAATTCACATTCCTGAATCCAGATTTGCTCGATAACCTAATAGTTGGGGTCACAAATAATCACTATAAAACTTTGTGTATTCTTGACGGCTTCAATGAGATGACAGAATACGCCTCAAAAGAGATTATTGATATCATTAAAAGAAATGATATCCCGTATTCATTCAATGTCTTAATCACAACCCGTGAATTCAAGGTGGGACACTTACGGGATCATATTGGAACGACTGGGAGAGAAGCTGTGATGACAGGATTCAATATCATTCAGATACAGGATTTCATTGACAAGTGCTACAAAGGAAACAAATCAAGTAAGCCCAGTTTTATCAAAAGTGTTGAATCTAATAAAGCGATGCGTGAACTGGTCAGGAATCCTTTAAATTTGCAGCTAATCTGTGCTGTCTCAAGCAGCGACTCCACCAACTTACACCATCGACCAACACTATATTTGGAGTTCCTTTTGGGCACACTGCGGCGACATCATAAAGAAAAGAAAAAGATAGAAGATAGAGTAACAAGTCAGGAACTGCTAGATATTTATAAAGAACCATTAAGGAAGTTGGGAAGGTTGGGCTTTAATGGTTGTAATGATGAATTTACAGCTATGACTAATTTAGCATTTCCTGTAGAGTGTGTCGAAAAGATGGTCGATAAGGAAGCTTTGGATCTCGGGCTTCTGGTTTCTACCATGCCGATATTAATAAAACACCAGAGAATGGTCGAATTCTCTCATGAGTCCTTCCAACATTTCATTGTTGCACTAGGATACCATCTAGGAAATGTGGATCTGCTAAAAAAAATCCGTAATGGATTGTTGACACTTGCGGGATCCTCAGCTTCCACGCTTCAGTTTCTTGCTGGTTTAAATCCTTCGATGGCAAACGACTTAATGCAATATAGATTAGACCAGATCCAAGAGGCTATACAAAACAGATCTGATAATCAAATCCAATGCCCTTATTACCAACCTGCAACATTTGAATTTTATGGAACCGTTTTGAAAGGGTACAAGTCATTGAAGGAAGCAGAATTATCATTTGCCATAATTGCTCTTACTCCTGTTGTGTTTCGAGTAAGCCCCTTTAAAGAAACAGTCTATGACTACCTGGAGTTTGGAGACCCTAAAACTTTCAGCAAAGTTGAATTATTGTTTATAGACCTTGCCATCAGAGATTGGACGATATATCAACAAACTGATGTCTTAAAAAACTGGAATTCCCGATTGTTGAAAATTTTGAGATTTGTTTTTCGTTCTCCTTCGTTAAAACATATATACATGTGGCCAGCAGAGAGAGCTGTCCTAATGTTAGAAATTGCAGCTCCATTTTTTCCCTCATCGATAAAACTATCTTATTCTTGCGATAAACAGTCCAAATTCCTGGACCCAATAGATCTGACAGTAGATTCAGTTCTGTATGAAACGATGTCTTCCACATTTGACCTGTTACCTGCATTAGCACGGTTGCATATTGAGGGTGTGGATGACCTTTCAGATTTTTTTCGTGTCATTCACGCATTT
Organism: Sipunculus nudus; assembly: GCA_026874595.1. Taxonomy (NCBI): domain Eukaryota; kingdom Metazoa; phylum Annelida; class Sipuncula; order Golfingiida; family Sipunculidae; genus Sipunculus; species Sipunculus nudus. The sequence goes on from CM049321.1 coordinate 56,273,068, forward strand.
CCGAATGCTACTGAGGTAGTCATTGATCTTGAGGACTGCAATAATATAGACGAAAACATATTTCAAGAAGCGATTTTGAGGACCAAAGGGCTGAAATGGATACCTTTGACTTTGTTTATCCCTCTTACAGAGCCGATCGAATCTACAATTCTTACTTTTTTAGAGCATATTTCTTTTTTTAAATATGTTTTCATCAAGTTTACTGTTTCAAGTGATTCCGGTGTTTCGATGCAACACCAAGATTTAGTCAAACAATATGCTACCCTTATCAACAATAGATTCCCTGAGTTTGAAATAGGTCTTCCTCATACAGTATTATTAGAGCACCATCGGCGGCGCCATTGCCGAAACGAAGTTTATGATAAAAAGCGTGCAGACGATTTAATGAAAGTGATAGAAAGGTTCATGATGGAATGAAACCAGTACGCAATCGTCGAACATAATCTGCAGTCTTTCATTTCAGATTAATTCCAAAAGTTCATGTTGTGAAAGTTTTCATATATTTTCATTTTAAGTCATTTTTCAATTGATATATCATATACACTCATGGAAACAGAAATTTCTGGAACTTCAAACTTGTGATTAGGCAGTCTTTGAGAGATATATTCTAAGATTCACATCAACTCAACTGAAAAAAAATCTGCATCAGTATTAGATTATTAAATTAAAGCTTACATAGCATTTGCACTTCTTTCCCGTATAATACTAGCTAACATTCTGGTTTATTGGAATTGCACTATTGTATTGATATTTTGCCAACAACAACCCTTATGAAATCATTGTTATTTATGAAATATTGAAACATAATTTCTAGACAATATTCGTGCATTTTTGTTTTTATACCAACGGTTTTTTGTTGATTATCTTTCCTCCTTTGACATGTTCCTCACTGGTGTCTATTTCTTTGATAATATAACTATATTGCTGTTATAAGTGAAATGGTATACCAACCGTCCTTCCGCCTGTTTGTTTTAGTGTCGCTTTGATAACTTACCAGGGCTACAATTGGATTTTCACGAAACTAACAATAACTACTTATCAATAGATTATCTCGCCCGAGTACTGTAATGGGCATCATCCATACATATTTAATAAGGTCAAGGTCACAAGGCTAATTTGTGGTGTCGCCGCGATAATGGAGAAAATGAAGGATTTTGATATATCTCAACAGATATATTAATCAATAAGATATCTCGCTCAAGCTTGATTTCAAGCAAAATCCATGCGTATTTAATAAGGTCACCGCAAAACACCTATGAATTTTCATGAAAATCATTATACATATTAACCATGCAGTTTCTCACCTGAATTACCTTCTCATCAAATTCACGCATATTTAATGAGGTCTGAGGTCACCAGATACACGATGGACTTATTATGCACGTTTGCCGTGCTCTTGTTAAACTATTCTAATTATGCCCTAATCCATTGGCTTAAACATATTTGAATGTTAATAAAAGCTGGGTTACAGGATCATCTGTTTGTGCGGTTACAATTAGGTTATCCTACCACACATTGTATTAAACTGTCCATGCCAGATTATTATTGTTCACTTTTATGATCCTCATGCTTAACGTTCAGTGCTCATTTCAGAGACCTTTCTTTTGGCTTTTACAGGAAAATATGAAATTTGCTTTGCTGCTTTGTCGCTGTAAAAGAAAAGCTCTGAAAGGAGGCTGTTACATGCATTAAACAGTAACATTTTGGGATCTCAAAGCAAAGAGTAGGTTCTATTATTCATTATATTTCACCTGATTTCATCTGCTTTGTAAGGTCGCACGTGTGCTGCATGAAAGTCCCTCTTGTGTAACATATAAGATAATCCTCTGAATGATCTGCTTGCCCGATTTCCTAGCATTGACAACGGAGCAGGATGCCTACAACATGTGACGGTAAATATTTCATATCGTCAACTCGGTAACCCAAGTAGTTCTTAAACACAACAGAGTTACGTTTCATAACTGTGACCTTGTGTCCAACGAGCTAGAAAAGCTACTTGCTTCAGAAATTATTTAAAAACCAGTGAACCCACTGATGGGGTAGCCGAATGAAATACGCCTCTGCACGCGTGGACATGAGAGACGCTAAGAGCGCAATCTTGAGAGGGCGACATGTAAGGTGCAACCGAATGTAGCAAAATAGATCTCCGATCAGGCTTGTGAGCAAACGATCCGGTCGCTAAACTAAAACGTCCTCTACGCACTTTGGTCTGCTTTGCTACAATTTCCTAGTTTCTGCATATATTCTGATGCCGAGGAGTTCCAGTATCAAATATAGACTATTCTGGAAGGCATTGATGGTGCCAAGAATGTAAGTGATGACATCATTGTCTTCGGAAAGACGTGCACAGTATTTTCCAATATCTGTAACGTAATGAAACGAACCTTTTACATGCTCATGCATAATTGTTTAGGTTGACATGAAAAAATGCCCCCATCGCTGCACCAGTGTAAAAGTGCCTGGCGCGCTACCGTTTCTACCAAAGCAACAGCTTCACGTGGTGGTTTACATGTGTCCGTCAATGCGTCGTATGCTTCGGTTTTAGACTCGTATATATTTATTTCTGCCGTAATTTGTACCGTCGAAGCACTGGTAACTATACTTCCTGTCAGATCACGGTTAGGGTAAAAGATTATCAGTGATTTAACGATCAGGTCCGTTATCAGACACCTGTGTGTCGCGATAACTCGGGACCAGTTTACCAGCTTACTTTCACCGGGTTATATCGGATTCGTATTTACGCTGAAGATAAACTTGCGTTAAGTTCCGGATATCCACTACATATTTTTGTTCCAGTGATAAGGCCATGTACACAACAATGATTCCATATAGTTCCGCCAGCAATAAATATTTTATGACCCACCAGTGCCTTCCCCCTGTCGAATACAATAAATAATATAACCAGGTTGCTCCATGCAGTTGGGCGGACTAGTTTTAATAGTAGTTTTATTTGAATTGATTCTCGGTACTTGCAGTAAAGTTATCAGTTGTGTTGTCTAAAGATTTCTAGAATATTATTAACTGAAATTCATGTATTGTATTCTATATTCCCCTTCTTCAGGGAGCCCATGCTACTAAATTTACCATCACAGCTTAGTACGTGGAATTGTATGATGAATGACAGGGCTAGTTAAATGTCAAGGTTCAGATGTTCTAATAGTTTCATTGGTGAATCTCAACAGTATATCAGTAATAAATCGGTGATTAATATGTACAGTGTCTATATACTAATGTTTTTCACTTTGTTGTAAAGGTTACCTAAAGTACCATGAAGGTCAATTGTTTTACACTTAAACCACAACTAATTTTAAAAATTATGAATCTCTGTTTGAAAAGTTATTTTGACTGGAACTTGAAATTAGAAATACTCATGATTAAAATCATGTTTAACACATTTAATATGAGGAAATTTTTTTTAAAATGTAATATAATAATAATGTCAATAATGTGGTAAAAGAGCACATGTGGAACTGGAGCACTGACGCAAAGGATTCTATATTGGAGCCATTACATTAATTATATTAATAATATTTAACGGTAATGCACGCGGTTTCAGCCAAGTGCCATGCATAATTTTGAACTTGAAAGCATACTCGACAATCCACGTCCGCCTCATTTAACCGTACATCGAAATTTACCAGTGAAATGGTCCTGTGAACTGGCGATGTACGTGATTACAAGACAAGTCATTCACGTAAAATGGCGGTCAAAACTGAGAACTTTTGCTCAATTGTGACCTTTTATAACACTCAAGCGGTGACATTTTATTTATCCAACCTCCCTTTCGTGTCAGCTGTGGCTGCAAAAATAGGTTCAAACTGAAGGGAAATCGTACATGGACCACCGGTTTCATGGCTAGACATGCTTTACCTGAACCCAGATTTATATTTAAACCTGCGCCTCAATAAGGTGTTACAAGACTTCTAGAAAATAAGTCATGCTCATCACTAAACTGCGTTTCCTTTACTTGCCATTATTACTTCACGCGAGATGCATCAAATGACGCCAGTCCTGCCCTTTTTTCCGATTATCTCAGTTGGGTACACTCGGCAGCAATATGCAAGTGTAACTTTGAGCTGTATGCTTTAGACAGATTCAGCTCAGACGTTAAAGTAAACGGGTCAAATTCCAGTAACAATTTAAACTGTATTAACTTTATAATGCTAACTTCTTTCTGTTTTACATTAAACGATTTCCGATCCAAAATAAACAAGACCAGTCAATGCCTGATATTACTCGGCGTTTGCAGAACCAACTTCCTGGACTATTTAAATATATTTTCTTAGAAAGGTATGGTTTTCTTGATTTTTTTTTCTAAACTGAAGACGTTATCACTACTGAAGAATTAGAAGAATTAAAGAAACGTATAAGCACATATAGACGTATAGACATATCAAGGAATATATTCAGTATCAATAGAGAGAGCATCTACATAAAATGTACAGCTATTGGCATTTTAAATGAATTACATTTAAGAGCCTGTCTATTATCAGTAACTAATCCTGATATGAGGTAATGTATTTTTTAGACAACTGTATCACATATATACTATATACTATTTTTTTCATAATGTAAAACGTCTTATTATTTAATTATCAATACAGTTTGTCAGTTTTGCCGTTTGAGCACGAAGAACATGATTTTGCTGTACACAAATTGATCGATATCCTATGCAAAGGTTCACGTAATGTTCACTGTGTTTATCTAACATGGAACTCATGAACATAAAACATTTTGGTAATGTAAATTATGTTGCTTATTATTCACATGTACAAAAATCAAAGCACCTCTCCAGATATGTTAATCCATGACCCTATTTGTCACCCGGAACCAGTTTCTTGGTGCTTTATCAGTCATATCTGGGGCCAACTGCACGTATCTGTCAATATTTAATTGACATTGGCCTCATATATTTTGCATGTATTGCTTAGCAATTTCAGTCTTATTACTTCCTAAATTATTGTGGTACGTATTTATACGTCAGCCATAATGAGACCATGGCATTACATGTCTGTTTTACCATAGTGTACTATAATGGGCCTCAGCTAGTTTATTTCATTGCTAGATTAAACTATATTACAGCAAGGTTATTTCATTGCTAGGTTAAACTATATCTCAGTTAGGTAATTTCAATGCTACGTTAAAATATATTTCAGCTAGATTATTTCTTCGCTTGGTTAACCTATATTTCAGCTACGTTCTTTCATTGCTAGGTTACCAATCATGCTAAAGTCTCGAGCTTCTGAGTTCAACATTTCATTAGATACGAGTCAACATTTCATTAGATACGAGATTATGTGATTTAATGAGGAAATTATTGAGAACATATATTTTTCCTAAATAATGCCTTAAAATATATACTTTGTGATAATTTTGTCAACACAATTTTACCAATCTAATCGATGATTGAGGTGTTTTGTTTCCCTGTGGGTTTTCTGCCAAAGTATTCCTGATTTTTTTTTGTAACAAGCTATCTTTCTGTCTTGTGTCATGCTTGTGTGTAACTGATGTGACTGTAATACTAAATTATTGTAGAAATTGTAGTAAGACTTAACGGCAGTATTTATAGAAAAAAATAAATTAAATATAGTCAACCATTTGTTTTTAAGAATTGTAGTGGTGATTGGAAAGTCCGTTCGGTGTTATCATTGTATTTGCTGTTATATTTCTCACAACGTCTTTAAGTTTTGTCCAAGCAATCTATTTAAATACATACATTAATTGTTTCATTGTTGATCGTTTGGTCATTTTGATTTTTTTAATGTGTAAAGGGGATGAATGATGGTATGCCTGTTACTAATAGTAACACTCTGTTATACGAGTGAAAGAACATATGTCTTGTACATCCATAATTCATAAATTAGTTAACAAAATTTAATCTATTAGAGAAAATTTTAGTAATGGAAACGAGTGTTTGTGATAGACTGACGGTATGGTTATACCTATGAGGACATGTCGGATGACCGTTAATTATTATTTTGCGCTTTCCAAATATGTTTATATGCTTTCCTACCTAAGACGATAGAATGGCAAATGGGCTAAGCAATGTTATGTCAGGGGACATGTTGGGGCACTGCAGTACGTTCGAGAATTAATTGTACCACAGTCGGTAAACACAACACATTCTCATCAGGTATGCATAAAAACAAGAAATATAATGTACATGATAGGTAGCGTACATGGAGACTGCTATCCAATGTATGATTACCCAAAACCTCTTAAACACTACAGGTGTCACTGCATTATTGCTTAGACATATTTAGCAAATAGTCAATACACAAATAAAATGGTACATATGTCGAACTACATCATGTTATCAGTGCATATATATGGTTTTTCCAGAAAAGAAATTAAAGACCACTTCCCATGTTATTGTCATTATTAATTAGGGATCTGCCAAGGAAATGGCCTTTTTTGGTAGTTCTGGTCTCCCAAAGTATGTCGCGTCAAGAAGTCCAAATATTATGAACCTGCTAGCTGTCAAATCAACCCACAATAAGAGATATCCGATTATTTCAGGAACATTCTGAAAGTGAGTTCGGACAATTCAGTTTAAACCTGTCAGAAATACTAAGTAGTCCAGTATCATTCATATGTCCTCGAAGTGGTTGCCACTTTTTTGTTTTCAAGAAATTGGTTGTACCTGAGATTTGCAATGCTCTAATTGATGACCCTCATGCTCTCAATCTTTTAACTGTTACTCGACGAAAGGGCATTTCAGTAGGTCAAACTGCAGTTGCATTGGGATTGGAACCTTTGAGGAGCCCTCTGAAGAATGCAGCCATGTAACATTGTAACAATTAAGCAGAATTTATTGTCATAGCTTCAGTCGATATGATTATTTTAAAATTGCACTATATTTCTTCATTATATCCCATGTGGTGGAAACAAAATTTTAAATACAGTCTGGGGCTCTCCCTATAAAGACACAGTTCAAATTTTAAATGTGAACAAATTCTTGTAAAATCTCTTTCGATTCCTAGCTTATTCATATATGCTGCAGCCATTTGTTATGTACGAAAAGCAGTTGACCGTCATGCTCAATGGATGATTTGTTTCATTTCACTTTTACCATTATCCAAAATTATGACTGCAATAACGAAAGGCTTGTTGCCAGCTAAAGGGAAATATCAAGTAAAGAAATAAGTCCCATGAAAAGTTTTGGTTGCATATGTATATGACTCGTTAAATCGTTTTTTTTTTAAATTATTGCCTTATCTTATTTTATCTTGAGCCACTCGTGGTACAGAGTGTAAGCTTAGGCCGGGTCAATGTGTCCTTACTGAAAGTATGTTTTGAGGCGGTCTTAATTCAATGCAACACATAATTTTGACGATACAGAAAACATAAAAAGAAAAACTAAATCAATCCATATGTATAATATCATTTAAAGAGAAACGCAAAAGCTTTTCCATCATGCCTTTGTAATTATGGTAAAGCCAGCCTTAGTATTTGACTCATTTGCTTCTTTGACATGACGATAGTAGGCATTACGCGTCAGTACTCGACCTTTTTATCGTGTTGTGGGTCTTCCTTACCTTAACCTTATCAAACAAATGCTAATTGATACTTTGTGTATACTAGTATTAATTGGGAGATACACTAGGTAGGGGAAGCACATAAAAAAATTGCAAGGACCTTTCTGAACTTTGGATGTTCAGCTTTAGAAAGCTATCGTTTGAGTTTTTGATTGTTGATTGAGCATATATTCTACACCCCCCCCCCCCCATCCATGTTTGTCTCTTATGATGGGATCTTAGTAAATATAGGCATGGATAGTTTAAGAGCATTAAAATGGAGACGCCTGATGTATATTTGAGAAATAATTACTGGAAGGTAAATCACTTGTTAAACGGGGCGTACACAGTAGAATCAACCGGTTTTGCATTTCGGTCTATGCTCTGATAATTAAACTGTGTTAAGAAGTAAATGTAATGGTATAAATGTAAATTTCATTCTTTTGAATTGTTCACGTCACCCATACATTTAATAGATCATTTGTGTAAATTGATGTGATAAATGTCATATGACATATTATTAGATATTTTACGGTTCATAGAACTATTTACACAGAATACTTTGTGTGTCCAGTTCGTGATATCCAGGATAACTTATTTTGATACAAAAGTCGGTCCTGGGGTTCATTGAACAGAAGACCTCTGATACATTGCACCGTCCTTCCCCTTGTTATATCGAGTAATTATTGGAATGTCTCTTCTGTGTACAATGTGTAGTTATTGAGCATATGGGTTGAATGATCTTGTCACAATACGGGGCTTTCCTAAGATAGTTTATTGCAAGAATACATAACTGCGTCTGTTCAAAACATGCAATAAAGAGTCTCTCAATCTATGCATACCCAGGTTATTTTCATTGCTGGCCGAAATAATTAAATAAATATTCTGCTTAAAATAGAACCTTACAGTATATTAATATGCTTAACCCCAATACACATAGAGTTCAGGTCTCTGTTGTACATCTTGTCTGAACAAACTTTAGGTAAGTGACCCAAGTCAAGAGATTTTCAAGAAATATATATGCTTCATATATATGCATTCTAACCGAGACGATTCCCAGTTCTTTTAAGGGTCTGATTGCATGTTTGCTTGGTCTTTATATTAATTTTAGACAAATTCGTGTATATATCCCCGAGTAACTTTATTCATTAATAATATCAAATTTGACATCCCGACAAACAATTAAATCACGAAAGGAATTTAAAAATAGTGTGCTAGGTGCAGTGCTGTTATCAAAAACATTATCTATCATCATAATGTAGAGAAAAATAAGCTGGCCCCAAGTAGTGCCCCTTGTTTCTTTATCATCTTCAGGCCCAATGGATTTACTATGTATAGATTTCCTAAGTCTTGAACAGTCCAAAGGAGGGATAGAGCACATTATTGTGATGACCGACCACTTTACTAGATACGCTATGGCAGTCCCCTGCAAAACCATGAAAACAAAAACCCACCACTAAAGTTCTTTTTGACATGTTTGTCAACCTTTTTGGTTTTCCAAGTAAGATCCATAGCGATCAAGGCCGACAATTGGAATAGCGTCTTTTAAAGAAAGTGTGCCGGTTAGCTGGCATAAGAAAATCTAGGACCAGCCCATACCATCCACAGGGTAATCCAGTAAAGCAGTTTGACCGCACCTTAATAAATATGCTGGGTACTCTTCTTTGCTAGAAAAATGATTGGCGATCCGTTGCAGGACCTCTCACACACGTTGTACGAAATACGAAGCCACTTGGAATGCTCCTTTCTTCCTAATGTTTGATCCGCACTCAAAGCTCCCAGAAGATATTATTTTAGGAAGAGAAAAAAGGCCTACGTGACAGACCTAAAAGATCAGTTGTCAAAAGCCTACGATATCGTAAAACGTACATGAATATCATCCAAAACACGTCAAAAAAGCTTTATTAAAATAGTCATTAGCCAGGCGAACATGTCCTCATCCATAAGGTTGGCCTTATATTTTGTAAACAAAATATTGCAAATAAGTGGGAAGATGACGTGTATGTCATTGACATACAGTCTAGGGTAACATTCCTGTATATGTTGTACCCAGGATTCAAGTATATTGTGCTCTCCTATGATTCCGAATATCCCAATGGAACCAGTAGAATCAGAGTATGAATCACCTGAAATGATAAATGATTATTCGTCTTTAAATGATATTTTGTCTTTTCAACATAATATATCTAGTCAGGAATCTCCGGCAAGCAGATCTGATAATGACCAGGATAATTATCCTTGTGCCTACTTGAGGTCCGGTGACTCTGTGGCAGGACACACGAACCGGTAAATAGCTTTCAATTACATAATATGATGTCAGGCCTGTTTGCTCGTTATTTAGGAAAGACATGTCACTGCGGTCGAAAATAATGCATTGTTCATTAAAAGATCTCTCAACATATGTGGAACGTCGAGGTCGATATTTTCAAAGAGGGGTGAGAGTGTAACGGTAATCTGTAAACCATATCTGCTTTAGATCATAGGCCAGCATTATTCCAGTACTTCTTCACTCTTCAGTTCGTAGTCCGTTATTTACTTTCTTTTTCCAGTCAGACATCATTTTAACTCTTGATTTAACTGATATATAATGTCCCAGCGTTTTCTATGAACTGTGACCTCTTTTTATTGGTTAGTTTTCTTTAAGTTCTTACAGCGCCACCTGTAGTCGGGTATGTAAGCGTTCGAATTTCAGGTGACGCCACTCTGGCATTCGAACTTTGAGGACAGCACGTCCCTCAATTGTGCCTTTTCATTTCTTTCAGGTGAGCGTGTTATTTATTCATACCTTGTTTAATATTAACTAGTTAATCTGTATGAATAATTCTATATGTGAAATGGTTATAAATTAGGAACGTTAGTCATGTTATTATGCCCGGTTCGGCCGTGCCGCAACATTAAGTAATAATGCCCAGTTAGGCATGGGGCCACGTTATTGGTAATATTTAATGCCCAGTTCGGCCATTGCGCTACATTGTTAGAAATAATGACCAGTAAGGTCATGGGGCCACAATATTCATAATGTAATAATGCCATATAACTGTTTACTATTGCCATGTCGCATGGACCTAATTATTATGATAGTTGTTTTATTGCATGTATAAGTTCATATATTGCACCAATATATATTGCATTCGAACTTTGAGGACAGAATGTCCCTCAGTTGTGATTTTGTCACAAAAAAGCCATGTGTCAGGTACTGTCCTGAGTCGTATATTTCTCCACACATGTGTGTGCCTCTTAAGCCCCCGTCACACTTGGAAGCAGAGCGTGGTTTGCTTGTACCGTCGCAGTAACGTTTGTACCATGTGCTTTTTCTGACATGGAAAACATGCACGATGTCACGCCCACGCAGAAATTGTTCTACGAGCTGTCCACTTCATAGGCCCTTTGATTTCTTCTGCTTTGCATGCTGCATGTCCTTTGCTGTTTTCGCTTTGCAACTACTGCTGATGCTTTGCCTTCTATCGCTGTTTGAATTGATGGGTGCACAACACCTTAACGCAATCCTTCAGGACCTTCTGTGAACTCAGGTGAGTGACATTTTGCGTGTTTTTAAGGCGCCACTTATAAAACCTCTCATTATCTTCACTCCTCGGCAGGACCAGGAGTCTTATGGACATAAACAGTGAACAGCGTGAACTGCTTCCAGGGTGTTTTGTGCGCACACATTGCATATTTTATGTTTATGATTGTTGCATGTTCACTTAAATGTTTGCATATTAAAATTTAATGGTTGCATATATCCTTGTAAAGACTTTTCATGCTTGCATGTCAGATACACCAGTAAGAGTAGCACCTTAAGTGTTTTGTTTCATGGTCCATTGCTCATGATCTTTTTTAAAAGGGTACTAGGGTTTGAATCAAGGCGCTCGCTTGCACGCTTACTTAATTTTTAACTTATGTTCTGTGTATTCACCCATTTGTGTATTTCATTCTTTATTTGGTACTTACATATACTTACATAAAGTACAGCTGGACATCTTCGTTGATTTTAGCTTTTATGATAACAGTTTTTCATAGAATCTGTTATTTTAGGTCGCCCTCTTAACAATTGCTTTACATAACAAGTAATGTTGCTTCTTCCTTTTTCTCACTATTAATGTTTTGCGAACAGCCCTAGTTTCAGCTAACCTTACTGTCAGAAACGTTTTTAATTTAGAGTCCCATTTATTGGCAGAAATGACCTTAATACTACAATGAGAAATTAAAGATTTGAGTCCTTCATTACACCTTGAACACTTTTTAAAAGCAAATATTTATTAAACAAAAAAGGTTAAATGTTATTTTTACCTGGCCGGTTTAGGAGCAAGAGTGACCACATTCATCTAATCATTTAAAAGTCTCCCCTCCATCGCTGTGTTGTCATCTTCTAGTCCGGAACGTGTCTATAACCGTTTATGTCTTAAACGTCGAATTTTTAAATGCCTACTTCCATACAAAAAATAAAATGAAATACTACTGTAGGTATATGCATTAACATGTATACAGTAGAAAGTCGAATATCCGAACACCAGTTATCCGAAAAATCGTTCATCCGAAATAAAAAAGGAGAACCGAAATTTTGACCATTTTTCCGAAATCTGAACAATTACAAAAAATCTGAAAAATGGTATAAAAGTTTGTTTTATTCAAAGCAAAAGTAGCCCCATCAGTGGTGATACATATTGCGGACTGATTAGTGCACCCGAGCGTAGGCAGTAGGTGTAAGGACACCGCCACGCCGGCCGGGGTTGTCCTCGCAGAATGCCCAGGCCGGGGTGTTAACCTGTACAAACAAAATATTACAACTGACCATAACTAATTGGCCGACCATAGGTTGAAGGTGTGATAAACTTAGCCTTGCCGATCCGGGTATTCCTCGGCATAGCTTTGATCAGGGTGGCTTTAAAGGATAGCTTTGATCTTGTTCCGGTAGTCGCCAAGGACTTCAGTACAACGGTGAGCATAAGTTGAGTTTATATGCGCCTCCGTTATCTACTCACAGTGTTTATTGGCCGGATTTTTAACATACTGTTAACTCCTACTCGTCAATTGAGTCACGTATGCGGCATGTCCTGTCAATTGATGACAAGCTGTCGAACGTTTGCATGACCAGACGCGTGTACCAAGCCAGCTGATTTCGCCAGAGAATTCAAGGTCGGAAGATCTACGATCAGCAACATTTACGTTTTGTTTGATTACTTTGAAATAAATCTGTGCACACAAACTTGTTTACTTGTACATTCAACCGATCCCCCCTTTGTCATTTCAATAAAACACAGTACAAATATAAACGTTCAAGTAGTTAACTTATCTGCCGAGAGATGGCAGCACTTTCGAAGTCATGGCTGGTCATTCAAGTTATATCAGCCACGCGTGACATGATGTAGGTACGAAACCGATTGTTTCCAGCGCAGGGCTGTTCACCAATAATAATATATTATTATATAATAAAGTGTTCTATATGATAAATTTATTAAATCGATCGAAAATGTTATAATATATGGTCACACGTTTATCAGGGGCTAGCTTAATTAGGGTCGGTCAGTATCTGGTAACGTCCCGAACTCGGCGGTAGGCCTAATCACGGTGATTCCCAGGACAATTTCTATAGAAATCGTTCATCCGAACGATCGTTCATCCGAACAAAAAAATAAGGAATAATAAAATCCAGCTTTGCGAACATAACCCTTAAAATAGAAATTTAAAGACCCGTAATTTACCTGGCTGAGGGGCTCCAAGCGTAACAGCAGCGTCATGGCCAAGGCGTTTGTGACGTCACAACCAGAACACGCCAGGGCGACATTATTAGATTGGCCACTAGCAGGAGGGAGCGGACAAACTTTTTCTGAATGTTGGTTATGTTCCTCGCCATGGTTGGTACTATATTCCTTAAATGCTTTGGATGCCAACAAAAAATAATGTTGCTTTTCATCTTTCCGTCCCCTGTATCTCTTAGTCTTCAACTGTGCTCCTCATATTCCCCGACTCGGCCTTGACACGTTGAGAGCTGTCACCCCGCAGTCTGCGCTGTCGCCGTATCGGGATTTGAGGGGAAGTAACATATATATGACATATATATGACAACCATATATATATATATATATATATATATATATATATATATATATATATATATATATATATATTCACCAGAGTAATTTGGATTAATGATTAGCCGGAGGACAATCGGAAGTTGGGAGTTGGGAGTTGTGTCAGCAAGCATTTATAAGGAGTGGAGTGTGACTTTTTCAGAAGAAGGGTCCGTTTCAGCGTACCGGAGTGGTAGAGACTGACGATACCATCAGAACTCCTAGGGCCGGTCTGCATATGTTCCAGTGGAGACAGCTAAGATGTGATGTCTACTATCGTGGATGGTTGGTGTCTGAGGAAGCCACAAGTGATTTCTCTGTAAAGGATTTCAGAGCAAATAATGCATTTTGCCGACGGACTGGCAATCTGGCGCATTGATACTTGATTTGTGTGCCTCCAGGAACGGACCGAGGACCTTATATATACACGTTACCGTAGAGATACAGGATATTGCTGTGTGGAAGTTTTTTTTGTACTCAGGTTTGGATGATTCCAGGAGACATCAGCTGTGAGAGACTTTGATTCAACGCTCAGAAATAATAGTCTGTGCGCGGTACGTAGGCTGCGAAACGCGTATACACAGCGAGAAATTGAGGACTATAGAAACTCCGTGAATACAAGACAGTGTTATTCCTGGTGTATAGATTTCACTTGGTCCACCGTAAATGTGGAACTGCATTCAGTTAGTAAACTCTTGCAGCTATACCGTCCATGTCGACCGAGACCTATGATGGATTGTTTGTACGTTTCGAATAAAAAGTCCGTTGATAGGCCATCGTCATATTTCTTCTTTTCCTGGTGATATTGGTTTCATCCGAGTGAACTCCATATGACGGGTTGTTCTCTTATCCAATACCTGTTTGTTATTCACATGAACTGAATATGCACAAAGCATTTGTAATTTTAAGGGGTACTGGCCCAGATCAAGCATTTCTGTAAATCTAAGAAGTTCCTCAATGAACGCTGTCTTTCTTTCATCGTTTCTTCAAAGCATTTTTGGACAAATGCCTTTATTTGTTCAGTGCTAAATCCTTTTAGCACAGCCTCTTTTCCTATTAACCAAGATATTGCCTCAAAGAATTAGCCTGATCCTATCTTGAAGTGATAATTGTATAAAAAAACAAAGAGATACATGTTTCCGTTTGATAATATCCAATAATTAGTTATGAGGGTTATCAGTCATCTCGTTGTATCCATCCAAAATACACAATGGTGTGTGTAGTTGCTCTGATATTGCTTTTAGCATAGCATCTACTACATCATCCCTCTGTATAAAGCTGAATTGTTTTCTTATAAATGTATAAAGATCATCATTTGATCGCAAATCCATGAGTCTCATTCGCAATATATATTTGAACTGTTTCATTACACTGTGTGTCACTTCAATAACGGATCCAGGATTGATAACTGATCTAGCCCATGTGTATGCAAAGTTTCTCATAAAAGATGTTTTCCCAATCGCGCCAGTGATAACCATATAAAGTGGTTCATCATGCTCCTAACAGATACAAATTGAAAAAATAAGAGACGAATAGACATACAAACAAATATATATATATTATGATATTGCTCAACGATAATAGGAGTTGTTTTACCAGATTTATACGATGCACATACAATTAAAAATAAATATTCGAAATTTTTGTTTTACCTTCATTAGTAATTTGTGATAGTCTTCTCATTCTGTCCCTACCACTCGGGTACTGGTTCTATCAATCATCACCAATGTCATCGGGATGTACGGGTTTCCTGTAAAACTGACGTGCATCACGTGATGACCACTGGAGTATCCTGCTGTACTCTCCCCTGAACTTCTTGGCAATATGCCAACGGGAATCAGGTTTTATAAATGCACACACACACACACACACACACACACACCCATATATATATATATAAACAGCACCTTATCCCACTCAAAAATTGTAAAGATGGAGACTACATCATATAACAACCCGGATATCTTGGTGTATTTCATATAGTCAATATGACCTTGAGCAAAATAATTGAAACGTTCTTGTTATGCTGTAGGTATTACATTGTAAAAACTGATATGTTGACATTAAGGGCCTGTTTATTTTCTGCCATCCAATTTAAAACAAAGGAGCTCTGTATAAGCAGAACAACATATGCAGAAATCTGTTTCAAAACATGTTTGATGTAACGTTAACATAAAAAAGGTAACTGGCCAGAAGGGAAGTTCAAGTTTAAGATTCCATACCCTGTTAAACCTGCTTTTGATCTATAACTAATCAAAACAACTATATCGTCCATATAAAGTATTTAATTTAAATTGTGGACGATATCAGATTATCACTAGGTTCCTATGATTGGTTCTTTAAGGTACTCATTGAACGGTGTGGTAGGCTGTCTAAGATTTGTTAAGCTTGTGGGGCTTGTGTATGGTTACTGCTTATATTAGATATTAGATAAAACATTTAACAGAGGTTTCATAATATAATTAAAATACTAAACATAATTAAAATGGCATATGGAGCCAGGGGATATATATATATATATATATATATATATATATATATATATATATATATATATATATCTCGAATTTCCGTATCTCGTTTTCCCAATAATTCGTTTTTCCGAAATATAAATCGAGGAACTGAAATTTACCTCTATTAACCTTTACAGAAATGCAGGATTCGGAAAATATACTTTCCCTAAATTACCGCATGCGCCTTTGAGGATAACTTCCTCAGTTGCTCTCACTCGTCCGTGAAGATAAAAATATTAGTATTCAGGCTGTGAGATAATGCATTTTGATCAGACTTATTTGTGACCAGTTAATGTGTCTCCGAACAGTCATGTTCTATACTGCAGATTGTGTAGAAAGCTGTATGCTGTTCCATGCAGATCCGTTTGTTTTGAAGGACAGCATTGCCGAGAAAAATCCTGCTGTCCTTTGCTAATAACCCAGCTGCTGCATTGTCCAAGCCTGCATCAGTTTCTCGGCCTTCGCAAATATTAAAGATAATATCAAATAACCCTATCATTCATAAAGAGAACTCCAAATCTGTTTCAGCATCAACTCTCTTTCTCAGTTTGTATAGCATGCCATATATGTATTATTACAACACTCTCAGATGTTACATTTGCACCTTCTGAAGCATTAGTACATCAGCGTTAGTACCCATGTGTTTTATCCAAATACCTATACAAACACCGATAAACCTTATCGAATGCAACATAATTGAATTATAAAGGAAGAAGTTTTTATATGTTTATGATCAATTATAAAATTAATCAAATATTTGTCTCATTACTTATGCAGGGGGGGGGGGTTCAGGTGGGGAAAAGTACTGACTAACAATTACTAAATCAGTTCAACCCTCCCTTTGGAAGGGTGTTATAGGTACAAAGCTTCCTTCAAGACCAGTCCGTGTGTTGTACCAAGGTAAGGCCTGCCAAATAAAAATACACCTTATTAATGAATACTATATAGTAATACTACTGTGACTAAACCTATAAAAAGGCCTTATCAAAGAAAATGTCAAGTCAAACTTACCCCCAGGGCCGATTTTGTATTCATGATGATAAAGCACATATTTAAATGATGCCGTTGATGGCTCAATATCTTTCATTCCATGATTGTAAATAAAAAAGAACTAGCACTATATGCTTATGCAAAACTAGGTGGATTATCGACTTTTTGCGACACAAAATATGCCACCACGGTGGCAATCAAAACAAAAAGTCAACATTGTTAACAACAAAAATTTTTGTTGCATAGCAACGCGAGCGACATGTGCAAACTAGACCAGGTCAACTCAAGAACCACTTGAATTGGATCGACATACACCACTACCCCATAAATTTTATTACTTTTTATATCATATCATTGAATAATCCCGTTATTTTGATAATAATTCCAAGAATATCTCTTAAAATTCCACCATCACTTGAATCAAAGCCGTCTTGGCTTGCAGCGGCCGCTGCCACCTTTTTCTAAACTGCATTACTAAAACCTACATGAGGCTAATTAATATCGAAGTTGCCATCAAATTTAAAATAAAGACTGGCAATACGATATGCTTCGGCTCATTGAAAACAACCATTCCAAAGTCTGAGTGACCACTCGGACGTTTGATGATTTAAAACTTAATATATGTTCATTAATTCGACCATTACTTTTAGTTTTACAGAAGGGAATCCCTTTATTTTTGTTATTCTCGAATTCTCCTTCGATAAATATATTTATTTTCCTTTTATTGAATACTTCGCCCTTGGTTACGTAAAAATTAGTTCGCGGAAAATTAAACGATCAATATTGGATAGTATACCATCTCTTATTGGTTTAAGTGATGCAAATGTTTCAGCAACATCGGAGAACAGAACAAACGAGAGAAGAAGACATCCGGTAAAGGACCCCTTAGTAAATAATGTACAAATTGACGACAAAAGAACCGATTTGTATTGAAATTTGTAATTCGAAATGTGATAGTATCGATCTTAATAATAATAATAATAATAATAATAATAGTTTACTGTTATTGCTACTAATAGTACATCAACGACTAATTCAGCTACTGCTACTTTCACTTGGCCTGTTATTCCTACTAATATGGCGTTGCTTTTCTATTACTACTAACGTTAGTATTTGTTACAACTTATATATCTAACGGTGTGTTACAGTTTCTTTTAAAGCTTCTACTCTTTTACTAGTTTCTCTTTAACTATTCATGCTACTGCTGCTGCTGTTATTATTATTATTATTATTATTATAAGTAGTAGTAGTAGTAGTAGTTGCAGTACCATTATTACCACTACTTTTATTTCAACAACTACCACCACTGCCTCAACTATCACCACACCAACTAACACTACTACTACTGCTGCTACTATTATCGGTACTTTACCAACTGCTACGAGTAATACTACAACGCCCTACTTCTACTACTGTCAATGCTCCTGATATATTATTATTATTATTATTATTATTATTATTATTAAAGTAGAAAGATTTGTTACACTTTACCCTCTCTTATCATATGTTCATATACTTATTATATGATAATGAGTTTTTTTTATTGCCAGGTGCAACACTGATCAACAAATAATGATAGCTCTGTATGTTGGTGAAATTATAATATATACTATCTGACATATATCCCATGAAATGTATCACGGAATTTATTTTGTACTAAATCGGCGGAAGTTTGCAATCTAAGAGCGCTGTCTAGTTCTCCTTCTTCTTTTATTTCGTATTATTATTATCTTTTATTATTATTATTAAAAATACCAATACATCTACATGATTATTGTCTGTGTTCGTTTGTTTGTGTGTGTGTGAGGGGGGGGGGGGTACAGCGAGATAAAACAAACCAAACATACAGTTACGAGGGAGTTAAGTTCAAGACCAGATTTATGAACGCAAAGTTTTCCGTTCCACTAATAACGCACTCAACAATACTATGAACCCATACTTTTCTTACCTCCACACTCGTGTTTTATGTATTTTATCTCTGACAGTGAACAAACAAACAATGTTCTTTCAGGCAGAGGTCATATGTAGGTGACTGTTTAATCTTCAAGATGAATAGTGTCTTTTGATAAATGTGAGCAATGTCCGCTTTTCTGCGTCATTCTGTAAAGAGAACGCTCTGGTGTACACTGATCTCGTGTCAGCAGTGTTAAACTACAGGGATGTGAATGCGAGGTGTTATTCAGAGGTACAGATCTTCTGTTTGAGTGGTATGTATTTGGTTTTAGTATAGTCCACTTTGTGGCAGAGGTAGCATAGTACATAATTTATATGTTACATTTCTTATCGTCAAAAAACGGTCAGAGTTAGAGGTGAGAGATAGAAGTAGCAGTACAGTTTAGGATATGATCAGCATTAATCGTTATCATGGTGACCGAACTGTTAAATGTTCAACCGAAATTAAGAAACTCGTCTAAAAATAAGCATAAATAGAAGAATACAAATAATAATATATGACTGAATGATATAATAATTGGAATAATATATATGTATACATATGTATATATGTCTGTGTGTGTCCGTGTGTTTGTGTGTGCGATAGAAATAAACTTATAAACAGGTCAAAGTAAATAAATTCCAGTACCAACAATAAATATTAAGATAATAAAAGGCTAATTCAAATAACGTTTGTCGATATACATGCATGCAGTCACTGTGACTTCGCACCAAAAATGGTGTACCTTATAGCAACGACAAACCTCTGATAAACAAAGAGCGACGTTGACTGTGTGCGCAAGCTCTCCTCAGAGACAATAAACCAACAATAAATAGAATGGGCGGAATTTTATTTTGTTTCCAAAATGTCTGCTGTCAATTGCTTATTGTATACAGCATGAGTGGTCGTTTTGATTAATGCTTGCAAGATCCACGAAGAAAACGTGTCTGTCTCTAATGTTTGCGTTTTCTTCAGAGTAATTCTTTACCACAATTATGTTGAAAAGAACCATGGTACTGTATACACATAAAGAACTGAAATATTTGGTTCTTTTTAATTTCTTGAACCATCATCACGTGTTGTTTTTGGCATACATTTTAATAATTTTGGTCAATAAACAAGCGTACAAGTAGAAATCATTAATAGATATATTAATATATATATATATATATTTTTTTTCTGTAATGCCCAACTGCTGTGGAAGCAGAGATATATAGTTATACAAATATAGGAATCATTTTTTTTTTCAGATATGTTACTACTAGTAGTTTCGTGCAACATATTGTTGAGCTCATAGAAAAGGAAAGACACCTTTATATATATATATATATACAGAGAACGAGAGAGAGAGAGAGAGAGAGAGAGAGAGAGAGAGAGGGATAAAGAGAGAGAGAGGATTAGATATATACCATTAAGCTTTGTATATGGTCATGCTTGTCAGTAATGAGGCCAAGAAGAATGTGTGAACCATCACGACGCTGCCAACGAGTCGTTCTCAGCTTCAGTGGCAAATCGCTGTAGCATAAATCTACCTTAGATCAGAAACCCCTAACGTTCAGGGACAGACATTTATGTTGGCAATGCATGCGCCTGATAGTGAATACTCTACCATGCCGTTACCTGACGAGATCAAGCACATCTTACGAGATCTCAAACTGCTACGAGCAACTAACCCACTTATAACACATACATACACACATAAATTAGTACTGCTACTTCTTCTACTAAGATTATTGTTACCACTACTATCACAGTTTCTACTACTACTACTATCGCTGCCTAAGCAACTGCAAGTAATACCTCTTTCACAGGTAGCGTCATTACTACCAACCCGTTTACCTCTACTCTGCCATCACCACTTTTCTTGTTACTACTAATATAACTAATATAACTGCTAAAAGTATACTACAGCAACTGTTACCAGTACAACAAATGATACTACTACTGTTACTTTTCTTTATCTATTATTTTGATTATGATCAGTAATAAAATAAAATAAAAATAACAAAAATAATTTAATAATAATGATAATAAAAATAATAATAAATCATAATTGTATGCTCATGTGAGTTTGAGGGAAAGAGAGAGAGAGTTAGCAGAGAAATACAGCTAACCAGACATACACTTTTAAGGAAGTACAGTTCGGCAAAAGATCTATGTTTTCATAGGTTTAAGTTCCATGAATTACACACTCAACAACTGAGTGAACCCGTACCATACTTTTGTCTCCTCGACACACATGTGAGCTTTGTACGTTATCGCTGACAATGATAATAAATAATGTTCTTTAGAGCGAAGGTCCTATGTAAGACATGTGAATGTTTAATCTCCAAGATGAATAGTGCATTTTGATAAATGCGAACAAGGTCCGGTTTTCTGCGTCATTCTCTATAGAGAACGCTCTGGTGTACACATACTGATCTCGCCTCTGCAGTGTTAAATTACAGGGATCTGGATGCGAAGTGTTATTCAGAAGTACAGATCTTCTGTTTGAGTGGTATGTATTAGGTTTCAGTATAGTCCACTTTATGGCAATGGCAGCATAGTACTCGTATAAGTTATATCTAACCTTGTTTATCGGCAAATAACGGTCAGAGTTACAAGTGAGAAGTAGAAATAGCCGTACAGTTTAGGACATGATCGCTATCAGTCGTCGTCATGGTGACCGAACTGTTAAATGCCCAAGGAAATAAAGAAGCTCGCATTAAAATAAAAGCCTAAAAAGACTAAAAATAATACTATGTGAATGAGTAATATAATAATTTCAGTAAAAATATTAATATAAATGTAAATGTGTGTCTGTTTGTGTTTACATGCGTAAAATAAAATTTTAAAGAGTAAGATCGTTGCCAGGTCTAAGGATATATATTATAATTCCAAGAATAAAGAACTCGAAAATAAAAGGCTCCTACAATTTACTTTGTAACTTGGATATTCTTACACGCATTTACTATGATTTCACAAAAATGGTGCCAATTAAGGCAAAGACAATCTTGTGATAAACAAAGAGCAACGTTGAGAGTGTGCGCCAGTTTGCATGAGAGACCATTATCCAACAATAAATAGAATGGGCGGAATTTTATTTTTTCACATGAGGTCAACTGTGATTTGCTTTTTACATACTGTCAATTGCTTATTCTATAACCACTTTGATTAATGCCATGTAAGGTCCGGGTAGAGAAAGTGTATGTCTCTTATATTTATGTTTTCTGCACAGTTGTTCTTTTCCAAAATATTGTGAAAAGGACCAATAATACACATAATTATAAAAGAGACTGGAATTTCTGTTCCTTTTTATAACGTGTTGTTTTTGTCATACTTTTTTAAAAATGTTTGACAATAAACAAGCGCTTATAGCGTAAAAGTAGGATTCATTAATAAATATGTTTTTTTTTTACAATGGACAACTTTAAGGGTGCTCCCTGGTACGGAACCAGAGATGTATAGTTATACAAATATAGGGGATCAAATGTTGTCAGATATGTTTACTACTTGTAAGTTCGTGCAACATGCTGTTCAGCTCATCATGAAAGACTCATATATATATATAGTGTATATGTATATATATATATTGTGAGAGAGAGAGAGAGAGAGAGGATAAGATATATACCATAAACCTTTGTATAACCTATGTATATAGCCATGCTTATCACGAATGAAGCCCACAACAATGTGTTAACCGCCAGGGCGCTGCCTGCAAGTCCTTCTAAACTTCAACGTCAAATAACTGCAGTATAAATCAAACTTAGACCGGACAAATTTAACGTTCAAGACAGACTATTTGATTGGCAGTGCATGCACGTGATAATGAATTATATACCATGCCGTTACCTGACGAAATCATGCACATCTTAAGAGATCTAAAAAATTCTACGAGCAAC
The DNA here is from genome assembly GCA_026874595.1 of Sipunculus nudus. Taxonomy (NCBI): domain Eukaryota; kingdom Metazoa; phylum Annelida; class Sipuncula; order Golfingiida; family Sipunculidae; genus Sipunculus; species Sipunculus nudus. The sequence goes on from CM049321.1 coordinate 56,295,973, forward strand.
AAACTCACGTATTACATATACATACACACATTACTACTGCTACTACTTCTACGATAACTATTGCTTCCACTGCTAAGACTATTTCTACCATTACTACTACCGCTACTCAGCAACTGCCAGTGATTCCACTTTTGCTGCTAGCGCTATCACTACCGAATACCTCTGCCTCTGCTGCCACCACTTTTCATATTACTACTACAAGTATACTACTACAAATTACCACATTGCTACTGTCACTGTTCTTTACAGTTACAAGGAAGTATAGTTCGTCACCAGATCTATGTATTCAAAGGTTTCAATTCCACGAATTACACACTCAACAACTGAGCAAACTCGTACCATACTTTTGTAACCTCGGCACAGGTGTGTGCTATGGACGTTATCTCTGACAGTGAATAATAACATAGTGAGCATAGGTCATATATATAAAAGGTGACTGTTAATCTCCAAGATGAATAGTTTCATATATATATATGTGTGTGTGTCTGAAAGAAAATAGAAAAAGAGGACCAGCACGTATACAAGAAAGTACACTTCCTTTTTTAAATCGAATTAAGTATATTCTAATTCTACAAATAAAGAGCTTCATATGAGGCTGTAAAAAATACCTGTGTAACGTGGATATACATACATACATGTGACTTGTAGACAGTAAAAGAGCGACGTTAAGATTGTGCGTCAACGGACATGAGAGATCATAAACCAGCAATTGATCATGATTGAATGGACGGTTTTACATTTTGTTTCCAAAAGTCAATGTTTATTGTGCAGCATGAATGATTCTTTTGATTAATGCGTTCAAGGTCCGGGTAGCGAACTTGCCTGTGTCTACAATGTTGTGTTTTGTACATAATACATTGTACCACACTTATGTTTGAGCGATCCACGACACAGTATATATGTATATAACGGGATTGGAATATATCAGAATTGTGTAGATCCTCGCCTCTGTTTTTTTTTATTACTTGAACAATTATTGCGCCCTGCTTTGTGTTAGTTATTTTTCTAAATAAAAGAGTTATAATAAAAAGTTTGAATAAAAGGTTTCTAATAATGCCAACACACAAACATATATATTTATATATGAAACATTAATACACAGACAATATATATCCCATATTACTATTTCAGGGTCAATATTCAAGTTAATATATTACATAAATTCACATAATACGCACACCAACGTTTACTTTCATATTTTTAGGACTCAACGAATATCTACTCTAAGACACTGGGTCAGTCATTCGGGAATAGATAAAAGTAGAACAAATGAAAACGACTGGTTTATAAAATGTCATCTGAAATTGATAAGATGCTGAAAAATGACCAAAGCAGCCTTCTGACCTGTGCCGTATGTCAGGAAATGAAAGTTGGTCGCTCACCCAGAGGTCTCCACTGTCTGCACACGTTCTGTCAAGTCTGTCTGGACGGCCTTAGTCAAGGAAATCCATCAATAACATGTCCCATGTGCAAAGAAGTAACACCATTGACGGATAATGACATAAATAAATTACCAATAGATTTTTATGTAGATGCACTTGCAAGTGCACTTGGTGTATCACCAAGGCAACCACGGGTTCCTAGGAACCGCTCGACTAATAGGAAGACATCTATGTGTTTTGACAAACCTTTTAAACTTGTTGCAAGATGTTCAATGACGGATCCCTGTGTTGGTGTTCCGTCGGATCTGGTCTCATTAAATGATGGTACCGCCGTGGTGGTCTACCGAGGGATGAACTACGCTACAAGGATTGACCTCATGGGTAGAGATATGGCAAATTACTATTGTCCAAACAATGTAGAATTTGTCAGCGAACATGACGGAAAACTTTTCTTGTTTTCTTCCTTGGAGAAAGCAGTGTTTGGCATATCATTGTGCCAAAGAGAAAGGTCAAGAATCAAAGTAGACATTTCTGAAATTATCAGCTTTTCAATCTTTAGTGATGGTTTTCTGTTTGGTTCGGATCGACCCAATAATAAACTATGCGAGTTTTCTTTGAAGAATAACAAAAAAATAACAAAATACCGTGAATTGTTTCCTTTCCAGATAAGAAAATGTTCAGTGAAAGGAAATTCATTTTACGTTGTCTGCTCTGGTCAGGAAGACTTACTTATTTTAAATGCCGAAAGAGAAGATCACCGCAAGGTGGCGCTTTGTAAACTCAGCAGCAAAAGTGACACCTTTGTGACAGACGCAGTATTGCTGGAAAACGGGAACATACTTGCATGCGACCCTTCCGGACAAAGGTTAACAGAGTACGGGCAAGACGGCAGCGTTATCAGACATCTGTTAAAGCGGAGAGATGGTCTGCAGCACCCTTACAGGGTTGCTTACCGACATCCTTGGCTTTGGGTTGCTGGTAGGTGGATAGATTACCAGAACAATGAACAGGGAAGCATATCACTGTATAAGTTCTACGAAGGTCCAAATTACAAACCCTGATAGCACGATCACGCTCCAAGCCATGGACGGTTTCGTGTTGATGTGCAGGTCTTTTTCATGGCAGTACAGCAATGGCGTGATGGAAAATTTATAGTTGGGACGTAATATAAGGGAAATTATAAAGTGGAACATTAAACTAATGTTAATCTTATTGCATGAATATCCTGGATCCCAGGCCTGAGTTAAAAAAGCACGACAAGAAGGCAGCATACAATTTTACTTCCGGCAACCTAAAAAAGCACGGCAAGAAGGCAGCATACAATTTTACTTCCGGCAACCTAAAAAAGCACGACAAGAAGGCAGCATACAATTTTACTTCCGGCAACCTAAAAAAGCACGGCAAGAAGGCAGCATACAATTTTACTTCCGGCAACCTAAAAAAAGCACGGCAAGAAGGCAGCATACAATTTTACTTCCGGCAACCTAAAAAAAGCCCGGCAAGAAGGCAGCATACAATTTTACTCCCGGCAACCTAAAAAAGAACGGCAAGAAGGCAGCATACAATTTTACTTCCGGCAACCTAAAAAGGCACGGCAAGAAGGCAGCATACAATTTTACTTCCGGCAACCTAAAAAAGCACGGCAAGAAGGCAGCATACAATTTTACTTCCGGCAACCTAAAAAAGCACGGCCAGAAGGCAGCATACAATTTTACTTCCGGCAACCTAAAAAAGCACGGCAAGAAGGCAGCATACAATTTTACTTCCGGCAACCTAAAAAGCACGGCAAGAAGGCAGCATACAATTTTACTTCCGGCAACCTAAAAAAGCACGGCAAGAAGGCAGCATACAATTTTACTTCCGGCAACCTAGACCTAATGGAAACCCCACATATGCAGCCAGTGAAGCGTGTCAAATTATATAAAGAATTGTAAAATTAATGCCCGTTAAATCCGTTGCCAACGATAACGATTTCTTAAATGAGAACCTAGGCGAGAGGTACCCCATTCTACGCGAATTAAAGGATCCATCATTTGAATCATTTTTAAAATGCATATGCTCCCGTAATCTGTAAAATTATTTAGGATAACTGTAGGGGTAAAGAAATTAATTATTTCAATGTATATATTTAAAGATGTTACCGGAATCAAATACTACTCTTCCATTTAGATCTTACTTAATGTGAAAACAGTGTAATATGTTTACATTTTTATGGATATTCGTATACACTATTATTCTCAGAGAATATTTTTTACATGTACAAGTAGCTTGGTCACATGCGACACCTAGTGTCAGAGCTGGAAACAAGTACATTGTAAAATTCCGATCCAACATTACGGAGCTAAATTAAAGACAATTATTATTGCTCGCCGGAATCTTGATAAGCTAATGTCCTCGTAGCGTATTGTTTTTGTTCAATATAGGTAAAAGGTCCATGTCCATGTCATCAAAACTGCTTAAATTTTTTTTCCGTTACCATGGTTACACATTTTTGAGAGAAAATTATGGTATTCAAAAATAACGGGTCTTATTTTTCTAACTTTGTCAGTTTTAAATCTAGGAATGTCTGGTTTTTTGCACAAGGTAGAAATTCGTTAGTATAACAAGATTTTATGAGAATTTTTGCAATATTGCGCAAATTCGAGGTTTAAATTAAGATTGCCCTGGAGACAACAAATTGCAGGAATTGTTTCGAAACTGGTATTTCTTATGTCTTACTCTCATATCTCAAAAGCGATTTTTCCTTTTTGGAAAGTAACATAAACGGGGCACATGCTAATAAAATTAATATCGAGATTATAAAATATAATATGATGATAATATAAAGTTGAATAAAACCGTCAATATTGTCATGGCCGTCCTCTGAGTGCCACTGGTTTTTGATTTACTGTATTGCGCTGATGTTAATATATATCTGGTCCACTGTTATTACGAATAAATTTGAATATTACATTATAACTGTTATAAAAAAGTAAAGAGCACGTACATATCTAAAAAAGGGTATTTTCTTTATAAACCCATAGCGTCGGTATGTTATTCTAACACGTGTAATTCCATTTCTGCGCCATCTGCAGTTACTTGTTTAACAAGAATGTCTTCCCTTTTGTTGGTATTCAACCAAATGTTTCATAACAATCTGACGTCTCTTTACATGGTCAGATTGGTTGATTAAAGTTTATATGTGTCATTGTATATAATACACAGTTATCTTGCATTTTTTAAGTATCTTCATACCAACGCTGTCATAACGTGTTAAATATGTTTATGTTTTATGATATGTATTCTATGAGTGTTTATTTTATTCATAATCATGTATGTAAATGATAAGTATTTACCATAGTGAAATACGTCATTTGTTTGTATCTTTGCTGTATTTTAAATTCTTTTAATACGATATGCGAGTTGTTGAGTAATAAATTAAACTACATGCATAAGCTGTTTTCTATACATTTTATGTATAAGATATTTCTCCGTGATTGCCATCTGTATTTAATTTTAATTGTGCACTATTGCCACTTTATATCTGTAGGTTAAGTACTAGCTTGGGAACTCCAGCGCTTTATAATTCGCTTTATTGATGCCGACTTGAATCCGGAATTAGACTCGAGTATGGACTCCAATCCATGTTTTTTTTAGGGATTTGGACTTGTACTCGGACTCGTACTATTGAAATCAGACCGAATCCTTCTTAAGTCTATAGTAGGGCAGATCAAGGCGCTATCACCTATACTATAAAGACATTTCCATGTGGGAACTACCAATAAAATATTAGCCTTTTTTTCAACAATATTCACCGAACACCGAGGCAAATGTACTAAAACATTCAAGTAAAAAACAGGTATAAACTGAATTAAAAATACAGAATATAATCTTAATTTCTATATATTGTTTATACAGGAGATTTGTATTGAACACAGACTTGGGTACTAAGTGACTCAAACTTAGAAGCGAACCTCAAGGACATTGACTTGGACTGGGACTCGACTGGCCTAGTCTCGAACTTGCACTCGAACTCAAATGTTGTGTACTTGAATACATCACTGATTCGAGATTAAAAATCACTGATTTGCCTACAATTCCCCTTGACCAACTCCAAGCTGGCCGTTGGTGCCCACATTCTGGTCTCAAGCGCCATCTTGCCAAAAGAAAACCTGGCTAACATGTTTACCAGGTAAATATTATCGATTTAGCTGTGTGCTTTCTTTGGAAAGCACGCCCGATTTACTTTAATCATTTTATATTATTCCCTCTGTCGCTAATTATAAATATCAATTGAAATAATCCATCAGCTCTGAAAGACGTCATTTAGCTGACAGTAATAGGCGCATTAAATATCGATTAAATCTCTGTGCTGTAAGGTGCGTATGCGTCTCTCTAAACAGAACAGTTTCCTTCTCTTTCAATACCAGAAAGACATTTTAATCAGTAACGCACTCATGATGAAGAATATATAAGGTATTTCGGTGGAGCAGAGATGAGTTAATGGGAATATAATAATACATTTTTCATCATTTAAGGTGCTGAGCTTTACAATTGTAATGACGCGAAAGTAGCTAAGCCATCTGTGACTTATCCGACAACGGTCGGCACAAAAAAAGCTCTGTTTATATAATATTTACTGATTTTGTCACAGCCCTAGAAATCTTGGATAGGGTTTGTCATAAGATTTTTATTTCTTGATACGATCCCTTTTCATGAGAGATGTATTTTTTTTATTGAACTTCTATCCTTTTTTTGGGGGGGGGAGGGCTCTGTCCTTTTCCCTGTTGATTGCCCACTCATAGAATGTCAGCAAACAAGGTCTTTGCTGGAAACTCCCTGTTAAAATCCCTCATGAGCCAAAAACCAAACAATATCAGTTCGAAGCCATTGCTGTGAGTGTCTATAATTGGAAAACAGACAACTGAACGCGAGAATGAGAATCAATGAAAATTAAATAGATCATGTTGTTTTAATTGGAATTATCTATGCAGGTTGTACTCGGTTATTAATAAAAGTATTACGTCATAACCATGGCATGGCCGCCACTATGCATTGAAAAATGCCTAAGCGAAGGTGACAATAACTAATGACATTTTGCAGATAGGAATAGATTTTGTTCGTTTATTCGTAGCCCAGCTATATGGAACTAAAAATCATCAGTTAAAAGAAATTTAATGAATTCAACCTTAAATTGAAATTCATTATGTGAGTGAAGCAGCTCTGCTTCATATGCATAGATACATAGGACCCCTTTCTTCATCCATTGTTCCTGTAATTTAATTTTATGGCGTTCTTGTATATATATATATATATATATATATATATATATATATATATATATATATATATATATACATATACTATTAGGACGTTTTCCACGGTACTTATAAGAGTCTTAAGTCCTATTATCATTCCTGTCATTTTTTACGGCTTTTGAATACAAATATGGTGAGTTAATTATTTGTATAAGAAGTACGCTCTCACCAATCCCCACCCACCCACTCACACAAACACACACAGATAAATATATATATATATGTTACGGAGAATTCAAACCAAGGCCCATTAATAAGTACATTTTACACTCCATAGTAAAATGTTTAGTAGAATATTTACATGAGGTGTCATCATCACATAGCCCCAAAGATGGAAAGGGTCACGTTCATTAAACACAGTCACTGTAGTGGTGAGGCCATCCATCAACGTTATACCCGAGTCCGAAAACGGAGACAGAGATGTTTAACTTGATCCTTTAATATCCCTGAGCCGCCAAATAACTTATTTATGTTTGATCGTTAATGTGTTAATATAGATTGATGATAATACGTTTGTGGCTATCAAAGTGATCACCTAAATACACTTTCATATTTCAAGTCAGGACGTCACAATTTCATGTAAAATAAATTTTAATCGTTATTAAGTGATTAATCCATCTGCAACAGTACTCGCTTCAGGATTTATTAGTATAACATTTAGGAAACCAGGGCCGCTTTTAAAGGGGCGCAGTCCCTCTGTCGACAATAGGATCTATGCAATAGAATAATATTCTCTTCATATCGAAGAGAATATTGCTTCTCGCTCTTTTTTTTCTTCATGCAAGATTCAGTGTGAAATCCCTTAGCATTTTCAATTCCATTGGATAAATTGAAATAATGTTACGTCCAACCATAAACTGCATTTTTGGATTCGTGTTAAATGATCAGATATTTTAAATTTTACAATAGTTGCCAGTTTGCAGGTACATGGCTGTAGGTGTTTGCATATGTTATATCAATATCTACCAAAAAATATTTTACAAGCGGAGACGAGTACCAGATTGATAACACAGGTGTTTATGTAAATTTTATTCGCTTTCTTTATGATAACATTGAACACAGTGCCATAATACCAGCTCCGTACAGTATAATCCGTGTGCACACAAATACCTGATAACATATGTATGAACATAACATGACAGTTTACGTTGTTTATCAAAAGTAAATATATGTTAAGTGCGCATACTGTAATTATCTTAACACTGACACATTATTCACTTGTTACCTGTCAGCATCTAATGACTTTAATCTGCAGTTTACTTTACCAATTATGACAGTATTTGATGGGTGGGGGTGTCAGGCTTGAAATGTTTTGAGAGGGATGATATGCGGATCGAGAATGTTATATAAAAAGTACATAAAAAGGGATGGGATATAGAATTGAGCATTTTCATGGGTTGAACGCCGAAAAACAATCTTTATATATATATATATATATATATATATATATATATATATATATATATATATATATATATATATATATATATATATATATTTATATGTTTATATATATATATATAAATGTTTGAGTGTGTGTTTACAATATCAACAATAGTAATATATGATATACATTCTATAATATATCTTTTGCGCGAGACAATGAAACAATTGTCTATAAATAAATGTGTAAATATATGAAATATATTCCTAACTACTATCAACGGATATAGATAATTCTCAAAGTTACCCTTTGTCCTAAATGTCCTTAACTCCAACATGACATCCTTGTTCACTGAAAAACGTGTATCTTTAATAAAAAAAATAATTTGTGTATATTTTAGAATACAATGGTCCCATAAATTCAAATGAAGAACAAGGCATTGTCTGGTCATTGGTGCACGTTTATGAGGTATGTATTTATGTTCATCATACACGTTTTGCTGGGAGCATTGATCGGCTCATCATTTTGTTTCAGAGCCATCGATAATCCTATCGATCCTTGCCAGGCCCATTTGTCCTCATGCACTGACATATCGATATATTCCAACAGTTCTATTTCCACCAATGCCTTTTGTCCATTCGTTGGTATGTTTACTTTCACACAAGATATGTCAGAGAAAAAAAGTATGAATAAGTGAGAATATCAACTTCATTGCAATATACCTTTTTTCTAGCGTCATATCAATCCTCTGGCATTACGACCAGATTACTGGCGCCAGAGTGTCATTTCATCTAAGTCTGAGGAACGCATTATAATGCCTTTTGCAGATGCAAATATTTTCGTCATTTCCGACAACGCTTCATGGCCTACAGGTATACTGTCAATCAACTTAAACTAGGCCAATTGTTAGCAATTTTTGTGTACCTTCTAATAATATCAAACATGAGCGACATAAGTTCCGTTTTAACCCAGCATATTAGTAAACCCTCGACATGTTTGTAGAATTTATGACCGCATGAACACAGGCATGGCGTGCATGGGTTACAGGACGCAGGCAGCTTGCAGGCGGTTCAGGAAATGACCCGTGTCCATGGAGACGATGTTTCAGTTTCGTCTGTGAGCTCACATGTATACTACTGTGTTAATTCATCATTCTTAGCATAATATTGAGATTATGGGCCATTTACCACAATATGAATGCAACCTGATTCAACACTACTGCGATACATTCCCCGATATTACTTGTATCACGACTCGAGTAGGCTTATCAGCCCAATTATCCGATTGCCTACTGAGTCAGGTTGTCACGGCTACTTTTCCTCAACCATGTGCATCTGGGGTTATAAATGTCTGCCGTCTCCAGACCGAATGAGCCAGTATCCCTCGTATTATTTCAATTGCAGGCAGAATAATCCAAAGGCTTCGACGGGAGTCCGGACGTTAAAAAGCCTTTTAAGTAATAATATGTGATTTAGTCGACCTTCATTTGTCAATACATTGGCCCCGAAACCTGAGTACCAGTTGTCGCCGATAGAGGTCGTTAGGTCGGCGGGAACGTTCTATTCACATGCGAATGCATACCTTTATCCAGGTTTCGATGTGGATAAAGGATCCTTTTTTGTACATCTTTCTCTGATGAAGAACTGTAATTGGTGCCGACAACTGGTAGTGACTGGCTCCTGAGTTAATGACGTATTGATCGTGTGACGGTCCCCCACAATCCTTTCATACTGGTAAGTATTTCAGGCACATGTGTTTAACCCGTTGTCGTCCTCTACATCCGGGCGTATGATGACTTTGTTTGAGCGTAGACAGGGGCAGAGCCTGACGATGCTTCTTTTGAGCCGGAGGCGGAAACGGCGTCGTAGGAGTCCGTAAATGAGAGGATTGATCCAGGCGTTGGAGAGTGATACTCTCCAGCAGACGAAGTCAGCCAAAACTGATGGCCAGACATGGATCAAGTTGCAAAAAATACGCAACTGAAAGGAGAGAAATACAACATATAGAATATTAAACAGACTGATCTTTTTTTAGATGCAACAAAATGCATATTCAAACGTCAACTTAAATATAAAGTACACCTCAAAATATAAATACAGCTTTAGAATAAAGTACACCTTTAACAGAAGGGATTGCTGTAAATTATTATTGTAATGCAGTACTATCGATATAAACTAAAAGAATGTACGTACGATATGCTACCCTTCGAAAGTAATCGCGTTCACAAGACAATAACTTTAATTTTGCTGATTTGACCTTGAAGATATTTGTCAAGGTCACCAGCTTTCGAACTCCTTGGAGAAATTTGTAGAAACAATCGGTGTACCAGTTTGACGACAAAATGTGAAATATTTCAAAATTTATGGGCTTCACAATAATTTTCCATTTTGGCAGATTTGACCTTGAAGATGAAGGTCAAGGTCACTAGGATTTGAACTCGTATGAGATTTCAGTAGGAACAATTAGTGTGTTATATTTTGGCGGAAAATATGCAAGTCTTCAAAAGTTATCGTGTTTACAATATAACCCAAAAACATTAACAAATTTTGGCAGATTTGACCTTGAAGATGAAGGTCATGGTAACCGGGTTTCGAACTCAACCGAGATTTTGGAGGGAACCATAAGTGATTTAAATTTCAGTGGAAAATATGCAAGCCTTCAAAAGCTATCGTGTTAACAAAATAAACCAGACAAATTTACATTTCGGAAGATTTGATCTCGAAGATAAAGGTCAAGGTCACCCGGTTTCAAACTTATAAGATATTTTGGAGGGAACCATCAGTGATTTAAACTTCAGAGGAAAATATGCAGCCCTTTAAAAGTTATCGCTTTTACAAGATATCGTAAAGACGACAACGACTGACGACGACAGACGACGACGGCCCTGAAAACAACATTTCCCCGCCCCCCTGGTTATAATTTTAATTATAATTTGTTTGCGACATGAAGTATGTTGTTACGATGTCAAGGCCATTGGTTACATGTATACAGAAACACAAGCGACAAAATTCTATTAAAAGTCTTGAGATAGACAGAGAGAAAAAGAGAAACAGAGGATGGATTTTTTTTTATATCCTTAACGGTTATTGTGTAATTTTTTTTAACATGTTAAACACGTTTTCATTATAAGTCCCAAAATCAAGATGACAAAGTTGAATATATCGACACAATGAAATTCTAAAAAAATAGTTAAGTACGGAAGTCAAAAGAAATCAGACGAAAGTACAAACATACACACACACATATATATATTCATATATATATATATATATATATATATATATATATATATATATATATATAAGTTAATCTAAAGGTTTACTGAATTAACATATGCTTGATTTTAATCAGTCTTACCTGATGCACGAAACTACGTAGTAGTAAAAATTTCTGACAAAATTCGATTCCTATATTTGTATATATATATTTATATATATATATATATATATATATATATATATATATATATATATATATATATGTAAAGGCCAATATTAGAATCTGGCCAAATTTAAAACTGGACCAGCCCAGATCAAAATTTTGATTTGGACCGGCCCAGATCAAAATTCTAATCTGGGCCAGACCAGTTTTAATATTTTAGTATTTATATCTGGGCCGGTCCAAATTAAAATCCTGTAGTGAACACTTCAGGATTTAAATCTGGTCTGGACTGATTTTAAACTGGGCTGGCCCAGATTGGAATTTTGATCTGGGCTGGTTAAGTTAACAATCCTGTGGTGGATTGATTTTAAACTGGTCCGGCCCAGATCAAAATTTTGATCTGGGCTAGTCAAGATTACAATCTTATGGTGGACTGATTTTAAACTGGCCCTAACCGTTCAGAATCCTAATCTGATCTTAGGCTAGCTTGATTTTTATCATCTTAAATCAGATAATGTAAACATTTATTCCAGATACACCATCTTGAAGGGCACAAAACATAATGAACAAGATAATTTAAAATATATTAGTGAGGAAAAGCTAACGAACAAATGTAATGAGTTTCTTTTGTTTCATCCATTCTTCAAGAATACAAGTTCACATTTGAACTTCACCTAAACCAAATACCATAATTAATCACAGATTGGAATATGTGTAAGTTCTGAGACAGCTACATTACTTACAATAATATCAAAATTTTCCACTTAAAGGGGCCCAATCGCCAAAAAAGCATGTTGAGTTAACACGAAAAATAGCTTCTTCCCTTTAAAATAAATATGTACCTCCCAACATATTACCCTGAATCTGTTTGCTTTCTCCTGTAAATGAATGTTAAAAACAGTGGACCGGGCACAATGAAAGGTATCAACATAAACACAGCGCGTGGGGCCGTGTGCATCGCTGAGCCAAAACACGTGTCAATCAGCAGATGCCCTGTGTTGCAACACTATTGTAATAACGTTCACTATTGTAATAATTATTACAGAAGTGTTTGCTAAGGCCCAGTTTTTGCCAACAACTATTGTAATAATGGTCACTATTGTAATAATTATTACAATAGTGGTAGCAAATGCAACCACTATTGTAATAATTTTTTATTACAATAGTGGTTGATGTTGCAGGCGGAAAATTTTCCTAGATTTGTCCAGATTCTTCCAAACTAATGATATTTCCGAAAAAAAACCACACAATTCATACTCTGTCTCCCCAAAAACGCATCAGTTTATATTTCATATGTTATTACCCAAGTTAACTTTATTACATTAGTGACCGTGTCGAGAAACCACTATTGTAATAACGGCCACTATTGTAATAAAAACTAGCGGCCACCTTTATTTCACCACTGAAGAAATAATTCTATCGCCGTTCATCTTGAAATGCCACCATTGTTTTAAATTTGAGTTCCATTCTAAAATGCTGCAGAATTGTAGTATTCCAAACTTTATAATCCACTCTTACATTATTAATTATAGCAATTACGAGTTTATTACAATAGTGACCGTTATTACAATAGTGACCGTGTCGAGCAACCACTATTGTAATAACGGTCACTATTGTAATAAAAAGCAGCCGATACTTTCATCTCACCACTGAAGAAATAATTTCCCCCGTATTTCATCTTGAAATGCCTCCATCTATTTATATTTGTGTTAAAGTGTAAAATGCTGGGGAATTATAGTTTTCCAAACGTTGTTATCCATCCGTACTTAATTAATTAAACTATAACGATATTTAGTACTATAGTGTACGTTATTACAAAAGTGACCGTGTCGAGCAACCACTATTGTAATAACGGTCACTAATGTAATAAAAAATAGCCGCCACTTTTATCTCACCACTGAAGAAATAATTTCCCTCACCCTTTATCTTGAAATGCCACCATCGTTCTATATGTCTGTTTAAGTGTAAATGCTGGGGAATTATAGTATTCCAAACGTTATTATCCATTCTCACGTCATTAGTTATACCTATAACGAAATTTATTTCAATAGTGAAAGTTATTACAATAGTGACCGTGTCGAGCAACCACTATTGTAATAACGGTCACTATTGTAATAAAAAAAATAGGCGCCACTTTTATCTCACCACTGAAGAAAATAATTTTTCCGAATTTAACGAATTTAACGAAATTCATAAAAGTTAAAGGTTAGGGATTCTTTATTATTCAGGATACATTTACAATCCTCTCATACGTGTTTATTTATGCCACAAACGACATTTATTACAACAGAAACAATTATTGCAGTTTTAAAGGCAAATTGTTCGTCCCACTTTTAATGTTAAAATTGAATTTCTGTATAATTGTGTGCTGGGATTTTCATTTTTAGCTCAGCTGACTGAAAGTCATCTGAGTTATAGCGATCACTCTTTGTCCGTCGTCCGTCTGTCCGTCTGTCCGTCCGTTAACCAGGCACAAATCGTAACCGCTGAACCTAGAACCTTGTATCTTGGGATTCTGAGAGGTCCATTAAAAATCTCCTTGGAAACCAGAAATTAGGTCTCTGTTACCCATATCCTTCGAGCTATGGGGCCCCAAAGTACCCCCCAGAAAAGTCAAAAATTTCATACAAAAACTTCAATATCTCATTAACTACTTGACTGATGGTCATGATTTTTGGCATACATATTGATCATGAGATGTTCCATCACTTCCTGCAGACTGGTGGCGCCACCTGTATTTTTCGATTATTTACAATATTTTTTCTCTATTTTTGAGACCTATAAAAATGTGAACATCTGTTAACAAGGCACAAATCGTAAAGCCTAGACCTAGAATCTTAATTCTTGATACACTGAGAGGTCCATAAAAAATCTCCTTGGAAACCAGAAATCAGGTCTCTGTTACCTATATCCTTTGAGCTATGGGGCCCCAAAGTACCCCCCAGAATAGTAAAAAATTTCATACAAAAACTTCAATATCTCAATAACTACAACACTGATGGTCATGATTTTTGGCATACATATTGATCATGAGATGTTCCATAAGTTCCTGCAGACTGGTGGCGCCACCTGTATTTTCGATTTTTTTTACAATTTTTTCCTCTATTTTTGAGACGTTTAAAGATGCTGTCATCTGTTAACGTGGCACACATCGTAACCGCTGGACCTAGAATCTTCATTCTCGACACACTGAGAAACCTATTAAAAGTCTCCGTGGAAACCATAAATTAGATCTCTGTTACCCATATCCTTCGAGCTATGGGGCCCCAAAGTACCCCCCAGAAAAGTAAAAAATTTCATACAAAAACTTCAATATCTCATTAACTACTTGACTGATGGTCATGATTTTTGCCATACGTATTGATCATGAGATGTTCCATCACTTCCTGCAGACTGGTGGCGCCACCTGAATTTTTCGATTTTTTACGAATTTAAAAATGTGAACAGCTGTTAACAGGGCACAAATCATAAAGACTGGACCTGGAATCTTCATTCTTGACACACTGAGAGGTCCATAAAAAGTCTGCATGGAAACCTGAAATAGATCTCTGTTACCCATATCCTTTGAGCTATGGGGGGCTCCCAATAACCCCCCAGAATAATGGAAAATTTGATAAAAACAAACTGCAACATCTCAATAACTACAACACTGATGGTCATGATTTTTGGCATACATATTGATCAAGAGGTGTTTCATCAGTACCTGCAGACTGGTGGTGCAACCTGTATTTTATCAAATTTTCACAATTTTTTTTTCTCTATTTTCGAGACCTTTCAGGATGTAGTTATCTGTCAACAGGGTACAAATCGTAAGGACTGGACCTAGAATCTTCATTCTTGACACACAGGGAGACCAATGAAAAGTCTCCATGGAAACCTGAAATTAGGTCTCTGTTACCCATATTCTTTAAGCTGTATGGCTCCAAATTACCCCCCAGAATAATGGAAAATTTGATATAAAAACTGCAGTATCTCAATAACTACAACACTGATGGTCATGATTTTCAGCATACATATTGATCATGACCTGTTCCATCAGTTTCTGCAGACTGGGTGCGCCACCTCTATTTTTTCAAATTTTTACGATTTTTTTTTCTCTTTTTTTTGATACCTTTAAAGATTTGGTTATCTGTCAACAGGGTACAAATCGCAACAACTGGACCTAGAATCTTCATTCTTGTCATGCAAGAAGGCCCATGAAAAGTGCCTGTGGAAACTTAAAATTAGGTCTCTGTAACCCATATCCTTCAAGCTATAGGACTCCGAAGTATCCCTCAGAATAATGGACAATTTGATACAAAAGCTGAAGTATCTGAACAACTAATGGGGAGATCACCATGATTCTTTGCATGGATATTGATGTTTATTAGTTTCTGCAGACTGGTGGAGCCACCTGTATTTTTGTACCCGCCAAAACGAAGTTTTGTGGATACTATGTTTTTGACCGGGTTCCTCCGCCGTTGCCGCGTTCGTTTCCAGAGAGCTCCTCTGGGACTTGATTTTATCAGCTTTCCAAGCTCATATCTCGGGAACCGTTTGACTGATCAGGAAATAAAATTTATACTAATGTAGCCCTTGGATAGCTCTATAACATACACAAAAAATGGTGGCGCCACCTGTAACCATGTTTGCACAGTGTCCATCTGTTCATCTGCCTTTGGTTAAAATCACTCATATCTCTGCAGTGAATTGACTAATTCACCTGAAATTCGGCATGCGTATACATCCTGGATAGCTTTCTTGATTTTATGACAGGTGGCGCCACCTACATTCTCATTCACGCTGATGACATCCAAGCTCATATTTCGGGAACCGTTTGACCGATCGGGCCAAAATTTTGCATGTATATAGATCTAACATAGCTCTTTATCATACGCTAAACTAGTGGCGCCACCTGCAACCATTTTTGCACAGCGTCTGTCTGTTGGTCTGCCGTGGCCTAAATCACTCATTTCTCTGTAGTGGTTTGACATAACTGCCTAAAATTTTGCAGGTTTATACATCCTGGATAGCTTTCTTGATTTTATGACAGGTGGCGCCACCTACATTCTAGTTAACGCTGCACACATCCAAGCTAATATCTCAGGAACCATTTGACCGATCGGGCCAAAATTTTGCATGTGTATAGATCTAACATAGCTCTTTATCATACACAAAACTGGTGGCACCACCTGCAACCATTTTTGCACAGCGTCTGTCTGTTTGTCTGCCGTGAAATAAAGTCACTCACATCTTGGCAGTGGTTTGACATATCTGCCTAAAATTTTGCAGTTTTATACATCCTGGATAACTTTCTTGATTTTATGACAGGTGGTGCCACCTTTATTCTAGTTTATGCTGCAGACATCCAAGCTCATATCTCGGGAACCGTTTGAACGATTGGGCCAAAATTTTGCATGTGTATAGATCTCACATAGGTCTTTATCATACACAAAACTGGAGGGGCCTCCTGCAACCATTTTTGCACTTTTTGCACAGCGTCTGTCTGTTGGTCTGCCGTGGCCTAAAATCACTCATTTCTCTGTAGTGGTTTGACATAACTGCCTAAAATTTTGCAGGTTTATACATCCTGGATAGCTTTCTTGATTTTATGACAGGTGGCGCCACCTACAGTCTAGTTAACGCTGCACACATCCAAGCTAATATCTCAGGAACCATTTGACCGATTGGGCCAAAATTGTGCTTGTGTTTAGATCTCACATAGGTCTTTATCATACACAAAACTGCAACCATTGTTGCACAGTGTCTGTCTGTTTGTCTGCCGTGGGCTAAAATCACTCATATCCATGTAGTGGTTTGACTTTTCTGCCTAAAATTTTGCATATGTATACAACTTGGACAGCTTTCTGGATTTTTGGTAGGTTGCACAACCTACATACACATTTAGGCTGCAGACATCCATGCTAATATGCAACATACCTCACTCTGTTTCCCCTTGCCACTCAATCCATGCCTCACTTCACTCTGATTTTGGCAGATACACGTAGTCACTTGTCGGCTACCCGTATTCTAGTTTTTAAAGTTTACACATTTTTTTCTCTATTTTTCAGATATATAAATACAGACTAAATCTTGGCCTGTTGGTTAATCTGTTTGATGCTTCAGTTGAATGGGTATCTACCATTCTGATGATAAAATTTCCTTTTGTGAATCTCTTCCCAGTCAGCTGAGCGTCATGACCCATGGGTCACTTGTTTATTTACCACGCTGAGCCAACTTTATCTCGCTATCTATATCAGTATAATAAATCACTGGATTAACGCAGTGTTATCTTATCCTTATTATTCATTAAAAGCGAGTAGTTAAAAAATTGCAGTTAATGGAAAGTACATTCGTTGTGAGTGAAATGCAATTCTAAAAGGTAATTAAATGTTTAACTAAAAATGTCCTGAGAACTTACTCACACGGCAGAAGTGAATGCGAGAAATGCGTATTATGTTGTAATATATTGTAACTGAATGTAAATATATTGTAAGTAATTAAGAAATCTTTTATCGAATCAGGGAATAAACGAAGTATCCAGCCAAACCTAATGGACTGAGGAGACTCAATAGATTCGCGTGATATCGGGAGATGACGGAGGAAAAATTAAACCCCCATCAGACATACAATATATAAATCTATCTCGCTGGGGAATTTCCGTGTCAGTTTCTGAAGTTAATGAGGACAGATGTTATGGCACCTGTAATTAGATTCTTAAGAGGATCGAATCCACTGCGACATGAAAAAAAGAGAGAAATGTGTAAGTCCTTAGCTGAGAAAATAGCTTGAGCAGTCGTAGAATTAAAACAAACTGAGTCAACCAAGAATATACAAAGGAAAAGTTGATCTGTGGAACAGATATAGTATCTCCCCTGCCTGTTGTGGATATACCTGGAAATAATTGTGGACACCTATATGAAATTTAAGATGGGTCAATGTCACCCACCAAGTTTACTGTGAGTTTGAAAACTGCATCAACATCATCCATATTCGAACATGACCTAGCCCTCATGAAGAAGGTAAATGCCTCAAATTTAGTGACTGTGCTTCATTTTTTTTTCGAATTATTGCGTAACATTTATTTAATCATTTTTTCCTCTGTGGCCTTGAAAAATGTTTCAAGGTCATCAATATTCGAACTCGAATTAGCCCTTGATTAGGCAAATCAGTGCTGCAAGTTTGGTGGCTGTAACTGAAACTCTTTGAGTTTTTGCGTTAAAATCATTTCAGCATTATCGCCGCTGTGACCTTGAAAAATGGGCCAAGGTCATCTATGTTCGAACTTGACTTAGCCATTGATTAGGTTCATCAAAGCTGTATATTTGGTGACTCTACCTGAAGATCTTTTCCAGTTATTGTGTTAACATCATTTTAGCATTATCGACACTGTGATCTTAAAATGTGTCAAGGTATCCATGTCTAAGCCCTTGATTAGATGCATCAATGCTGCATGTTTGGTGGCTGTACTTCATATTCTTTTTGAGATATCCGTTAACATCTTATCTGTGACGGCCGGACGGCACGACGAACGGACGCTACCCATTTCTATGGAGGTGGCAGGGGATAATAATAACCCAATCATAGGGGGCGTAGCCAAGTAGGCCCACAGGGCCACGCCCCAACCCCCGGTCCTCCCGTTGGTACTACCAGTTATCCCTGGATTTCACTTTGTCTAATCATAAATTCCTGTGTTTGCATGGCACTGATGTCAGTTCACATGCAGATACATTGAGCTACATCCTTAGGATGAAATATCAGAGTTTGCCAGGAGACATCCAAGAAAACTTTAACCCCATAACTTATAAGACGGCTGAGGTGTCTGTGAAACATATACGCATTGCAAATGCAGTAATGAATATATTATTTATCGATAACGCTACACAGCATATATATTAAAAAAATATTTTTTTATTTATTTATCTTGCACA
This sequence comes from Sipunculus nudus, assembly GCA_026874595.1. NCBI lineage: Eukaryota > Metazoa > Annelida > Sipuncula > Golfingiida > Sipunculidae > Sipunculus > Sipunculus nudus. Next base: position 56,315,327 of record CM049321.1, read on the forward strand.
ATAGTTCTTATTTTAATAAAATATTAGTATATATATATATTTATATATATATGTTATGGTACAAATGGCAATCTGGTACGTTAGTACAGATTGCGATTGGGATTTGTACCAGTAAAAGTCCCTAATTGCGATCTGAACTGGTACAATTGCCAAGCATACCAGATTGCCATTTGTACCATGATATATATATATATATATATATATATATATATATATATATATATATACCACCACATACCTCAAACGCAGTTGAACAAAACAAGGTTGAAACCAACCTGGCGTCAATTTCACATTTACATTTTAACTATGTCTGCAATACGGGAGTGAGAAAGTAACAAATAAAAGTAATTTCTTGTAATATAAATATAATATAAATATAATCATATAATAATTGTTAGGATAAATAAAGACGTACCTGTGTTCACATAGTGACATTCTCAATGACATTAGATACAACTTGAGTACACTGGATGTTTTGATGATTATATACATACTAGTTTTAAGCAACATATGTTGGTCATTTAAAATCAACCGCGCATTTATCAGCAGCTTGCTTCACAGTATCACGTGATCTCATCAAGCACTGGACCCTTGTCAACCATGAAAACACTTTTTTTTCCAGGTGTTTATATCGAGCCGCTAATAAACACCCGGGTGTTTTTACTGCTCATGTTTTAGGGGCTGATGAATTAAGGAATAAATAGAAGGCATTATAAGACCTATTATACCTCGAATCCCCGATAAATTATTTAACATCAAATATATATGGTCAAAATCAGTATTGACCCCTGACAATAATGCTTGAAATACGTGTATGTATACTAAATATTTTTTTTTAAAGTTCTTTTACACAAATTTGATTTACACAAACTATTACAATGTATTGAGATTTATTTTGACAGAATTATACCACTTTAAAGGGACCTTTAAACATGTTGGTAAAAGCACGTCTTGTGTCTATCAGTAGACACCAGTGTTTTCTGCATAAAAACAGACGTTCTTAACACGTGGGTATTCAAATACAACACTGGTGTATTGAACAACACATTAGACGTGTCTCCATTTTTACAGTGTACTGTGTACGGGATTCGCTATGACCATTATTGTGTTATATGTTTAATTACGTTTTTGTTTAATTATTTATACCTTTAAAAGGGCACGGTAGGTGGCGTCACCTGTCTTGTTGATGAGAAAACTCTCCAAAATAGATGTACATGCCAATGCAGACCAACACATTGAACTACTCCTGAGATATGAGCAATTTACACCTAAAGCATATGTATGGATGGACGCCACACGAAAACAATTGCAGATGGCGCCACCAGTATTGAATATAAGATGCAGGAATCCCAGGTCAATGAACATGAACAATTCATTCCTATCTAGCCATTATTTTTTTTTACTTTTAAGGCTTTACTTATTTAATAAAAAGTTTTCGGACGAAGAAATGAAAAGTGGTGGGGAGGAGGAGGGAAAATAAAAATAAATATAATTCAAAATTTTAAAAATGAAAAGCGTCATTTTTTCCATATAAATTTTACAAAAGATGAAATAAATATAGAGGAACTTTTGCTCTTCTTCAATATCAAGTGAACTAAAGTATTTTCTGTATCTGCAGAATATGCTCAATACTTTCTTGAAGGTCTGGTAAAAAACAACTTTTGTAAAAAAAATCATGATTTTTCTACTTTTTAAATAAACTTTTAACAATTTAAATTAACAAATAATAAATTTCCACTAAATTAACATTTTTGACAAACCAATCAGTGCAGTTTTCTTACTAAAACAGCTGGAAAGTTTAAAATGGCCTGTACAGGAGACTAGTTGCAAAATTAACTATTAATTATGAAGTTTATTATATGGTCAGTGGAAATACAAAGCTTACAACAAATAAAGGAAAGTTCAGGCAAATGAAAATAGCCATGAAATATGCAATTCAAACACAACGCACTTTTAAGCAATATCAGGTTCATCAGGGTCACCCAGTCAGAAAATAAGCAAAGTCCTTTTTATTTAAAATATCACTGAAATCAGCTTTAAGATAGGATCTATCTGTTGTCAATCTTTGAAAAAAAAAAACCTCAGAAACATAAATTACTACATAAGAAATCTGGTAAAAATATAATCATCAGAAATTTAATCAAATATATCAAATGAGGTAAAACTTGACCCCTCAGAAATGTAAACATTTGCAAGGTGGGAACAAATTAGCTAATATGAACAAATATATCTGACGTAAGTATATATTGATGAACATCATTTCAGAATGTTTTGCAACAAGGTTCGTACATCTGTCACTTGATAAACGCTTCGGAGCCTTTAATATAGCGGTATAACGTGGTAGCGGTTTATAACGCGGTATTTACCACCCTGTAAACAACACACAGGTGCTCAGTGCTATTTTTAGCATTTCCATCGCGCGAGTATTTGATTGAGAGTTAAGAGATTATTTGCATATGACGACCTGTCAGGGCTTCAACGCGATTGGCGGAAAGAGATCCCGCCCACGACTACACGCATGCGCGTTAAGTTTCATTCATGTGATTTTGTGAAATTGTCCGTGTGCAAAAATTCCTGTGCTCTCAAATGCGATGCTACAAGCATGAACGATCGGTAATCCAAATTATCGACAGTAGCTGATTTCATCCAGAATTTCCATAATCACAACCTCGTAGTCACATATTCGCAGCTATTTTTACGAAGAGATTTAAATAAGTCGACTTTTTTCCGCTTTCGGCCTAATGATTCCTTGTCTACAGAGGATTTTCCACGCGATGTCAAGAATGTCACAATAGTTCGATCGTGACCCTGCGTTGAGGTGGCATCCGAAACTGAGCTCGGCAGAATCATTCAAAAGCCAGACTTTTTCGGACACCTCGTGGGAAATATTAAAATCCCTGCTGATATAATATATTACAGTCAGCACCTTTAATGTTTTCGAACGTAAGCGGTCCATCATTACAAGAAGAACATTAAACTGAAATCAGGTATGACCGTGATGAAACGTGAAAGTATGAAGGAGAACATTTGAACGGTTTGACTTGAGGAACATCTCCGACGAAAATCTTTTTATCTCCGCAGATCCTCGGATTTAAGATGATCATGAGAAAGACAAGGGAAATGTTTCACTAACCATGGGCACGGCAAATGCGGTGACTTAAAAAAGGACCGACTCTGTCGTGTGGGTCGCATTTTGTAGGAGGTGACCGCGTTTTGGGGATTTACATTTGTAGGGGATTTATATCACGACTCATGGACACATTTTATAACGGCGGCAAAAAAATAACGACAGGGACACTGCTATATTTATTATTCAAATTGTCACAACTTAGGGTCGGCGGGTCTAAGAAACGAAAAATTAAATAAGTATCGCCTAATGCTTGCAGTACTGCAAAGTGGCATTGATGGGATATTAAACGGCACGAAAACAAGAAAAGGACAGAAGATGGCGCCAATAATCTTCCGCAGAAGACAACACTATCCTAAATCTTCGGTCAGCTTGATTTTTGGACCATTCCATGCATTACGTATCGAGATATTTAAGATTTTATGTGATTGTCGCCATATATTGCAATACTCAAGGTCAAAGCCACTCTCATAGGAAAGGTCATGACCCGATTTTAAATATACAATATCCCATAGCCCATATCTATGTATATATTTAATATAATAGAAATCTGTCAATTTGTTTTTGACTTATAATCCTTACAGTACTGTCAAGTGGCATTGATAGGGATATTATACGGCACGAAAACAAGAAAAGGATAATAGGTGGCGCCACAGGTTTCCGGTATATGACACTATCCAAAATCTTCGGTCAACTTGATTATTGGAGCAATCCATGCAAGATGTCTTGAGATATTTAAGCATGAGTGTAATTTTCCCAGAAAAATTGACCTGTTCAAGATCAAGGTCACTCTCCTAGTAAATGTCATGACCCCATTTTAAATAGGCTCCGTCTTTTCAGCCATATCTATGCACATGTTAAGTTTGGTAAAGATCCGGGAAATATTTTATCTCGCTTGAGAGAAATCTCTGCGGCGGCGGCGAAGGCGGAGGCGGCGCGACCGTGCCTAAGCCAAAGTATCCCCACTTTGTCTGGGGATACAATAATATGAAACATGTTCCCTGTTTTACCCTTCTTTATGAGGCGTACAAACATGTAAATATGTGTTTGAATAGTCTAGTTTTCTTGACGACGTATACAACGTCATGAACGACATTATATAGCGGAAGACATACATTTCTAGTTAATTGGTTCAGGTTAAAGGCGTTGCTATTCTCAAAATGTATTAATTTACATTAAATAACCCTTATATTTGCTTCATTATATATCTGTTAATTATAATTATGGTATAATTTCTAATTCAAGCTTCTAAATTCAATCGTTAATTCAACCTTTTAAAAATACCCCATAAAAACACCGTTACCAGTCTTATGACATATACAATCAGCTCTGTACATATGTAAATTATATTGATGACCCGACATTTTCCAATCCCAGCCCTTGTCCATGTCAAAGGCTGTCCCACGCAGGGGCCGCATTTTGTACCGAGCGAGCCGTGACATGACGTCATAATATGGGTGACCAAGGTATTCATGCAGTTGGGGCAAATTTTATGAGTGGAGCAATGCGTCTCTCTCTCTCTCTCTCTCTCTCTCTCTCTCTCTCTATATATATATATATATATATATATATATATATATATATATAAATATATAAATTCTATAGACTAACTAATTTTTTAATCCGAGCTTTCAAGGCGCACAGGATTCTTCATTACGTGCTGAGAGGGAACAGGTAGAGAGGTGTTTTTACATATCAGAGTAATAATGTATGGAGTCCATGGTGCAAGAAATATTTTGCACAAATATGAAATATAAGTGGAATTCCAAGATATACGATAAGGAAAAATTATTTCTTCAGTTTTAGATGAAAGTGGCGGCTATTTTTTATTACAAAAGTGACCGTTATTACAATAGTGGTTGCTCGAAACGGTCACTATTGTAATAACGTTCACTATTGTAATAAATTTCGTTATAGGTATAATTAATCAAGCAAGGATGGATTACAACGTTTGGAATACTATAATTCTGCAGCATTTTAGTATTGAGCTCAAATTTAAAACAATGGTGGCATTTCAAGATGAACGACGATAGAATTATTTCTTCAGTGGTGAAATAAAGGTGGCCGCTTGTTTTTATTACAATAGTGACCGTTATTACAATAGTGGTTTCTCGACACGGTCACTAATGTAATAAAGTTCACTAGTGTAATAACGTATGAAGTACCAATTGTTGCGTTTTTGGGGAGACAGAGTATGTATTGTGTGTTTTTTTTCCGAAAAGTCATTTGTTTGGAAGAATCTCGACAAATCTAGGAAAATTTTCCACCTGCAACATCAACCACTATTGTAATAAAAATTTATTACAATAGTGGTTGTAATAATTATTACAATACTGACCGATATTACAATAGTGGTTGGCAAAAACTGGGCCTTAGCAACCACTATTGTAATAATTTTTACAATAGTGAACGTTATTACAATAGTGGTTGCAACAGCCTTGTCTGACTTAGCCAAAAATGTAATAAATGTTTCTGCTGACTGAAACACAGCGTGTTGCCCCTCTTAATCGGACTCCAGTCACGCGGCCCTGTTATGGTAAACAGACTGTGTTTACCAACACGCAGAGCCATAAAATGGTGTTAAACAGCCGTATGCGAGGAAATGAGACCGTGTGCTTGTATGGCTTTGGTGGGGAAACATTTGTATACAGGCAAAACTGAACTGATAGTGTGAAAGAATAGCCATAATTAAGCTCCTGATTATGTCCCTTTAACTGAGATAATTTTCTGTTCTGAATATCAAAATTACATGTGTAATATTAAATATATACATGCATAATTAAATACCAGCTTTACTCATTTATTATAAGTGAACAAAAATTAATTTATCAGTCTTGAAACTCATTTGGGTGAGCAGCATGACATTGTGCCCTTAGATGGGGCTAGGGAGAGGTTTGTGATACCATTACTCACAGCTGAGAAAATGATATGATTGCTGTCATTTGGCAGTCTCAAATTCTTTCAATTGATTAAAGGCCGGCTAGGTAAATATAGTGTAATTGAAGCCAGCCTAGGAGTAGATTAGGATTCTGATCTGGGCTGGTCCAGTTTAAAATCCGTCCACCACAGGATTGTTAACCTGACCGGTCCAGATCAATATTCTAATCTCGGGTGGCCAAGTCTAAAATCAGTTCAGACCAGATTTAAATCCTGAAGTCTTCACCGCAGGATTTTTATCTGGACCGACCCAGATCAAAATTTTAATCTGGGCTGGCCCAGTTTAAAACTGGTCTGGCCCAGATTAGAATTTTGATCTGGGCTCGTCCAAATCAACATTTTGATCTGGGCTGGCCCAGTTTTAAATTGGACCAGATTCTAATCTGGGCCTCGACATATATAAACATGTGTGTATATATATATATATATATATATATAGAGAGAGAGAGAGAGAGAGAGAGAGAGAGACAGAGAGACAGAGAGAGAGAGGGAGACAGACAGACTGAGAGAAATAAGAATAGCCAAGGTGGTTCATTGTAAGGGGAAATGGAACATGAACACACAGAAAAGTCGGTTAACTGCCGATGGGTATCGAACCAATGATCTTCCGAATGACCTTCACTGGTTCCTTTAAAAGTGTGCAAATACACATAGGGATCGGGGAACTGTTGTACCTAAGTGGATAGAACAGATGACTGGTAATTAGAAGGTCATGGGTTCGAGTCCCATAGGCAGTGGACCGACCTTTCTGTGTGTTCATATTTTATTTGCTATATGAAGTACATCTAAAATGACAAAAGCATATAATCCATTTTTTATATAATATCAAAGGTTGCTTCGCCACATGTTTGGTGCTAGCGATTATCGACTTACCAGTCTAGGGGCGATGCAGACGATAAAAGTGACGTTAATGGCCGTCATGAGGCGGGAGAATTCACGGCTGATTCCGGACACCAGGTCCTTCTGTCGTAGATATTCCTCCCTGCTTTTAGGACAACTGATTTCCATCCTATGCTCGAGCTCGCGTATTGATCGAGTCACTGATATGTTACAGAAGAGCATAACCCAGACCAGTAAAAATCCTTGAGCAAAAATCCATGATTTAAATACTTTAGAATACACCGTTTGATTCCCTTCATGTTCGTAACAGAATATGTTATATCTCGGCTGGGTGAGGTGGATTTCGGAAAATACTGCTGATAAGATATCCAACGTACCGATGAATAAAGAATATAAAAATAATACACCAAGGGTGATATAAAAATGTCGTAAGGAGCAGTGCTTTTCATAGAAGAATGGCTTTCCTATTGAAATATATCGTTCGATTCCCATCAGAACAACAATACATTCAGAGTAATTTGCTAGCGTCGTGAGAATGAATTTGTTAATATAGCACGTCGGCGCTCCACCGAGCCAACTTCCGGCATAGCAGGAAAGAAGACGCAGCGGGTAACCCAGCAACCCTGTAAGAAGATCGGCCACGGCGAGCGATAATACAAGAAGATTTGGCACATTTTTATATTGGCTCTGTCGCCAGCTTGTGGCAACAAAATACACCACGAAGCTGTTGCACACGACCATACACAGAAAAGATATTGTCCCCACTATCATCTCAAGTAAACCAAGGTTGACATCAAGGTCAAGGTCACTGTCTGTAGGGGAGACGCTGACATTGCTCATCTCGGAAGAGAAGTCATTCCTCAACAAATAATATCTCTATATTAATATATTTAATATTTATATATAACAACCTTAATTTCTCTTGATATAGTTGGATTGTGGACGTAAATATGTTGAATTATTCAATGGATCGGTCGTTCGAACTTGGTAAAGCGCAATTTACGCCTTAAAAAGCGTTCCAGGGTAAAATGGAATTCTCCCAACGTTTTATTATTCTTTCTGCAGAAATTATATGTCGAGTCTCGTCTATCTTCTACTGCGTTTTTGCTTTTGACAGAAAGAACTTCTTGTCAACGTATCTTCTTTGTTGCTCTTTCATTCTCGAATGAAGCTCCATCTGAAAAGAATATTAAAAATCTTGATTTAAATTATTTAAACATTATATACGTTTAATACATACCTATACCTATATATATATATATATATATATATATATATATATATATATATATATATATATATATATATATTAATTTGTGTGTAAAAATAGCCATGCTGGTTCATTTTTTAAACATGGAAAGGATATACACAGAAAAGTCGGTTCACTGCCGATTGGGCTCGAACACACGATCTTCCGAATACCGGTGCGGATTCCAAGTGGTTAAGGCACTCTCTCTCTCTCTCTCTCTCGCTCTATCTCTCTCACGCTCTATCTCTCTCTCTCTCTCTCTCTCTCTCTCTCTCTCTATATATATATATATATATATATATATATATATATATATATACAAATATATACACCTTTACAGATATATATATATATATCATAATCCATCATTAATTTCTCCAAATCTTTAAGTCATATAATGTCAACCGTAAGTGGAGGATACCGTTGCCAGTAACGACAGCTCAGCAGCCAGCAGGATTTAAGTCCTGAAGCGGAGGTACTTAGTCAAAAGCTAATATCTCAGGTAATCCCAGTCTGCTGATGGGCCGGCGGTGCTGTCGAGTAGTCTCAGGCTGGATGGTGCTCTAATTACCATAGTTCCTACAAAGTGAACCATGAACGCCATGACAACACTTTCCCTCTCAGTAATTTGCCCAGGTTGGATTTAATTAATTCCGGTCCAAATCCAGATCAGGATGCGCTGGGGTGGGCTCGATGGGTTTATTACATGTGATATCGAACTTTGTCCTTAAAGGGGCCTATTCCGATGTCTTAAGTCTATTGACTAAAAATAATCCCTTGAACCGTTAGTAAAAATAGACCAGGAAACGCCGATCCCACAATGCACAGATTGTATGTTTTGTTAAAATTCAAGTGTCAATATCCGAGGGTCCGCCAAAATTATCCAAACACTTTTTCCTGGTGGCTTAATTTTACAACTGGCTTTTTGCAATTGGTGATCTTTCAGCTTCCCTTTATTTTCAAACATCCACCTTTAGTTGCATTTATTTTTATGTTTATCAATATAAGCGCATGTACAACGCTTTTTTACTAACAGCGTGTAGATAATCAGACTGATACATCCGTCAAAGAGACGTTGGGCCAAAAAAAATAAATAAAAGGTATGACCGCCCGCGTCAATTTTAACCCCGCATCAAAAATTTTAATTTTTATTTTCATCTTTCAAGAAGATAGAATAATATTATTTTGATAAGATTTCCTTTGTTATTAAGTGTTTTAACCTGTTTAAGAAAATATTCTGTTATTTTCATGCTTTACCCTGATCATATGATATTTTCATGGAAACATAGAAAAAAAGGTTTAAAAATAAAATCGCCTGAGAACCAAACCGTCTTTTGGCATAAGGAAGGTGGATAGTTGACTCTAAAACTAGTAAATTGCTGTCTAGAATCCACCATTCAGACTGCTCATCCCTGTGTAACTGTACATTTATTAATAATTACGTGTATTATTTTTTCCAGATGTGTTTATAAATCTTGTCATTTAAGTATGGCTTCCATAATCTATATTTGAAACAATGAGCAAGAAAATAGGCATTTAGGTTAAATATTATTTTTAATATCAGTTTTTTTTTTACATTTTTTCCCCGTTTAATCTGAATTAAATAACGGTGCAATACTTTCAGCCTACATTATAATTAAAATGAGGAAATTAAAAATTGATTTCACTAAAAGGTCCAAGGAATGGAAGCCTACGCCATCAGGAAGGTTGCTATTGTGAGATAATCCTAAAACCGAGTATGCATTCATTAAATCGGCTCATATATTCCCAGATTCATTTGTTCATTAGTGACCGCACATTTAAATATTCCTTGATGACGTTACTGACCCCGGGTCCTGTGCCGGATCGACACAAAAATCTTATCGATTGGGCCATCTCCGAAATGCTCTGAAAATTTCATGTGATTCCGTTCATGTTTGTGTGAGTTATGTAGTACTTGTACAAACACACAAACACATTCACACAAACACACACGAACGGGGATGAAAACATTACCTTCTGGAGGAAACGAAAAGGGGAATGTTTGAAAAAACCAGAATGATTAACGTTTTTTATCGCTGTTGGGAATGGTATTGTCTTCCAGATCCCCTGCTAATTCTTATCCATTATTGAACTCCTCCTGACAAATAAGATCCACCGGTGCACGTGGGCACCTGCTGAGAGAACCAGAGCTGATGACGATCTCATTAGAAAGAGGGAGATTCCGCTTGGTTTCGATATCCGCCTCCCGTCAAAATGTCGTCTGCACACTGGAAATGAATTTCTCCATCAGACAATGCAGTTGTGCCAGTAATCAGAAACATATCCACTCAGGATCGTAAATGCTTAGACCGAAACAAAGCAGAGTATTTTAAGCACTGATTCTGGATTGTTGAATATAAACTTTATTTAGTTTACATGGATTGAATTACGGGCCTAAAGGAGATTATTCCGCTATCTGACCACTTAAATTATTCCCTTGAACCTTTTTCTAAAACCAGTTGAGAAAACGCCTATGCCACCGCACATAAGCTGTTCCTTTTGTTTATACCCACGTGTCTATAACATGTGAGGGGTCTGCTAAAGTAATCAAAACACATTCACCAAGGACGTCTGGCAGCAATTCAGACCAACCAGAGTTTTGCAAAGGATGTTTTGCGACCAGCGATCTTTCCACCTCCGCATACATGCAATCAAACACCTTATATTACGTGTTTTTTTCTGATGGTCATCATTGGCGAATATACCGTCTTACATAAACAGCTTATTAATAAACGTCCGTCACAGTTTTCCGAATAGGAATTGCCTACACTTCATTCTTTTGTACGTAGGGTAAGCCATCAATCACACACATTCAACAGAAAATATAAGTGAATAGCTGGCTTTCACTAATGCGTGGCATTCTCCATGGTTTTGGTGGCCTCAGAGGGTTTGTTCAGTATCTTAAGGTGTGTAGAAAACCGGAGAAAACCACGGACATTTAAGGGACCACTACAACCCACTCTATAGTAATATCTAATAGTTGTTATATGATTACAAAGTTCGTAGCGGCAGGGGTCACATAATATTTATTGAGCTAGCGATGACAGGCCACAGTGATTAAAAGCCAGGGGATCGTAAGTTTGAATCTCAGCGGAGATGGGTCGAGTTTTTTGTCACCAGCTTAAAGGAAACCCTGTGCCCCACGCTCGTGCTTCCATCACACACGAGCGCCTCTTTCGGGGGTTTGTCGATGCCATGACCCAGCGGTTGAGTTAATAACCTTCGAGGACTCGCAGGTGTGAAAATTGAGCTTGTTGACCCTAGGACACTGATGTATTTTTTACTTGTTCGAACCGAAATTCTGCAGATATACATAGCACTTAGTTAAACCTGTATGAAAAACATGTAGACGGTTAGCTCCCCCCCCAAAAAAAAACATGAAAAATCTGCATTTTAATGAGTGCAAGCCTCCACCTTTCACTTATTCGGTCCATATTTACAGGATCATCCATGTATAAGTGACTTTACATATGTGAATATTCCTTGATGACGTTCCTGGATTTGGATCACGTGCCGGATCCACTTCCAAATCTTATCGATTCCTCGTAGGCTATGTCCCGATATGCCCTAAAAGTTTCATGAAATTCCATTCATGATTGCATGAGTTGTTGTGAGCACACACAAGCACAAGAAGGGGAATAATCGGATACCAAAGCGGACACAAAGATATCATTTACCGATTTGATTGGTACAGCAATCACATTATAGAAGGCGTATCGACCCATAGCCATCCGGGACGAAAGCCGATATGGATAAAAAAGGGCAATGTGAGAGCAAAATAACAATGTCATGATATTTTCAATTAACCATCACGCATATGATCACCTATTTGTACAGTTTTCGATAATTTAGCAGTGACTTGCAAAATATATTGCTATAATAATGATGTCAAATTACAACGTCGCATTGCTGTAATGAATAGCGTCATATTGAACCTCTGGCATTACGACCAGTAGTAGGCCTACCAGCCCAATTATCCGATTGCCTACTGAGTCGGATTGTCACGGCTATTAAATGAACTGATGCTGTCAACAATTACATAAAAAAATATAACGTTGAACTCAGCTCTAGCAACCAATGCACTCAAGCGGTCTGATACAGGCACATGTCCTCCTCATATAACCCTTATTAAAGAGCTGTGATACGGCCCAGACATCTGACATGGTATCGCGTGGACAGGGCTACCAGTAGCCGGTTGATTACATACATATCTGGTTAATTAATTTAGATATCCTGCCGTCCATCATTAGAGAAGATCTTGTTTGATCAGCGGAAGAATAGATTATAATATACCCTGATTATATATCAACAGTATTAGCTCCACATGGCTGACGCTGTTGGTGTGTACGTAATTGGGAAACAGAACACTGAAGCAAACTGACCCTTTTGCTGCAGTTCCAGTACAAGAAGAAGTAATTACATTACAACATGAAGAAATTGGATGTGTTTAATCAAGATACATTATTAAAGGTAGACAGGAAGATCTTTGGTGAGGGCATTTTTAATTGTGACTGTGGAGTTACTTTTTATTATTGTAAAAAGACAGCAGGGGCGGCTCCAGAAGGAACCCCCTCCCCTTGAGCAATAACATCTCTTATATTTTATCTTTTTCTTTTCCCAGTTATTCGCTATTTATTTTCATTTTTTATATCTTTTTTTCTTAGCAATCAAATTATAAATATATCCACAGTTATATGCATTCTAATTCATTAGTTAAGGATATTAACGAATAGCCCTGCATGTAATTATATTTTTCTATACTGAGGGAGGGAGTCTTTCCGTATCTCACGGCTCCTCGGCTAATACTCGAACTCACTATTAGTGCTCTGATGAGTCTAGGGCGCTGTCTGGATTACAGAAGCCGGTAAAATGTCTAACATGCAATTTGAACATATCAGTTTTATTACCATAAGAATTACAATAAAACGATGCTAATTTGCAAGTTTTGAACGTAGATACGCATTTTCACCATTTAGATATCAACATTTTACATTTTTTTATGAAGGGTGCCTCAAAATGTCCTCTTTACATTGCATATTTAAAATAATCTCAATATGGGAGGGTGAGCATACCCTTCACCGTGGATCTGCAATTAACTTTCCAAATGAACTTGATTTTAGCTTTATTCATGTACATGAAATGAAGTAAAAAATATTTATATTTTTCATAGACTGAAAATACATTGCGTATAAATTCATTATTAATATATATATATATATATATATATGCATATATCGGAAATATATTATATTGCTTATGTATATATTGCTTAATATCCATCAACCGCTAACCCAGATTTAGTGTCCCCCTTGATCTCGAACCGCTGGATCCGCCACTGGACAGCAAAACAACATGTTAGTGGCATAGCCTACTGATGGGTAAATCTATATGGTAAGAATCGCATTACAATTGTAAACTATAAGTTAGGTATTCACCTACCGTTTATGTAGAACGTATGTGATTTTCTTATAACGTCTCTTTGATGGAGGTATGAGCTAGTTTATTCCTCAGATAAAACGGTGCAAGCGCCAATGTTAACAGACAGAAAAATCATGAAATCTAAAGTTTTTGATTACATATATAAGTTTCAAGGTCACTTGTTACTTCACGCCCTTTGCAGAGCTCTTATTGGTCTGATTCGTCTCCTCACTTCTATGTTGAATGTGTTTGGATTATTATGGCGGGTCACCCACGTGTTAAAAACACGTGAATGTAAACAAAACAACCAACCTCTGCTCGCTGGGGCAGCGTGTGCGGCCTTTTTATGAAAGTTCCACGAGATTTTTGTAGGTTAATAGCAGATTCAGAAAAGCCCCTGAAAGGATTTAAAGATTTTCTATATATAAGTCAAGAAATAAGCTAGAATCCATAACTTGTATGTAATTCATTATATTAATCATCTTAGGATGTACTATTTTTAGTACTGATACGAACACACTGATAAATTAGGGCACTATACCAGAAGCCCGAGAAACAGCTCTCACAAGAATTAAAATGAATATAATCAGTAATTAGTATTTGCTAATTAGCACGCCATGCACTGGTGGTGGGAATAGGTGAAACACATAAGTAAATTCTTTCACGTTACATGTTATTATAATATTTTCATCTTAATGTACGCTGTTATAGTGATAATGTTTTCCATGTCTTATTTTTAATTTTTAATGGTGGCCTATGTAATAATCTGATATCTTTAAATCATCAGTCATAAATGTACTCGATCACCCTAAAAACGTGTGAAAATACAATTGAAATATCATATATGTAATCTTCTTGAGTGTACTGGTGTCAAAATCAATTTTTAGTATTTCATGTTTGAATTGTATTTGGACCTCATTGGAAACAAGCACGTGCATTATGAGCTATCCTGTTGAAATATATTGTAATAAATAAATAAATATGTTATATAAATAATAAATATGTTATATAAATAATAAAAATATGTTATATTTACATACAACGAAATTATGCAATATTTGGAGATGTGGTAGCTTTGATATTTAAGGTCAAAACACATTGACTTGGCCTGCGCGTTTGCGGCAAGAGGACTACAGAGCTGCACAAAATCGCTGTTCGACTAGTTTCGGCGATTGCAAATAAAAAGCAAATTTTGCCACAGACCGCGTGGGGAATTTAGGAATATATACTTCTTGTCTACTGAAAATATAGTAAAATGTATTTAAAGTACACTTTTTTTATATATCGTTTAATGTGTATGTAAATATATCATTTAGATCATTATATATATATATATATATATATATATATATAAATATATATATGCATATATATGTGTTGTCATATAATTAATTTTATATGTAATCATAAATGTATACATATATTAACAGAGATGCATGTTGTTTCATATTTTTTAAAATACTGCTCATCAAACATTAAAATGGCTATTTTATTGGAATCGTCGCTTGGGCAGTGTGTTTCGAGACAGACGAGAACCAGACGCGTGAAAGCCTCATGCCCCCAGCCCCCGTGTAATTTGTCTTCACTATACATTGGCTACAATGCATGACGCATTATTCGACCTAGCCATGTATTAGATGCAAATAGTATCGTTCACTCTTACTTGACACAAGCGGCAAAGGGTGGTTTAGTGAAAGTTTACCTCACAGATGGTTGAACAGAACTGTTCAAATAGTTTTGGTACATATTTCTTGTGTAGCATGAAGACACCATTCGACCCTACATATTACCAGATGCTTAAGCGCCATCGGATCAAAATTACAGCCGAATGAATGGTATGAATGAAATGATGTGCACGTATTGTGAATAAAATGAGATATTGCTTTTCTCCACATGAGCTCTTGATATCATCAGCTGATATCATCAGCCAGTAGGAATCTGGCATGGTTGTAACACCGCGGTGTATGATTTTAAGAAAATGAGGGTCTATCCTCGAAACTTGCAGGTAATTTGCAGGGAAGTGGTTCATTTGCATAAATTCCCCACCTAATTTGTATAGAAATCCTACTGGGTTTGTCCACTGACTAGTGAAGTAGACTCTCACCGGAATACGTTGTACTGTAAGACATCAGGACTACTATCCGTCAGCTATCAGTGTTTGGACTGGCCCATTAATAGGCCACCCCTATTGTAAAGTAGGCTGGCCTTCAGCCGGAAATATTCAGGCCTCACCAATCTTTTGCGTGCACTTGAATGATGCAGACGTGGTTCAGCACTAGGTTTAGTCATTTAGACGTGTTAAGGGGCCAAAGGGTAATCGTCATAAGGCGAATAGCCTGCCGCGACCCTTCTAGCTCCCTGTTTATCACGTGTAACTATCAGACTGGCAGTATAATGTTATGGACAGATCTTTCGGTAATTTTGGTAAATTTAACCTTAACTTCTGTGTCGTTTTCTATTATCTGTGGTAAAAAATCCTACAGTACCGCTTGTGTCAAGCAAGCGGTACTCTTTGCACCTAGCCGTGAATGCACGACTAAGCAGGCATTTTTAGACGGGCCGAGTGCCCTGTCAGCATGGGGGCAGCCATATTGGGCTGCAGTGACCGCCGGGAGTGTAATGAATATCAGCTTCATTCACTCATCGTCAGTCAGGTTGTACGACTGTAATGTCATTTAAACGTAGAGCAAAGTTGGTGGGGCTCAATGTACATTTAGTTGATGCAACAGTAACAGGCAAGAGCGATGCAAAAGTATAATAAAGTGATTTGTATTGCAAAATGTATCATCAAAACCAGATTCTATTGCTGACAAGACTTTCAGATTAAAATCCTTGCCAGGATATTTTTTTGTGTCTGAAGGCCTTGCTTCTTAGTTTTGCAGACTTGATTATGTTAATAGTAAAGCACCTATGCCAGTTAATTACATGGCTGCTAAGAGTAACAATTAAATCCATCATGTGTATACTCCAAATTCGTGCAGGCTGGATAAGAAAATACAACTTATAAACTGATTGTGCTGAACTTACACACAGAGACCTAATAATTTAAACACGAGGGGAAACACAGTTTTAAGTCACATGACACCTTGAAATACCTTGTTGGAATCGTGGACATATCAGGTTCACTTCAAAAACAGATAGAGAAAGTGCCAGTGATAATTTCATTGCTGATAATTCGGAATTTTTGTTCATTTTTTTAAGCTGAATGATTAAAATTTGACGATTATGGCTCACCACTGACGACCCACATATTCAGAGGATGGTTAATCTATACAATACATGTTTACAAAAAGCCATGATCAGCTGACTGAAACTGAGTCTACTGCTTATAAGGATTATCAGTGTGATCACTCTCACTGGACATGCAATCAGTCGACTAAGTGAAGTAAATATCGGCTGGCATTCTGTGTCATCTTTTAAGAATGCCAACCGAAATTTTTTTTTTAGCTGGCGGTGGACTTTTCAAAGAAAGGCCAGTATTGGTATATGTAATTCAAATGATTGCTGGGATATTCAAGGAATACATACCAGTTGCAAAATATGAAATAAATATTTTAGAAAAACTCATGTGTTCTCATGTTTTATTCAGTTTTTTAGCTCAGCTGACTATAAGTCATCTGAGCTATAGCGATCACTCTTTGTCCGTCGTCCGTCCGGCCATCCGGCCGTCTGTCCGTTAACAAGGCACAAATCGTAACCACTGGACCTGGAATCTTTTTACTTTACATCCAGAGAGGTCCATGAAAAATCTCCTTGGAAACCTGGAATTAGGTCTCTGTTACCCATATCCTTCGAGCTATGGGGCCCCAAAGTACCCCCCCCCCCAGAATAGTCAAAAATTTCATACAAAAACTTCAATATCTCATTAACTACATCAATGATGGTCATGATTTTTGGCATACATATTGATCATGAGATGTTCCATCATTTGCTGCAGACTGGTGGCACCACTTGTATTTTTTGAATTTTTACGAATTTTTTTCTCTATTTTTGAGACCTTTAAAAATGTGAACATCTGTTAACAGGGCACAAATCGTAAAGACTGGACCTAGAATCTTCATTCTTGACATTCTGAGAGACCTATAAAAAGTCTCCATGGAAACCACAAATTAGGTCTCTGTTACTCATATCCTTTGAGCTATGGCACTCCAAAGAACAGCTCAGAATAATGGAAAATTTGATACAAAAGCTGAAGTATCTGAACAACTAATGCAGAGATCACCATAATTGTTTGTATGGATATTGATCATGGAGTGTTTCTTCAGTTTCTGCAGCCTGGTGGCACCACATATATTTGTTTGGGCTTTTTTTTTTATTTTTTTCTCTATTTTGGAGACCTTTAAAAATATGAATATCTGTAAACAGGGCACAGATCATAACAACTGGACCTAGAATCTTCATTCTATACACACAGGGAGACCCATGAAAAATCTCCATGGAAACCTGAAATTAGGTCTCTGTTACCCATATCCATTAAGCTGTATGGCTCCCAAATACCCCCCCAGAATAATGAAAAATTTTATACAAAAACTCCAGTATCTCAATAACTACAACACTGATGCTCATGATGTTTGGCATACATATGGATCATGTCATGTTCCATCAGTTTTAGCAGACTGGGTGTGCCACCTCAATTTTTTTTCAAATTTTAAGAATTATTTTCTCTATTTTTTAGACCTTTAAACATGTGGTTATCTGGCAACAGGGTACAAATTGTAACAACTGGACTTAGAATCTTCATTCTTGTCATGCAAGGAGGCCCATGAAAAGTGTCTATGGAAACCTGAAATTAGGTCTCTGTTAACCATATCCTTCAAGCTATAGGACTCCAAAGTATCCCTCAGAATAATGGAAAATATGATACAAAAGCTGAAGTATCTGAACAACTAATCCAGAGACCACCATGCTTCTTTGCATGGATATTGACCATTAAGTGTTTTTATTAGTTTCTGCAGACTGGTGGAGCCACCTGTATTTTTTTTTTAAAAGTTTACGCATTTTTTCTCTATTTTTGAGATATATTAATGCAGACACAATCTCAGCCTGTTGGTTAATCTGTTTGCTGCTTCAGTTGAATGGTTATATACTACCATTCAGATGATAAAATTTCCTTTTGCAAATCTCGTCCCAGTCAGCTGAGCGTCATGACCCATGGGTCACTTGCTTTCATTTAGGAATGCTTTGGCTACAATTGATGAATTTGTGCCTCTACTTTTTTTGCAAACTAATATCATATATATATATATATCTATATATATATATATATATATCTATATATATATATATATATATATATATATATATATATATATATATATATATACAAATCCGTAAAAAAATACGTTTCCTGCAATTTTGATTTTTATGACTTTTAAAGGATACGTGCATCTGATTCTAGAATATTCAGTGCAAAATTGGCTCCATATCCCCTACTGAAGAAGCAAATTGAACAATGTTAAGTCCATAAAGCAAAGAAGATAATTTAGTCCGGATGATAAATCTCAAAAGCAGGTACCAGTAATAAGGTTGATTACTGGTGATTACACCTACTGTGTATTAAAGCAAACCTATGTCCCTGTAATAGAATATTCGTTGAGTGCTGTAACATTCCTTTAATTCGGTTCCTCTTATTGCGAAAAGTAGGGTACTTTGCTGTAAATTAATACCAGTAAGACAAATATCAGGCTGTCTCTCTCATTATGTCTCCTTGAATAACCAGGCATTAGGAAGCGTATTAGTGTTAAATAAAAATAAAGAACAGATTCACCGAAAGCACAGCAGGCAAGCAACCAGCCCTGTATGTGTCATTGAACAACGGCTATATGATTACGGTCACATTCATCACACCAATGGCGGCCCGACTGCAGCGCTGCAGGCGGTTGTTTCGGAACTATAGTAAACATGGCTGCCGATGAAGGTGTCTGTAGTCGTCTCGTTAACTTGAGTTATGGTACAAGTCATACGGGGGGATTGACTGCTCACCTATCCTGTTGTATGATATCGTGATAAAAAAACTTAATTATTAAATTATAATTTAATAATTTAACGATTAGGCTACGAATGATGATTTCGCACTGCACATACATGTGAACTCATATACCAAACGGAAAATCCATCACTATGTAAATGATTTCCTGTGTCGCTTACAAGTTGGTTGTTGTCCAGTAACGCGCGCAAGCCATGCTAGCATTCAAGAGGTCAGGAATTCAACAAACATGCACAGAGTTTTTACCCAAATGCTGAGTTAAAACGGATTTTTCTCGCCCAAGGCAGTTGTTGTTAGAAAGTATACTAAAACAGCTATTGTTCGGTCTGGTTTATGTCAAGTGAGAGTGTACATAAAGGCAAAAAAAGCTATTGGTTGGTCCGGTTTATATCAGGTTACAGGCCAGTAGGCGTTTTTAAAAAATGACGAAAATATTTGCATCCTCGTAGCATCCTTTAATGTGAGAAACGAAAGGGCCCTATTACTCGACCCACTATAGCTTCAGCTTGTACAGAGCGTCCTTTGTAGTTACACCTCTATGTGATACGATCGATACAATGAAATATTAGAAATACTTTGTTGGAGATAAAACGTTATGTCAATACGCCCATTGATCAAATGACCAAAAGAGTTATACATTTATCTCATAAAAGCAGATTTTTTTATTGCCTTTGATTGTTTAATTTCTTTTCTGTAACCAACGTTACATTATGGTTCAGCATAATGTTATGAAATGCTGTGGATAATAAGGGTAACATCTAATAATAATACCATCAAATTTGAAGGAAATTCTGATCACCAAAATAACTTCTTTTTAAAGAGCCTTAATGAAGATAGTATTTACTAGTACAAGGGAACTCCTTAAGGATGTTTAAGATTCCCTGACAAGCCTAAACATGTTTGTATAATAATTTACATATGATATCAGAGCGCAAATCTTTGTTATAAAATTAAAGTTTGGTGTGTGTTCATCTTAACTATAAACGAAAGACTGTTTTCAGAAATAAGTAACAACACGGCTGTGCATTGGTTGGATGCTGTTACATACAGTGCGCTTCACGACTGCCGGAGGTGGAAGCGTTTTAACCATTGCTCTTCCTTGGAACAAGTAGTCCAGTACTAACAATTTAAGCTGCAGTTTGCCGAGGTTGCAGGCTTTGTAGACCGCTACCTTTGGGTTGATGGTCAGGTTCCCCTTTATCCTCGCTCTTGTTTGATTTTGAGAAGACATTTGCAACCTTATCGATTCCAGGTTGATTTCTACTTCAAGGGACAAGCTGCTTAATAATTTGTACCCCAGGTAAGTGATCAACATCCTCCTGGAACTGATGGTAGTAAGGTAAGTTATCTCACCTTGAGGAAGTACTTCAGCTTTCTCCGTGATGGATGTGAGGTGAAACTCTCTACAGGCATATGGTAATGTGTCCATCTGCTTCTGAAGCTGTTTCTCCGAGCGAGCTACGATAGCAGCATCATCAGCGAACAGGAGACCTCTGGTCAGAGACATCCTCACCTTGAACTTTGTTCTAAGACTGGCTAAGCTGCAGAGTCTGTCATCTGTTCTGGTGCAAAGAAATCGGCAACTGCGGAGTCCATGAAAGCGAGGGTCTGTTTGAGGTCACAGATCCAAAAAATATGTAGGGACAAGCACGCAGCCCTGTTTGACGCCATAGCAAATATTAAAAAAATCAGATGTGCTACGATTAAAGTTTCTTTCATGGGTTCTAGAACAGATTTGATGATGTTGGGAAGAGTTGATGGGCATCCAATCGTCCCCCGGTGCTAGACCAGCCTATTTCCGCTGACCAGATCGAAAGCCTTTGCGAGATCAACGAATGCCATAAACAAGGGTTTTCTTTGCTCCCTACATTTCTCTTTGGGGAGGGAAAATGGCAACACTGGAGCGTCCGGCACGGAATCCACATTGGGGCTCAGGATACACACGTTCTGCCAGAGACTGAAGTCTAGCTAGGGCAACTCTTGCGAAGCTTTATTAATCGATGCTAAGATGTCATATACCACGGTAGTTGTTAAAGTCACTCAGGTCCGTTTTGTTCCTGTACATGGTGATTATTTTTTCATGCCCCATGTTCTGACGAACACTTTTGTCTTTCCAACATTGCAAAAGGAGTGTGTGACCTCATCAACTGATAACTATATAAAAAATATAAATAAAAAGACAAGGGTAGTAAAGTTGCCTTTTTGTTTCATATTCGCAATATCCACGAAAGGGAGATTATCGCATTAGTAAAATCTCATGAATATTCACAATAAGAGGCTCCATGGTCGGAGGGAAGTCTTCATACAAAATAATGATATTTTAATAGGTTTTGTATGTTACCCGTAAATCAAAGATTGCTATACTTAATGAAATAATCTCTTTTTTAAATAATCTATCGATAATGAACAAGAATTTTTACTTGTCCAATTGTTAAGATTTGCGCACCGATCATTAATATACTATTTCATAAAATAATGGAGATAACCTGTGTAGGTAACTCTATTGTGAGATCGCAAAATTGGAAAATCCCGAAATTATGAACAAATGGGAATCGCGAAAATATTATCCCCTATATGAAGACAACCTAAGTATTGACTTCACAGACTGTTAATGTGAATAAAATAATTCTTCAAAAATCTTTTTTCTATCATTACCTATTACCATAGGGTATTCGTTTTCTTCCTATAATTAGTTTAAAACCACCATGTATCAATGTTTAATACTTAGGAAAAACAACTTTTTTCCTTATTTCTTTGATAATTATTTAGACTGTTCAGGAACATGTGCTTTGTTGAATCCGTGTATATGATGCAAGCATGTGTAAATCCATTTAGTTACCTTAGCATGTATATAAACTTTTTTTCGTATTTATTTTGAAATATATTTTTGATCGCTGCAGGGTGACTTGAACTGTAACAAGGAAATTTGCAGTTGCGGAGAAACTGCACACACTACCACCAATAGCATGCCTGAAATAATCAAGGTTGATGTCCAGACAATTTATGCAACGGTTATTGGATATATGTTAGACGCACAGTGCGAAACCCCGCTGTCATTGGTCTGATTACAATTTTGCCCAGTGCCAGCTCTGGTGGTGATACCCGGAAAATCCTAATACACAAAGCAGCGGTTAAAACGAAGGAGATGTAGAACGACTGGAGTGTATGACCGCTGCGTAGAAAGTGTACTTGGTAATTGAAGCAAGGTCAGTGAATCAGTTTCCTCTCGTGGATACTGATATATTGTAGCAGAAGTAGTTAATGAGAAATGGTACAGTATGTAATTAATCAACAAAGCACTGCTAGGGTGTTTCTCCAATTAGGGTCGTGTGTAGTTCCGGTGGTCATGCCTATTTCTAGCTGCATTATGATGAGTAACAATACCAGGAACTCTAAGAAACCGAGATGGTCTTTTTCTGAATCACACTCAGCACAGGCCTTTATTACATACTTTTCAATGGACGTAATGAAAGACTCGGCGGTTCATTAACAGGCAAACGGTTTGTAAAGATTCATTATACGACTGGTAGACGATTTATTTTTCATCTTCTGATGTTATAAAGAGGAATATTAGCATATTTAACATCTTATAACAAAAGATAATCGAGTTTCATTGAACCTTTTCTAAAGGTTAGCCAGAAAACGCCCATCCCACCGCAAACAGGCTGTTCGTTTTATTTATATCCCCGTGTTAATAATATGTGCCCCCCCCCAAAAAAAAAAAAAAAAAACAGCAACAATCCAAACACATTCAATAAGGATATTTGGCGGCAAATAAGACCAGGAAGAGTTTAGCTGAAGGTGATTTGCAAACAGTGACCGATCAACTACAATAAACATGCAACAAACCACGTAAGGTTCCATGTTTTTTTTTTCATTTGTCAACATTTGTGTTCATTAACAGCTTATTGATTAACAACCTCGATCGTTAATCGAGCCGTTATAAGATTTTTTCTTAACAGGATTTACATAGAGTTCATTAATATGTACACAGGATAAGCCAGAAATCAGGTTAAGTCAAAATGCAACTGAATAGATTTTATTTAAAGATTCGAAAAGTGTCAAATAATACAAGTAGAGGTGGGGCGTAGCGAAGCTTTGCTGTTTAAGCGTCAGTTGGACTTTGAAACCAAGGTTCGCCGACATCCACACCAGAACTTTAAAAGCATAATGATGAAGATATTACTACAACATCGGCTCTTATGTCTTTAATACAAATTACGACGATGAATATTTCCTGCTGCACAAGGTCGTGGGCATATTAAGCCCTTACTGACGTCTCGAAGAATCCAAGCGCCGAGGACAACAACTTTTGAAAAGGAAGATTGCATAAATCATCTGCATTATGTGTAGTTTTTATGTCAAGCATATAGCTGTCAATAACAAAAGATCACTGTATTCTTTTTTTTTATTTTCAGGAAAAATGAGACACTCACACAGACTACCAAACGCCAACATCTGAGCCGTGGAGAGTGCCTCGTATTAGTTGTTTATAACTAGTTGTACACTCCATGTAAAACAAAATAAGGTTAATACATACACACACACATATATATATATATATATATATATATATACATACTGTCAATCACATTGAATCACACTTTTGATACAAATGGTGGATGGACTTGAAGTGTAACTCGTATTTATATTAACGGCCAATACACAGCTCTAAGTATTCTATGTAAGTGGAAAACATTTAGGGTTCGAAGTTGTTAAGGATCATGCCCGGAGAGTCAAGTGGTTAAACACACGGTTATATCTGCTGGCGAACAGGATTCGAACTCTAGATTATAAAGTTTCATATCATGCTAATCATCCTGACAAAAGCTGTTATTGAATATTAGAAGGGTACCTGGTAATCTATTGATGTTTTAATCAGTTAATCTTTCATGGGAAATCTCAATTCTACGCATACCTATGGGATGCGACGTGTGTCGTTAGTCCTTCCATCGGGTTCTTTGAAAATAAAACCCTTTTGTGGGGTGACGTGGGAATGACGTCAAGGAGCGACCCGGAGGAATTTGTTCTAATATTTGATTGAAACGCACCCAAGTCCTGTGCAAATACAAAAGCAAGAAACGCAACTCGGGGGGGGGGGGGGGGCTTAGCCTTGTTGTTAAAGGAGCCTAAGGTCCACGGTACAAATCCTGCCGATGACTCAATGGGATCTTGGTGAAATTTGAATAGAATTTCAGATATTCGCTTTAATGTCTTAACGACATGTAATGACTTCTGGCTTATTCCTAACTCCGTGCATATACACATCTGAAATCCAGAGGGTTTAAAACCTCAGACTGGCCCAGTCGATGCAATGGTTAAAACATGATTCATTCCACTATCAGAGCAAACCAACTTTGTTGCAACGCTTAGAACAGTTACTACCACCTCTCGGAAAATTATATGATTAAGCTACGGCTCTCTGGCCGACCATTACGTCAGTGATAAGAGCTGGTACTGAGTCACGTGTATCGGTACATGAAATCGCGTTTTATTTTACGCATTTTAGTAGCAAACGTAAATACTAAAGCCGCGGGAGGGCTATAATAACCTATCATTTCTATCGTATGAATACCTTCATCTTCCCTCAATACATAGCGCACCAACAGGCCATGGACCTATCCTTATACAAAACTAGAAATATGCATTCTCAGGAATGCAAGCCTCCATCATATGGGC
This sequence comes from Sipunculus nudus, assembly GCA_026874595.1. Classification (NCBI taxonomy): domain Eukaryota; kingdom Metazoa; phylum Annelida; class Sipuncula; order Golfingiida; family Sipunculidae; genus Sipunculus; species Sipunculus nudus. The sequence continues at coordinate 56,340,584 of CM049321.1, forward strand.
GGTCCGTAATAAAGGATGCTTCCCAAAACGTGTTGCATTCCCTTATTCGTCCCATACGCCCAGGTTCCTTCGCGAAGAAGTTCCCCATACCCGTGTTTGTGTTCACCTAATCGGTCCATATTCCCAAGTTCATTCGTGCTTAAGTGACTTTACATTTGTGAGTATTTCTGAAAGTCTTTCCTAGTCCCGGATTATGAGGCGAATCCACACCAAATCTAATCGATTTTTTTTTTGCCCAATCTCGAAATGCCCTAATACATTCAATAGATTCCATTCATGACTGCGTGAGTTGTATTGTGAACAAATACACAAACACACGCGCACACACAAAAACACGATAGAAAATTTACGCATACCATTTTGGCGAAGGCGATGACTTAAAGGACATGCAAACCAGGATGATAGAATTTCCAGAAACCTTGGGTGAAGGATTAAAACTCGTGACTATTAATATGATTATAGACGTGATCAACTTTTCCTCGTCTGTTGAGTCATATCAGCAGAATACGAAACTGTCAGATCTGTCTTCAATGTCAGCATTTAAGGAGCTATCAATCTACAGGAACAGAAGCGGGTACATCATTTAACATGTAATACCTGTGACCTAAAACAGGTATAATGCATTGAGTTGAAGAAACTTACGATTTTCAAACTCATATGCCGTGTGGCATTTATACAAATTTATATCAAAGACATCAAACGTTGCCCCTAAGGAGTTCTAATTCCCGTTAAGCAGAACGCCTTTTATGAGACAGCCCTTTCTTCACAGGCTTAAGGGGATGCGATGACACCTGAGCCAGTTACTGTATCAAAAATCTGCAGTTAAGCCTATACTTGATGTCCTACGCACTGGTACCTGCCTACAGATACACGTGACTTCTGTAAACGTGGCCAGAGCAATGAATTTTCTGACTGAGTTGTTTAAGTCTCAGCTACCTACCCACATAAAGCCTTCTATATGCTATGAGCCGGATTACGCGACTCAGTTGGCATTTATTATTCTACTTACTGACATCTTGCACCCGCGGGTCGTCAGGAGATCTAGATGAAAGTTTTTACAGCTGACATTTTTTTACTGGCATCACAAATATCAAGGTAATCTCAAGTATAAAACCAGATTGTCATTGATGTAGTGTTTAATCCGCACCCCGCGACATAAAATTATGCAATTTTTACTAAGTGCACGGAATGAACCAGGGACAGCACTATAGGAGTGGGGAAATTTATAAGCAAGGGCGGGGAAGGTCAATGTTATCACCCCCTGCTGTTCAGAGAATAATATTTATATATTGGAAATGAAATAATTAATAATTAGAATTACAGACTTTGGTTCCATTTCTGAGTTTACTATGACATAATATATATTTAAACCTGGTTTAGAATAAATCTATACTGGCAACATAATACCTTATTTTTGACAAATTTGTAATTCATTTTAAATAATGTGCGTTTATAAACAAAGTTGTCCCGAATTTCATTATCCTCCCACGAATGCGAGTCATCCAGCCTCTACATCTAAAGATAATTTGACGCCACTGGAATGAACTTTTCATCTTGAATATCTCGAGACCTTAAATGTAGGTTCAAATTTCTGTGTAAACGTTTAGGAGGCGACAGTATATTGTAACATTATCGATCGATTTAATTTTTGTATCATACAGAAAACATCATTATGTATTACATGCGAAATGATTATTGGTGAACAGGCATGCGCTGGAATCGATTGATACCGTACCTACATCATGTTACGTGTGGCTGCCATGATAACTGGAATGACCTGCAATGACCTCGAAAGTGCTGCTATCTCTCGGCAGATAGTTTAACTACGGGAACCTTTATATATGTACCCCCCCCCCCCCCCCCCCCAATTGCTGTATGCGCCTGTCTATGACGGGCATATCATAATATACCCAACGTCCGTCCGTCCATTAACTTTTAATGTCGCCGCGATAACTTGCCATGGCTTTGCTGGATTTTCACGAAACTCTCCATAACTACTTACGAATAGATTATCTCGCCCGAGTTCAATTACAGGCAAAATCCACGTATATTAAATGAGGTCAGGGGTCACAAGGCTAATTTGTGGTGTCGCCGCGATAACTTATCAGGAATATTTTGATGAAACTTAACAGAAATATAAAGCAACATAATATCTCGCCTAAGTTCGATTCCCGGCCAAATCCATGCATACTTAATGAGGTCATAGGTCTCCAGATCTTGGTGGTGACGCGATGACCAAACAAAATTCATATTGATATTCATGTAAATCGGTATACATATTAATCAATACAGTTTCTCACCTGAATTTAACTCTCAGCAAAATTCACACATATTTATCACACATATGAGGTCAGATGTCACAAGACGGGCGTATTATGCATGTTTGCGGTGCTCTTTTTCAGGATTGGGGGAAAACCTGCTTTTCCTCAATAATCTTTCAATTATGCGTTTCTGATTGATACAATTTCGACTGCTCCACGTGCCAATAGCCTCGCCCAGTTGTTAGCCCAATAAACGTTAGCCCATGCTTTAAGATAATTATATCAAATGTAAAGTATAAATGAAATAGTGCGAAAATTATTTCGTAAAATGAAAATATACATTCTGATATGTGGTAGGAGTATAGGTAATTATGATATTCTGAAATCTGAAATAGGGCTTTGTACTAAAAAGTGTTTTCTGGTAGAGTTTCGGTGGTGTCGTAATATCGGAGAATCTCCTGTCGGCAAGGGCGTCAATACATGCGGGGTGCAGGTATATAACCTCTGCTCCCACATTTTTGAAACCCCAAAATTACGACCACTAAAAAGGCCTCGATAATATGGTCAAATATTCGAGATTTTCGTCCAAGTGAGGTCTTATATAAAGGACAGAAAGGAATCTGGACCGTTAACAAGTGGTCGTTATTTTGAGGTGGTCGCTGAAGCGAGGTGGTCGTAAGGCGAGGTTTTACTGTATATATAATTTGTCCCAACTTGATTACCTTCCTTCGAGTCATCTCCAACCATTGAGGATAAAATGACGCCACTGTCTGTCGCTACTCATTTGGATTCGACCTCACATTAATTTTTTATCAAAGAAAGTCCCCTCATTATATGAGGGGCAAGAAACATAAGCAAGTCCCCACAGTCAGGGCAAAATTTGAGTTTGCGCATTAATGAGGCAAACTGGTTATAATGATCCTGTCAAAGGAAACGGTTGAAATCAGAGTTGATGTAAATATAACACCAGTCAAGGTCTGTGCAAGAGCCTAATTAACGTTCAAACTGAAGTAGTACTTCAAAAGGAGGGGCCATAGAATTTGTTTTCTTTAAGGATAGTTTTGTGTTATTTTAATAAATTATTAACATTTGAACATGGCATTAATTAACATTCGTCACATTAACGAAGATGACGAGGCTCAAATAATCTTTCTCTCGTAATGTTTTATTGAATAATTGTACTTCTTTATTTATATTGATTTCGGAAGGAATGCAAAGTAACATTGAAATCTTGTTATCTTTATATGTGTATGTTTTCTAAATACTTCATTTTTAAACTAGACCACTGCCAAGAGTCCACATCGTCTCTTGGCCAACGCATTAAACCACTTTTTTCAAGTTGATTTTGGACGATTCCGACTACTGACAAAGAGTATTGTGGTCGAGTCCACAGCATCTGAGTCCCTGTGCAAATCGGAGTCCAGAAGTTCTAATCCCTGAACTTGGAGCCTAAGTCCACTTTCTTTGGGCCCCGAGTTAATTGATAAACAATTTTATTTTATTTTTCTTTTGTGGAGGCAAAATATGCCTTGTTTAATGGTCATCAAAATATGCCCACTATACAATATATGTACATGTATATATATATGGTTGATGCCGAGTTCGCGTGCAGTCACCCTCCGCACCCTCTCCATAAATCCAGGCTACGCCTCTCCTGGCTACGCCCCTGGTTTCCTAAACCAGTGATCGCGGGACGAAGCATAAGGCTTGCAAGGAGCACCCTTTGTAAAACTATTGTCACGACACTGGAGAAAAGATATAATAGACCGCTGGGTAAAACAAAGTCGATTCTTGACAACGGACAAAGAATCACAGATGGGAAGAAAATCCAACAATTCACATTCACAATTAGGATCGGGAGGGGGGGGGGGGTCCCCTTCACCTTTCAGCAGTCGCAACATTTCTTAGGTGTTTCAGACCATTTCTGCAGGCTTAAAACCCCCCTTTTCCGAACAGGGGGCCTTATTTAGAAATAGTCATTAGTCCTACTAGGAAGGACCCCTCCTTTTAATGAATCCTGGATCGGCGCCTGATATAAAAAGAAGGTTATACGTCAATACAGCAACTCCTTGTTTAAACCAGATATTTACTTACCTTTTCTGAAGAATTTATTCATAACTTGCTTTATTCTTCGCACATATAAATTTAAAATTAATTATAAGATTATTAAAAATTAAATATTCCTGTTAGGAAAAGTTCTTTAACGCCTCGGTGCATGAGCAGAAAAACCTGTAGTGGATGGTTCGTATGTACGGAGGCTGAAAGTCACGAGTCGTAAAACGTCCTTAACAAAACTCTGTTTCATCTGACTTGACGCCAGATGTCATTGTTGGAGGTATTTTGATTATTCGGCGGCCCCCACATGTTATAAACACGGCAGTATAAACAAAATGAGCAGCCTGGGTGCTGTGGATCGGCGATTTCTTGCCTATTTTTATAAAGGCTTAAGGGAATAACTTGAGTTAATAAACGTCTCAGATATCGGAATAGGCCACTTTAAGACATTCTCAGAACACTGAAGAAAAAAATTAAGACATATTGGCTTCGTTACAAATCTTTTCATTGAATCGTCCATAGTAAGAAATGAAGATGTAAAAATGCCAGCCGCCGACGGCTTCGCAATTATTTTTTTATGTTTTATGTTTTTATGTTAAGTCTGTTACGTCACTAGCCCTTCAAAGGGTTAACTGGGATTAAAGAACGAAACGATCAGTTACTCTCAGGAAGGAAATTGTATGAATATAGTTCTATTGGTTGTAACATACCAATGTTCACATAACGTTTTATGCTGAAAGGCCTTTAATCTCAAATAACCATCATGGAAAACATGAAGCACCTGTAATATCAATCATTGATTTGTTTGTCCAGAGAATAATGAAGCATCTACAGCCTGATAGTCATCTTGTATTTGAAATCAGTCCTGTAGGTCAAGCATACAAATCCAAATCTCATTATATTATCAAATAACACAATTGCCTATCAAACAAATATAAATATAGCTTTTACATAAAAATAACCCAATTCCTGGGGGAAAAACATTTTTTTCTTTTTATTTTTAAACCAAAAACGTGAGGTTGTATGATTTGTTCAGGAACTATTGGCACATCTATCAGCACTGTCAACTCGGCAGTGACGTCACATACAGTGACTTAAAATTCTAGATCTCTTTAAAATCATAGTATTTCTGACACTGCCAGTCCCTAATTTTTAAATGGAGAATAAAAACTACATGTATTTCTAGATTTCTACATTTCTCAATTTTGCCTGTGACGTTACACTTTGCACCAGCCAATCACATCAGGGCCAAGTCTCTGTTCTGGATGAATCCCCATGCACATAACACGACCGCGTGGTATTAGATTTACCTAACCTGTATACTGCATCAGGTCTGTGTATTATTTTGTACATTTATTTACTTACTCGGTGCAAAATACTGCTCTGAGTAGAACAGATATGTTTTTCAATGGTCATGATATTCAATACACATACATGTACTGTGCCTTATTCATTGGAAATATGTCAAATCGCACAGGTGTCGCAATTGATGAGTCCATTTTATGGGCTAGCTGGAGACCAGCTGGTTAAAATTGTGCCATCGTTAAGCCGGGCGAGTCACAAGGAGTAACGGCATTAAAGAACTGAGGAAACGAGGTGATGTAAATCTATAAGCATCTTTTATGACTTACTCTTTAGCTTGAACATTTCTAAGGTTGTCCTTTTAGCCACTGAGCGCCACCTTTTTTTCTGATCTTACAGTACATAATTGCTGTTTTTATATACAGCAATTTCGATGGCTCACTTTCATAATATTTTTCGAAAAATTGCTAACCTATCGGGCTTTGATATCGCTGCGTCCGGCTGGCGGAAATCTCCTTAAAGTACTTAAGTGTAATATGAAAGTCTTAGAAAGTTCCTTCAACTTCATGACCCCAAAGGTCTGGAATTCGCTTTCTACTACTCTTAAAAAGAAACTCCGACCCTTACATAATTTAAAACCAATTTAAAAACTTATCTCTTTCGGTAAAAGAGTAGTAATTAATATGTATCATTTGTTTGTCTTAAGTCAGTTACAATGGATAAACACGCGAGAGAAGGCGAGAAAAAAAAGACGTAGGGAAGGGCACGGGGAGTAGGTTTCCGTGAATTTGTGCTTTTTATGTTGGTATAAGTGTGTGTCTGAAATGCGCTGTAAGTCCGACTAATCTGGAAATTGGCGCTATATAAATAGTATTAATATTATTGTCATTGTTATTATTATTATAATCTTTATTTTTCCCCGTCAGTTTGAACAGTCATCCTCTATGTCACGAACAATAAAGAAATGGTACACCTACATCATCGACGATATTGAACTCGTATGTAAATTCCAGTGATGTTGTCGGGTCAACAACATCAGAGTGTAAGACCAAATCCAGGACACTGGATCCCGAGTCCACGTCCTAGTCCGTGAGATTCGAGTCCGAATCCACCTTCTTTGAATCGGAGTCACTTGAAAGCCAAGTCCGAGTCCAACACACATCTCATTGATGAGAGATTTTAAATGGATATTTTTTGGTATCATGTGTAGTTCAAGTTATACGTTAGTTTATACTTGTTCTTTACTGCATTGTTTAATTACGTTTAGCTTTCGATGCCGATAGACAATACAGAGTCCAAAGTGTAGGGGTCACGTCGAGAATCCAGAGATTACTAGATAGAACTACTGTTGGCAACTCGGCTGAAAAAAAGGCAAATACTTTTTTTTATATTTTTATTTTATTTGGCTTTAACTGACTCCTTTTTTATGCTAGCTTAACCCTAGTCTGCAGATTTTCCATCGCGGTGTTGGCCTATTTGACAGAGCAATACCACACTCACACTCATACCACATGCATTTTATATACGGTTTTTTTTCACTAGGTCCGGTGACTACTGCACCTGCGGGCCCTCGCATGTAAGCCGGGTAATCCCAGCGAGGACCCCTAGAAAGGCGTACTGGTCTGTGAGTGAAAAGGCTGAGATTCAAACTCATGATCTCCCCGCTTTGATTCCTGTGCTGTGCCCAATAACTACAGAAGCCGGTTGGACAGACACTAAGTATTGCTTGTCCATCCCGCCAGGTGGCTAGGTATTGTATTTTTCATTTGTTGGATGTTTTGTCTGTTTGTACAACTTGGTGCCAACAACAAAAAGAACAAATTCCTCTTATGTTTTTGTTGTTTTTGATACACCAATGAATAATATCGCGACACTGTGTTAACACAGGGATAGTGGCATAGGCATTCATGGAGGCTTCAACTACAAATATATTTTTCATGTATTTTGATTGGTTTAATAAATATTTATGTCTAATTTCTGGGTATTCTCTGCATAAAACACACATTTCGAGCGCACGGGTTAATTATTCATGTCCAAGGTGTTATATTCATTATTCACATGACAAAGGACATTTTCGACTTCTATTTTCAACAATTTAATTACAACTCTACCGCTATTTTGGTCGGGGTCAAGGTGTTTTCGTACACTTGATTATCTGAGTGTTAAAACAAACTGCACTTATTAACAGAATGAATACAGCGAGACACAAATAAATCATTACAAGCTTGAGATCTTTCGCAGCTTTCCTATTATATTACCCGACTAATCAGTTCAGTCAGAACAATTTCGTTAACGAGTACCCATTTAATTGACAGGGGGATTCAGGGTGAAACCATTCAATAAACCAATAATTGAATTTGTTTCATTAACCCCAAACGGATCTCTAAATCCCACTTAAAATCAAAATACATCAACTTTGTATAATTGAAAATTTTATGAATTGATAATAATAGTTTATTAACATGAATAAGAATGAGAAATAATAATACTATTAATGTTTACTGTTATAATTATTATTGTTATTGAAAATAATTTATAAATTTCATAATTTCCGAAATTCTTGAGAGTTGGCAATCAACGTTTTATTTAACTGTAAATAGCATGTCAAAGATAACTTCATTAATTTTATCATCTATTAGTTCTAGTATTCTATTAATTCTATTCATCTTCTACCAAACCGATAAGCCACACTCATATGCCGCCAATAATTCTGTTGGTAAGTTTGTCTTGATTTGGCGAAAGAAGGAAGCTGTAAGATATGTGCCAATGTATTCATGCAAAGTATTGTTGTTACATTTTATTTTTATATATTACGTTTTAAACATAAAAAAAACATGATACAGTTTAGTAATTTACATACTTAGACGTCAAGCCTCAAGCAATCGCAACGCGTGCGGCTCGCGACAAATTAAAAAAAAACACTTGTACGGTTACAACTCGCACGACACGCCTTTGATTGGATGGTATTAACCAACCACCTATTGTATTTTTGTTTATCTTTGTAAAAATGTTAATTTTAATAATCAGCATGGGTTTAACTGTATGCAAATACGTATCTGTTTATGAACAAATATGGTCTAAATATGACAGAACTCAGTCACTATTCTGAACAATATTTATATATTTGTGTTGCTATTTGAAAAAGCTGTACAAAGGCAACTAATCAGGTTTATCACAAATAGCAATAGAATTTCAGAAAGTCAGCACGCATATCTGCCCGGAAAATCTACTGTAACGGCTCTTAGTAAATTTTCAAATGACGTATATAAAACTATGGATCAGGGTAAAGTTACTGCTGCTTGTTTTTTCGACCTAACCAAAGGATTTGATACCATAAATCATAAAAGATTATTGGAAAAGTTGTTCGTTTTTGGTTTTGATAAGAAAACAGTTGCCTGGTTTCAATCTTACCTCCATGATCGCCTACAGATCGTAAAATACAACAACAATCTATCCAATGCTGCTTTTGTTAATGTAGGTGTTCCTCAGGGTACAGTTCTCGGCCCTATTCTATTTTTGATATACATAAATGATCTTCCAAATGTGCTAAATACTGATGGTATTGTAATGTACGCTGATGATGTCACTGTATATTGTCATGGTAAAAATGCTGTAGAAGCTGAGATTAAATTACAGCGAGTAGTAAATCATGTGACCACCTGGTACGACGAAAACCTGCTCACTCTGAATTATAATAAATCTAATGTTATGCTACTTGGAAATCTTCATAGAATTGCTGATCACAAACTCAAGATATCAATATTAGATACAACATTACTTTGTTCTAATAAGATTAATCTACTTGGCGTTATAATAGATGCTAATTTATCCTGGAAACCACATGTTCACTCTCTATCCAAAAAACTATCTCAAAAGATAGGAGTTCTTTACCGAATATCAAGCTATCTGTCTATGCAATCTCTTACTAAGGTTTATGCAACTATAATTCAGCCTCATATTGACTATGCCCTAAGCATTTGGGGTTGTTCATTATTGTCTACCAATGATACGGTACAGAAAATACAAAACAGAGCTGCCCGTATTATATCCAAAAACTATGACAGAAATGTTGATTCTATAACCATAGTAAATGAACTGGGTTGGTTGAATATACGTCAACGCTATATGTATTCTGTTGCAGTACTTATGTATAAATGTGTTTGTTCAATAGCTCCCGGTTTACAAGAGAATAATTTTCACTTTGTCAATGAAGCTCACAATCATCAAACCCGAGCTGCTGTGAGCAATGATTTAGTCGTTCCTAAACCTAGAACAAACTATCTGAAAAAATCTTTACTATATATGGGGCCAAAAGTATGGAATAGTTTATCCAATGAATCTAAGTCAGCCATAACTTGTGCATCTTTTAAGAAACGAATCAAATTGGAAATTTTAGCAACTGTATGTTCTATATGACACATGTTATATTTGCATAAATTTGCGTTTTATACATGTAGCACTCATTCTTTTATCATTTCATAGATCATACAACAACTGTAAATTAATTTCATACGTATTTAACTGAATCTAACAATGATCAGGTCCATAAATGCTAGAGATTATTGTAATATTATTGGTTCGTACGCCTCGCATATTTGCATGTATATATATACTGATTTAATGTGATATTTTAGTTTACTCCTTCTGTCTATAGATGTATATATTGATATACTTTCTTAACTCTCTTAATATGCTTTTATGATTTGAGTCCATATGTTCATGTTTATATTTTTAGTCATGGTATTATTTTATGCATTGTATTGATAGTTTAGTCATTGTATGTTTTATATGTACTGATACAGGGCACCAAGTAAGACCAGTTTAATTTAAACTGATTGGTTTTCCCTGTATAAACATAATGTAAATAAATAAATAAATAAATTGCTTTGTTGCATGTTTTCTATCCATATAAAAATCAACAATTATAGTTTTATGAACTATAACAAACGTTTTACCCGCAGTTTAATATAGAATGCGAGTGCTTGGGAGGGAAGCCCTCTCCTAAGTTATTTCATTATCAGGAAATCCCCAAGCGACAAGGGCGCGTCACGCGTCAAAAATAGCGTCACATGCGTGACGCGCGCGTCAGTGCGTTTTAGGCTTTAACGTTACAGTTCAACCAAACACCCCATGTATTAAGCCATCATGAAGGGGAAACATTTTTAACATGATTTTTGATACGCTTATTCGTTCTTGGAGACATGGATGAGTTGACAGTATTTTTTACAGAAAAGAATAGCCTTTACCTGATCAAGATAAAAAAAATCCGCTTTAAAAACAATTTAAAAATTTGCAATAACCATCATAGTTCAAGGATTCATTGATTCTGACAAGAAAGCCATGCTGAATTCACAAATAAAATCCGCTTTTAGTGAACAATTGCTGCTTTACGTCATCATATTCACTAGTTTATGTATAGTATAACACTGCATGCTGACAAAACTTATGCATGGAAAACCCTAATTCTCCACGTGATTAGAATCCTATCCAAGCAGAAAATACAAAAGCCTGGTAGACGGCGACTTTACAAGATTAAAGAACATCAAAGTGTGTCATCTTGACCGAAATAATTCAAATTACTAACACGTCACGTCAAACGAGTTCACGCTACAGGCTGCCAGTGAATAAAAATCAATTATCGTAATTGCTTTGCCATTCAAATGGAAAGCTGGTGACAAATTCAATTATATTTCTGCGTGTACGGATTTAAAAGCTTGCGGTTTCGTTTTCGAAATGCATAATGCGCTACATAAAAACTCGTTAGTTATTTTTGGAACACCTACGCATTATAATTTATTGCAATACTAAATATATATATGTTGTATAGTGGGCATATTTTAGAGACCATTAAACTCGGCATATTTTGCATCCACAGAAGATAGATTAAAATTATTATTTTCTAAATAGACAAACATATTCATTTTTTTTAATCGAGCGATGTTTCAGAAATGATTAAAATTTTACATCTTCTGTTTGCAATCAATTTCCTCATGACTTATAATGACCTGATTTATATTAAAGTAAAATATTTGCAACAGGATCTTATGGATCTATTATTAAACATTTTTTGTTTCTTTGATTAAAATTTGAAGTCAAAACATAAGTTTACTCTCCCAAGTCATAGGTGGACTCTCTTAAAGTAGAAAAACCGGTAAAATTCCTAAAAATTGATTTTATTTTGGAAAATGTAACAACTGAAATGATTTGTAAGGGTTTCAAAATTAAATACTTGAAAAATCTACATTTTTAAAGTTAACTCACAAAACAAAACAAAAAAACGCCTGGGGATTTTTATCTAAATTTTTGATCAATATAAAAATATATTCTTTATCTGCTTTAGATGTGCTGGAATAAAAATTTTTTTTGGTGTTAAATATTTAAATTAAATTAAAACGCTTATAAATTAAAACACAATCCTTCAAAACAAAGTTTATATTTACCAAAATGTAGAAAATCTTCTTAGCATTCAGAAAATGTATACTTAAGGGGTCCTAAGGCGTTAGATTGTTTAATGCAAAGGAAAAACCGAAACAAAGTCAGGTCATGCAGGGGGACCAGTCCTGCTTCCTTAAAGGAGATCTAAAGAATTGCAAAGGCATGTCACAAGATCTTGTGAACACCGCCTGGCAGTTCTTCCCTGGCACTCTCTCTCTCTCTCTCTCTCTCTCTCTCTCTCTCTCTCTATATATATATATATATATATATATATATATATATATATATATATATATATATAGCGGACGCTCCAGTGTAAAAAGTTGTGATTCGGGCAACATTTCTCATTTCGTATGCATTGAGCTCCATAAAAAGAATGTTATGGTTTTTTTTCATGGATGGAGGTTATGTTGTTACCTATATTATTTATTGTTTCTGTTGCTCTTTTTGATACTAGTTTAACTCATGTATGTGTACATCTGAAGAATTTCATCTCGGTTTCGGATTACGAGACACTGCAGTATCACGTGCTGTCACTTATGGACTCGACTACAGCACTCTCTCATGGCTAACTTGAAAAAAGGGTGTTTTATGCGTTTGCCGTGCGGAGTCTTGCGAGTGGTTTGGTTTATATTTTAATAGTTTTTCGAAAACACATATTCAAAATCAAAATTTTAATTTCACTCTGCATTTTTTTTTCTTTAAACAATATAAATAAAAAGGTTTTCAGAAACACATTACAACAGAAAGAATATTTGAGTCCCGGAATCTTCGATAAATATTGCAAACGTTAATCAATAACCTTTTCAAATTTTAATTATGTGTTAAAATAACACGAAACTTTTCTTTACGAAACAGATTCTACGTCCCGTCCTGTTTCAGTACAACTTCGATTTGAACGTTAATTACGCTCTTGCACGGACCTTGACTGGTGTTATATTTAGATCAACTCGGATTTCAACCATTTCCTTTTGACAGGTTCATTATAATCAGTTTGTCTCATTAATGAGCCAATCTCTAAGACCTTGGGGCATTACTTATATTCCTTGCTCCTCATTATAATGCACGGGCTTTGTTTGATGAGAAAATAAAGAAAGGGGAGGGGGGAATCCGAATGAGTACCGACAGACAGTGGCGTCAGTTTATCTTCAAGGGTGGGAGATGACTCGCAGGCGTGAGAGGGTAAATCAGAGTTGGGAAAAATTATATATACAGTAAACCCTCGCCTTACGACCATCATACTTAAACGACTATCTCAAAATAACGACCACTTGTTCACGGCTCAGATTCCTTTCTGCCCTTAATATAAGATCTCACTTGGAGGACAACCTCGAAAATGTTTCCATGTTATCGAAGTTTTCTTTGTGGTCGTAATTTCGGGGTTTATATATATATAGTATTAGGCTAGTGGCACGCGCCCTATTGTTGTTGATTGCGCAATAGGCTGTCCTCGCGGGGCAATAAACCTGAACGACTTCACGCCTCGCTATCTCGGGTTCACACCTAAGGTGCGATCTGTCACACCTCCGTCTCACCAGCGGGTTTGCCGAAAGTAAATGGCCAAAATACGCCCGAATATAAAACTAGACAAATTTTTATGCCGTCCTCGCTTTCGTTTGATTCTAAGGAATACTCCAACACGGTATCAATTTTACAGTACAGCCGGTCATGAACTTATTTCACGGTAAAGAACGAGAGCCGTGGATATTTTCATGCCCCCAAAACCTTTCTTGCTTTCGAGTTATCAAGCGCCCTGATGAATTACAAATTTACTATTTCGTGACAAGAAACCAATTTATAAATGAACTACTACTCACCTGCGCAGAGGTTATTGATAAATTTAAGAGATTTCTTACTGAAAATTGCTGATAAATTCATGACGAGTATACCCGTCATAGGCACTGGGGGAATCAGAAAATATAACTCGTCATAGGCAGCGAAAGTGTTAAATTAAAAGGTTTATAGTTTATGTTAGTTCTAAACCAGGTTTAGATATATAGTATTTCATGGTATACTTAGAAATAGTTCAAAGTCTTAAATTCTAATTATTAATATATTTCATGTCCATTAAATTAGTACTTTTCTCTGGATTTAATAAGCGGGAGAGGGTGATTACATAGACCCCCACCTCCCCCACCAGGACAAATCCCTATTTCATGTTTCAGAATATCATAATTTTCTTTACTCTTACAATATCATGAAGTACATGTTTTCATTTTTTTAAATATAATTTTAAAATTAATCAAAAGATTATCGAGTTAAAGCAGCTTTTTCTCCCAGTCCTGAAAAAAGCACCGCAAACGTGCATTATACGTCCGTCTTATTTCTTGTGACCTCTGACCTCATTAGATATGTGTAAATTTTGCTTAGAGTTAAATTCAGGTGAGAAACTGTATTGATTAATATTTATACTGAGTTTCATGAATATCCTTAAGAATTTTGTAAAGTCATCACGTCACAAATAAAGTCTGGTGACCTATGACCTCATTCAATATGCATGGATTTTGCCAGGAATCGAACTGAGGCGAGATATTATATTGCTTTATATTTCTGTTGAATTTCATCAACATTCACTTCCGATAAAGGCCCCTTTACACAGGGCTGCCACCTTTGTGCCACCTTTGAGCGACCAAAAAATGACCAGGACGCTCAATGGTCGCCTAACCCCAGAAAATCCTGTTTCTGTGTAACTGCTTCATAACTGTTTCAACGATACTTGTGCCTCCCTTGAACCTCCAAAAATGTAGCATTAGGGCATTTTTATGTCTACGTCCCCTCTGCTTCCCCTGTGCAACCAACGCGACCACTCTGCCTTCGTTCTACAACCTCGGCAATGCTTGTGCCTTCCTTCTGCCTCCTTTGAGCCACCTTTGAGCAACCTACCTCCTCGGCGACCTTTGTGCGATTGTTTTGAACATACTCAAAGACTCACGGCGTCAATTGGCGTCCATGGCGATGTCTTAACCTTCAGTGTACGACCTTTGAACGACCTTGGCAACCATTCTGCCTTCTTTGAGCCTCTAACGACGCCTGGTAAATTTTGTGGTCGCACACGGGAGGCACAAAGGTCGCAATTCTGTGTAAAGGCCCAATTAGTGATCGCAGTGACACCAAAAATTACACATGACTTCTGACCTCATTAAATATGCGAGGACTTTGCCTATAATCGAACTCAGGCGAGATAATCTATTGGTAAGTAGTTATGGCAAGTTTCGTGAAAATCCATCAAAGCCCTGGCAAGTTATCGCGGCGACATAAAGATTAATGGGCGTACGGACAGACGGACGGACGTGGAACGGGTATACCCTAACACGTCCAATGATAGACGGGCGAATAAAAAATGAGAGGGACACGTCCGCCTTTTCTCCTTGAGACAAAGCTCATGCATTTATGGGCGAATACCCGGAATCTTTCTCTGGATCGTGAGGAATCAAACTCATATCGGGGGATCACGTTTCACAAGAAACATTACATAAATACATTTACAAAGTCAAATTCAAATTAGATTATACTGTGATAAGAATTGAACCCTGAGTAATACTTTATAAATTTTTAAACCTGAATGAAAGTTTGACTATTTCAAACCGTGTGTCGTATAATATCTCGATTTGCAGTTGTTATATTACATTGTAAACTCTAGTGATCCGCTTACTATACATTCGAGGAAAGATCTCAAAGTTAAGTTTTCCCTTTTAAGAGTAAGTGGCAAAAGGTCATTTATATATAAATATATTTCTACAGATTTACCTTATTTATACACATTTACAATTTATTCACATATATCTGAAATTGTGCTAATGATAATAAGTTAATTATAAGTGCATAATAAAGTACACACAATGAAAAAGTCACTTTTAATGATAAAAAAGCATTGAATATGAAAAGGCTGATAATTATATATTGTGAATGGCAAATATACTTTGCATTATTAATAATATATGACCTAATAAAAATGTGATTAGAAAAAAAACACTTCAAGGTAGCGTTGCTGGCAATATCCACTTGAATAAAAATAAGCCCAGAAGTCAGTTCAAAATTAATATTAGGTCTATGAATTATATATCACTTAAGCCTGGTGTATTGTTCTTTCTGATTTTATACGTTTTCTGAATTCATATTCATTTTCATATGAAATTTTAACAATTTTAAAAATTTGAGAATTTTTAATGGTACACAAATTTAAGCTACCAGTAATAGAGAAACCTCATTTTTGTGACTAATAACTAATGGCAATATGTTAAAAACCATTTCCCCCTCTACTGTGTTTCTTTTATGTATTTTAAAATAAATTTGACATTTAATATCGAATCAAAAATAAACAAAATACAATTTTAAGTGAGAAAGAATCATGATACAATAAGAGCAAAGAAAAAGAAAAAATTAAATAAATAACATATACCATTAGAAAGAGCTCTGTACCAGGTTTAAAATGATGTGTACATTATAGGGTCTAATATGCATTGAAAACAGCTTTTTGGTTCATTTTAAAATCAGGCGGCCTTGCAAAGGATTATACCTTAATTAAATCATGGAAATTATATAAATGATAAAAAATAAAGTAGTGCTAACGATGCAGATAATTTTTTAAAATCTCCTATTAAATACAGATTGACACTTTTGAATAAATATAAATATCTGGGGAGATTATTGGCAGGTGGATGTTCATTAACAGCTGTTGCTTCAGTGAATCGAACATTCGGCGACGCCCTGCTCTTATAATCCCCGTATGGCGTGTGACCATTACGGCACGTGCCAAACGTGTGTCACGTGTCCGATTCTATACACTAGTATAACGAGGTATATGGAGTCGAAGAAATGATTCGAAATGATACAATCTAACAGGTGATGCGGAAATAAGTTTACGAGAATGGAAAATGATGATTTAAATCAATGACATGACGCCTTAAGCTGGCATTTAATTGTTTCACTTAATTTGGATGTTCACTTTATCAGAATGTTGCAACGTTACTTCCCTAAATATTTAGTCATTTACATTTCTCGATTATGATATCGTCTGCTTTTTTAATATGAGGCTGATAAAAATGATATTAATTGACATTATTGAATGTCATACAAAACTGTTCACGTTATATAAAGGGGAAAGCTAAAGTCTTAAACATCCAATTGGTTGGATTAGAAACTGCAATGCATGAATGACTGGAGAATCCCTCGTTACGGTGGGATTTTAACTGCGTGTACTTCTGGGTAACCAGCTTTGGTGGATTCAGGAATCATTGAAATCTGTCAAATATAGACTGATCTGTCGTCACACTCATTCTAGCAAGACTGGTAGGGCCCTATCATTTTGAATCATATAATCTTCGGTGTAGTCGGAACCAATCGGTCAGTTAAGGTCTCGTGATCGTCAAACAACGTTGGTTTAATTTAGCTTTAGAATTCATAATAAAATGAATTTAAGCCACAATGATATATACATATTTGAAATCCTTAGAATATCAGCTGTTGGATGAGATATATATGAACATTATCTCAGATTTTTCTTTGAAGATTTTAAACTTTAAATTATTTATTTTATATTTTTAACGCGATATATCTCACATTTGGCAAAGAGTATGCAAGTAAAAATAGTATCACATGGCAGTATATACAAATATCTCCAGGCGGTTTTTTTATTGTGTGTTTATGATCTTTCTGTCCCATTGAATTTTCATTTTTTTTTTAATTTTATGATACAAACAATGCATTTTCTTTTAAATGGTGTATAACTGCCAAACTAAAACATATTTAGTAAAAAAACGCATATTAGAATACATGTCAACTTACCTATACGCAAAATGTGAAAACTCTGCTTGTGGTAATTTTTTAGAAATATCGCGCCGAAGACCGTGCAGTCTGTTTAATTGTTATTTTGACAAAATGGCCAAAAACTGTTTGGGAAGAGTAATCCCATTTCAATGGAAAACAGGTATTTCCGCGCAAGTGACACTCGTATATTTACATTATATATTCTGATCTGAATTGGTTTCGATAAACAAAATTGAAATTAAATAGTTTATCATGGTGAAAAAGACGAAATTCTAACATGAAATGACATCTCAAGAACTGTCAAACAGAAATAGGCGGAGCTAACTGCCCCGAGTGGCTGGTCAGCGGTAATAAGGTCATGGGCCACCGCGTCGGACACGCGTCAGGTGTGAAGTTATCACCCCTTAAGTCTTGCCGCTACTCCATATTCTTTACCCTAAGTACCATATCCGCACATCATCTAAAGCTTGACGTACAAACCTTCAGATATGAGGAAAACTCAAGCCTTCTGACTGCCTTCTGAATATGTAAATATCTAAAATTGATCGGATGTATAAGGAAAGACCACTATTAAGGAGCCAGTACAGAAATTCTCAGAATACAACTATGCTTTATAAACTTTGTATCTGTACCCTTTGGATTTCTAGATTTTTAAATCCTAACATATTAACTTGCCGTTATGACACTGAGGTGAAGCTTGAGGGAGTTTCTGTTGGTATCTCACAAAGTTTGCCCTTTAAAATTAGGCATCGTCCGGGTTCAAACCAAGGACCTCCTACTTTAAATCGTGCTCAGCCCTTCCACAATATTTCGTGGCATCGTGCTAAGCCCCTCCCAGGCCTACTAAAGGTAAATGACAAAAAAGTAAATTCTCTGGTGAAAAAGAGTAGTCTTCTTTGAAATAATGTTTTTAATAATAATAGGTTTTTTTTGTCACAAACTGAATAAAGGGTGTGCTTCCCTCCGTTGTAAAGTGCTCTATGGACTAGGCCAGAGCGGTAAAACTCTGAAGAAAAACAACACTGTAAATTCACTACAGTCTGTTTAACGGGATGCGACCCGATCATCAGGTGAATCATGTTAGAATGAAGCTAACAGGAAATGAGGATGACAGGAAAGTTCTACTTTATCCTGGTCTAAGGGGCTTTACGACCTGCAGCTAGGAGACCTGCACCACATGGTATGAGTATGGTACATTTGCCTTCTTTATTGCTTTTTATATTGTGTATTTGCCTTTTGTATTGTGTATTTTCATAGTATATGTGTATTTTATATTTATATCATGTGTATAGCACTGAAATGTTCACTGTACCCAGGACCCTATTAAATATCAGCTTACTTGCTAAATGGGCTTCTTGGTAAAATATCTTTGTATTTATTATAAACATAATAAACCTCTGTGCCCTGTTATGTTCCAGTATCGCACGTGTAACCCGCCCAATCCTATTGTGCCCCCGAGGACAATTGGATCAGTGTCAATCAATAAATGTTCGCCCCAATACGCACAAAGCATAATCTTGTAATCTCGTAAAGTCTCATTCTAACATCATTCACCTGATAATCGGGTGGCATCCCGTGAGACAGACTTGTGTTGCTTTTCTTCAGAGTTATATATGTATATGTAATTTTTTTGTAAATCCTCAAAAAAATTAATGAGTCAGGCCAGCCTCTACAATATTTCGTGGAATCACGCTCGAACAATATTACTTCTTCTGCGTAATCACGTTAATAGACATACAAACTAATATACACGGGGAAAAAAATCTTCTAATAATGAGGTGGAGGGTCGGGGCTCTGTTCAAATAAAGTGTTTCAGCCGTATTGTCGTATTCCTGCGAACAAACAATAATAGAACAAGCAGACCCAAAGAAAAAGGGTAGATATAGCCAAAATAAAACTTTAAAATGTTAAGTTTAATCCCATCACCCTCCCTCCAAGCACGTGCCGTTATAGTCTCGTGTCGTCTCGGGCACGTGTTGCGCAGGAGTCTCCGATTGTCCCGCTTCTCCACGCACACCATGTTTCCGATCACGATATCACGTGACATCATGTGACCGGACGCCAGAGTCTTTAGATATCTCATGTGGAGGAGGAAATCTTTATACTTCAATCAGATTTAATAGTTTGACGGAAATTGTCTGGCCCGAAAATAAACCGGAGACAAATCTGATTTACTGGCAGAACGATATCATATCGAACAGTGTTTTTGAAACACAATTGAACATGGAGACATTGAAAATGCCGATTACGGAAATGCTTAACATAGAGAAGAAATTACAAAAGATTAATCATAAGATACTTTCACTTTCATATAAAAAAGACTATCCCTATCTTCACTTTTGATTAACACTCGGACACAACATTCTTGCATGGGAAATATAATTACATTTTCCCCTACCATTTTTATCATGGAATCGAAACTTTAATATTTACGATACTCTGGCAATGGCATTTTATAATACTGTATTTCAAATGATAAACTGTCGTCTTTTAAACATCTAGTTTTTAAATTATGGCATTTAAAAATGAGAATACATATGTTGCATTCAAGGGGCCTGGACAGCTGGGTGGCAAAACGCTCGGCCTTCTCCGCTGGCGACCCGGGTTCGATTCCCGGCGAGGCTATGAGAGTGGGTTATAGTTGCTCGTCCAAAGTCGGTGGTTTTCTCCGGATCCTCTGGTTTCCTCCACCTTTACTGACAACTGAGCGCCTAAATCCGAGCCATGGAGAGTGCCTCATATTAGTTATTATAACTAGTTGTACAATCCATATAAAATAAATAAAGTTTATTTAATGTTGCATTCAGTGATGTATCCCAGCAGAAGTTCAATACTTAAAACCCTTTAATGTACAATATTAAGATTTGAACTATGGATATTTTTGTGTCCGATGGACCATTTTGTTTCAAGTGTTATAAATCAAATGCATCTAATATCTTAGGTGATGCAAGAGCACCATTAAAACAGTGCCCTACCCGTGTTATTTATGCAAATATTATAAAGCAAAATAATACGGATTTCGAATTGTTAAAACGATTTACGTAAACTGAATAAAGAATATCGTGAATCGAAATTATGTAGTGTTCATGTTGGATTTATGTTTAAGATGTTATGAGAGTTGGATGTCTTCTGACTGATGTATAACACTAGGACGGTTCACATTTTTTTTTTTATTTTACGAGACTGATTTAAGTAGGAGGCCATTTTCATACACAGAAACAGCAGGAAAAACAAACCTCTGACCAGCAACTTGATGTCGTCAGACTGATGTATAATACTAGAACGGTCCACATTTTTTTTTTGTTATTTAACGAGACTGATTTAAGTAGGAGGCCATTTTCATACACAGAAACAGCAGGAAAAACAAACCTCTGACCAGCAACTTTCCGATTTATCTTTTGATTATTACACATGAAGCTGTTAAGATTAAGTTAGTTACTTCAGGTCTTGTCCATGATGGAAGTACACACAACATGTTCTATAGTTATGGGGCCGTGTGGACCATTGGAGTAGCCTGTTCACAGGTAAAAGGTTAAAACACAGGGCTGATAGACAGGGAATCGTTTGTTCGAATCTCAGCCGAACTATAAATGGTATCACATTTGATTAAAATTATCTGTTACTAATGAACAGTTATTTGAACTCGTTCCACGTGCCCGTATAGGTCCCCGTCCAGTTATTCAGATTTTGCACACATATTATTTTACATATAATGAATGCATATAATAATAATTTACTTTTCGTGGGATTTAAATACGGTGAAATCGCGTAAATTGTACCCTCGCGAAACACTGAAAAGTGGAAATCTCGGAAGTTTAACCCCGCTAAGATGAATATTTTAATACATTAATAAAGAAAATTTTAGAACTTTAATAAAAAAAATAAAATCCGATACAGAACATTCCATAATTATGTTGTTAAAAGTATTATAATAGAAACAGAAAACTCAAAATCCGATTCACAACTTTCTATAATGTTTCATCCTAGTTCGGTTAAACATTTTGTGTATCTACCTATCTATGTTGGTTGTAAAAATAGACACGTGGCGTATTGGTCACGTGCTGTGTTAGAGATGTGTAGTGGGGGCTGTTACGAAAACTAGTCCACGCAAATTATTTAATTTGGCTTCAAACTATGGTATCACATGACCGGATGCCTTTGTCCTTAGATTTCTATTCTTATCGGGATTAAATCGTCTAGTCTGGTGGAAATAATTTCCATTTATATATCAGATTATCTTTCTTTATATTGATTGGATTAACTTACTTAATGAAAGTTATCATTTCATCGGGTGTTTACTGAAACACAAGTGAACTTGAAATCTTGAGTGTGAAATCCACGTATTAAACAAATTGTCCACGTATACAGACAGTGTAGTGCAACATCTCAGAAAAAATATATGCTTTATGTTCCAGTGGTTCTGTAGTTACCCGTTACAGGCACAGAGGCAGATCAAAGATTTAGGAAAAGGAGGGATCCAACCCAGAAAAACTAATGACAATTTAACCCAGAAGCGGATCCGGGGGGGTGGGGGGTTCCAGGGGGTCCGGAGCCCCCCTTTTTCACCAGAAACAACATTGCCGCCTGGACCCTCCTTTTTCAGACCTGAGGACCTTTTTTAGGGTTTTAGGGTTTCATTTCGTCCTCCTGGGTTGGACCCTACCTTTCCTAAATCCTGGAACCGCCCTTGATGACGCTCCTGAATCGGGATCATGTGATGGATCTACACCAAAATTTAATCGAATCTTCATTCCCGAAATGCCCTGAAATTTTAAGAGGTTCTGTTTAAGATTGAAAGAGATATTTTTTTGTGAATAATCACACACATAAGCATACACACACAAATACACGAACGAGGATGAACGCACGCCCTCTTGACGGAGCGTGGTGGGGGGAGGGGATTAAAAATTGAGAAACCAACAATATTTTGGCTCTACAATAACAAACTGAAATGTAGAGAAAGCTTAACTGCCGACCTATAATTTGTTTATATCGGGGGGGGGGGGGGGGGGTAAGGGTCCGTTTCAGAAAGGGACTTTCCAGTGACGTCACAACTTCTACCTCAATGCCATAGAAGTTATGTTAGGACGTCATACGTTCTCTCAAGCGGCATTTATGACTTTGGATGTATAACTTGCAATTAAGGTGGATGTTTCCCCATATATATTCCTCTCTTTAAAGTAAGGTATAATTTCCTTTCATGACAGTAAAATACTATATTTTTCCGGTTCGGCTTTGGAAAAAAATTAACCTGGTAAGTGGGGAAATGTTCTTAAGAATACATAATGAAATAAGAATGTTTCAAAGATTATTTTATTTTGTGCAAGCAAGGAGAAGCTAGACCTAAAAAGAATATTTAATAACACAACAGTTACATTAATAATAATAATAATAATAATAATAATAATAATAATAATAATAATTAAAATAATAATTGATATCAATATTATCATTATAATCAAAATTATTTTTATTAATACTGTTATTAATACTACTGCTAGAACTACTGCTGCTGAAGTTACTACTTCTGCTACTAATACTAGTACTACCACTAGTTCTACTACTACTACTAATATTGTTTATTAATTTTATTATTATTATTATTATTATTATTCTTATTATTAATATAATCCTCATTATTTATTCTACTAATACTAACAATCATAATAATATATGGAGATGAGATGGTCGTGTAATGAGATTGTTCTGTTTTGTTTTCTTAATCTCACGATTACCCTTATTAGAACATTGTGCTGTAGTATTTATGCGAATAACGTTGCTACCTTTTTAAACTTAGTATTATTAACAGAGGGTACTTACAGTAAGTCGTGGAGTTATTTGCAGCTCATCTATATAATCTCGCCCCTCTGTCGCTTAGCAACAAGAACGTGCGTGGTTGACGTTTCGTTGGGGTCACTTGATGTTATCATGGGCAATGTGACAGGTTTACCGTGACAACTTTACTTTGACTGTCACTTGATTAGCTGGGCTCACTTACTCAGCGGCGTCTCGTAGTTAACATCGACTTATATTCTCTGGTCACACATAGTGTTTGAAGATAACTATCTTCTCAGATTCCTTTATGCTTTTATATATATATATATATATATATATATATATATATATATATATATATATATATATGTAGAGAGAGAGAGAGAGAGAGAGAAAGAGAAAGTTGGAATTTCTTGTTAAATCATGTTCGATGACTGAAAGAAAAATTTACGACCGATGAACGATAATCAATCGATTATTGTATGTATGCGCTATATTAAAGTGAAATTTGCTGTAAAAATTTATACCTAAAATATTAACCGAATAAATTCAATCAAACTTGTACATCAGGCTGAAAGGTTATCCGCCTGGTTGATGAGGGTTGTTCAGTTATAATCCTATTTATTACTTTGTGTCCCGTCTCCTTGTATCTCTGTCGAGATCAAACTGTTTTCTGTGTATTATAAATGATGCGACTGCTCTTCATGTCAACATATAACCGTGTGTGATCGATGCCAAAATGCAAAAAAAAATTTAATCTTTTTGAAACAGAAACGACTAATCATCGATATATTCGATTAGTCGACACATAGATATATATATATACTGTACTTTTACTTAAATACACACACACACACACACATATATATATATATATATATATATATATATATATATATATATATATATATATATATACATATATATATATATATGCTAAAAAGATACCTGATATTAAACAAATCTATCACAGTCAAAACTTGAGCGGCTATAGACTGTGTATCTCCTTCATTTCTTTTTACTCTATTCTTGTTTCTGTTCAAATATATAAATATAATTTGACCGCTTTGTGACGTCAATATGGTCACGTGATGAGATGTGCAGATCACGTGAGCATCTGTCGGTGCAAATACGCCATACAAATGTACCTATTCTATCGTCTTATGAGTGGATTGGCATTAGGCTGGTGGGACACTGACGGTCGATACTTGATGATATTTCTATTTCCTAGGTGTGAGTGTTATCGGATATAGTTATGTGAGAGTCCAGGTGGCCTGGTAGTTAAAGCCCACGTGTTTGTCCCGAACCTGACGAGGTCGAATAGTGTGGATCCCACAGCAACGGAAGCGCATGGGGTGGTGTGGACGGCTTTATATGGGCAGGTTGAGTTTGCGCCTTTAAATGATACAAATGTTCGCTAGGTTTCTATTTTCGCGATATCATCAAACAGTATCCTGAACAGAGTAAATAAATAAATATATATAAATATATATATATATATATATTACAGAAAGGGTTTGATTGCCATTCCAGGATCAAAGTGCTCGATACATAAAGTTGAGCTGCTATAAGTTTATAAAAATGCATCAATGCATAAATGTCACTACCCGCAGGTTTCGTGCGCACTGCGTGGCACTCATCAGGTGACCTGATGAGTGCCACGCAGTGCGCACGAAACCTGCGGGTAGTGACATTTATGCATTGATGCATTTTTATAAACTTATATATATATATATATATATATATATATATATATATATATATATATATATATATATATATA
The DNA here is from genome assembly GCA_026874595.1 of Sipunculus nudus. NCBI lineage: Eukaryota > Metazoa > Annelida > Sipuncula > Golfingiida > Sipunculidae > Sipunculus > Sipunculus nudus. The sequence continues at coordinate 56,365,961 of CM049321.1, forward strand.
TATAAAAATGTATGAATAGCCATGTCGGTTCATTTCCCACCGTCAGTGAACCGACTTTTCTGTGTATACCATTTCCCTCTATGTATATAAATTTGTGGTAGGCTTCATATGGGCAGGTGAATTTTCCGCCGATACAAAGATTCGCTAGATTTCTATTTTCGCGATCTCACCAAACAGTTTCCTGAACAGAGTATATATATATATATATATATATATATATATATATATATATATATATATATATATATATATATATAGGCCTATATGTGACAGATATGAGGCACTACCGCCGGTTTCGAATCATCGGTTCATCAGATTACTTTAATTCATCTGATGTATATATATATATATATACACACAAAATTAGATAATAAAAGATCTAATATGACATGTAATAACGACCCTGATTTACGACTAACATAAAAAGATTTGTTATTAATTATCAATTCAATCCTTTTGCTTTTAATTGACGAATCTCGCGTGGATGTACATGATGTGCCTAAGAGGCTGCAGTGTAAATGTCAAATCTGTATACAGAAGGTGCGTCTTATTGACAGGGGAATTAATTTTGCGATAATTTTTGTTTGGTAAATACCGCTAAATTTAAACCGTGCCTAGCATAAAGTCAACCGGGGAAGGTTAATTCTGATGTAACTGTCATCCTTAAAGGTGCCCATTCACCTGTCATTTGAAAAAGAATTTATGTGATTTCTGGCTCCCTCTGTGTAAATATTAATGATCTAAGGGTCCTTAGAAAAGTCCTTAGAACGACTCCTTGCAGGATTTATGAACATGTTTATCAACAACATGTTTGTAAACACAGCAATTTTTCATGTTATAAACACGTTGATATAAACAAAACAAGCAGCCTGTGTGCGGTAATATTCATGTTTTCTGGCCTATTTTTGTGAAAGCTCCAACGGATTACCTTTAGTTTATAATGGCCAGATAGGGGATTTAGCCCCTTTAACATACACACTGTGTGTTACCAAAATTCATCCAACTCCGGAAGAGAGAATAATTATGATACAAAAAGAAATCCCATCAACTGCAGAAGTAAAAAATCATGTTTGTCATATTCCTGATCCGACATAATTGATCATTCTCTAGTACAAATTTTATTCATCCTGCATCAACAGGAAACCCACCGTTTGCGTCTATCCGTATATCAGCCATTACCTACAACATATGTAAAGTAAAATATAAAACCTGTTGACTGTCATCGAAAGTATGAATATTTGGCACCTCACCTCAAAATTTAAGCTTAATGTGCACATACCGTAACACTGCATGGTACGAATTATCGCTATATAAATGTTGCAATCTTTGTATAAGGATCCAGACAATTATCGTTGTACCTGTATGAATTGGTAATTAGGATAACCAGAAAGAAAAACACCCAAATAACAATATTATCAGTGACGGGGGTATTAATTTTGCGATAATTTTTGTTTGGTAAATACCGCTAAATTTAAACCGTGCCTAGCATAAAGTCAAATAACAATATTATCAGTAAACATTCATATTTCGTATACTTTCATAATTTCCTCTCAATAGAAATAAATCAATTGTAAAGAATAGGTCAAAACTGAAATAATTAATGAACTATTAATACAAATATTTATTTTATGTGTGTGTGTTTTTGCTCCTCATAAATTTAACTGTTTTAGGTGCCTGGTATGACAAATAACGACACTGATTAGCTCCAGGAAGCCCCTGCTTCGCCCTTTGGTGACAGGTGATAGACACGCAGGTGAAAGACGCTTGGAGGTCCAACCTCTGATGTCTTCAGGATATATTTTATTCATCCTTTCTTAGAATCGACAGTTTATACGACATCTTGCCATTAGCAATCTGTTTGTGCGCATGCTCCATGCAAATCCAAATAGAAAAGTCGATGCCGGCCCACCGAAACCCCATGTGGGCGTAAAGGAAAAAATGTACAGCGATATCGAACTTTTTGTACAAGAATTTAAAAGATGACTGACCGACTGAAAGTGAATAGGCGCTCGAGCCAGTCACAGGTCTCCGGAAAATCCGGCCCGCACTGGCTCCCTCAGCAATGACAAAGTTTGATAGATTAAGTCGGTATACAGTTAGTATTTAAGGCGAAATAGCAGAAATGATAGAATTGAAGATCGTAGTGAGAGAGGTGGAGGAAGCCGGAGTACCCGGAGAGAATCACCGACCTTTGACTGGCAACTACAACTCACTCCATAGCAGCACCTAGGATGGAACCCGGGTCGCCAGCGGAGAGGGCCGAGCGTTTATCGCTCAGCTGTCCAGGCCCGGAATTTAAATGATGATCATTAGGAACTATTGGGCGTGATAATGAAAGTTAATGAAGATTCAAAGAAGTTACAAAATGAAACCAACATATTGTATCACCTTGATTAATTCAAACCCTCTTCAAACCTCAAAAGCAAATAATGAAATTTCCAGTACGATCTGACAGAAACATGTATTAGTCTTAACTAAATATTTCATTTGGATTATATACAAAGACCGAAATAACGGTATCCTGTAACGTATATGGCTTATTTACAATATATTTCTGTAATAACGTGGCCCTCCCGTCGTTTAATCAAAAGACTGAATTCCAGACAAGCCACGGTAGTATTCTTTAAAAAAAAGTCTGTAAAAGGCAACGTTTGACGGCAAAACTGGCTATGCAGTAGTATTTATGTTTTTTTTGTACATTTTCCCATTGGATTTCTATACATTTTCGATGTATAGGTTTTTGATTCCTTTATTTATATGTGTCAACTTTTTAATAACCTTGATGACCTGGACTCAACTGGAGTTTCCGGTGATAACATATCACGAACGATAAGAAAGAAAAACGATAGATATGAAAACTGTCCGAAACGGGTCTTCGGCAGAGTAAGTTGATTAGTTGATTCTGAGTCACTTCACCACCTGACCTTCAAGAAAAAATATATATCTTTTAATAAATGAATATACACTATACCACTCGGCATCGAATTCACGGAAAAATCTGCACCAAAACGTCTGATATTTATACTGTGGTTGGCTCCATATTCGCGAGGATGAAATTTCGCGATTTCTTAATTTTGGACTTTTCGCGAGGGTATCATTTGTCGCGATCGCAGAAAAAAAGAAAGTACATCAGTATCTGTATTTATAATACAATATAAATACATCCCACACTATCTTATTTTTTTTGTTACAATCGTTATATCATACTAATAAATGTGTGTTTGCATGGGACGGTACTTAAAACCATGCACATATAAGGTTACTGATAAACGAAACGTGTTTCCAGAGGTGTGATAATTACACCGTTTGTGTAGATGCGTCATCTCCTTTTGTTCATACAGGTGTATGAGGCATCTTAATCCCGAGGATTCCATATTCGTGATTATTTCCTATTCGTGAATTTCGCAAAAGGAAAACCCTTGCGAACAAAATGGCAAACACAGTATATGAATGTACATCACTGATTAAAAATAATGTATTAAATTTTTTATAAATGCTTAAACGTTTCTTTTTTATCATACAATCAATTATCTCTCCCGTATAGAGGCCTAGATGACAAATAACGAAATCTAGCAGGTAATCTGTATGCCGCATGTAATCTCACACCTAGTCTGCGTCGTGGTTTTATGCCCTGTAGTTAAAACCCAGATACATTGCTTAAGACATAGAAGCGTTGCATTGTCACGGTGTGCAAGCATCTTAAACAAGTCCTTAATTATGGTGTTACAGAAAGCGGAAATCTGAAAAAAAAACTCATATCTTCAATTACGACCACAGCCTTGGTATCAAATGAGTAACTGCCTCCACCCTGCCGGCTTTACACTAATCACACAAAGACAGATTTCTGTAATCTCCTCCGTCGTATTAATCGATTTATAGAAATGATCTTCCTAACATAGTTCTGAGACGAGGGGGATCCGGGTTGACTTAACAAGAAAAATGCTAACGGATATATTTCCATTCTTTGACAAAGCCAGCTTGCGCGAATTTTGCGGAAAGTTCTTTAACCCATATATACACGATTCTACCACCCTAATCGCCTGTCCTTTGGAATTATATATATATATATATATATATATATATATATATATATATATATATATATATATATATATATATTCCTATCTTGTTTTTCAAATGTTTACATTGAATATAACAGAAACCATTTGCTTACTCCTGTAAACGATTGTTAAAAAAAGTGGAGCGGGCGCGATCACAGGTGTCACCATTAACAAGCGGGGTATCGCCCGGCCACAACACGTTTCATTCAGGAGAAGCCCTGACAAAAAAAAGTAATACATCTTCCCGCTAGCTGAAACATCGAGTGTTGCGGCTCACAATCGGACCTCCGGTTACGTGGCCTTGTTATGGTAAAAAAAACACAAACGTTGAATGTATTTATAAAGGCGAAGAGCCATAAGAAGGTGTTAAACAGCCGTATGTCGAGGTACCGCCGAGGTACTGAGACTGTGCTGGGATAGTTGGGATGTTTTTGCTCTAAAACTTATGTATAAAGCAAAACTAAACTAATAGTGTGAAAGAATAGACATAATATTGGTCCTGATTATGTCCCTTTGACATGGAGCTTGCGTGAGATGCTTGCTAATCTCTCATCAGGATTGGTTATGTCCATTAACAATTATGTTCTCATATTGCTAGACGCTGTCATGCACCGTTGCTGCAACTGATAACGCGTTAATGTTGAATGTTCGTGACGGGAGCTAAGGTAGAACCAGGCAGCCTACATCCCCCTCCCCTCCCCCCCCCCCCCCCCCCATACTCGTATTCTCTGGTATACAGTCAGTATTTTTCTCATTGTAGGCCTTCAATAACTTGTTTGTGTAATCATACACCTCTGTGTGCCCGAATTGACAACTCTATTCTATAAAACTTTCGATAATTGTACGGCCGTATATTATGCATTTACATATTGGCAACCTAAAGGAACAGCAGCGGCCCGAAATATGATCATGAGGACTCATTAATGTCTGGAATAGAGCTGGGAAGGCCTTTCACGAAATGACGGATGTTGACATGGAAACAAATTAATCAGTTCAAAGCGACGGTATTCTTGCAAGGCTAATAATCCAGTAAACCGATCCACGCCTTCTTGCTTTTCGCCTGGTGTCTGCTTCTTTCTTTTTCATTTTAAATTAAACTCATCATTTTTTCTGTCCACTGTCCTCATATTCTCCCGTGTCATGCTTTTCTTGTTTAATTCTTCTTTTTTGGCTTTTTTATCCTATTGTTAATTTTACCCTAGTCCTACGTGTCTCTCTTCTAGTAATTTAATTTTTCTTTCTTGCCGCTCATATTGAATATATATATATATATATATATATATATATATATATATATATATATATATATATATATAGTGGTTTTTTTGCGTATTGAATTTCCTGTTCATTTGTTTGTCTCGTCCTCTCTTCTAAATACATGCCACTCTTGTCTCTTATATTAAACTATCCATTGACTCCTTACTTTGTTATATTACATTTGTCCATCATACCGTTAATCTGGTAATTTGTCCTTAATTTCTTATTTTCCTTGGTCTTGACTCTTAATCATTCTTCTTTCGTGATTTTCGTTTTGGTCTTTTAGTAGATCTTCAGTTTTTGTTATTATAGTGATCAAGTCTCCAGTTAGGCTTTGTCATGCTACATAAAACGCCCACTTTGTCGTGATATCGTGTGATATCAATTTCGTATCAAGCTGTTGTAGCTAAGCTATGTGAGCAATGGTCAGAAGACACGAGTTGACAAATCAATAGACCCTTGCGCGTACAGAAACTGGCTAGCCAAAGTGTTAATTGACGGCATGAAATCGCAGAATATATAATATTTGATATATATATATATATATATATATATATATATATATATATATATATATATATATATATAATATTTTAGACTTGTTTTGAACAGAGCGCCTTTCTTTTATTAAAACAATACAATATTCATGTGGTGGTAGCCACGTCTATTGTTTTCCTCTTAACAGCCCTTAACTATTGATTTATTTCATGTGGGCATTCTTAACTAGATCCAACGGAATTCATAAACCATTTAAAGATAAAAGTTACAATAACAGTAAAGGGGTGTTTCCAGTTGCGCAAATGTGCTCATATTCGTGAACAAAATAGATTTGCTTCATGCGCTCGTAAATGTGTATATAGGTTAACTTACAGATTAATATATTAGTATATTTATCGAGCAGGCCTTCCACAAAAAAAGATGGTGAAGTGACGTCATTTTACCCTGAATCCCTGAGCATGAAAATCACCTCTGTTAAGATTTCACGCATATATGCACATACGTATATATACGTTGACTGACACATGGAAGCACCCCAGTTACAAAATCATATAAGCAATTTTTCCCGCATACACGCACACATGGAAACACCCCTTAATCATTTGAAACTACTAAAATCCCTTAACAGACTGCTCTTTAGACCACTCTTCAATTAAGTCACTGCTTCGGAATATCGTAATTGGCACTCCTCCTGCCGCTATAAGTCGATAAATGCACTATTGGCTGGATTGGTAGAAATAGGCGGCGAGTAGGAGGCGGTTAAAATGATGAGATCAGGTCTGTGATAACAGAAGTGGATCCAGGGAGGGATCCAGGGGGTCCGGATCCTCCCTTTTTTGTGGCCGTACCCTTTTTAAGTAGTTCAGACCCAATTTTACGGCCTGGACCCCCCCCCCCCCACTTTCCTAAATCCTGGATCCGCCCCTGGATTAACGCTTGAACTGAACCATGTAAAGCCCCGTTCCCACTTTCACGAATTTGACGCCGAATCGCCACGAACTTACATCATTAAAATTCGTAGGGACGTCGTGGGAGTGTCGTAGATGATGTCTTGAACATTCGGTAATGTTCGTAGCGAGGTCTTGAGCACTCAGAATTCGTGGCGCTATTTTTGAAATGTTCAAAAATTAAGCTTTGTCGTCACAAGTCGTAGCTAAGTCGTAACAGTTTCTTGGTAAGTCGTATGAGAGTCTTCATAATTCTTGTAAATTCGTGATGTAAAACAATGTCACGAATGCTCACGAAGGACAACGACATCGACACGACTTCAACACGACTACAATACGACTACCACAAGAACCTCTCAAGAGAGAGTCACGTTCATAAAGCCCCATCCTACTTCCCCGAATTTGGTGACGAATCATCAAGAACTGACATCATAATGTAACGGAAAATTTTATTTTCTTAGTGATTTTTAACTTCTTACAAACCAATGAGGAATAAGGTTTAGAAGTAAGAACACTGTGTAGATTTGTAAATTTGTTTTAAAGAAGATTCGTATTGTGGTTATTGGTTCCAAATAAATTTGAACTAAAATAATTTGAAGAAGCTGAATAAAATTACGTTTCCTTTGTAATTTGTATCTTCTTTGTAAACAAACAAGGAAGTTTTTGCAGTGAGTAAACCATGTAGATTCGTAAATTTGTTTTAAAGAAAATTTTTTATTGTTAATATTGGTTGACAAAATAAATTTGAACCAAAACAGTTTAAAGAAGCTGAATATATTATACAGTTTCGTCATACTTAAACATATGGTCAATATAATAAATTATGAATTTCCTATTTTACTATGGGAGAATAAACTGAGCCTAACACAAATTGATATTAACAGAATCTTATATCACATTGAGAGCTGAGTCAATAAGATATTTTAACCAATATTTTGAGAATACAGATATTTTACATCCGATTAAGACGGTCGTCTACTTGGACTTAAAGAAGTTGACATCGTATTTTCAACCACATAAATAAGTCGTTATTGTCTAATTACTCAAATCAAATGAGACATATATTATCAGTGTTTTAAACTGGATAACTTTTGTCAAATTAAAATATCTGGAGAAGTTGAGTAAAGTGTTGTAATGGTGTCCTTTTTCTAATATCGTTTTCTGTGTGACATTACGATAGCCATATATCTCATATATAGCTATCTAACAATCCGTAGCAAAATTGAATGATCGTAGGAGTATCGTCCACAAGTCGCAGATCATTCGTGGAAATATCGTACCAGTATCTTAGACGTCGTTACTGAGCCGTGAATATTCTTAAAAGTATCGTGTCATATCGTGCTGGCTTCGGATCACTGTCGTAGCCAATCGTACTGGCATCGTACTCCTTTCGTACAATATCGTGGTCGTGATGGAATTTTTATCACTCAACAGGCCGATTGGCCACGAATCGCCACGAATTCAACATCGTGGCGATTCGGCGTCAAATTCCTGAAAGTGGGAACGGGGCTTAAGGCGCGATATGCATGGTGTTAAAATATGAACGCTCGACAAAAGGTAGCTAGTGTAGATCAATGAGAAATGGGAGTTATATGTTGATGCCATTTTTAGCCAATGGAACACGGGCATATAACATATATAACACTCCAATACAGAAATGCACACGACTTTTTTGCATGAAATACTACAGGTAAATGTAAAGGTAGGGGGTTATAGAGTGAAATCACGATGTTAGTTTCATCTGATTTTATACACTTTGCCTTCCTAGTGTTTCGGGTCTGTTCATTATTTTAATTTTTTTTATTAATTCTTGTAATTTTCCTCGACTCCCTATAGAGCATACAACCCGAGCGGCTAGGGGTTATTCGTTCTACATTTACCTGCTTGACCAGTCTCAATTTACTCCTGGGTGGAGAGAGCACGCCCTTGTGGTTAAGGCTTTGGCCAGGGGTCTTGGCGCTGAAGGCGGTTGAAGTCACAAATCTAAAAAAACCCTAACCATTACGCATTATTTTACAAACACCGTTATTCCGTTTTGACGGCCGCAAACCTAGTACGGACTGAGAAAAAAAATTAAACTGAATAACTAGAAAAAATGAAGTGGCTGAATTTTGCATCATGTGACCTTGTTCTATACTAGATACACCAGCTTGTTGAGAAAAATAGACTGGAAGATGGGGCAGGTAGAATATGAAACAGGACTGGAGTTAAAAATTAAAACAGCCACGGAATTAAAAACCTACTATTATGATATTTCAACTATTACAAGTGATATATAGAAAGTCCCTGCGGTCATGGCTTTTTGCACACAGCATTATTTTAGAATAAAAAAGAATAAATCCATAAGTCCCCGTACACGAAACACAACATACAATCTTATATAAAAGGGCTGTCATGCACACAGGTTTATATCATTTTTCAACAAGTAAGACAGATATAAGAGGAAAAGGAAAACGTTTTTTTTTTCAGATGTTGAAACGTACTTTAATATAAGTCTTGTAAAAAGTGACGTACTGTTACTGGGTGTTTAAGAATATGAACCTTTTATAAATCATGTATTTTAAAATCTTACAAAATCATTTGAATAAATCAATAGTTCATGTTGAATAATATCATCAGATAGGTCACTGTACCAGGTTTAAAAAAATATACGTCGAATGGGCATTTTACGTCAAAGTGTATCTTGTATAATGTGTACAAGGACGCGGTATTAGATTAATCACACGCTGAGACAGGTAAATGCTACGCGTGGCCAGAGATTTAAATCATTAATGCGACATCACTCAACCTTAGAGAGCTAAATGACTAGTTTTACAACGCAACGCGTCGTTACACTCTCCCGATCTAGAACTCCACTAATTATCTCCGCCAAGGACGCTATGTCTCTTGCCTCCGTTTGTTTATGTGTCTGTTTGCAACATTACTTAAAATATATTAACGGATTTTGATAAAAATTTCAAGATAGCTCGTTACAATGATAGCAAGGAACAATTGATTAAATTTTGAGAGTGATCCGGATCACCATCCGAATCCAGGATTTTAAGGACATTGGCATATGAGGGAAATGAGCTGCCTCAGCGGAGGTCTGCGCTCTCTGAGTGCTTTTTAGTAGATTCAGTGAACATGTGTAATAAGACCAACTGTAGGACAGTCTGCAGCTGTTGAACATGATTGCATTACATAAAGAGTTATATATATTTTTCATTGAGAATTACATAACGGTTCCTTGTACCAAGTTTATGCTTGATCTGTTCTCGAGATAACAAAATTGAGTGTATTTAAGGACAAATATAGTACAACAACTAGAAGCATTACAGAAGGGATATTACAGCTGGCAGTTACATGTGTTTGCTATAAAAGTGTTCAAATGCACAAAGGGATTGGGGATCTGTAGTAGCTTAGTAGGTTAAAGGCAGCCAACCGGAAATCGGAAGATCATGAGTTCAATTCCCATCGGCAGTGAACCGACTTTTCTGTGTATTCATGTCCATTTCTATATATATATATATATATATATATATATATATATATATATATAAACATAAAGGAATCAACTTTTGTCAGACATGTTCACTACTACGTCAACATGTTATGGCACACTTCAATTAACACTGTCTGAAGGATGAAAAGTTATGGTTTACACATTCACGTTTGTTGTTGTATGGATTCTGCTTGATTGATTAATAAGTATAGGTTATCTAGTACGTTTGTTGCTTACTATTGAAGACTCAAACAGCATAAGGGGCGTGTAATCATAAAATTTGTGTTATGTATGTTAGGGATTGGTACTGCGAGGGTTACGGTTTCAGATTTAAAAATAGAATATGGAATACCAAGAATAAAAGAATATATAGTAAAAGGCAAAAAATTCATTTTTTTTTACTCAACAAAAGAGTGAAATCTGACTTAAGTGAAAAAAATAATATATATATATATATATATATATATATATATATATATATATATATATATGATTTGAATGTTTTTTTTTATGTTAGAGATTGTATGATGGTTATGGGTTTTAGATTTAAAACTGGAATACAAAGGATAATAGAATTTATGGTAAAAGGCAAAAATATATTTTTTTCTCAACAAAATGTGAAGACATCCTACGTTAAATGACAAAACTATATAGCTTTAATAAACAAAATTACCCAGACGCAGCGGCTAGGCACGTCGTTCCAGGAAAAGGCATTAGTATTTCGAGGCCCTGTGGCCTGGAACTATAAATGTTTCTTACCTGTATCTTTCTGATTGGCGTTAGCACAATTACACGAGGTTATCTTGCGATTTCCTACTGGAAGTCATCATCAAATGTCCTTTGGGATCATCAAGTGTCCTTTTAGTGTCTTCTCATCTTATTACGAAGAGAGAAAAAACAAGGCTTCCTCTTGAAGAACGGTTTGTTAACATATATCGCTGTGAAAGCTGAATGACTTCCTCAGTTTGTCGAACGGGATGTGTTGTTTAATTACAGGAGCGTACGTGCTGACTGTCTAGGATGGAGTGAGTCTTGTCTCCCGCTGCAGGTAGTGCCATGAGAGCTTGCTGTCAACCTGGACGGCCGCGGCGGGGACCATGCTGAATTAATCAATGACGCATTACGCCGCTCGTATGTAAGGCGACCTTCACGTTTCACGTAGCCAAGTGGATTCACTGTGTGCGTTTGTGTTTTCGTCTTTGTGCCAGCACCTCATGTACAACCCTTGAGGTTCCTTTTATTGTGATGATTAGTCTGTCAATGATAAGCGTGGTATCTAAACAATGTTTATGATGAGCGTTTTTATATCACGTCTTTTCTCTCCTTATTTTCTTCCCTCACTAACTCTGTTATCTTTGTGTCTGTCTCTTTCTGTCAATTCTACTCTTCTCCTCTTCTTCTTTTCTGTTGTTTTCTCTTCTCTTTTCTTGTCTTGCCTTTTCTTGTCTTGCCTTTTCTTGTCTTGTCTTTTCTTGTCTTGTCTTTTCTTGTCCTGCCTTTGCTCTTCTTGTCTTTTTTTTTTGTCTTGTCTTTTCTTGTCTTCTCTTTTCTTGTCTTGTCTTTTCTTGTCTTGCCTTTGCCCTTCTTGTCTTTTTTTTGTCTTGTCTTTTCTTGTCTTGTTTCGGTTAAGTTGTCTTTTCTTGTCTTTTTTTGTCTTGTATTCTCTCTGCTTGTTTTAACTTCGATTTTTTTCCTTGTCTTTTCATTTTTTTTTACTTTTCTTGTCTCGTCTTCTCTTTTTTGTTGTCTTCCCTCTTCTTGTCATCTCTTTTCTGTCTTTGTCTGCGGATGTAAATAAACCTGTTATCAATTTTATTTATTTTGTAATCAATCAAAGCCTTCATAAATACATATTTTTGTCATAGAGAATAATTACAATTCATAAGTGTGTATTTAAAAGTACTTTTATTCATGTGAATGTGTTAAATATAAATATAATGGTTAAAAATTCAACTAAATGTGAGGAAACAATTCAATTTTATAGGAAACAGCTTTTTTAGCTTGACGTAACAAATGACGGGAACGAGCAATGCTGGCGGCGCCCTGGATGACGTGACAGGTAAATTACATTTTTATTTTTTATGTTTCCAGCGTGTTTTACATATATGATATTTTCACCCGACTTCTGCTACGTCTAACATAAGTACATGGCTCAGAAATCAAATAATATTATCGATCTCGGGAGACGCCAAAATATCCTGTCAGTTTTTAAACACAGTATCCAAGGTAACACCTTCGTCAGGAGCGCAAATATGTGTCCTAAACGAACTTACAAAAAATACGCATTCATTTGGTAAAATTGAATAGTCTTAATATAACTTAAATAATACTAATTTATAAAATTTACTAAAATACGTATCTCAGGACATCATGACATATTTATCTGTGCAGAATTTTTGGAAATATTTTGACATAAGTGAAAATTCTGTCAAAAGTCTTTTAAAAATTAAAAAAAAAAATACTTTATATTTTATTATATATCTATGTTGATCTATTTTCTATATTCGTATATGTTATAGTTGGATTAATAAAAAATGTTTTAAAACTATTCCAAACTATCCTCTCTTTCTGCCGGAGTGGATATTTTGTAGAAGGCCGACAACATTAAATATAAGTTATTCAAACGAACGTAACTAACAATTATTCCGATTTAATTGTAGTTGCTTGCGTAAATAAATTTGTATGTTCGACATTTTTCCTTTCATCTCAGATACATATAATCAGTCTTTCTTGCATCTTTTTATGTTCCTCAATTGATGTACTTCGGCAATTTTTTAATGCACATAAAATTAACATGTACTGAGATATTCAAAAATGTAAATATTAGTTGTATACTACATCTCAAAACCTTGTTTTTAGCCTGTGAACTAAAAAAAAATTCATATTTTTTAATCAAATGGAGGAGATTATTTCACTCAAATAGTATTTTCCGACGAACCACTTGCACTGTTTGCCAAAAAACAGACTTTAACATTCAGGCGGCAACGTAGAGGTATTATGTATCCAGAAAAGGAGACTTTATTACAACTTTATTTTTACTTATCCGCATCAGGATGTGTAAATGAGATGCCTTCCTAACTGTAAACAATAATTAAACTTAATTTCTTTTTATTATTGTATAAACCAAGATAATTTATCCCAATCTTTCAGATGTGAAAAAGAACAGACCACCAATTAGTAAAATCCAGCCAAAAAAGAAATGTTGACTCTTTCACAATAATAAAAATTCTTTGACAATGTTGGAAATTTGGACAAGGGGTTGGAAGAAGAGTATAGGATGTTGATTGATTATATGACAGGTATTCTGTTTTGTTAGTGCGGCAGTTATGACCCGTATTCTCCAATAAAGCAGCTTCAGGCAGACATCCCTAAGACAAACTTAAATGCAAGTCTATCTAAATCAAAAAGTTAAAAATAACTAAAACATTGATAAGTGGTTAATGCGTTGGGCTACGGGAGGTCCTTAGTTCAAATACCGCAGCAAAGGTGAAGACAAAATGGTGAAATTTCGATGGAACTTAGATAATCTGGTTGGTTTCATATTGGCAGGGATATATTTCGCGATATTATTAGGTGCACAAAATCATAAAAGTTCAATGAAAACCCCTGAGTAATATCAAACAGTGTTATATTGTTGGCAAAAAAATACACTTACCTATAACAATACTGATATTATTCATAATGTCAATATTTGATTTATGGATAATATTTAAGAACTTTTTCAATTCATAGTATAGATCTTTCTACCTTTCGACTTCAGACAATACAGTCAAGGATGAGGTATGTGATACATATCCATTGAGGTAAAATATAACTATTTGTATCAGACCTCAGGTCATGCTGTCATGTTATAGCAAACAGACACCCGAAGGACTGTCTTTACTCACATATACGGAACCATAGCAGCGTATAAAAAGTGGAACTTGAAAAAGTACGTCCTTGTGCCGGGCTGGTCCTGACAGAAAACGTTTGAAGTCAGTCAAAATGAATTGTCTTAGAAATTACCCATACTACTGTTAAAATGTATGTACCTTATAAAAACATTTGTTCTTATGTTATTGCTACATTTATTCCAATTCACCGGACATCGCCACCTAGCGGCAAAGGACTTATCCTTTAAAACGAACAAAATTATGAAAATAAGGTACAGTTACTCCAGTGTTAACAATGTCCATCAACACACATAAACGTTATAATTACATATAGTCCTGATTCTGTGTACAGTTTTGAGAATGAACATGCGTGAATTAGAAGCATAGTAACTGTTGGCGATTACCACAATTCCTCGTTATGAACACAAGTTCAATACAGAGAAAAATAGTATTTTTCTTAAATTAAAATTAGTAGTAAATAAACGACGTTGACCTATGGAAATCTCAAAATAATTTCAAAGCCGAGGATAAAGTCTGAAAATAGTCAAAAATAATTTTTATGGGTTGTGCCCCGTTTGTAAGGGTGCTATTGATTGAATGTTTTACCCGGGCTACGGGATGTTTAGTGACGACTGTAATGTATTCGATGCCGTGTTAGTATTGTCGATATGTGTAACTAAAACCAGGGCTAAATCCCATTATGTATAGACACTCTCCCGCCGTACTGTTCTGAAAACGACACTGTACTGAATAAAGAAAAGATAACCTGACGTTTTTTGTTACTGCCAGTATAGCCATAAATGTCAACATACGACCAGTGATATCCGGACTTTAGTTTGTACGCAAATTGGCGCCCCAATTAGCGCTTCTGAGAACTTGAAAAAATATACCTATCAGGGCTCGAAAAGGGCGCGGGAATAAGACCCAAAATTGCAGTACATCGTCTAGGCTAAAATATAGGTTTAAATGATGTTCCAAGAGGACGGTCAATGGCCATATTTAGAGCGGATAAATTGTTTAGCCCACTCTCAAATCCTCAATTCTTTTGCAGAATACAGCAGTTTATTGAACTTGTATATATACCGTATTCGATTAAATGAGCACGTCGTTAGTACGTGGCGTTTCCTGTCCCTAAAGATGGCTACTTCCTCAAGAGCACAAATTCTTCGGACCTTTTCAAATCGCTGAATTTAATGACAGATCAGTATAATGAAGTCATGCTAAGTCCGTCTCCCAACGTTTACAAAGCAATATCGTGTATACGTTTCCTTTATTTGTGTAAGAATATATGATTAATGAGATCATTACCTCCGCCAAAGGGATGGCGTTCTTTTTTTTTTTTTTGCCGGTGTTAGTTTTTCTGTTTGTTCAATTGTTTTCCGTTTGTTTTCTATTGGAAACATTACTCAAAAAGTTTTTTTACGGATTTTAATGAAATCCCAGGATATCTCAGCAATGATACAAGGGACAATTGTCAAATTTTGGGGTTATCCGGTTAACCATCTGCATCCAGAATTTGTTTAAAACCAAAATGCTAATTTTTTTGACAATCCCATGATAGGGTAATAAGCTGCCTTAGCAGAGGTCTGCGCTCTCTGAGAAGAAATTTCCTGTTTATGACTGAAATGAATGGTGACTTTGGATAACTGGCCATTAATAGTTTGCTTAGAGCCACAAAATCATGTAAGGTTCACGTTATGTCAAATACGGCATAGATGTCTTGATAATGCTGACCCTATATCCATTGACTTCGCAGACATCAGTAATACCAGTAAACACATTTGGAGGTACAATAGGCCATAGAAATATAGCCTACTTCCATGTAACACAGCTATGTGTAAAAAAACCTATAGAGAAAAAAGACTGTAATCAAGAGAACAAGACCCTAAACGAAGAAGTAAAGGTGATAAAGCAAGTGAAATAATTTAAAGATAGGCTTGGAAAGTTCAACATACCCGTAAGTCTTGAATTTTAGATTGGGTAAAGCTTATAGCACATGATGGTTTTATGTGCAGGGAGCATTGCATACAGAACAGAGACTTAATGTCAACAGAGATACATGTCGTTTTCATTCTTCCCCTAAAACTTTGAGCTGAAAATGTCAGAAATACCAAGCTTTTGATGAGATCTATAATTTTAAGTCACAGTCGTTTACCCTGTGGATGACGTCACTGCCGAGTTTACAGTGCTTATAAATGTGCCAACAACGTTAGAACAAATCACATAACTTCATGTTTTTTTTTGTAGAAAAGTAATAGAAATATGTTTTTCCTCCAGGAAATGGGTATCTTCCAGGAAATAAAATCGATATTAATATTTCTTTTCATAGGCTAGTATATTATGTGATAATATAATGATATTTAATACGTTTAGTTGACCATTTATCAAAAACAAAGGCAATGAACGATAGCTTGAGGCCATACTTTAGTTTCTTTTCGGGAATTATTGACTTTGCTAGGGCTGTTTTCTCCATGTTGGCAAGCCCTTGTTTCTGTAAAATTACGCTGACACCGTCGTACTTCCATTTTTCATAGAACATATTATTTTTATATTGTATCGGAAGTTTAAATAGGAAGATGTTCCAGAAACTGGAAAGAATCAACTTCCAGGTTTTCTGAAGACGCAATATTTATGTTGTATTAGAAATTCAAACATTTATATAACAGAGTATAACTGAATACTGGATGTAGGTACTTTTTTCATATATACATATACATATGGTTAAGCTGTTTAATAGATTACCACCACAATAATATTTTTGTAACAAATACACCATAACAACCTTGAGGGGGTTGCTAATATATGTAACTCACAACAAACTATATAACTCGAAACAGTCAACAATAACCATGCCAAGGACATCTAAGTATGGCCCATGTGTGCTAAAACTTAGAACAAACAGTCCATCAGTGACAACATAGCAGCAGTAGCCGGGACGTCTTCCGCAGTTTCAGCAATCAAACAGACCAACGTGGAATGTCAGCACTGTATTGTCATCTTAGTCGGCGTTAATGATAGAATGTGAACCAGTTTATATAATAAATGGATCGTCCATTGACGTCAATATTGTCTATGAATTGCTCAGGTCGTGACCATGAAGAACGCATGATGTTGCCATCAAACGTGGTGTTATTGGTTTGTTAATAGACTATTAGTAAGACGCTGCTCATTTACATACACGGACTGACCCTTTGATTGCTACAATTAATATACATCACAGCTTAAATGTATGGTGTTTAATACATTATTGTATTACCTCTAACAGCGAAAGCTGCAGAAGGTTATATGATCAGAACGGTGTGTATTCGATTGTTTGTAACCTCCGCTGAGGACGTCATGCTTTTACTGGAGTTTGTTTGTTTGTTTGTCGTTTTGTTTTCCGTTTGTCTGTTAGCAATATCAATCAAACGGATTTTCACGAAATTTTCAGGATGGCTCAGCAATTATACAAGGAACAACTTCTTATATTTTGGGGTGGTCCGGATTGCCATCTGGAATCAAGGAATTTTTCCAGGAAAATTCTGTATTTACGGCAAAGTAGTATGGGGTAATGAGCTGCCTTATTAAGTTTGTTGCCACTAGATGGCGTTCAGTGTCAGTATGCTATAACGTTCACTGATTGTCTAGCCTCTTCCACAGGCTCCGATTGAGCCTGTGGATGGGGAATAAAAGGCCTTCTCTGATTGGCCAGATTTACTGAATTTTCTCATTGGCCAATCCCGGGAAAGCCCCTGCTTGGCTCTGTCAATAAACAAGCGCACATGGTGCTGGCTGTCAGCTGACGAGTACTTCATTGGGATCTTTTTAATATCGGGCTTCATGATGAAGGAACAATAGACACATATTGTAAATACAACTGCTAATTATTACGGAAGCATAATGCCAGCTTTATGGGTAAAGAACACGAAGTTGGATATGCATACATGTCAAACCTAAGGCTAAACAGAAGGTCGGTGTGCCCCTCACCTCAAGCCTCACGGCTTGTCGTCAGGGTAAGTCGTGAAGTGTTTATTTCTGACTAACAGCCCATTGCCTGAGGTTTGTCAAAATTTGTGGGACAGCATGCTCCCTAAACCAAACACTTAGAAAGAGTAAAATTTATTATATTTCCCCCAAAATCATTTAAGATTTCAAGCATAAACCTTTTTTTATATTATACCTGTATATATTTTTTTATAGTTTCATGTATAGTCTGTATAAATATGTTCAACGGGTGTTACTTTACTGGGCCTTAGATCCATTTTATATATATATATATATATATGTATATATAGAGGCACGTATGTATGTATACCAGTATATATTCTGTTGGTTAAGTGTCATGCTGTAACAGGATGAATGTATAATTTCATTATATGACCTGGTGCTGAATCACATTCAGCACAAAAGATTCATATATTTTAACTAATATTTCATACATTGTGTAATATACATTCCAAGTATCCTGCAATAACCTTAAAACAAATAATTCAAATTTAAAATATATATTTGTCATATAAATATGTGCAGTAATTCTGATTTATCTATGGAAAAAGGGCGTTGATAAATTAATATACTTGAATAAAAATGAAGGTACAAAAACAAATACATTAGAAAAGAAAATACAGACATGTTACTTTAAAAGAAAAATGATGGAACTTTTTGGCAGCAAATAAAAATAATTGACAAAATTTGAGTTTGTCCAACTGTGTTTTATGAAGAGGAGACCTTTGTTCAAGGTTTAATAGGAACTTCAGTGGTTTTAAAAGTCAAACAAATTTCACTGGTCCACTCTGAATAACATTTTACCTCAGGGTCAAGTCTGAGGACCAAAAGTGTGTGTCATAGATATCTTAAGAGGATAATCTGTCCTAAATTTTAATGTGAAAAGATATGGCATTAATGCTCGCAGTTCAGTTACATCTTTGTACAAAATACCAGCTACCCTGTGTATTACTAGCTTGTGTGTATTTGATCATCTCCAGTTGGATATAGAGATGTGCTCAGATATGGAATGTTGCACTGCAGTTTAATATGTATAGGCATAATGTCATCAGTTAAATGCTATAATGCTGAAGATTTATTAGCATGTGCTTGATAAACCTGCATTCACTGTTACAGCATTTCAATTTATTATTTTTGGTCAGATGTGTTTCTTGGTGGAAAATGCAATATATTAGCTATGTTTATGAAATATTTTCAGTATTAAAGATCAGTTGAGGTTCCTAGTGTCCATTTGTCCACATGCTCTCTCTCACACATGACTATCAGAATATATAAGGGCTGCAGGTAACAATGCATCAAATAATTCACTGAATCAAAGCCAGTCAACCAGCATTAAAAGGCTCACTTAATTTAATTTATTGCATTTACAGAAATATCCATGTCCTTTTGATAATTTTTGATCTCTAGGTGATACTTAAGGACGTAAAATATACATATACATGGTGTAGTGGGGATTGTTGTTTGAAAAGGAAAGTCACCTGACACTCCATATTTTATGTGTGGGTAATAAGCAGTAGTATATTCAGAGTTGCAATTTGACCAAGGCAAACCTATTTTACCCAATCCAGTGGGTAAAACCTGGGTTAAAAGTATTTTAACGAGGATTGACCCATTATATACTCCAGATTTTTGCCCAGCATACAAGAATATTTTTTTAAAGCTTTTTAAAGATTAGCTTCTTTTGAATTGGTCAAAAGAACTTAAGCACACATTTTGTGAACATAGATAGGTGAGCCAAGTGGCTCTGACCACATCATCACTGTCTAAAAGAAGCTATTTACACCCATTTGCCACTTGTTGGGTTGCATGTACAAAGCACATCATTCTGAATAATAGAAATTAGTGGTAAAACCAATTCTGAGGAATAACTTGGTAAAACCCATTCAACCAAAACTGGGTTTTTTTTGCAACTGACATGCTCCCATATGCAGCTGGGTACATCTCAACAGCTTATCACTATATTATGTTCAGCTGTAAATAAAAAACATGCTGTTGTACTGCTATTAATTTCAGACTGGTGCAGTTCTAAAATTCAAAGTTTTAGTTCCAGTAAGATACTGAAGAAGCACCCTGATCTCCATGACAAAATAAAGCCCACTGTCTTTGTAGGGATGTATGCTTAGGGGAAGATTGGATGTCCTATACTCCCTCCCTGGGTAATGAAAAAAAAGGTGAATACATGCTCCATGTTAGTCTATGTGATTCATATATTAAGGTATAGGTCTGCTGCATTAATAAATTACTTGCATTTTTTTAGGTGAAAGTTAAAGCAGAAACCTATAAACCTTGATTTGCACACTAATAAATTTTCAATGGGGATTTCATGGGAAAAAAAAATCAAATTCCTACTTAACCCACAATATGTGGAAATAAAAAGTCCTGTAATATTGCAGGAAAAAAGCAATTAAGATCACTTTACATGAAGGAGAAAATTGTTTAAGGACAGCATTTACATGGTGCCAATTACATGTATAGAACTGCAGATTTGAACGAGACCATGGTCAAATACTATGCATGCAGACACATAGACTTCTGATCATTCTATTCATGTCATGTGAATAACTACATTGTATTTAGATATCTATATAATGTTAATACATATAACAATTCCTTAGTAAAACATAGATACAAGCACAGATCTTTTTCTATGGTAAAATATATCCTAATGGAAGTCCACAAGGTCCAACAAAAATACTTATTTAAATATAGGAAATCAAAGTAAAGGAGATACATGTATCAATGAAAAAGACCAGACTTGCTAAAAACAAAGAGTCCATACCAGGTCTATGTAACTTTATATTTCACTCAAGTTTGTGCTTTAACCATGAGAACATAATTTTTGTTTCAAATCAAGCACCTGATATAAAGTAATAAGTAGAGAAGCTGACACATGCCAGACTGTTGCTTTTGATCTGCTTCAGTCTAGTGTATTTCTGTATTCTTTTGATATATACTGAAAAGTTCATCTTTAAGGGAAGATGATTTGCATTTCCTACCACTTTGCAGTGATGTAGTTTAGTCCACCCCATTCAAGTCCAAGTGCAAGTCAGAGTCCAGGTCACTCAAGTCCAATTCTAAATATGAATCCTTAAGGTTTAAGTCCAAGTCCACCTTCTTCAAGTCCAAGTCATTTGGAACATGAGTCCAAGTCCACCATCATTGAGTCCAAGTAATTTGGAACACTAGTCCAAGTTTGACACAAATTTTCTTATTAAAAGAACTTGGAAACGGATATTTGGGATAATCATGCAAATTTATTAATTTTTAAGTGCGCTTTATTTGAATGTTTAATTACATTTAACTCCTGATACAGAGCTAAACCTTGGTATGTTTTGTCTTATTTTTTTTATAATATTAAATTAGTAATTAACCCATGTGCACAATCTTAACATAATATGTGAGTTTTCTTTTTTATTGGACTCAACAGTCAAAATAAGGTCCCAAGGCCTGGTAAAAGGGGGATCCAGGCCACAAAATGTTGCCAGAAACCCTCGAAAAGGTTGCGGCGTATGAAAAAAAGGGGGTCCTGACCTCTGGACCCCCCTCAATCCGCTTCTGCTTGAGATAGACTCTGGGTGATTTCTTGAGTCCTTATACCTGCGAGTCTAAGTAGAAGTCCAAGTTCAGGACCCTCGCGTCCAAGTCCGAGTCCTTAAAAAGTGAACTCAAGTCTGAACTAGAGTACAAGTGTAGACTGGAATTCTACAACACTACCATGTTCTGCCAGCAGATTTATTAAAACTCATTCAGAGTTTAAGACCTTTCATTTTGTAAGAGATGATATTTTAAAGTTCATGTGCATTACAGAAAATGAATACGATATGGTTATATTGTATGGTTATCATGACTTGTTAAAAATAGGGATATCAACAGAATGTAATCATGAAATGCTTGTAATGATAAAACAATGAAATAAAAAAATCTGGGAAAGCTTATTTTTGAACTCAACATGACTATATCATGACAGGGTTTTCTCTGATTGAATGTTTTTTTTTAATAAATATATGATATTTGTTTAACACAATTCTTATATTTTGGGTCGTACTGATTGTTGTTGATTGCATGTATCTTTATACCAAAAGGTGGAAAAGCATATATACTACCTATGATTGAACTGCATTACTTTTTTTATATTTTCAGTTAATGTTTTGTTTTAATGAATTAATCTTTAAACATTTAAGGTAATCAGGAAGTTACACATTTCACATTTAGCGGTAAAGGAAACACATTTGAATAATAATTTGTTGTAAAAATACATAAAAATATAATCCAGTACAAAAATTAAAACAAAAACAAAATGAAAATCATACATTAACATTTTGTTGTATCTAAATATCACATAATAATATATGTTGATTTGGCTCAAAACTTTGGCATTTTCTCACGGTCTACATTTGTGTAAAAACATTGCCCCCCCCCCCCCCCCCCCCCCATCCCACACCCACACATCAACCAAAGAAAAGGGGGCGTGGCACTAAGAACATTTTCTTGGAAGTAAAACTTTGGCAGTACAGGTTTAATACTGGCCCTCCTGATTATATGGTACTTTTTAAAAAGATTAATTTTTAAAAAGCAAAACATGGTCGTACTTTGATATTTTATTTATTAATTGATAAGAGTCGGGCACACGAAGCATGCAGGCAAAACGTACACACATGGACTTGAGCGATATCAGGAAGTGCAACGTTTAATACAGTATATCATTATGAATGTACATGCAGTAACCGTATGAGTGACACTTAGAAGCTGCAATAACCTGAGTATATCCCGTTCGTCAATGACACAGCGTCAGTTATCCTAATTTGAGTGACCTTTGACAGAGAAAATGTGTTTCATGCCCGTGACTCGCTTGCAGCTGTACCTGAACAGAATCGCGTAGCACGCATGCGCAGCTTGAACTTATCTGAATAGATTCGGGCGGAATCCCAGGCCCAAAATGGTCTCCGTTTACAGACCCACTGGGGGGTTGCGGAGCGCCACCGTGTGTCTGTGTAAGAGACTAACTGATTGTCCTGCTGTGTTTATTACACTATTCTGACGATGCCATATGGGGGTAATGAGCGGAGTTGATGGAGGTCTGCGCTCTCTGAGTGCTTTTCTAGTTTGTGTGTGTCTTTGTTCGAAAAACATCTCCGAAAGTTGTCAATCCATTTTGATATCATTTTGCGAAAGGATGGACCATAGGCCAAAACGAAACATTCTAATTTAGGGCCAGTTCGGTAAAAATAGAATGCGTATCTGGATAGATAATTAATTTCTTTTGGTTGCTATGATCTGTGTTTCTTCACGCAACCCCTTAACATCTGATTGATTTAGGACATTTTGATATATAACATGAATCACAATTCGAAATGAAAACTTCATCATGGTGATGTCGTCATGAAGGAATTTACTTGCAATGTAAGATAAGAATGTGCAGTGGAACCCATTTTGCGACCACCCCACAATTGCGACCAACCCCAAAATGAAGACTACTTTTCTTGGTCCGTATATATGATTACCTTTCACAATAAGCCAACCCGTAATTACGACTACTTTTGTTAGTCCCCAGCTGGTCGTAATTGTAGGGTTCCACTGTAATTCATAATGTAAAAAAATGTTAGTCATAATTTAAATATGTTAGTCTTTAAAACGTTCCATGGTCGCTAATTGATGTTTGAGACATGACCAACGGGGATAACATCATTGGACTTCCTTGTATTGTAGATTATGTCTAGTCCACTGACAACGTCCATGCTCATTACCCCTTCCAGTCTTTTTAACCCTTGCTGACCTTAACCTTTTAATTTCATTTAAACCCTCTCAACCTAATGTTATAGCTATTCTACTCGATAAAATTCAGTCTGAATTAGAGACTGGTGAAAAATAATAATTCGTCATCTTTGTTAGTGTTACCCATAGGGTAATCTACCAACGTATAATGATTTATATTAAAAAATAATTATAAGTTATTGTTCTGACAAAAGTAAGTTTTCTTAAGCATTCGATAACAATTAATATAATTTTCCAACATTATAAAAAATAACGATTAAATAAGAATTAAAAACGTAAATCAGAAAAAGTAAAAATATTTGCTCCGCCAATGAAAAGTATTCCAGACAAGCAGTGTTACTCACTGATTCAGCTTTTTAACCTTTCAATTGTTCTCCGTTGATCTTGTTAATTGATCAACGCACATGGAAACGTATTTAATACATAAAATGAATAACTCATAATTAAGCACAACGCCATGACTACCTGTCTGTCACGACATTATGAGCTATACAATGACCAAAGGAGCTAAACGTATTTAATATCCGTAGCTTTGGTTGACAGTCTATAATCATATTCTCATGAAATTTCTATCATCTCAATCTGTATTGTTCATAAGTTCCGTTGACTATTCGTGTAAGCATGTACTACATCACTGCCGTCTTGAGATATGTTGCCATACTTAAACCTCTTCCAGTATGTGGTGGGTGGTCTTATACAAGTTGACTATCAATTCCATTTCGAAAACGGAGTCAAGATATCCGGAGGGTAGGGATTCCAAGCTGTCGACGAAAATTTACTGTTTCCGCTTTATCTCTAATACGACTAATTTGCAAATATTGACCTTTGGTCGGGTTAATCACAGGTGACAGAATTACTTCTTTTGTATTTAATTTTGACCGTGACCCTAGTCTGAAGGTCGTGACTTGGGCAGGCTTCCTGTCATCTTTGTAAGAGTTGTAAAGCCCGGTATTTGACCTCGGCTCTTTTGGAAGCTGTATGCACTCCCGAACCGTTCATTATTTCATTGAATAAATTATTTATTCACATGAAAGACATAAAAAGAATATAAAAATACCTATGTAGCATATTTTTAGGCAACGAGTCTTAAGAATATTATATTAAAACACCCTGTAAAAGCTCCGAATAACAAATTATACAAATAGTAGCCTAATTCAAAGGCATAATGTTGGCTTTTTATCGGCGATGTTGCCTTTTTATCGGCGGGGCTGAATTTTTGCGGTTTTTGTATTTTTGAAGGTTTCACGGGGTTCCTTTTTCGCGCTCTATCATTAGTCTAGCAGTATATTTTATTATTAAATATTAAAACTATGAACTATAATGACAACATCATTTCATAAACCGCTGATTTCCTTCGTTATCCAGGTCTACTGTTTCTCTCTCCGGATATCGAATGTTCGAAAAGTCACGACGGCTGAGCCGACACGTGCGGGAAGCATTGACCCCGCTCGCTGTAATTAGTTCAGGGCCAAGGCTCAATCAAAACAACTTGTATTTCACTATTCTACGGCAATTTGGCCCCATAATGAACTGCGACCTTTCAAATATATTCAAAATTCACGTCATCACTAGCCAATCAAGTATCGATTGGCGCGCGCATGATTTCGGTAGTGACAGAATTACCTAAAGTTTAATCCATTGGAATTCGGACACGAATGTATTTGGATTATTCCTGGGCTCATGAATATGAAACATGAAACCCTTGGGGCTCAGTCATTAAATCTTGCGCATGTATCTTTCAGTAGACACAGCCACCTGCAGGCCATGGACCCATTCACCGACGTTATAAAATACATAAAGTTACATGCACATTGTTTTTACAAAGGCTTTGATGAAAAACAGCTTGGCACTGGTGTAGCGATTTAAGATTACTCTCGCCTAAGATTACTCCCGGTAACTTGAAATAAAATTTAGATAACTGTGTGAAGGACTAAATCTATTTCAGATTATCCCTTACTTAAAATGAGTTCCATCCTATTCCCTTTAAATACAGAATTCCTTTCAAAATGTTCTTTCTTTATGTTTTTACTCATTTATTTGTTGTAGTTTCTTCCATTTGCATTTCTCGAATAAGGTTGCATCTTTGTATATCTTTATTTGTGGGTAATGTAGTTGCGCTTAAGATATGAGTCAATATAAGCATAATCAACAATATAATTAACATTTTGTACTTTACATGTAAACATCGCTTGTGAAAGGTCTTCCACCTGGCAATCTTAAATTTCCTGGCAAATCTGCCTGTGTCATTTGTACAATTTAGTACCCTTGCTGTTTAGAGAAAATATAATTACAAATTGAAAATTATTATTTATAATGCATATTCCACCAAGATAATCTATTCTCACAGAATAGATCATGTACTCACAGATATATTAAACATTCAAGTCACTCTTGGTGGCTACTGAGGGCTATAGGAGCATAGGGCTTGAAGCCGAGGTATTATGAGCCCGAAGTGAGAGTTGAGCAGGCTTAATGGCAGTCTTACACTCCAAAACGAAAGCGCCTTTGGGGATTTCATAGGTGTTAGACCTCAGCAATGGGAATGTTTAACCACCAATGGACAGGTAGCCACTGGATCTGTCATGGTTATCAACATGTATAAAAAAAGCATGCGTTACCGCCCTGTCACGTTGTTCCAAGCAAAATGGATATACAATAGATTTAGATAGCGTTGAATAATGGAAGTGTATACCATTCTCTTGTAACATGTAAATAATATCCGCCATCTAGATACTTTCATGCACAGCCACAGAAACCAGGAGATGAGTCATGCCTTTGATTCAAGGTCATTATCCTCAGATTTAAGTCATAATTTGCCATGAGCACGATTTCGACTGTAAGAGCACCTTAGCGGGCTCTGACAGCCTCCCAGCAAGGATCTATCAGAGAGCGCTAATAATTGACACACTGGGGACAAAGGAGTGACATTCCCCGGCAGCGAGCCAACCTGGGCTTCCTTCACCCCCCCGTTATGTTCTTACAGTTAAAGCCCTCCTTTCGGTATCAGCACTGTAACTTTGAATGTAAGATGATTTAGAAGTCTTTTGTCTCGTTGTCTCAAGAGTTCGCTTCCGTCGTAAGTCTCAATGTTAGTAACGAGCTTACACCCCCGTCCCCCCGGTGAAGATAAATTGACGCCACTGATCCTTTCGACATCTACCTGTTATTTCTTTCTCCAGCTGTAACCGTCACATGCAAATGCTATCTTCATACTATCATGTCTGGGGCAGGTACGCTTTCACAAACCTTAATTCAGCGAGCCACTCTGGCGTCTATTTCATGAATAATAAATAAGGTAATTGAACCAATACACGCCTTATGCTAGTACTATTTGAACAAAAGTTTAACATTACCAAGAGGGCACGAAGACTTTTACAATTCATATAAATCCATTTAAACCTTTTTTTCCTGGTGTACATGTGTTCTTGATCAGACGGTGTGCAAAAAAGGAAGTTGCTATATTTTATTGGTTTGATTTGATTGGCAGTTTTGATTTCTGCTGTAACACTTACATGTTTGTTCATTACAAAGATTTTTTGTGGTCGATTTTATTTAAACATTTAAAACCTTTGTAAAAGTTAAGTTTATTTGTGGTTAAAACATTTCATTTTACCATATGGAGTTGAAACATGCATTCTTAAATTTTTATTTCATTTCTTTGACTAACTTCAACAGGGAATATATTAAAGTTGATAATTGAAAATATATTTATAAACTTTTAAAAACTAAAATACGTGTGTTACTTGATGTTACTGAATAATTGTCCCTCAGTAACCTGTAAGGTACACATAACTTTGAATGGTTTGATAAAAATCCTTTAACAATAATTTAGCATTGTATTTATCTAAACTTATAAAGCTTAGCTGTTCCTCTCTGTATCCTTTGCATTTCTCCTAATGTTTCGGCCTTAAGGTTAGACATTTACTTACAGTCGTCACCTTTGTCGTTCCTGTTGGGTATTTTAGAAAATCCCTTACATTATGTTAACTCTATCAAATATGTTCAGTAATACCATTATTGTTTAAAGTCTAGAAATGATCTGTAAACTATTTCTTTTAGTTATCTGTAATGATATATAATATCAATAGGCAGTATATGGTATCCTCGTTTGAGGTTAGTATACATTGATAAATAAAAATCCTTAATACCTGGCTCGAACAGGCGCAGGTTTGACATATGTCGGACATACTTGCCCATGTCGGAAATATGATTCCGGGAGGTGCCGGAAGTTGCATCGGATACAGGACACTGTCGAAAATAGATTTTTGCAGTGTCACATGTTTCTTAATGGTGCAGGCAATTATAACAATAATAATAATAATAATAATAATAATAATAATAATATTAATATATATATTATATACAGAGATATACAGATATTTAGATATAGATATGTCAGATCGATAGCTTCACCGAATACTGTCTTATTTTTTTCGAATTTAAAAAAAGACAAAACTATTTTCCTTTCCCATGATTGTTTAGGAAGACACGTGCCATGACACACGTAAGCTAAATAGGTGCACATTGATTTTAAATTATATTATACGTAATTCGTATGTGTATGTTCTTATATCCTCGCTTGTATCTAGAAGACTCAAATATAAGTTTAAAAAATGAATGTCTAAATTTCTGACATTCCCGGTTTTAAAAAAAATCACACAAGAATACATATTCAACATATTCAATTATATTATATTGATTGAGATATTCAAAGTTAATTGAAATTTCAATCAATATTGAAACAATTTTTGAAGCACCAAAACATTTCCCATCTAGTATATATAATATTTGAATAATACAGCAATAATAGAAACATTTGGATAATTGAAACTAAAATTCTGAAAATGAGGCTCCATCTTCAGCTAATCGAAACCCACTAACAGGTCATTCTTTAATTACCCCTGTCCTGCTAGCCCGGGCCCAAGTGGTTTATGATCTTTTCATCACGTTCGATAATACATCGGCAACGGCAACTTAAAGCTGTCCATTCGCCTACCTTTTGAATTTTTTTTGGTGATTTCCTATCTCTACTGTGTATGTACAAATGATCCAGAGTTAATTATGGCTGTGAAAAGTTCTTATAAGGCCTTCCTGAAGGATATATGATCTTTTTTATCTGCATAATGTTTGTAAACACAGCAAGGTTGATAAACGGGAAAAACATGCAACCAAAAGTGGTATGTTGCATATACGCGGAGAAGGAAAGGTCACTTGTTGCAAAACGCCATTTGCAAAGCTTTGCTTATCTGACTTGCCACTAGACGCACCTTGTTAATTTTTTTTTTTGACAATCCTTGTTGAATTTGTTTTGATAATTTTGGCGGGCCCCCACATGTTATCAACACATTGATAAAAACAAAACAAGCAGAAGGTGTGCAGTGATATCCATGTTTTCTGGCCAATTTTATAAAAGCTCCGAGCGATTGCATTTAGTTTATAAAGGTCAGATAGGTGATAAGGTCCCTTTCAGGTACATTAAACGAGCTTACTGTGATCGACAGAGCGTGGTCTTTCTCACAACCCGGTTGACCTCTGGTTATATTGAAAGCAACAAAACTACTCACGACTTTTTCATGATCATTACCCCTATTTGCACCTGTTATTTAGCAAAACATTCCAAAGTTTGTATGTTATTTAGCATACACGTTTGCCTTGTTTAATTCTTTCCATAATTTAAAGTTCAATTTGTTTTTCACTTGCGATTCTCAACTGTATACGTGATCTGTATATTAATATAATGCATATGTTTTCACGTCGGCACGAAGCTGATAACTGTTAACATAAAGCATTAAGGTAGTATCTTTTGAATGTTATATCGGATAAAAACCTGCAAATACAATGATCATTGTCAATACCACAGACGACCTCCTGTCCCGACGATCTAAATCTACTCTTCAGATAATAGAAAAATCCTGTAAATTGAAATTTTTTCTCTGAAACCAGTAAGTTTCAGTTATACAAATAACACCCCCGCCTCTCTCTCTCTTTCTGTCTGCCTGTCTCTCTCTCTCTAAATATATATATATATATATATATACAAACATACAAACATACATACATACATACATATGTATTGTGTGCATGCGCGGTCAATTAAAAATAATTATGTGTTTGTAAATAAAATGTATACATATGCTATACAAAAGGAACCTCAACAGTCCAAATGACTTTTGCTTAACTGATAACATGTATAATGCATAAATCATAAATAAATAAAATAAAACGTATGTTATTATTAATATACCGTTGGACGGATACATTTTTACCATGGGTGTGGTTTGTCTATTGATTGCCATAATATATTGTGTTACAGTATGTTAGCCTGAATCACGGCTAATTATATGGTCCGGACCTGTCAGGACTCCATCAGAGTATTGGAAATGTGATACGTCCAATGGCTAAAGTGATATCCCGGTTCTGTCTTTTTAGTCCAGGCCCTGTTGCTCTGTTTACAATTTGAATGGTAAATATAGCAGCACCCGAATAACCCCGTCCGTCAGTGACGCTTTCTATCGCGTGCAGTATCTCAAAGGAATACATATGATATATTTCAAATTTAAAGGGATGGTTGGTGCTTATCAGGGTTCTTGTCCTATTGAATTACATACGGTCCCAGCCCAAAAGCCTGTATAGTTACCAAAACCCACTGAACATTTTGTCCCGGGCGCAGTATCTCTATATGGCCGTCACAGCACACCAGGTGATTTTCTTTTGCTCATAATTTCTGAAAGAGAGATCTTTGATATTTATCAAAGTCAGACCGATGATTCGTGCCCATAAAAGGTAAATCGAATTACAGACCCACCTAAAATCTTAATATGGATAAAAGAACAGAATTGCTTATTTTCTTTTTATCTTTCTCTTGTTTTGGTTTTCATTCTAACCCAATATAATGGACTGACAAGGAATTTTCACATTCTTACCAAGCAGCTTTGAAGCCCAGACGGGCACAATATAATAGAAAATTTTTTCGTCCGTCAGTCCGTCTGTATGCTCTCGTGTGCGCATTGTCTGTAGAACACCTCAAACAATTGATACAGAAAATGTTTCAGAAGACTGACACCCACCAGCGTTTATGTGCTATCAAATTTAAGACTTGCCGGAAATACAATATAGCCATCTGGCAACGGTCCAAGAATTATTTTCGCAGGGGTCATCTCAAGAATCGTTCAAGCAATCTACATGAAAATTTTACCAAAGATTAAAGACCATAGGAAGATGTTGGCTATAGAGATGAGTTTCATATCTGTCGGATATACAAGATGGCTAACAGGCCATAAAAGAAATACTTTGCAAGGTAGAACGAAAAATCAGCTTGAAGGATATGGTGAATGATAGGATTTTAGCTCTGACAGTAATTAAGAAGTATATATCACAAGCTTAAATTATCAGAATGCACCAAGTCCAGGATACTCTATGATTGAGCACTTTGAACAAATTCACAACACAAAAAAAGGCAATGCAAGGGTTCCACTGTTTCTGTATCTTTATGACAAAACGTACATTTATCATTTTTTCGTATACCTTTTACTTTAAGAATGGGACAGATTGTCTACAACTGTCTACGATTTCCATCATAACCTGGTTTGATTATATATTTTCCGGTTTCTTACCATATCCCAAAATCCTACAAAATGCTCAGATGTCCTGTCGTATTCTCTGCTACGGACTTGACGGGCTTGCTATGAGAGAAACGTTCATTGCAGGAACTTTCTTTGCAGGAATTCTCAGAAAATAAGAAAGACATCGTGTGGAGTCTGTGTTAGCTTTGGAAATATAGCCCGTCATAGGAGGACAAATGTTAATTACTGTCGTTCCATTATGGTTGCGTGACATCACTTGTGCACAGTCTTTTCAAACTGCCTTCAAGGCTTCGTGACCACTTTGACAGAAACGGAACAAAGTTGACCACGCATCCTGTTACAACACCAGAATTCACTTGGTGACACTGTATTTCCTTAATCCGGGGGGGGGGGGGGGGGGGGGGGGGCTCCAGAAAATGAAAAGAGGTGGGTTTGAATTTGGGAACCGGCATGGGACTTACTGGGATGCGGGACATGCCAAATAACGCTTTACGTTTTTAGGCAAGAGGGACTAAATACATTTTGCCCGCCTCACTTTCTATAATCGTCTTTGAATTGTGCATTCCATTTGTAGAACATTTGGGATATGTATACATCTATTCCATAATATGTGGCGGGATCGAAAAATTATGATATTTTAGAGAAGCTGTGGGTGATGACGTCCTTGTAGCCCTGAGCAGGTTGTCCAGTAGATATTTTAAGCGGAGTCCTGTTTTTGTCGAGGAAACCCTCGGATTGTCCCAATCATATGCGCTCAACAAACAAGACACAAAGGCACTTTTTCCGTTTTTCTTAAGATTTGTGTGTGAAACCGTCTACATTTTAATGCTTGCTTAAGTAATGCGTTCAGGTTTTGGGCTACGTGACATAGCAAAATCCTGGCGTCAACCATGTAGGCTCGAAGTACCACTCCGGCGGGTCCTCGGGCGTCATCTCCATCACTGGATCATTACACCCCCGTCACATGAGAAGGCGATCTCGCTACGATCACCGAATTGGGGCTGATCGCCGTAGAGCGCAGCCAGAGTGGCCTTAAGTTTTCATGAGCTTCGTAGGAGCGAGAGAGTGTTTCCTTGGGTCGTCATATGGTCACCATGAACACCATGAGTGGCGACCATGCAGTTTTGAACATGGACAAAATTTCCGCCGCAGGGTCGCCATGGATTAAAAGCGCAGTCAGATCGGAATGCGATCACCATCATCGTTCTAGCAGCGCAGTACCAGTCTTGACAGCGCAGGTCGAGCGCCAGTGAACGGGGTAGCATCGGCCTTCCCGTTCCACGGCGCTGGCTCAGCACACTTACCCCGCCGCTGCCGAGACCTCGGTGACCCTAGTTTGCTCTTTACCCGCTTCGCACGGTGCTGCCGCTGCCCTTATGACGTCAGAGCTGCGCTCTCTCTGCGCCAAGTTGGATTCGACGTGTGCTGGCGTCTGCGCCCTGACGAAGCTCGCGGCGCCAGCGCAAGTCGTGTCAGCGGGGCGAGAGCGGCATTGCAGTCATACTTGTAGGGTTTTTCCGATGTTGAGGGCGACCAACGGCGATCTTCTAGGTCGCTGTGGTCGCCGTAAGGTCTTCATCTAGTGTGTTGGGCCATTACACCGAGGATCCATTGAAAGCACTAGTTTGTGACTTGGTCCCTGTAATAGTATAATAGATTAGTGATTGATTGGTTGGAATATAAAATTGTTGTTTAGTAATCGGATGATCATCATTTTCCTGTTAAAAAAACATAGCAAATTACGTATTAAATGTTAACCATCTGCTTCACTGTGTCATAAATTTTGTCAAGCTTCTAATGTGGTTCCAGTGCTTCTGTTGTCCTTTTTTTCAATGTTTATATTTACTTTTTTAGAGAGAGAACGGACCTCTGGTCATGCAGTCTTGTTAGGACAAAACATATGCGCGCACTGTGTTTAACACACAGAAACAGAAAAAAAGTACAAAACGGGTGAATTTACATTATTTGTTTTATTATTTTATTATATGATGGTTTGGTTGGGAAAACCTTTTCACTTGGTTAAATGAAGCGTAGGATAATCCAAATGTTACTGCAGATGTACGTGCTTTTAAAGGTCCGGGTGACTTGTAAGCGCAAGTTAAAATCTGATAGAGGCAGGTGTCATTCATTAATGGAGAGTCGAGGGGTAAAACGCTCGGAGTCTTGGAGTCTTAAAGTGTTATAAAGATATAGAAATTCTTCGCTGACTCTGAGAGGGAGAGGGAGAGAGAGAGAGAGCTAGAGGGAGAGATTTCTAAATTCTGCCTACGCCCTGACATCAGGTTACATATGGGGGGGGGGGGGACTGTATATAACAGCACGATGGTGTCCTGGTGAGGATTAATACAAGTGTGTAAGACCAGGCCTTCTGGCTCAGGATCTCACCAGAGACACGATACTGAGAGGAAGGAGTCAAACTGGCACAGCAAAAGAGGGACGCACTGAAAACAACTCTGAGAAAGAGCTGTTTAGAGAATTTAGGGCTAGAACATATTGGTGAAACAAGTGATTATATGCATAAACCTGTAAGAAAGTCTAATAAAGGCTTGTACAACAGAAAAGTTTTTCTTCAAGTAATAGACTGTAATATAATTTTCAAAGAAGATTAACCAAATAAGTGTACGTTTACTGCTTGGCATTACATATTTGACCACCCCTTCCCTTTCGGTCGTTTATTGTACACAATGAAAGAAGTTATGTACTAGAACTTTATTTATCGTTTCAATTTATACTTTGACAATGCCCTTTTTCAATATTTGATATAAGTATTGGTTATAGCCCAATGAAATGTTATGCAAGCCTTGAGGTTTGCGAGGCTTTTGTCATATCTTTTAGGCTCGCCTGCCATGATTGACACAAGCCAAGCAAATCTCATGGCTTGCTTTACAATTCATGGGGCTATAACTGATTTGTCCCACATGCCCCGCCTCCTTGGTCGAAGGTCACGCGTGTCATTTTTTTTGGCTACGCATCAGTTCCTTGCCATATTTGGAAAGTCGCCATGCAACTTCACTCGCATGGGGTCACTTTTCATGACCCTGTGATGAAAGCAGATTTGAACGAACAGTTAGAACTAAGGAAAATACGCTGCATGTGAGACAAATATATATGCCGTGGGAGATGACTTTGTCCGGCGGCTGACTCTTTCTTGTGCTAGAACGTATACTTTTCTTTGGATACCATGATAACATGCACTATATCAAAATACTCTATCGTATATATATTAAAGCTTGGTCACAATCACAGGTAATGGTGTTGTGTGGGAAGGTAAGCTGCGCACTTACTTCCTCCGCTTGTTTAAGGCCGTCGCAGCAAATCGGAGCTAATAGTAGCTTAGAAAACTGAACAAAAACGATCGTGTTAGGCCGGCTTAGAATAAAACGTTAACTCTCAGACAAAGTATAATCGAGTAGAATTACTTCATGAATGGCACACTAAATATAAGAAAGATCCATAAACTTATTCTTGGGAAAGCTAATTATATAAAATCAGAATACACAATAAAATGCTGAATAAAATGTGCAGAGCTAAAAAGTATCTCTTAGACTGATCCAAATATATCTTTATAGATGTGAGTTTGTCCCTAAGCACATGGCAGAATGTTAATTTTTGTAATAAAGTGGACGCCACAAGAAGCAAATGTAATGGCGTCTTACATGATGTCACGCAATGGCTTCTACAAAACCCTACAGGTCAAGGCAACGGGTCCTTCGGTACATCTTAAGTTTCAGTCCAAAATAAAGAACATACCGAGGGAAATAATCTCACAACCATCACATTAAAATAACTAATGCCTCCGCAAGGAAGATATGCGGTCGTTCCCGTTCGTGTGTGTGTTCGTGTGAGGGTGTGTTTGTGTGTGTGTGATTGTTTACAATATTACTGCCGCAATCATGAACGGAATCACATGAGATTTTCAGGGCATTTTGGGAATGGGACAAGAAAGTGACGATTAGATTTTGACGTTGGTCTAGCCTCGTCTCGGGGTTCCGGAACGTCATCAAGGAATATTCACAAACGTACCTTCACTTATGCACAAAGGAACCTAGGAATATGGACAAGAAATAAGTGAATCCACAGAAGGTCCCACCTCATTAGTGTGGCCCGGCCCCCTTTTCAGGTCACGCTCGAGCGCCAACCACCTCGGGGTGACGGTGTCTAGTGTGTTTCCAGAGCCTTTTTGAAACTGTTGTGTATCCATCTGGATGCACATTTCTGGTTAATCATATTAGATTGTATAACATGATGAGTAATATGAAATTATAATTTAGACCCAGGTGATCACAGGAAAAGAGAGCGTACATGTGTGTACCACGTTGATAATTCAAACCTGACTACAACCTGAATTCTAAACTGTATTTGTTTTTCTTTTTGTTTTAAGTATCGTCACCCCACCACTCGAGTGATGTGCAAAAAAAATGCGATTTTTATTTTTTGTGGAGAAAGTTGTTTCCTCAAATGTAACAAGTGCAGTTTAATCAGTTGTTTCCTGTTAGTTGTATTTTTCCTGGGTTCCAATGTGTCATCAACATTTATTTCGCATTGACACCCTTGTAAAAGCATTTTTGTCAAGTAGGAATGTGTAATAGGATAACATTGACTTCCAAATAAACTCCTCACGCGGTGGTTTTTTGTTGTGTTCTCATTTCGCTTAACCAAAGGAATGGTTCAGCTATAAAACCTTTCTGTACTCAGGAAATTTGAATTAACAGCGTGATATATAATACACATGTTATTGCAAACATTTATGTTCCTTTAATGTAGTTCGTATATTCTCCTGAAGTTATGTTCAAACTCCATATATATTGGGAGCAGAACACAAACTATTATAAAGGAAAAGAATTGGCTACCTTGCTTGTGTCTTTGTTTTTGTTAAGTTGAGTCACTGAATATGAGTCTTATTATATCATAAACTAAAAATCTGCATTCTAGAAATGCAAGCCTCCGCCATATGTGGGTCTCTCTTGTTGGATGTTCCCAAAACCCATTTTGCATTCACTTGTTCAGCCCATATCCCCAGGTTCATTCGTGCATAAGTGACTTTACATTTGTGAATATTCTTTGATGACCTTCCTGGATCCGGATCATTTTCCAGATCCCCACTAAAATGTAATCGATTCTTCATTTGTCCTGAAAATGTTATAACAGTCCGCTCATGATTAAGTGAGCTGCGGACAAACACAAACTCCCTCTCGGACAGGTATGAACTCATACACTCCAGGCTGGGGCAATAACCAGCCTCGGGTTTAAATGGAAATAGAAAAGTATTATCGGTCTGCGTGGGAGCGTACACTTATGTTACAAGGTAAGATAAGATAACAATTATTTGCCTCCAGTTCCAGGCATTTGTTGTTGACTTACGATTTATTACATAAAAAAAATAACACAGAATGTATTTGACTATGCAGTTAAGATTATCTTGTATCTTTTAAACATTAAGCTGCAGATAAAACACAATTCAAAACATTAAATATCTAGACGGTTGTGAGTTAAAAAGTTAAATACTTTATGGCACAATAGATTTTTTTAAAGCGAGTAGATCTGCAAAATGTTACATCTAAGCGTTTACCTGAAGGTTAAGAACTGAATTCTAAAAAAACAGGTGTCGTGTGATATAACACCTGGATCGTATGTTTCGACCTACTAGTGTGGGGGCATATGTCACCGAGTAAATTTTCTCTGTAAAAAGTGGAGACCCTACATTTTTGTGATTCTAAGACCTTAACCTTTACAAAAAAAATATGGTGCCAATTTTTCTATGGTGGTTTTGTTATTTTTCAGGTAAAATTTGATTTTAGAGCAAAAATTGAGGGTCAATATATATAAATATTTACTACAGAGGGATATTTTGTAACAAAACACCTCAGAATGATTAGTAAGATATATTACATCACAATAACTTAGACTAGACACACAACGACTGCGTTAAGACGTTTATTCCATTATCAGAGTGCACCCATAGAGCGCATACCTCCGCCAACACATGGATCCGCATCAAGGTCCCCAAGACTATAACTATGAAAAATAACTCAGCTGTTGTATGTCCACCGGTATATTGTTCTACAAAATTTCATTGATAAGTTCATTAAAAAAATCTTATAGAGACAACAAGTGCCCTGGGGTAGTTTGTACAATGTACATATGGCGGACCACTTGCTGATTTCAGGCAACCTGTATCGTACACAGTATGGCTCCGCTTTCCTTTGTTTTAACCAGTGACTGAATATTTGCTTCATTAAAACACAACAAATGAAAATGGCCCTGTTATTCTTCCATTTAATATAAGTTTGCTATTGCGTCATTCTATTCTTCGGTTATTACATCACCAACATTACTATCCGCTCGCTGATAGTGAAGGTATAGAAACCCGTCTCTTACGGTTAGTTTATCCAAAGTATCTAAAGGTTCCTAAGGAATTCTATGGAGTATTTTTATGTTTTGGTCATGATCAAAGAAATAATTTATAAAAGTTTTAGGCGGATGACAAATTTTTTTTACATATTTCGTAAAAAATAAACAAAAGACAAAGGGGACAACTCTCACTGGATTTAGCGCCAGATCCTCGCTAACCCATCCCAAAGTTTAAGCAAATGCTACCTAGTCCACCATTCACAGTGAAATGAAGTACATATTAAGAAGCAAAATAATAATAGTAATGATAATAGTAATAATAATAATAATAATAATAATTATGATCATATAACCTCAGCTTTGTGCGGGCAATAGCATATCATTTGGGAGTAATTATACCTTCTGTGGAGTAGCTATTTTCATCAGTTATTTCACTGTTCATTGATAATCTTTTGCAAGCAGTACTCACCAGGTAGCTTACAGCAGACAAATATTCACAGACTTTAACAGTAGAATGACATTAACATTGAATGAAATGCATGTTTTGCTGAAGAATTCATTAGGGAGTATGTTTTGAAAACAAAACAAAACAAAGAGACCTTATAGAAAATTTAGAAGTTTTAGAAAAGTCCGGTTGAAGGAAACAAACTTGAAATTAAATATCGGATCATAAAAAGTGTCATCATTAGTCATAATGTTATCGTACATGTTTACAGATGGTCTTCTATCCCATCTTTATCCCCCCCCCCCCTCCCCCTCTGATGGTCTTCTGTTAAAACGATTTTGTAAGGTGGGCCAATTTAAAATTGTACATTTATGGGAATATGAAACCGAAGAATTCAGGTTATACCAGTACAATAACAAAAACAGACATATCTTAACAGAAACTATGGTAAAACCAATGGTACAGTTTAAATATAACAATGGTAAAGTTAAATGCTTGTTATTATTGAATTCTTGTCGCTTTTTTCATTATCCTTAAATGACTAGTGATGGCACAATGGCAACATAGGCGTTTCATCCGTCTGAACAAGATCATCGGTGCAACATTCTTTTTTTTATGAAAATAGTGATCTGTAGACCATGAGCACCCAGCTTGTACTATCTGAATATAATGCAAACTATGAAATGAAGAATGAAGAATAGAACTATTTTTATATTTTATAAGATCTGATTGTTATGTCATTAAAAGCAATGTATGTCAGATGCAGCAGCGGAATGTACATCTTTGATTGGAGCCCATTTTTTTTATCATGTTTATACCAAATAACTCCAGACAAAAACTAAAGCATTTTATACCTGCTTAACTAATGCTCGTTACTCTTAAATCGTGATCAAGAACAATTTTGATTTAGTGCAGAAGCTAACAAAATGTGTCTTATACAATAAACAAACGCCTTGATTGTTATTAAAGGTTTTTGCATTTTTTTCATATTAAGTTATTACAATTTTATAAAGATAATAAAACAATAACAAAATTGTTGGGGTTATAATATTGGATCGGTATAGAGGAAGTCAACATTAAGGTTGTTTTAAAAGCACATATAAATTCCCTATTAAGTACATTGAACTTTTCTGACATGGCACATTTTCAAATAATTTTCAAGTAACTAACTCTCAAAGAATCTGAACTTAGTTCCTGTCTCTTACTGCATGTCCAACTTACTGCTTAATGATCTCTCCGACGTACACCTAAATAATAAATAGTCAAAAAGTAGGAATAATTAATTAATAATTATTTGTATGTTCATTTGGCAAATGTTAAAATTAAATATTGAAACGTGTCTTGTAAAACAATATTTTATTGAAATGATTTTGGAAGAAAATACAATTGTGTATGAATGCCATAGAGGTCGTCATTACCTCTCTCTCTCTCTCTCTCTCTCTCTCTCTCTATATATATATATATATATATATATATATATATATATATATATAAAATTATAAAAATAGACGAATCAATTTTTTTCATACATTTTTACTACTACGTAGTTTCGTGCAACGTGCTGCACTCATCACGGTATTACTGATTATATATATATATATATACATATAGTATATAAATACATTATAAAAAGAACCTTTCTTATCCTCTTGTCCCTGCTTACTTTGTTGATGTATCAGTCAAAGTTTATTAATTTAATATTTTAAATAGCATTTTAATAAAAGGTGAAAAAAACATGTCAAAACTGAATAAAAAAATTGGCACCATGTTTTTAAGGCTTCATAGAAAGGTGAAGAACAAAAATGGATGGGGTGTCACATTTTTACAAACAAAATTTACTCAGGACGAACTTGCTACATATGCCCCTACACTATACCTTTCAATTAAGCTGAAGAGATTCTCAGCTGAAATCTTTTTGAAGAGGTTGTGTGATGTCTAGGTGCCAAAATTCCCCAGTTCGGATATTTTTAGAAAACTCAATCTATCCATTTGCCTGTGTCGCCTCGCGGGTCGTTTTTGTCGTGTATTCTGTTCTTACTTCAAAGGATTTTCAGGCCCTTACGCCTGCCAGTCTCCCTGGAAAATATTTTTACCGCTAATGGGAAACTCAACAGAACAAGTCAGGCGGACAGCCATGGCACGGACCAGTTCTTGAGGAATGACTTATATAACATTAAGATAATAGCTTTAGTACCTGTGTAAATACGACAGTTTGCACTCTGTGACCTTTCCCATAAACACACGTGTACATAGTTGACAGGCCAACAAATGATGTAATTACTGGCAAAAACGCCTTTCTTAAATCAACCCAAAAGTTGTTTAAAATTCATTATAGACCCTATAAAGTAAACCTTATTTTTTTCCTCTATGTCTTCTTGTTGGAAAAGGAGCTTTAAAAAAATAAATTGTCAAAATGTGAAAATGATAGAAAACCTGAAAAAAAAGTGTATACCATCAGAAAGAACCAGGTTTAAAATACTGTATACTTTATGACTATAATAGGAATTTAGTACAACTTTTGTACTGAATTTTAGACATAGGAGTTTTTGCCAAATCTTCTACCTTAATTACATTGCATCCTTTTAACGACGATTTGAATTATTATATGTACGGTATCTATTAACATGCGGTAAAAGGATGCATAAATAAGCATGATGGTTATAAAATATAAAAAAATACATATGATGTGCTTAAATGCGCTTTTCCTGCCATCTTTATGAATTACGATTAGTTAACATATTGTGATATTAAGTTGTGGGAAAGTATTTTGATTATTTTGAAAATAAAAACTCCACCAAAATATCAAAATATCCACGAAATAGTGATCACAGTGCCAAACCATACTTAACTACCTACTAGTAACTAGGTAGGTCTTTTCCGATATAAATACTTGGAAGAGCTACAATGCCTGCATATATAGAACACCCCTGAGGTGACATATTATCTAAGGTTTCTCACATACAAATGTTTAAAGTCGTTAACCTTACAGTAATATTTGGTCGGATTCTTCATATCGAAGGTGTTTTAAATGGATTTCAGTCTGCCTCCCTTCTACCTGTTATTTGCCGGTCGATTTTATTTATAAATGCTGAATACTGGGGAAATATAAAACAGTAACTGACTGACTGACTGACTGAATATATGAATGAAAGTGAAGTCTGCGCTCGAGCCAGTCACAGGTCTCCGGAAAATCAAAGCAGCTCCCTCAGCAACGACAAAGTTTGACAGATTGAATCGGTATACATTTTGATATTTAAGGCGAAAGTATACGATACTGACAGAGTTGAAGATCGTAGTGAGAGAGATGGAGGAAGCCGGAGAACCCAGAGAGAACCACCGACCTTGGACGGGCCACAACAACCCACTCTAGTGGCAGCACTTGAATCGAAGCCGGATCGCCAGCGGTAAGGCCGAGGGTTTTACCGCTCAGCTGTCCAGGGCCCAAAGTAAAATAGTAATGATAATGATAAAAGATTGTATATTTAAATTGAATAACTATGACAAGCATAAACCTTATGTATAAACGTCATATAAAATGTATGTCAGTAGCAAGGTAATAAAAAAAAAGGAACAGTTTATATAGCTATGTCCGGTTATTTCTGAAAAAAGCCTCCATAACTATTTTTTTTCGTGCCGTTTCGTTTAGCGGATAGGTTAGAAACATTTCCAATGTCAGTGTACTGATCGAGAACTTGAGACATCAACTTACCCGCTCCAAGCCACGTAACCATAGCGAGGCCCGTCTAAAAGCCAGACACAGGGCCATAACCGATAATTACTACCTGAATCACTTAAGCTTTTTATGATTCCACGGGGTTCCATCTTACTTTTATCCTAATAGATGACGTGGTGTCTAATAAGGTTAACGCCATTTGGCCGACGCGATGTTTTTTTTTTTTTTTTTTTTTTCCTTTTTCCCCGCTTGACGCGTGGTACGAACTAGATATTAGATAAATCTGCAGGTGTTTGCCATGTTGAATTTGGTCTCGATCTAGGATAGCTATTTTACTTTATCTATTGTCACATTATAAGGTATTTAAACACAGTGTATATAAAATGAATTGCTTCATATATTATAAACGTATACACACATTTATAAAGTTATATGTATATAATATACAATATATTATGACACATTGTATCATATATATAGGCCTATATGTAATACAAATATATATGCATATATTCAGGTAGATGATAGCTCTGAGTCATTTCCGCCTGTATCGCCTCATCGGCTCATCAGGTGTTTGAAATTTCAAAAACAGAGACATCGGTTTTATCGTTTCTGTATTCTTTTGGTAATGGAAGTGGGATGTTTTTGCAGTGTAGTTTAAATTGAAACGGTCCAACTCGATATTGGTATTCGGGCGGAAAAGCGTCCTTAACGTACGTGAGAGCGGTCATGTATATGCAGAAATAATCAATTTCAACGACAGCAACATCAGTTTAGTGTTTCCTTTTCACACGGTTCGTTGGCCTTGGTCCATGGCGACAGGTGGATACATTTTCGGAACGTTTGTTCAGGAGCTTCTTTTGTTTGGAGCTTAGGATTGCCAGTTCCTTGGCCAAACAAAGGTTGCACTGGTATAAAGTGGTCATGAATGTGTTTGACTGCTGGTTTACATACCAGATTATGTTGAAACTTTGTTGTTTGTCTTTTAGGGCCTATACATGTATTGCGAACTCTGTTTCAATTGAGTGGGTGAAATACATACAAACATATATACATACATACATACATACATATACATATATATATGTATCTTCTTCTTCTAATTATTATTATTATTATTATCATTGTTATATATACGTTACAATATATGACTTTGTATGTTTTAATTATATTTTTGTTAAATTTATATCACATTTGTGATTATATAACTAATATATCTGTATATTTAACAATATATATTTCTTATCATTTCTTTACTCATGTTAAGTTTTGCCTATCAACCTTGGATCAAGGGAATCTAGTTATACTTCACAACAGACAATTCGGAACTCGGATTCGGACTAGAAATCGAGATTCCTGGGTTCTGAATTGTACTCGGGCTTCAAGGAAAGGACTTGGGGGAACAGACAAAATCCATCTCGAGTCCAGTTTGCTACATGGCCAACAAAAAGGGATTATATTTGTAAACCTTAAGTTCGGCATCCGGAGTTAAATGAAATTAAAATAAAAAAATGAAAATCTCAAATTTCCATTTATTATATTTAAATGAGGAGATCTGTATTGAAATAAGACTCGAAATTCATGGACAGTTAGTCGTACCTTGAATCGTACACGAGTGGCCCGGGCTAGGACTTGAAGTTTGACTCGG
The DNA here is from genome assembly GCA_026874595.1 of Sipunculus nudus. Lineage (NCBI taxonomy): Eukaryota > Metazoa > Annelida > Sipuncula > Golfingiida > Sipunculidae > Sipunculus > Sipunculus nudus. The sequence continues at coordinate 56,409,533 of CM049321.1, forward strand.
AGGGTGGACTCGACTACAACACTGTTTATTACTTTCAGTTGACCTGAATTAAATGTGATTATGATGAGTACAGTGTTGAGAGCGGAATCCGAGATATAAACATTACAACGGGCAGATCCCCGATAACATGACTCTTTAATTATAAAATAGTAATCTACATTCTAAGGAATGCAGAAATTCGTTGTGAGGGGAGACCAAAAACCCTGTGTGTCTTTACTTATTCGGTCCATATACCCAGGTTCATTCGTGCATATATATCATAAGTCAATTTACATTTGTGAATTATCCTTGATGACGGTCCTGAATCCGGATTACGTTCCGGATCCACGCCAAGATCTAAACGGTACATAATTGGCCCATCACCGAAATGTTCTGAAAAGTTCATTAGATTTCGTTTATGATTGCGTGAGTTATTTTGTATGCAAATACACAAGCACATGCACAAACAAACACATAAAATACCCTTGCGGAGGCAAAGCTTATTTGACCTTCGGGTAAAAGTGGTCACCCTGAATAACAAAGAGTCGTAAATATGCAAACCGTGTTTGTATGCGTCTGTTATTATGTGGTAAAATCAGTTGTCATTAAAATTCGTGATCGCAAACAGTAAAATTTTTTATTAAGGAAACGGAAAGAACATCTTGCCCGTCTCACTTTTAGATGAATTAATTTAAACGTATATCTTTCAACATGTTTTCCTCAGGGAGCCTTCTCACAAGACGTTTTGATTCAGTGTAGAAGTGAGCCGGTAGATGACAGGCTCTTATAACTGGAAGAACTCAGGTATATATCACAAACGTTTATGAATAAAAATAAATAAGTCTTGACAACCTCTTGATTGTACTGTATATTCCAAATAGTACTCAAATCTTGCACCAGTCAACACCGTAGAATTCCTTTTATTTTTTTTAATTTTTCTTAATTAAAACAATGCAGAGACAGATAAAAAATTCCTTATCATACTCTCATCTTTTCCTAAACGTATTTCTTTCTTCACATCATGATTTACCTTTCCATTTCTCATTCATGGAAAGAACGGTCCAGGGGAGGGGTCCGGGGGGTTCGCCCCCCCCCCCCCCCCCCGGCGGCACCTTTCAACGGCCGCAACCTTTTCTCAAGGGTATCAGAACAATTCTTGCGACCAGAACCGTTTACATTTTTTTAATGACCCCGAAAATAACATAAATAAAAATCTGAGATATCGAACTTGTTTTTTTTATTTGAATTTAGGATAGCCGCCAACCCCCTAAAAGATGAGCCCATAATTCATCTTCAGTCATTTATTTCTCATCCTAGAGTTTTGATTTGCTATCGACTGTTATGTTCAGAGGGTCAAGTAATTCACCAAGTTTTTGATATCAAAATTACAATAAGTGGGGAAAAATATCATCTGCATTTTTTGTATTAAGCCTTAGTCGTAAACAACCTTCGATTTTGACTGTCGCTTTATTTCAGCAGGGTACGATAGATGGAACCGTCGTAGGTTTGGAAGAGATTTTTTTTCATTATTTTGTGGAAGCGTTCATATATAAAATATATGTTGCACGACGGTCGTGCCAAAATTGGTCATGGCTGTCTAATTAGTCTTATAGTACGCTCTTCCTTTGGGAGTCATATGAGGTCCCTACGATGTTGGTAATACAAAAAAAATCACCAATTTTCCGTCGTGGACCTATGGAATATGTGTTGCGCGTATATGTAATTTAGGCTTAAGACAAATTTACGGCGGTGGCAGGAATGACTAGAAATCCATTGATTCGTAGGGCCTCATTTAACCATAAAATCGTACGAAAGTCCTAGGTTTACCGTGACACAGTCGTCAGGCATCGTGCAACAGACCTAAGAGATCGGCCTGAAATTTCGCGGGTATACAATCCAATATTAAAAACGGAGATATAAGCAGAAGAAAATTGAGAACGAATTGTAACAGTATGTGCTTGAACATTTATTTGAAAAAGCAAACGACAACCTAGCAGTTGAAATATCCCTTCGCAAATGATATGAAACTTAAACTCGTTTAGATGAAATTTTAGATTCAAAACTAAGGATAGTATACTCTGTTCTAAACAAATATGGTGTGAAAAGGCCTGACAAAAATGCAAATTACTCATCTATTTAGAGAAAAAAAAAGAAATTATAATGCTAAAAATATTTCGATGCTTGAAAAAGACAGAACTCAAAATAGTGAGATGACAAAAATATTAGTCGTATGCAATGATTTTTAACGTGACCTCTATAATTCCAATGAAAATATTTCAAACAGAATGCGCAATCTTTTAACCTACCGAATACTCCAAAACTGAAGTTTCGAGATACAGAACAGCTAAAAAACTTCCTACACTTGCAGAGTGCGACCGTGCAATAAAAGAAGTCAAACCGGGCAAAAGCCCTGGTCTCGATGGTTTCACATCTTAATTTTATTCATGTTTCTGGGATAGTTTATCGGATTTAGTCTTTCAGAATCTAAATTATTCATTCCGAGTTGAGTCGCTTTCAGTAGTACATAAAAGTGACCTAATATAAAAAAATGATAAAAAAAAACTCATAAAAAATGGCGGCCAATTTCACTTCTCTCAATCGATTATGAGATAGTAGCTTAAGGTTTGTCAAACAGATTAAAACCTTATCAGTTTCACCCGATCTACCCGAACCAAACAGGTTTCGTGTCAGGCTGGTATATTTGAGAAAATACAGCGGAACCCCGCCTTGCGACCACCCTACAATTGCGACCATCCCCACAATAACGACCACCTTTACTGTTCCCGAATATATGATTCAGGTAACTTAGACTTTCGACCACCCCCCTAAATTACGACCACTTTGGTCAGTCCAAAAGGTGATAGTAATTGTGGGGATCCATTGTATTACAATAATACATGATGTTATAAACTTATCTTCTATACATAAAATTCCAAATATATTATTCCTGGTCGACATGGAAAAGACCTTTTCCACCTTAGAATAGGATTTCTTATGGCAAACATTAATTTAATACAGTTTATCAAGTTATTACTTGGAATGGGTTAAGGTTGTTTATACGGATATATATTTGTTTTGGCACTTGAATTATTGTCGATTAATATCCCTAATTTGGAAATTAAACTTTCACAATTGGCGAATGAAGCCACTTGATTTATTGCTGATATGGTGTCAGAAAAATGGCCTCTCGATTTAAATCATTTTGTCATTATAATCATTTTTGAAAAAAAAAAATCGGCTGTGAAAGCAAATCTAGATAAAACGGAAGCTATGTGGTTAGGCTGCAGAGCAGCAAAAGAGGACGGTGATCTATCAGTCAGATGGACTGTTTGTAAATTTCGTGTTCTGCGGATAACATTTTGTAGAAGTGAACGTGAAACTACGGAATATAATACAAAGGAAAGATTAAAGAAAATTAAATTACTGTTGAATTCTTGGTGTCGTAGATCACTAACACTTAAAGGCAAGATTTAAATCTCCAAAAGTATCGTTCTGTCACAGCTTATGTAATTTATGTCCATGTTTATTATTCCTGAGTAATATATAAAAGAGGCACAGCGCAGTATCAGTTCATGGATATGGAATAACCGACCACCAAAGATAAAACATAATGTATTGATTAGGAAAGTTAATTAAGGTTTAAAAGCGTCAGAAAGAGAATCTCAAAACAAAGCAATACAGTTAGCTGAATTAACTAAACCGTGGACTGACCTATCTCGGTGGTAGAAAATTTAGTAAATGTATACCTGGGGATGGATTTTATGTCCTTCAAAGATATGCTTCACAGTCGTTGCCTTCTAAACGTTCCTGATGTCTTACCATCTTTTTATGAGGTTTTTCACCACGCTTAAAGGAATCTGATCTTACGCAATACCAACTAGCAGTAAAGATATTGAACAAGAGATAACAATTTGTAACGATATATAACGGTACAAATGGATATTTTATAAACATTGGTACAAAGCGGGCATTTTTCATGCCAGGAACGCGACTATGAATGAAGCCATCTTAGCAATGGAACAGTTGGATATAATTTAAAAACAACATAAATTTTATTAAATATTATGGTATTGTGAATTGTTACGAAGACAAATTAATCAGGGGAAATTACTGGGCCGATCCGGGATTCGAACCCATGTTTGTGGCGCACAAGTCCGGTGTACCAACCGCTTCACTAGAAAAGCGAGCTGCAATAGCGAGACAGTTCGGTCCGGTTTTATGTCACCCCGAAACAGAATGCAAAAACAACATTGGAGAAGTCAGTTATTAATCCAAAGATCTATAACACTCGACGGTCAAGACAGCATAAAAATTAAATCAAATCAAATAAATGAAAATATATATATAATATATTGATAAAAAACGAAATACAAGAACTAATAGATTTAGCGGATTGGAAATATTTGATTAGTATCAAAACACAAGATTTTAATTTTAGATTTATGCACAAAATAATTCTTTACAAGAAGAGACTTCCCTAAATGTAACTTGCAGAAAATAGGATACACGACTTCTGCAGGTCAAATTATGACTCCTTTGAATACAGGTTCATTTCATGTCCGAAACTAAACACTTTTGGAATAAATATGGACAATTATGGGACACATGTGATAAAACAAAACTTTCATTAACACTTGACACAGTTCTGGTTGGGTGTCACCATAAAATGAAATCATGTTGATAACCTGATTTTTTTTATACAAGCTAAAATGTCTATACATAGAAATATTAAGATAGTAGCTCTGTGTAATACAGGAGATGAAGAAATATTTAATGAGCGATGGAAACCCCTCCAGGGGCCTATAACAGTAATTGATATTACGACAACAATGAACAGATCTGCAGAGCAATATTTTCAGATTATGCTACTTAAGAATGAACAGGAAGTACATGTATATGGATGTGTATATATGTATTTATTTATATGTTTGTATATGTTTGTAAATGTATGTGTTCGCTTTTGTGCATGAACTTATTGTGACAGATTTTTGATTGTTTAACACTGTTTTATTTATTATGTTTTTCTTAACTTGTTATTAACTGGAACTTTGCAACACACGCAAACAATAAATAAATAAATATATATATATATATGTATATATATATTTATATTTATATATATATACTAAAAACGTATCAGAGTGTATGCTTTAAAAACCATCACAGTATATACCTGAATTGTTACTCGTTTTGTCAATGTAATCAATTAAGCGTCAATTTTTACAATTAAATTCGACATCGACGATGAAATTTATAACATTTATTGACAAAAACAAGTGTGAGATGTCAAAAATAGAAAGAAAAAACGATTTGTTCACAGCAGTAAAAATGAAACCAGAAGCTCTGCTACTTGAAGATGACCTCAACCTTTTTTACATTTTAAACATATTTACGATATATCAATATCGACAAACGTAACATTTATCAGTAGATGTTCATTGAATCAAATGCAGTGATCAAATGTGTACCATTGTACATCGTACCATTAGGCTTCATGACTGTTCACAATAAGCTTTGTTCACATATGTATCTTATCTTTATTGAGCCTGCGTAGTCATTCCACTTTCTCCATTTCGACATGCCAATGCACGCATAGTTTTCATATTCATCAACGGGTAAAACATGGTAGGTATTGTCTGGCTGACCTGGTGCCCAGTTGCTGTAGGTGAAAGCCTCTCCCGTCGCTGTCCATACCCATGAACCTTCTTCCTCAGAGTCGGAACCGGAAGTCCAGTAAACATGTCCACCTGAAACCAAAGAATTAATTTGCGGCGTTTACAATAATTACATTATTTCCATTGTTTTGCTTGGAACGATACTGTGACATTTAATAGATTATGCTTTCTATTAAGCATTAGTGTGACTGGCAAAAGACTTCCGGTTATCCAAACTTCCAGTTATTAAACGTTTAATAAATGATACTCGAATAGGTGCTAAAGTTCCAGAATATAAGCAACACGTGATCAAGTTTTAAATAAATGTCAGTTAGATTTTGAGGCAACATTGAAAAGTTCACTATTTACCCCCGCCAATTTTATCTACCACTTCCCACACATGTTTTTCCTCCTCGAACGTTTCAAGGCTAAGCAAGTCACCACCATTGAGTGTGCATAACGATCTAGCAGCTGACCATGTGCGCATGCGCTGAACGACTCTGTAACAAGAAGGTACACGTCCGGTTCCTGCGACTAATATGCCGCAGCTGTACCAGTCTCCTTGGTCATTGGGACAACCTCTTTCTAAAATGAGTATAAGAAGTATGGAAAATTTATGCCTCTGTCCATTCGATTAAGTCGGAATGTGGTATATTTATGAAAGGGCTTCTGGTCATATTGAAATGAAAGTGAAAAACCGTCATTTACAGTAAATGGTCATTTCAAGATTGTGTATACTCAGTTGGTTTTCAATTGTCTTTATATATTGTCATATTATCAACTAACCAGTCCTTGATAATGCACAATTCGGTAGTTCAACAGCTAATGGTTGTCGTGACAACAGCAAACACACACCCTGGTACACCCGGGTAAAGACGCACCGTGGATGATTTTGTCTTTCACATATATGTTGGCAGTCCTTTCCGGATATCCGTTCTCCATGTATATGTTTGATCACAAAAGACTCTTCTTGAATATGCGCAATATCCGTTGCTATAACTGAGAATTAATATGAAATGAACGGGGTAATGGAATTCATTTTGTGAAACGTTATAAAACCTTTAAACTTATTGTGTAAACACCAAGAATTTTATTAAATCTGTTTCATTAAACACTAAAGATGTGCTTCCATGTGCGCGTATATGGGTATACCGGCAGAATAAAATAGTAGTACAGTGGATCAAGCAAGCCTCCCACAAAAAGGATGGTCAATAGGCGTCATTTTACCACTCTAGTGTGCCGATTTCACGATTATACGCTTACAGACACATAAAAACACTCCAGTGACAAAATCATATGAGTGATTTTTCACGCATATACACATATACGCATATACGCGCACAAGGAAACACAGCTTTTCATTAGGAAACTTTTATTTTCAGTGTGATACACTCACCTGACATGGTACAAAGAAGAATTGAAGCCACGAATGTCTCCATGAAGAAAAGAATCTATGAAGAAAGCGGTATATTGTGAATTTAATACATTTTTGTAGCAGTTAAATCTATCAGAGTATTCTGCTTGGTAGTAACTTAATCAAAAGACACATACTCGAAATGTTAAATGTTAAAATAAGGATGTATATTATCAAAAGAGATAAGCCACGAATGCCGGCCCTGTGGCCCTCGCGGCTTTATGTTTCGATGAAGCTCGTAATTGTAAAAATGCAAATAGGCTAGAACACTGATGATCCTGTTAATTTCTTGAAGATATATTGTTGGAGGAAGTAGACTGGTGGGTCAACAAACTATGGAATAGAGTAAACTGGTGAGTAATCGGAGAGCGTCGCACATCTGGTCCTGACTGGGACGCTAGTGTATTAAGCATTTTAAAATACAGTTAACTTAGCATTGCTAAGATACCTTGCGTTGGCTGGCTGTCACTCAAATATACAATAGTACCACTGTTAATTAGAGTATATGACTTTGAAGTTGATTCTTTAATAATTATTTAAAAAACTGTATCAGATCTGTATCTATTAGCGTCAGAAGACTACCCTAAAAATGATTAAAATATAAAGATAAAAATAACAAAGGATTAAAGAGAAGCTAAAAGTTGAACTAAAGTGACACACAAATTAGGCAAAATATATTTTTAAAAGTATTTTAAAAAACATTAGTCAGATACAATTGTTTACAATACTGCTATTGTTATCCGTCGTAACGTGCCATTAAACGAATTCTTTAATTCAAAGTTTTATAATTCATGTAAAAATTGTGTACATTGTTAAGGAGAAATATTATCAATAATGTTATTTTTCGGTTATTTCAAAGAAACAGGCTGACAATGTTTAAAATATGTCTGTAAATGTCTAAAACATTTCCCGATATTGTACTCTTAATTAATTCTTTTAATTCTATCTATTAACTTCATAAAAAGGTTGCTCGTGAGTCAAATGGTATTTTAAAACACTATTGCATCTACTAATATGAGAATTAATTAACCCATTTTCATGAATAATTGGAATATGATAATTCCATTTACACCAGTTCGAGCACTAATATTTAATTGTACAATGTTATTGTTACCTAAGCATATACTTTTCAAAACAGTATTCATATAAAATTCCCAAACGCTGATCCAATGTATGAGCGATCTACCCGAACCACACAGGTTTCGTGTCAGGCTGGTATATTTGAGAAAATACAGCGGAACCCCGCTTTGCGACCACCCTACAATTGCGACCATACCCACAATAACGACCACCTTTACTGTTCCCGAATATATGATTCAGGTAACTTAGACTTTCGACCATTCCCCTAAATTACGACCACTTTGGTCAGTCCAAAAGGTGATAGTAATTGTGGGGATCCATTGTTTTACAATAATACATGATGTTATAAACTTATCTTCTATACATAAAATTCCAAATATATTATTCCTGGTCGACATAGAAAAGACCTTTTCCACCTTAGAATAGGATTTCTTATGGCAAACATTAATTTAATACAATTAATCAAGTTATTAATTGGAATCGGTTAAGGTTGTTTATATGGATATATATTTGTTTTTGCACTTGAATTATTGTCGATTAATATCCGTAATTTGGAAATTAAACTTTCACAATTGGCGAATGAAGCCACTTGTTTTATTGCTGATATGGTGTCAGAAAAATGGCCTCTCGATTTAAATCATTTTGTCATTATAATCATTTTGAAAAAAAAAAAAAATCGGCTGTGAAAGCAAATCTAGATAAAACGGAAGCTATGTGGTTAGGCTGCAGAGCAGCAAAAGAGGACGGTGATCTATCAGTCAGATGGACTGTTTGTAAATTTCGTGTACTGCGGATAACATTTTGTAGAAGTGAACGTGAAACTACGGAATATAATATAAAGGAAAGATTAAAGAAAATTAAATTACTGTTGAATTCTTGGTGTCATAGATCACTAACACTTAAAGGCAAGATTTAAATCTCCGAAACTATCGGTCTGTCACAGCTTATGTAATTTATGTCCATGTTTATTATTCCTGAGTAATATATAAAAGAGGCACAGCGCAGTATCAGTTCATGGATATGGAATAACCGACCACCAAAGATAAAACATAATGTGTTGATTAGGACAGTTAATTAAGGTTTTAAAGCGTCCAGAAAGAGGATCTCAAAACAAAGCAATACAGTTAGCTGAATTAACTAAACCGTGGACTGACCTATCTCGGTGGTAGAAAATTTAGTAAATGTATACCTGGGGATGGATTTTATGTCCTTCAAAGCTTTTCTTCACAGTCGTTGCCTTCTAAACGTTCCTTCTGTCTTACCATCTTTTTATGAGGTTTTTCACCACGCTTAAAGGAATCTAATCTTACGTAATACCAACTAGCAGTAAAGATATTGAACAAGAGATAATATGGTATAACAATTAATAACGATATATAACGGTACAAATGGATATTTTATAAACATTGGTACAAAGCGGGCATTTTACATGCCAGGAACGCGACTATGAATGAAGCCATCTTAGCAATGGAACAGTTGGATAGAATTTAAAAACAACATAAATTTTATAGAATATTATGGTATTGTGAATTGTTACGAAAACAAATTAATCAGGGGAAATTACTGGGCCGATCCGGGATTCGAACCCATGTTGGTGGCGCACAAGTCCGGTGTACCAACCGCTTCACTAGAAAAGCGAGCTTCAATAGTGAGACAGTTCGGTCCGGTTTTATGTCACCCCGTAACAGATTGCAAAAACAACATTGGAGAAGTCAGTTATTAATCCAAAGATCTATAACACTCGACGGTCAAGACAGCATAAAAATTAAAAGAAATCAAATAAATGAAAATATATATATTATATATTGATAAAAACGAAATGAAAGAACTAATAGATTTAGCGGATTGGAAATATTTGATTAGTATCAAAACACAAGATTTTATTTTTTTAGATTTATGCATAAAATAATTCTTTACAAGAAGAGACTTCCCTAAATGCAACTTGCAGAAAATAGGATACACGACTTCTGCAGGTCAAATTATGACTCCTTTGAATACAGTTTCATTTCATGTCCGAAACTAAACACTTTTGGAATAAATTTGGACAATTATGGGACACATGTGATAAAACAAAACTTTCACTAACACTTGACACAGTTCTGGTTGGGTGTCACGATAAAACGAAATCATGTTGATAACCTGATTTTTTTATACAACAAGCTAAAATGTCTATACATAGAAATATTAAGATAGTAGCTCTGTGTAATACAGGAGATGAAGAAATATTTAATGAGCGATGGAAACACCTCTAGGGGCCTATAACAGTAATTGATATTACGACAACAATGAACAGATCTGCTGAGCAATATTTTCAGATTATGCTACTTAAGAATGAACAGGAAGTACATGTATATGGTAGTGTATATATGTATTTATTTATATGTTTGTATTTGTATGTAAATGCATATGTTCGCTTTTGTGCATGAACTTATTGTGACAGCTTTTTGATTGTTTAACACTGTTTTATTTATTATGATTTTCTTAACTTGTTATTAACTGGAACTTTGCAACACACGCAAACAATAAATAAATAAATATATATATATGTATATATATATTTATATTTATATATATATACTAAAAACGTATCAGAGTGTATGCTTTAAAAACCATCACAGTATATACCTAAATTGTTACTCGTTTTGTCAATGTAATCAATTAAGCGTCAATTTTTACAATTAAATTCGACATCGACGATGAAATTTATTACATTTATTGACAAGAAAAAGTGTGAGATGTCACAAATAGAAAGAAAAAAACGATTTGTTCACAGCAGTAAAAATGAAACCAGAAGCTCTGCTACTTGAAGATGACCTCAACTTTTTTTTACCTTTTTGTTATATTTGAAACATATTTACGATATATCAATATCGACAAACGTAACATTTATCAGTAGATGTTCATTGAATCAAATGCAGTGATCAATGTGTACCATTTTACATCGTACCATTAGGCTTCATGAATGTTCACAATAAGCTTTGTTCACAGATATATCTTATCTTTATTGAGCCTGCGTAGTCATTCCACTCTCTCCATTTCGACATGCCAATGCACGCATAGTTTTCATTTTCATCAACGGGTAAAACATGGTAGGTATTGTTTGGCTGACCTGGTGCCCAGTTGCTGTAGGTGAAAGCCTCTCCCGTCGCTGTCCATACCCATGAACCTTCTTCCTCAGAGTCGGAACCGGAAGTCCAGTAAACATGTCCAACTGAAACCAAAGAATTGATTGGCGGCGTTTACAATAATTTACATTATTTCCATTGTTTTGCTTGGAACGATACTGTGACATTTAATAGATTATGCTTTCTATGAAGCATTAGTGTGACTGGCAAAAGACTTCCAGTTATCCTAACTTCCAGTTATTAAAAGTTTAATAAATGATACTCGAATAGGTGCTAATGTGCCAGAATATAAGCAACACGTGATCAAGTTTTAAATAAATGTCAGTTAGATTTTAAGGCAACATTGAAAAGTTTACTATTTACCCCCGCCAATTTTATCCACTACATCCCACACATGTTTTTCCTCCTCGAACGTTTCAAGGCTAAGCAAGTCACCACCATTGAGTGTGCATAACGATCTAGCAGCTGACCATGTGCGCATGCGCTGAACGACTCTGTAACAAAAAGGTACACATTCGGTTCCTGCGATTAATATAGCGCAGCTGTACCAGTCTCCTTGGTCATTGGGACAACCTCTTTCTAAAATGAGTATAAAAAGTATGGAAAATTTATGCTTCTGTCCATTCGATTAAGTTGGAATGTGGAAATAGTACATTTATGAAAGGGCTTCTGGTCATATTGAAATGAAAGTGAAAAACCGTCATTTACAGTAAATGGTCATTTCAAGATTGTGTATACTCAGTTGGTTTTCAATTGTCTTTATATATTATCATATCATCAACTAACCAGTCCTTGATAATGCACAATTCGGTAGTTCAACAGCTAATGGTTGTCGTGACAACAGCAAACACACACCCTTGTACACCCGGGTAAAGACGCACCGTGGATGATTTTGTCTTTCACATATATGTTGGCAGTCCTTTCCGGATATCCGTTCTCCATGTATATGTTTGATCACAAAAGACTCTTCTTGAATATGCGCAATATCCGTTGCTCCAACTGAGAATTAATATGAAATGAACGGGGTAATGGAATTCATTTTGTGAAACGTTATAAAACCTTTAAACTTATTGTGTAAAAAACAAAGAATTTTATTAAATCTGTTTCATTAAACACTAAAGATGTGTTTCCATGTGCGCGTATATGGGTATACCGGCAGAATAAAATAGTAGTACAGTGGATCAAGCAAGCCTCCCACAAAAAGGATGGTCAATAGGAGTCATTTTACCACTCTAGTGTGCCGATTTCACGATTATACGCTTACAGACACATAAAAACACTCCAGTGACAAAATCATATGAGTGATTTTTTCACGCATATACACATATACGCATATACGCGCACAAGGAAACACAGCTTTTCATTAGGAAACTTTTATTTTCAGTGTGATACACTCACCTGACATGGTACAAAGAAGAATTGAAGCCACGAATGTCTCCATGAAGAAAAGAATCTATGAAGAAAGCGGTATATTGTGAATTTAATACATTTTTGTAGCAGTTAAATCTATCAGAGTATTCTGCTTGGTAGTAACTTGATCAAAAGACACATACTCGAAATGTTAAATGTTAAAATAAGGATGTATATTATCAAAATAGATAAGCCACGAATGCCGGCCCTGTGGCCCTCGCGGCTTTATGTTTCGATGACGCTCGTAATTGTAAAAATGCAAATAGGCTAGAACACTGATGATCCTGTTAATTTCTTGAAGATATATTGTTGAAGGAAGTAGACTGGTGGGTAAACAAACTATGGAATAGAGTAAACTGGTGAGTAATCGGAGAGCGTCGCACATCTGGTCCTGACTATAACGATAGTGTATTAAGCATTTTAAAATACAGTTAACTTAGCATAACTAAGATACCTTGCGTTGGCTGGCTGTCACTTAAATATACAATAGTACCATTGTTAATTAGAGTATATGACTTTGAAGTTGATTCTTTAATAATTATTTAAAAAACTGTATCAGATCTGTATCTATTAGCGTCAGAAGACTTCCCTAAAAATGATTAAAATATAAAGATAAAAATAACAAAGGATTAAAGAGAAGCTAAAAGTTGAACTAAAGTGACACGCACAAATTAGGCAAGATATATTTTTAAAAGTATTTAAAAAAACATTAGCCAGATACAATTGTTTACAATACTGCTATTGTTATCCGTCGTAACGTGCCATTAAACGAATTCTTTAATTCAAAGTTTTATAATTCATGTAAAAATTGTGTACATTGTTAAGGAGAAAAATTATCAATAATGTTATTTTCCGGTTATTTCAAAGAAACAGGCTGACAATGTTTAAAATATGTCTGTAAATGTCTAAAACATTTCCCGATATTGTGCTCTCAATTAATTCTTTTAATTCTATCTATTAACTTCATATAAAGGTTGCTCGTGAGTCAAATGGTATTTTAAAACACTATTGCATCTACTGATATGAGAATTAATTAACCCATTTTCATGAATAATTGGGATATGATAATTCCATATACACCAGTTCGAGCACTAATATTTAATTGTACAATGTTATTGTTACCTAAGCATATACTTTTCAAAACAGTATTCATATAAAATTCCCAAACGCTGATCCAATGTATGAGCGATCTACCCGAACCAAACAGGTTTCGTGTCAGGCTGGTATATTTGAGAAAATACAGCGGAACCCCGCCTTGCGACCACCCTACAATTGCGATCATACCCACAATAACGACCACCTTTACTGTTCCCGAATATATGATTCAGGTAACTTAGACTTTCGACCACCCCCCTAAATTACGACCACTTTGGTCAGTCCAAAAGGTGATAGTAATTGTGGGGATCCATTGTATTACAATAATACATGATGTTATAAACTTATCTTCTATACATAAAATTCCAAATATATTATTCCTGGTCGACATAGAAAAGACCTTTTCCACCTTAGAATAGGATTTCTTATGGCAAACATTAATTTAATACAGTTTATCAAGTTATTAATTGAAATGGGTTAAGGTTGTTTATACGGATATATATTTGTTTTGGCACTTGAATTATTGTCGATTAATATCCGTAAATTGGAAATTAAACTTTCACAATGGGCGAATGAAGCCACTTGTTTTATTGCTGATATGGTGTCAGAAAAATGGCCTCTCGATTTAAATCATTTTGTCATTATAATCATTTTGAAAAAAGAATCGGCTGTGAAAGCAAATCTAGATAAAACGGAAGCTATGTGGTTAGGCTGCAGAGCAGCAAAAGAGGACGGTGATCTATCAGTCAGATGGACTGTTTGTAAATTTCGTGTACTGCGGATAACATTTTGTAGAAGTGAACGTGAAACTACGGAATATAATATAAAGGAAAGATTAAAGAAAATTAAATTACTGTTGAATTCTTGGTGTCGTAGATCACTTACACTTAAAGGCAAGATTTAAATCTCCGAAACTATCGGTCTGTCACAGCTTATGTAATTTATGTCCATGTTTATTATTCCTGAGTAATATATAAAAGAGGCACAGCGCAGTATCAGTTCATGGATATGGAATAACCGACCACCAAAGGTAAAACATAATGTGTTGATTAGGACAGTTAATTAAGGTTTTAAAGCGTCCAGAAAGAGGATCTCAAAACAAAGCAATACAGTTAGCTGAATTAACTAAACCGTGGACTGACCTATCTCGGTGGTAGAAAATTTAGTAAATGTATACCTGGGGATGGATTTTATGTCCTCCAAAGATATACTTCACGGTCGTTACCTTCTAAACGTTCCTTCTGTCTTACCATCTTTTTATGAGGTTTTTCACCACGCTTAAAGGAATCTGATCTTACGCAATACCAACTAGCAGTAAAGATATTGAACAAGAGATAATATGGTATAACAATTTATAACGATATATAACGGTACAAATGGATATTTTATAAACATTGGTACAAAGCGGGCATTTTACATGCCAGGAACGCGACTATGAATGAAGCCATCTCAGCAATGGAACAGTAAGATAGAATTTAAAAACAACATGAATTTTATTGAATATTATGGTATTGTGAATTGTTACGAAAACAAATTAATCAGGGGAAATTACTGGGCCGATCCGGGATTCGAACCCATGTTGGTGGCGCACAAGTCCGGTGTACCAACCGCTTCACTAGAAAAGCGAGCTTCAATAGTGAGACAGTTCGGTCCGGTTTTATGTCACCCCGTAACAGATTGCAAAAACAACATTGGAGAAGTCAGTTATTAATCCAAAGATCTATAACACTCGACGGTCAAAACAGCATAAAAATTAAAAGAAATCAAATAAATGAAAATATATATATAATATATTGATAAAAACAAAATAAAAGAACTAATAGATTTAGCGGACAGGAAATATTTGATTAGTATCAAAACACAAGATTTTAATTTTAGATTTATGCATAAAATAATTCTTTACAAGAAGAGACTTCCCTAAATGCAACTTGCAGAAAATAGGATACACGACTTCTGCAGGTCAAATTATGACTCCTTTTAATACAATTTCATTTCATGTCCGAAACTAAACACTTTTGGAATAAATTTGGACAATTATGGGACACGTGTGATAAAACAAAACTTTCATTAACACTTGACACAGTTCTGGTTGGGTGTCACCATAAAACGAAATCATGTTGATAACCTGATTTTTTAAACAACAAGCTAAAATGTCTATACATAGAAATATTAAGATAGTAGCTCTGTGTAATACAGGAGAAGAAGAAATATTTAATGAGCGATGGAAACCCCTCCAGGGGCCTATAACAGTAATTGATATTACGACAACATTGAATAGATCTGCTGAGCAATATTTTCAGATTATGCTACTTAGGAATGAACAGGAAGTACATGTATATGGTAGTGTATATATGTATTTATTTATATGTTTGTATTTGTATGTAAATGCATGTGTTCGCTTTTGTGCATGAACTTATTGGGACAGCTTTTTGATTGTTTAACACTGTTTTATTTATTATGTTTTTCTTAACTTGTTATTAACTGGAACTTTGCAACACACGCAAACAATAAATAAATATATATATATATATGTATATATATATTTATATTTATATATATATACTAAAAACGTATCAGAGTGTATGCTTTAAAAACCATCACAGTATATACCTGAATTGTTACTCGTTTTGTCAATGTAATCAATTAAGCGTCATTTTTTACAATTAAATTCGACATCGACGATGAAATTTATTACATTTATTGACAAAAACATGTGTGAGATGTCAAAAATAGAAAGAAAAAAACGATTTGTTCACAGCAGTAAAAATGAAACCAGAAGCTCTGCTACTTGAAGATGACCTCAACCTTTTTTACCTTTTTGTTATATTTGAAACATATTTACGATATATCAATATCGACAAACGTAACATTTATCAGTAGATGTTCATTGAATCAAATGCAGTGATCAATGTGTACCATTTTACATCGTACCATTAGGCTTCATGACTGTTCACAATAAGCTTTGTTCACAGATATATCTTAATTTTATTGAGCCTGCGTAGTCATTCCACTCTCTCCATTTCGACATGCCAATGCACGCATAGTTTTCATTTTCATCAACGGGTAAAACATGGTAGGTATTGTCTGGCTGACCTGGTGCCCAGTTGCTGTAGGTGAAAGCCTCTCCCGTCGCTGTCCATACCCATGAACCTTCTTCCTCAGAGTCGGAACCGGAAGTCCAGTAAACATGTCCACCTGAAACCAAAGAATTTATTGGCGGCGTTTACAATAATTTACATTATTTCCATTGTTTTGCTTGGAACGATACTGTGACATTTAATAGATTATGCTTTCTATGAAGCATTAGTGTGACTGGCAAAAGACTTCCAGTTATCCAAACTTCCAGTTATTAAACGTTTAATAAATGATACTCGAATAGGTGCTAAAGTTCCAGAATATAAGCAACACGTGATCAAGTTTTAAATAAATGTCAGTTAGATTTTGAGGCAACATTGAAAAGTTCACTATTTACCCCCGCCAATTTTATCTACCACTTCCCACACATGTTTTTCCTCCTAAACGTTTCAAGGCTAAGCAAGTCACCACCATTGAGTGTGCATAACGATCTAGCAGCTGACCATGTGTGCATGCGCTGAACGACTCTGTAACAAGAAGGTACACATCCGGTTCCTGCGACTAATATGCCGCAGCTGTACCAGTCTCCTTGGTCATTGGGACAACCTCTTTCTAAAATGAGTATAAGAAGTATGGAAAATTTATGCCTCTGTCCATTCGATTAAGTCGGAATGTGGTATCTTTATGAAAGGGCTTCTGGTCATATTGAAATGAAAGTGAAAAACCGTCATTTACAGTAAATGGTCATTTCAAGATTGTGTATACTCAGTTGGTTTTCAATTGTCTTTATATATTGTCATATCATCAACTAACCAGTCCTTGATAATGCACAATTCGGTAGTTCAACAGCTAATGGTTGTCGTGACAACAGCAAACACACACCCTGGTACACCCGGGTAAAGACGCACCGTGGATGATTTTGTCTTTCACATATATGTTGGCAGTCCTTTCCGGATATCCGTTCTCCATGTATATGTTTGATCACAAAAGACTCTTCTTGAATATGCGCAATATCCGTTGCTCCAACTGAGAATTAATATGAAATGAACGGGGTAATGGAATTCATTTTGTGAAACGTTATAAAACCTTTAAACTTATTGTGTAAAAAACAAAGAATTTTATTAAATCTGTTTCATTAAACACTAAAGATGTGTTTCCATGTGCGCGTATATGGGTATACCGGCAGAATAAAATAGTAGTACAGTGGATCAAGCAAGCCTCCCACAAAAAGGATGGTCAATAGGAGTCATTTTACCACTCTAGTGTGCCGATTTCACGATTATACGCTTACAGACACATAAAAACACTCCAGTGACAAAATCATATGAGTGATTTTTCACGCATATACACATATACGCATATACGCGCACAAAGAAACACAGCTTTTTATTAGGAAACTTTTATTTTCAGTGTGATACACTCACCTGACATGGTACAAAGAAGAACTGAAGCCACGAATGTCTCCATGAAGAAAAGAATCTATGAAGAAAGCGGTATATTGTGAATTTAATACATTTTTGTAGCAGTTAAATCTATCAGAGTATTCTGCTTGGTAGTAACTTAATCAAAAGACACATACTCGAAATGTTAAATGTTAAAATAAGGATGTATATTATCAGAAAAGATAAGCCACGAATGCCGGCCCTGTGGCCCTCGCGGCTTTATGTTTCGATGACGCTTGTAATTGTAAAAATGCAAATAGGCTAGAACACTGATGATCCTGTCAATTTCTTGAAGATATATTGTTGACGGAAGTAGACTGGTGAGTCAACAAACTATGGAATAGAGTAAACTGGTGAGTAATCGGAGAGCGTCGCACATCTGGTCCTGACTGGAACGCTAGTGTATTAAGCATTTTAAAATACAGTTACTACAGCATAACTAAGATACCTTGCGTTGGCTGGCTGTCACTCAAATATACAATAGTCCCATTGTTAATTAGAGTATATGACTTTGAAGTCGTTTCTTTAAAAATTATTTAAAAAACTGTATCATCTATTAGCGTCAGAAGACTACCCTAAAAGTGATTAAAACATAAAGATAAAAATAACAAAGGATTAAAGAGAAGCTAAAAGTTGAACTAAAGTGACACGCACAAATAAGGCAAAATATATTTTTAAAAGTATTTAAAAAACATTAGCCAGATACAATTGTTTACAATACTGCTATTGTTATCCGTCGTAACGTGCCATTAAACGAATTCTTTAATTCACAGTTTTATAATTCATGTAAAATTTGTGTACATTGTTAAGGAGAAAAATTATCAATAATGTTATTTTCCGGTTATTTCAAAGAAACAGGCTGACAATGTTTAAAAAATGTCTGTAAATGTCTAAAACATTTCCCGATATCGTGTTCTCAATTAATTCTTTTAATTCTATCTATTTACTTCATATAAAGGTTGCTCGTGAGTCAAATGATATTTTAAAACACTATTACATCTACTCATATGATAATTAATTAACCACTACATGAATAATTGGGATATGATAATTCCATTTACACCAGTTCGAGCACTAATATTTAATTGTTCAATGTTATTGTTACCTAATCATGTACTTTCCAAAACAGAATTCACATGAAATTCCCAAACGCTGATCCAATGTAAGAGCGAACTCCCAGACAGAAGGCCCTAACGAAGATAAATCTGGTTGCCGAATATTTTCCACCAAAGTTATTGTTGGGAAATGGAAGTTACAAATTAACACAAGAATTATATATGATATGAGGATCAGTATCAATGTACACAAAATATCTGCATTTAGGGTTAGGTTAAATGTCTAAGTGATACAAATCCCAAGTTACCACACATATAATGCTTGTAATCAAAAGGACACATATATTTCAGTTGAGTATATGTATATATGTATATGCAGATATCCGGTTTTGACTCTTGTCAGGGCGGTTACTGATAATCACCTTAAAGGTAGCGTCAACTTCGCCCCCGAACGTCGATTTTTAATTAACTAAAGACGTTGAACTGGTAGTACAAGCTATAGGGTTCGGGTCAATTCTTGAAAAGTTGATGTGACGCCATTTCTAACAGTATTTTTTTTTTTCATTTTGTCGAACTCTCTTTTTACCCGAGCTAAGTCACGTGACGTTATTCTGTTGGGGAAAATAACAATGTACATATATGTAGTTAGCATTTACAAATGGAAGGGGTTAACTCCACTAAAACATATCCAAAAAAACACACCAAATTTTGTGTACATTTTCTTCCTTATTTAGCGTAAAAAACTCGACGATGAGCCTCTGATGTCAAATGCTATCGCACAGAAAATATTTTGATCCGACCTTTGGAATGGGTGTTCCATAGTGACTTGTATCATGACTCACAGGTCCCTATCAGTTTATTCTAAAAAGGCCTGAATATCATATTGTCATGGCTACATCAAAGGCAGAACACTATAATAATTATTGCTTTTGGGAAATAGGTATGGAGAAATGTATGGAGAAATATTGACGTATAGTCATAATGTTTCTCATTAACCACCATTTATGCCAGGGTGACAACGTATACTGGTCAGGTCTGTACAATTACCCATATTACTAGAATTGTGTCACTTGTATTAAAATTTATACACGCAAGCTGAGGCGACATGAGGTAGAATACTTTCACGTTAAAAAAATTAAACATGCTTCATTTCAATTTATTGTTTGAAATCTAAGCTCTTCTAAATACTTAAGTATTTATCGATTACAAAGACACGAGGTACTCTAAATATAATCATGTTTATCTTATACTTTGTTAATTGATGGACAATTTGGTCTACCGAACGGTCCGCCGTTTTGGTTCTGAAAAGCTGTGGTTCGAAGCAGTTCTTAACTGATATCTATTTTATTTCATTATTCGAAAGATGTCTCTAAATACTGTATACCATTTTTTTATTATTATTACCATTTTCATCATTTACATCTCCCGGAACGTACAAACATTAACATACATGCAATAACGACAAAGTGTTAACCAAGATTAGGGTATTTCTTCTTTTAAAAAAACTAATTAAACAGAATAAAATTACATCGGCAGATTAATAGCATTCCATTTTTGTGAATGCGCTTCCACCGTATTATTTTTTTCCCGCGACCAATCTTTCCATACTCTCGAGGGTACAGTTTCTTTAAAAGGACAGAGGCGGGGTTTCTTTATCCGGGTTTTGAATAAAACAAACATATAAATCAGTATGAAGACATCAATAGGCGGTTTCCATTCATTCTCAACATTACAATCAATATATACAATCTTTGGACAGAGTGCGGGTAACATGATGCCAAATTTTTCGGTCTCTATTTGGTTATACAATGTAACAGCAACATGACATTCACAAAAAAAGATGGACCGATGATTCAATATCAGTAAAACAATAAGAGCATTTATTGGTTTCAGATATGTTTCAGGTGAACAACAATTCACTGACTACTCGTATATTTCCAGTATATTAAATTGAAATTCACGCAGGTACATATCACGGGATGTATAGCATACATGCAGTGCAGCAACTTTCAGAGTTAATTTATTGTTAAATAAACTTTGAAGCTTCTTTATAACTACTGGTTCTGATTTTTTATTTTGCAGAATATGTGTGTATATGTGCATAAATCCCAACATTGTCATCTCAACAGTCTTACCACTGATGGTATTTTCAGCTGTTTTGAGACATAACTTTTGAAATCTGGAATATCAAAGTTATTATCCATTGCTGTGGTATTCCCTTTTTAATGTACTTCATATAGATATATTTTTTCTTTATTACATATATTTTATATATTTTTTTTACAGGAACAGTCATCTATTTCTGATAGATATTTTAAAGAGCCATCGGCGTTATATGGATGATACAGAATAAACACCTCTTATTTATCTAGGAAATCAAAATATATTTTTTAACAACTTTGACTGCGAACAATGACTGTAAAATTTAGAAATTTTTCGTGTGATACGACATATCAGAATTAACCACAATGTTTTTTATACCACCCACTCCCTGTAGATAGAAATTAGGTACAACTGTACATTTTTTTAACTGACATCATGGCTACATCGAAAGAGCTCGTCATTAATGTTATCCCTACATATTTCATAAAAAAGATAGTTATAAAATAGATCTTATTTTTCATCTTACCCTGCTTTCATATTCATACCAGATGAAGTTAAATCTGGCATGAACATGGATATATTCATTTGCCTTATAAAAAAAAAAACAAGAACCCTTTTTGACTCAATTTACAAACATTCTGTGTATTCTGAAGGTTTGTTATTTATGTAATTAAATATCGTTTGGGTTTCAATGTTTATATAAAAAAATGTACATTTCATTTGGAACTGTTCCTAATCTAGAAATTAAGACACCTTTGAATGTAGGACTAACATATATATTCACACATTCACTTTCCAAGTGATAAATTGGTTAAAGTATTCGATCGTTGTCAAACCATACCCACTATAGCACTAAACAAGACAGACTGACAGTTTTAAGAAGGACAGATCTGTTCACATTAGAACTTAATAAAATGATACAAAAAATAGGTCTGTCTGGGAGCCTCCATATTTTAGTGTCACCTTGAGATCAGATAAAACCTATGAACGACATCTCTTCCAATTATTTGCAACAAGATTTTGGGAGGGCAATGTTGTGCCAATTAATTGAAGGTAGGCTTTTCTTATAAATGGAAAAGTACATATATACTGAATAGCATAGAAAATCGCTATCTTGAAAGCAATGTTTGTTAATGCAAACCCAAGAACTCAGAAGAATTCATGACATGCCGTTGAAAAACATATCACTGTAGACAAGCAGTCGGGCATTCTCCGCAGATTATAGCATACAACTACAGACATAGTAATGAGCAGGTGAAAGTAAAACCCATTCAAGTTTTGACACCTATAGCAAAATATTATAATATGGTTCAAGACTTCTGATCTCAAAACTTGAAGTATATTAGGTTATTTTATCATAGGAGTGATCATCATTATTCACAACACTATATTTTCCTCGGTTCTAATTGATTTCTTTATTTGGCAAATCATAGAAACCAGTAGACCACATGTTAAAATAAATAGCAATCATCACCTGAAATGGACATCTTAACCTTCCAAATTTTGAGTTCATCATTATTTTACTTTTCATATAACTCTATTTCCATTTAATTTATGCATCTGTATTTTGTTATCACGAGACGTAATTATTGCGGTAACTAAAGGGAAAACGTTCCTACATTTTCAATTTTTTCCTGGGTTAATATGGGTAAATGGTGTATTTGTTTTCTCCATGAATTTTATATCTGCGTTAACATGAATGCCCTCTCCTCTAATATGCTCTCAGAATAGAAAATGGACGTGAAGCTAATTCTCATCTTTGCCATTCTATTAGGTGAGTGTCATCCATAGTTTAATTAAAGTTTAACTATTTCATCTAATAACCAAGGTAAATATCGGCCGGTTACTAGTTTAAATATGGGATAGTGTGTTGAGTTCGACAATTTTTAACTCAGGGATTTATATTGGTAAAGACGAGATATTCTATGAGTATTACAACGGGCATCGTCAGCAGACTTGTGTCCCTGACAATAGTGGAGGAGGTCATATGACAACGTGGTCGTAGAGCAAGGACTGTGGTTAAGGCGGAAACTGCCAAGTTGCATGTGGATTTCTTCTGATTGCTTAATTTCATCTGATGATGAATCTGATTTGTCCCGCTCTGTACCGTGCATGACGCGGAAAATCAACGCACGTGTAGATACTGAAGGCTACACATATTGATCAGTACCTGAACTCTAAGTCTCATCATCCTCCAGAGCACAAGTATTCTGTTGTCCGAACTAATAGACATTGAGACACAGAGCAAGCTTCCTGATTTAAAAAACTCTAGGTACGGGGTTACGGGATAGACATTTCAGTAAATAATAAGGAATTATTGTTGTTAACACCTAAGAACCCAAATAGTGCTAGAGGTTAGTGTGAAGAAAGAGAAGCCCACACGTGATGCGCTAAGATTCTATGGTTACACAAATTATGTAATGAAGGTATTAACCGGAAAAAATAATTTCTAAGGTATTATCTGCCAGACAATATACAAATATCAATCTAGTTACGAATAACCTCTGGAAGAAGACACAAGCCATATTTGACATTAGATGCTTTGGCGGCTACGATATTATACAAAGAAGAACTACGACTTACATGAACACACACGGAGATTATATAGAGACAGACTCATTCATGATTCTCTAGTTAGATTCCATCCCTGTAAAATGGAATTTTGGTCCATCTGAACTTTACCATCCAATCTTGCCGACTTGATCACCCAGATCTACATCCAAGTACTTTAGAATTACTCCAGAGGTCACTTGGGGACTCCTGCGCCATTGTCAAACACGTTGGTCTCTCCCTACTTTGACAATTTCCTAAACTTTAAGAAGTCTGCAGGGACATGAATAATCTTGTATGAGACCAATTTCGTAGTAAAGACGTCTACAATAAAACATTTTCTGTGTCCATATTTACATTTTCCTTCTAAATAATGTGTTTATGCATATTATATATTCGCTATAATATACCCATAGTCGGCGATTATTCTAAATCATTCGAAATAGTAAAAAAAGCTGTACACGTCTATCTCTTTCTCTCCCTCTCGTTCTATACATTAATAAATATATATATATATGCTTAAATAAAGACATATATTCATATATTAAGTTAAACCAATTAAATTCAAGGTTTCACAACGAAAGAAATGACTTGTACCGTCTTCGACATTAAATTCAACCAAATGGCGTTGTCAGACGAGAAGACCAATGTCACAGCCAAAGGACACTCGTCAGTAACACAAAGACAATGGTGCCTAAGCAGGTGTAATAACCAGAAATCGTGTCAGGGCGTCACGATATTTGCTGGAGGAATTTGTGTGTTATCAACCTCAAAGATTTCGTCCTCCGTATATGCAGTGGGAGCCACCATGTATAGGATTACGAAAAGTGAGCCTTTTTCCCTATGGGGAAACTATAGCTTAAACACTCATATTTATGTGGTGATCACTCTTGATATTATCTAATGTTTTTATTTATGATGGGCCAAATATTATGACTTTTATGTTCCCGAAGCAAATTATGAAAATAAGTTATTAATTCCTATTAAGTGAAGAATCAATTAAGTCTGTGTATGCTCAGCTACATTTGTAGCTTTTATGAAACTTACGTCATTTTTAGACAATTGCGTATGCAAGGTTCGGTTTGTTGTGATTTTAAGGAAATGGCAAGAACGAATTTGTATATGCTTCCTATGTTGTTTGAGAGGTATTACGTTTTATTATTTTTTATCATTAACACTTCAGGCGCAGAGAATCGAGCAATGGAGAGCGAGGAATTCGGACCAGGCATCTTTAATATGTCTCATGTGAAGAAACAGACGCTCGGTTCGTTATCATTTTATTTCTATTCATTTAATTTAGTGGTCAATGTGAGGAGTTTAAAAAGGTACGTCTACTATACAAATGGCAATGACTCATTTTATAATAGCTTATAATAAAATGTTGTGTTTCAAATGTATAAGTGGATCCTTTTTAGATCCAAATGTAGCTGGCAGCTGTTTTAATGTGAAAACTTTAAGCAAGAAAATGTTGTTATATATACCTATGTTAGACAAAGAATTACCTCTCATACTTACAATTCGTAAAGTTTTATGCCATAGGTTTCTGTATATAATTCCATACCAAGGGGAACTTGCTGTTGGCAAACATTGTATGCGTCGACATTTTATGACTGGTTATTTTATCCAAAAATATGAAGGTATACTTGATATTCCCTTATCTGATTTTCATATATTACAGATATTTTCATTGATTCACAAATATATCGCATTTTTCTCAATTATGTTTCCATCTAACATCCAACGCTGTGATAAATGGGTCAGCCTTCAACAAGAGGCCTCAAACTAAAATGATTGGTCAGTAAAATACAAATAATTTGCATTCATGTCAAAGAGAATTTTTTTTGTATTATTAAATCCTATGAGATCCGTGGGGATATTTGTATATTTGTAAACATAAATTTATTCTAATGTCTTATTCTAAGTAGAAATAAAAGAAAAGAGGAAAGCAACATTACCTGCTGGTTAACATTCGTACCTAATATTGTTCACGAAAACCAGATTTTTAATGATGGAGCAATTAAATATATATACATGAGCGTGTAGAGCAGCCTCTTCACACATTTGAAAGGAAAATGTATTTATGAGAACTTGTTGCAGAATGCCCGGATGAATTCAGTGACATGTTCATCGGAAATCACCGAGTCTCTTGCTATTTCTACTTTCAGGTAAAAGCAATACATCAATGTGTTTTTTTCCAACTACCTTATGGCTTATTTTAAAGATTTTATGGTAACAATGTTAGTCTCCTTTTAATCAAATCTTAACCTACATTATACATACCTTCCGGATTCCGGAAGTCAGATACCGTAATAAAAAAACCATGGGTGTCAATTTCAACGTGATTCTGCCCACATAGATTTTTCCATATTTTTATTATACTGACGCTTGGCTAACGTAATCAAATTTGCCAATATAATCTTTGTAAAATTTCTGTAGACGACAAGACATTCATTCGCGCCATAGGTTAACTGTACTCAACCCAGTAATAATTTTTATTATGGCACATAGAGTTTTATGACATTCCTCTACAGTTTATATGTTATTTCTTCCATTGCCAGTTTAAATATTACTTTTCTTACTATTAGATACCCCCAGTATAGCTTATATGAAACTACATTTCTCGCACAGTGATTATATACTGCAGTCGCTCCAGATCTCATTTGTTTTAATCCCTGCTTAGTTTAGCAGGTTTTCCCTAGTTAAGCAGGCTTTCCCAAGGATCACACCAACGAGGGCGGGATGTCGGAGATGCACATTGCGATACCATGCTCCATTTTTTCTAATTACATTTGTTTGCCCTTTGGCGAGCCCTAGTGATGAGACCGGGGAAATCTTGCTATACCCAGCAGCGGATAAAACGACGGAGATCCAGAACGATTGCAATGTAGTATGAAATCTGTTTCACTAATGTTAATAATACATTACTGATTTTCCAAAATAATAATATCGCTGTTAAAATTGCAAACACTCACTTTATGTGATGTTCTTCGTCACACCAATTACTTTTATATTCATGCCATCAGGAAAAAATTATTTTTTTTCACCGGCGCATGTTGTATATGCTATTATTGAGCAACCAGAATTGATTTGATATTCGTACCCCCTACCGGATGAAATATAGTGTTTATTTATATGACGTATATATCGTATACTTGGCCTCAAGCCATTTACAATGTTTTTTGGTTGAAAACAGGGGACCCTTAGAAACAGATCAGATGCAGAACAGTTATGCAGGAAAAGAAACGCCTCCCTCATATCCATAGAAACGAAGGAAGAACAAATACACGTTCAGTGGTTTATAGATAAAAGACAAAAGAAGAAGGGATTTTCTGGTAAGTATGGCATAGCATTCAGCTGTGTAAAAGAAAAACATTTCAGTGGGAAATGAGGATTTTCAGTATATCATATTATAAAAAGGATGTAGATATAAATACATTTATGAAGAACAAAATGCAATCTTATAAATATAACATCCAGAAAGAAAGATGTGTTACAATAAGTTTCTATAATTTGGCCATCGGTTCCATATTATTCTAAAATTATCATTATTCTATTCGAACACACACGCATATATACATAGAGAGATACACATACATACACATTTACTTATATGTATATATCTTATTGATTTTAAATCTCTGTTCCCATGATAGTCAACATGTACTATTGGCTGTCTGGATTGTTTGAGGAGAAGACCAAGAAATGGAACTGGCCGTATACCGACGAACCTATGGCCTTCACCAAATGGTTCATCGGACAGCCAAGCTATGAAACCAAAAATGCGTACTGCACCCTTATAAGCCCATTGTATGGTTATTGCTGGACCAATGTACGTTGTAGCTACAAATTTAACGTCATGTGTGAAGCATCCACGAATCTGGGTGAGTAAAATCCTTCTAATGAAGACATAGGTAGCTGGTACTTCTGTCTTGATACGTTACAAACGGGTAAAATGTGTAAACTCGTTTGACAAAAAAAAAAGCGTTTGCTGTTTAGTGTGTTTAACTTTGCAAATGAAATACATCAAAACGGAACGAACATTGTTTTACTCCGTTGTGGTGTTTTAAAATGACTGATCTTGCCTTATGAGGCTTTCTGAAAAATAAAAACAGTAAAGAAATATTTACTATTGTCATTGAAAATAAGAGTTAATGCAGAGTCAATATCATTTTTTTTTTTTTTTTTTGGCATCTCGAACATTTTTTACGCAACCGTTATTTTGCTTCTTGTAGGCGACTAGACCAATAAATTTGTGATCATCATTGAGATCGCTAAGTGGAACGAATCGTGATGGAACATTATTCCTTATCAATAAAGAACTGAATATGCCGTACCAAGAGTAAAAATAAGGGTCATTTGTAACAAACGGGAAGAATTGACTGCTGTAATGAAATCATAATGGGTATATACAACCGAAATGTAAATAATTATTAAAATTAAAATCATGTCATATTGAGCTTTATTTGTTCAGCCGATATAACATCAACTGTTATGTTCAGCTTTATGTTGGAAGCAAGTGAGCAATAACTCTTGTGTTTGGATTATATCACAATATTTTTTGTTGAACGTGATGGTTGAATCAGTTATGACAATAACTGAACGTTCCATTCATACAGGAAAATTTTGTTCTTGTGATCTGTATGTTTTAATCGATTCGGCAATGCTTGCTTCAGCCTAAAGGATATGTTACCACACGTATAAAAGTAACTTTAATGTGATAATAACATCATAAAGTTTCCACGTTTTTCTCTGCATTATATTTGGGCCATTTATGGCTAAATATTTATAATCGTTCAATGTTTTTAATACATGATAATGTAGTCTGTTTTTATGTTCACAAAACATACCTAATATATAGCAATGTTTCTTGTGAGAAATAACACAGTCCACTATGGTACAATGCATTTTCATGGTGTTCATCTAGATTTTAATGTTTATTAACATTTATATATACACTGTGTAATAAGACACTTATTTTCCTTTGAATGCTAAGGAGTGGATTTCAAGTACGATGTAAAACACTGTTATTGTTATGCAATCATACAATAATATATATAAATTACTGAAAATTCTAAGATATTCAATATATCAAAATGATAGCGATAGGTGTATCGCATTACCTTGCAATTAAGCTTTTATGAACCAATTTTGAGTTAAAATTTAGAATGTTTTTAATAATGAAAATCCATGAGAAATCTTTTGCCATATCCTTTAGCAAATTAACAAATATATGAACATTATTCCTTTTTGTATCTTCCCCGTCAGAACAAGTCATTATTACATGGATTATGTGTATATTCTTTTAATGTAAATCAGTGGTGTAGGACTCGAGCCCACTTTTTAGGGATAAGGTCTAAAAATCAGTCCGAATCCATCTTGAGTCTGTAAGTAAAAGCTCTGTCACATATACTATAAAGACTTACATCCATGAGTGAACTAACAAAGTTAATATCAGTCCTTTAGAATATTAGTCCTTCGATATTTTATCAAGCTTTAGTTTGCCATTAGGAGGTAAATATATTTAAACATTCAAGTGATGAGTATGTGTAAACTGATATGAAAATATACTTGATAATCTGGAATTTCAATTTTTTTTTTTAATCAATGAGATTTGTATTGGACTCGGACTATGACTTTGACACGGGCCCAAGCGACCCGGACTCGGTTTCCAAGTGACTCAGAATCGAAGAATTCGAACTTGGACTCGAACCTCAATGACTCTGAATTAGATTCGAGTGGCTGGACTCGGGACTTGTACTCGGACTACTGTTTTGTGGACTCGGCAACTTCACTGATGTTATCACGTGATATCATGTTATCACGTGATATAGTGCACTTCTAGAATAAATGAATGGATATATAAATGAAATATGCTGATTTAGAGCTGATTAAAAACACGCCCATTCTACTTGGTCTTGCTTTTTAATAAAGTTTTCAAACGTCTGTCTTCCTATTATTCGATTTACTGTCAGTAAAGTTTCTTAATTCTCTTGCCAACAGCCAAATAAATCTGAGAGAGATGATCTGAATCAAGACATGACCAATATGGTTGATTACCTGTCGTTTAGGTTCATAACGGCGTCTGAGGTTATGGTCTAAACGACTAGTGGTTTTTTTTAAGAAAATGTAAATAAAAAATATGAAAGTTTACTTTTATATTAGACATGTGATATATAAACTGGTTGCAGTTAATAGAAATTCAAATACAGGCAGTGTTGTCGTGGTAATTGAAACATTCAGGTCAAGTTTATATGGCTATTAGTTCAACTTTTGGTACCCTTATCTCCCTCTTTCTCTCTCTCTCTCTCTCTCTCTCTCTCTCTCTCTCACTCACACATATATACATATATACACACATTCGGTGAGATACAGAACGAACTCAACAGACTCCAACAGTACGGTGTATTATAGTAATTATCACAGTACTGGACACATAAATTAAGATCAAACGCGATCCATAGATTTCTGGGTAAAAAAAAGCCCATCCAAATGTAACCTGTGTGTGACGTAGAGCAGCAGTGTATCTATTTGTTCCATTGTGGAATGATTGATTGAATGTCCAAGGAACGACAAAATACACGATTAACATTCAGACTAATATAAGTGCATGTCAATTAAAGTAATGCTGACATAGCTCAAAATGATAGGTACTTGGTTTATAGAATCCGATTTGACAGCTTGCTTTTTTTTATTTTTTAAATTATTTACTGATATGTCCCTTTTTAATTATTATAAGGCATTATTTTGGAACTCGTCTTTCCAAGCATTCCTTTATAATATGATCTTCATTCGGATTTATAATAATTTCTCAATTTTTGCGTAATTCAATTACCATTATTCACTCTGATGAATCCGTCCTTTTTAGCCCCTTGACTACTGACAGACGTTGGTGTATTTATTTCATCAGATTTCGGCTTGCCTTCACGATACAGTTTCTAAAAGTACTACAACCTCATGTATCCCTTGCCTTATAGATTACAAATTCAAGACGCATCTTTAGCTACACGATGGGAGATACACAAGCCATAAACTAACACGACACACACACACAGATACACATCTTTATTCTATATAAAGTATGAGAAAACTAAGACAGTTCTTTGGTCTTGTACCTTGTCTCTGATCTGAACCATGGATTTTAGTGGTGTCCATCGGTATTTTATCTGCTCCCTGCAACCCTACAGTTACGCATATATGTAGACACAAGTCGGACGAGGAAGCCTCAATGAGGTCAAGACATTTTCTATGAGAATGACCTTTACCTCGGACACTTCCATTTGGCTGAAAGTTTGTGTAAATGACAAAAAGCTTTGGATATATGCTTATATCGATTGCCAAAAGACGTTTACATATTCCCATATCTTGGATAGCTTTAGTTTACATACAAAACTGGTCGCGTCGCCTTCAATATTTTCTCTGTTTACCTACAGGGCTAAGGTCCGTTTTTAGTAAAAAGCAAACAAAAACCTTAGCCATCTTATGATTGCATGGACAGTTCAAAGATCATGGATATCCTCTTTTACAGAAGACTACATGTTGAAACCACGAGTATAACTGCTTGATGGTTTTCTTTCAAATGAAACATTTTCATAGATACAATTTACATAATGAAGTTTCCACCTATCCTTTAGATGGAGATATGATTTTTTTTTTCATTCTTCTTCTTCCTCTTCTTTTTATTAATATTCCTCCACAACTTGCTAATCGATTTGATTGATACTCACACAGGATATACCTCGTTATCGTCTGAATAATGTGACCCAAATTTAAGGACCTTGACCTAATTTTATAGGTCACAGGGGTCAAAAAGTCCGACTTTTTCAATTTTGTCAATGTCGATTTCCTCCCTTTCTATGCAGAGGACAGACAAATGGATGGAAAACCTACCATAAAATCTGGTTTCAAACATTACTGGGGGTACCGCTTGGAGCTCACTGATGCGGAACCATATGATATAGATGACCCAGCACTTTTCAGTTAGGCTACGTTTCCGGAAAAAACCGGGTGCGTGCGCACCCATCATTTTTTTCCTACCTTAAATGAAACCATGACGCTTAATGTAATAAAAGAGCCTCAATTGCGTCTCGCATCGTTTATTTACCCTCTGTCTGCAGGCGATATTTATGTGTGATGTCCACTGTCACACGTGTAACAAATTGACATATATTATATGAATAAATACATTTTACTCTATTTCTTTCAAATCTATAGGTGATATGCTTGTACCGTTAAATGCAAAAATGCTAGCTTTTGGGCAATATTTATTTTTAATATTCTGAAGTTATCTTAATTCTCTACGAACAAACATGTGCTTATAGATATACGTTCATACACATTTACTTGTATGCATATATATTTAGATAATTGATTTCAAATCACTGTTCCCATGATATGATGTTCCGAAGTCAACATATACTATTGGAATATTTACAGTCTGGAATATTTTACGAAACGACCAAGAAATGAAACTGGCCTTATCTAATAAGCCGGCTGTATAGTTATTGCTTGACCAACGTACGTTGTAGATACAAATTTAACACAATGTGTAAAGCATCCACGATTCTGGGTGAGTAAAATCATTCTATTGAAAACATTGGTAGTTAGTACTTCTATCTTAATACTTTAAAGCGTTTCAAACTGGCAAAATGTGTATGCTCGTTTATACAAAAAAGCGTTTGCTATTTGGTGTGTTTAACTATCCAAAATTAATACTTCAGAAAGGAAAAACAATGTTGTTATTTAGCAGATAGCGGTGTGTCATTCAAATGACTGTGCCTTATGAGTCTTTCTGAAACATAAAAACAAAGAAATCTTAATAGTTGTCGTTGAAAATAAAATTTAATGTTGAGTCAATATGATATTTTCTAGCATTTTCTTAAACATTTTATTTGCAATCTTCATTATGTTCCTTGTAGGTGACTTCATTGAGGTCGCTAAGTGGAAGGAATAGTAATTGAACATTATTTCTTTCCAATAAAGAACCACACCAAGAGTAAATATAAGATCATGTGTCACTTAACAGGAATAAGGAACTTCGTCAAGCGCATATCCAATCGAAATATCAATGGGATATAAATAATATAGAAGGTGTCAGCTATGATTCTGAAGAAGTTTTAGCTTACGTCCAAGTTAAATTAGAATGGCATGTTGAGCTTTATTTTTAAGCCGATATGACTTCATTGGTTGTGTTCAGCTTTATGCTGATGCCAATATGACAAAACATCTTGTGCTTCAATTAGATATCACAATGATTTTGTTGAACTTTATGATAGTATCAGATATGTCAAAACTGTACGTGCCAATTAGGCAGAACAATGTTGATGTTGTGATCTTTATGTTTTTCGACAATGCTTTCTTCCGCCTGCTTGCTACCGCACGTATAATGTGGGATTTATATAATGTAATAATTACATCATGAGATTAGATAATTCCCATTAGTCTGTGCATTATATACAGTAGAGCGCCGTTTTTCCGAAAGCGACGGGGGACAAGCTTTTTGTTCGTGAAAACGAACATTCGGAAATGCGGGCAAGGGTCAAGCGGCAAGTAAGTACGACAGTTAACGATTAACTTATTGTCATTTTATCCGAGGAACACGGTGTTGTTTTTCGATATTCGCAATTGACGACCTGGACATATAAAAGATTATTGCTGAGCATAATTGGCAAAGATAAGTCTAACCTGCTTGAAGGATACGTGCGTGCTCTTTTTTTCATCAAATTCACTGGAGGGAAAGGTCAAATGACATAGCCGAGTTACACGATGTTTCTTTCGATCTACGTAATTGAAGAACAGGACATATAAAAGCTGCTCGAGCACAAGCGTTTAATGAATTATACCTCAACAATGCTGATGCGAGTAAACTGCTCAGTTATTTGGCATGACATCTTGTCCGTAGCCGACGAACTTTGCTTGCTTGAGTACAAACGAGATGTGGTTGATAACACCCAAGTGCTCTTGGATAAACTGCTCAGTCGCTTGCTAGGGGTACAGAGGGGCCGAGTGTTGCGGGGCTAGCTTTAGTTTTCACACCTTTGCCCCGGCGACAACATCGGCCCAGAAGTAATTAATTAGGGTCACCACTGGGCTAAACACATGACTGCAGGCCTTGTGACTCGTTATTACAGTACTCATTTTAGGTTTTGACATACTTGAAATATATTTCAGAAATCCGAAAAAAATTTTGGTTCCCCATTTTAATTTTCGGAAAGACGAATTTTCGGAAATTCGGCATTAGGATATACGGCGCTATACTGTATAGGCCACGTATGCCTTTACGTATATATTGGTTGAATGTTTTTAATTCGACAGTTTCATCATGATACAGTTTGTTTTAGTGCAGCATAAATTATAATTAACTACCATATGGCAGTGTTTCTTGAGCAAAAGGGCACAGTCCTGTATGGTAAAATGCATTTTCGTGATGAACATCTAAGTTTTAATAATATTAACATTTATATGTACACTGTGTATGAAAAACTAATTTTCTTCGAATGCTCTACATAGAGTGAAGTGCGATACGAAATAATGCTATTGTTATGTAATCATACAATTATATGTAGTATTATTGCATGTATCGCATTTCTTTTTAGTCTTGAGGTAATTTTAGAAAGATTTTATTTAGAAAAATGAATGAAAAAATCTTTAGCTATATCCTTCAGCAGTTTAACTAATACACGAATACTGTACCTCTTTGTATATTTTCCAGTCAAAAAAACTACATGGGTTTTATGTATGTCTTTGCAGTCCATATAATCGATGCAGAATGTTAGTGAACAATTTTGTAGCCATGACTATTGAGGAATTTTATATTAGCGTCCTTAGAAAAGGTGCAGTTCCTGCATGTTATATAGTAATGTAAGGCTCGAGTCCGGATTCAATATAACTTTTTAGGGACTCTAATTGGACTTGGATTCGGGGGTTCTGACCTCACAATTGTACTTGGACTAGGGTGCAAGGACTCTAGAAGCCAGAAACCATCTAGTAGGTAAAAGCTCTGTCACATATACTATACTTGCATCCATGCGTGAACTACCAATAGAATATTAATCCCTCAGAAAATGATATTTAGCAACCGGAGGTAAATATATTTAAACATTCAAGTAAAAGGTATGTGTAATCTAACTTAAAAATATACATGATAATCTCGAATTTCCATTTATTTTTTTATGAAATTGATTTTTATTGGACTCGGACTCTGGCTTGGATTTGGGTTTTACAAGTGACTCGTACTCGAAGAAGGTGGACTTGGACCTCAAGGACTCGGATTCGGAATGGCCTGGACTCGGACATGTACTCGGTTTCAAGTGTTGTGGATTCGATTACATTACTGATTTTAATCACAGTCATTAACAGAATGAATGAATCGATATATTTTTGGAATATGCTGATAAAGAGATGATTAAGAACGGTTTTAACGACTAGTGTTTTCTTTTATTGTATTTCTTACAATTTTAATAACAATACATGTACAATGAATTTGTTATGTAAACTGGTTGCAGTCAATAGGTCATTGTAAATATATTCATTTAAACTGTTGTTTTAGTGACTGAAACATCCTCGACAGTCCAGGATTATATGCTATATGGTTATTTGTTCAATTTTTGGTACCCTTCTCTCTCTCTCTCTCTCTCTCTCTCTCTCTCTCTCTCACACACACACACACACAGACATATATACACACATACGTTGAGTTAAAGAAGGAACTAAAAAGACCTCAACAACACGGTGTTTCATTGTAACTATCACAATACTGGACACATAAATTAACAGCAAGCGCGATACACAAATAAAACAAACTGTTCCCCTTCTAAATGTAGCCTTTGTATAATGTGGGGCATCCGTGTCTTTAAAAAAATTCAACTGTGGCATGATTGATTGGATTTTCAGGGGACGATAAAATGCATGATAAACACTCAGACTGATATTCGTGCGTGTCAATTAAAGTCACCATGCTGATATAGTTCAAAATGATGGGTTTTTGTTTATAGAATCAGATTTGACAGCTTGCCTTTTTTAAATTGCTCACAGATCTGTCCCTTTTTATTTATTATAAGGGAAAATCTGTAACACGTCTTTTCACATATTCCTTTTTTATACTATCTACATTGCCACTTGTTATAATTTCTCGATTTTTGCGTCATTATATTTACCATCATTCATACTGAGGAA
Source organism: Sipunculus nudus (assembly GCA_026874595.1). Taxonomy (NCBI): domain Eukaryota; kingdom Metazoa; phylum Annelida; class Sipuncula; order Golfingiida; family Sipunculidae; genus Sipunculus; species Sipunculus nudus. The sequence goes on from CM049321.1 coordinate 56,445,686, forward strand.
CCCACTCCTTGTTCCGCTTTGACCTCTGATGGACATTGGCGTATTAATTCCCTCAAAATAGACATAAATATTCTTGATTGCTGTCACAATACAATTTCTTAAAGTACTAAAATCTCATGTATCCCTCACCTTCCAGATTACAAATTCAAGCTACACAATGGAAGTTACACAATAAAAAATCATAGTGACTTTTAACAGAGCTTCAGCATTGTCATGGGTGAGAGGTAGAGAGAGGGCATTTTTTTCTCTTTTTTAAATGATACCTCTAAAATGTTTGCTAAGTCGCTACAGTTTTGAGATTCAGGGTGAATCTCTGTATCACAGTATTTATTGGTGGACAAAATGACTGACTCTTTCATCTTCATAGTTTATGCTCAGTGTATATGTGAACACATTCAGGTAACTCAAATTAAGCGTGTAGAGGTTCCTTCTATTCATCACTTGAATTTGAAATTACAGAAGAACCACTGAGGTCATGTTTCACCGACTTAAGATGAATGTTAGATTCCCTTTTAGTTTTTTTTGTTTTGTCTTTTTCTCTCAAATGAATTCAGAGGATTCAGCGAGTTCAGAACAGCGCAGCCCGTATACTATGTGGATGCGTCAAGTTTGATCACATTACACCTGTATTACGTGAGCAACACTGGCTCCCTGTGAGTCAGCGCATTAAATTTAAAGTGGCCATACTACTTTAGACCAATTATCGCACAGCTCGAGGATACTTACAAGATCTAATTTATTCGTACACACCAGGCAGATGCCTCAGATCAGCCGATACCACGTACCACGTACAAAATCTTCCGTGGTTGCTCAAAGAGCATTTTGTGTTTTAGAGCACAACACCATGTATTTTACCTTTTACAAAATAAATTGTTATTATTATTATTATTATTACTATTTAATGTGTGTATTTTTTTTCTCAGCCTTAATTCGACAGACGTATTCTAGATTCTCATGTGCATCTGACACAGATGACGGCTGAGCATGCAGATGGACGTGTATTGTGTCCTGATTCACACACCTGTTGCAAATGTAAATTATTAAAAGTGACAGACTGAGTTTTTTTTCTGAAGCGTCTGATCAGATGAATAGTTCTTGCATTTCCTCAAGTCTGTTCAACAGGTAGTACATCGGTATTCACTTCAAGATAGACTTTAAAGGTCTTTTCCATAAATGGTGCTACTAATTAGCCCCCCCCCCTCACACACATGCACACCTATTATTATTCTTAATCATTTTTTTTATTATTATGCCACTTTTTATCCGACTTCTTACCCAGGATGCGCCTTACTGTGGCCCAATAACTTTGATCTTGACCTATTTTTAAGTCACAGGGCTAAACAACTGTGAACATTTTAGATTAAGTTAAACACATCAATTGTTCAGTGGGTGTAAAGGTCAAGGACAAATTTATGTTAGAGATCAATGATATTTAGCCGTATATATAAAACCACAGCTTGAATTGCTATTAGTGTAGATTTAGGTTAAATTTGTTACTTATCTGGGTCATTCTCTAATAACTATTACTTATCTAACATTTTCCTAGCGTTTTTCACACTATATCCATCTCTTTATTATTCACTTAATATTCTCCTTTATTCATATATTCTCATAATAAAGAGATGGACCATATATAGTACGAAAAACGCCTGTGATATAACTTACACAGCAGTATACCGCCACCTGCAGGACACTATTGGTATCAATACTTCCACCATACATTAAATGTGCTAGGCAGCTTTATCACTCACATGGACAGGTAATTAATGTTATTGAACTTTTGTTGGAGTTATGGCAATCGGTATTTGTTTAAAATTATGTTAAATATTATTGTCATTTGTGCGGACACAGGTGCTGGCGGAGGTATACACTTTGTGGCTGCTTTCTAGTTGTCACATAATAGGCCTATATGATCGTATCCAGAACAGAAACTGGGCACTGATGTAACTGACTGGTGCAAAATACTTCAATTTGGTGTTGAGAGTGTAGAAAAACGTCTACATAGGCCTACGGTAATATGCAGAAATGGCGGGGGGGGGGGGGGAGTGGATGGGGCGAGGTAATACTGTGTTGCTGCATATTAAGTTTTTAAATTATCCATTTAATTTTGTTTGTGGGAAAATTGTATTTATATTATACGCAAAATATTATGTGCCTATATAATATATTACTTGTGTTAAATAATACTATGTGCTGCGTATGAATACTTCGTAATATACTTCGGCCTTTGAAAATTTAAATGTTTGATTTTTATTTTAACTAAGAATAAAAACCAAAACGTTTTAATGGGAGTGTATTTGACGGATGCCCCCCCCCCCCCCATATTGAATACTTAAAATAAAAAAAAAATTAAAAGTCAATGCCGTGTAAAAAGGATATTTTGAATAACTCTTGACAGAAAATGTCATGATTATATATTCCTTAACTACTATTTTGTTAAATGTCTTCGAGTAATTAGTAAAAAATTAGCGGGGAAGGGAGGAGATGGGGTTAACGTGTAGCCGGCTTTAAAATACTTATATTTCTTCTAACTTAGAATATAAACCGAAAAGTCTCAAAATTCAATCGTGTTAAAATGTGCACTTAAACGGTAAAAACTGGCAGCCAGCCAACAACTGTCACAAACATCTATTTTGTGTCATATGTGTGGACTATTAATCGAAAACTGTATTATTCATGTTTTATTGCACTGTGACGGTGTAACTTCAGAGAGAAATATATTTTGGGATAGTCTGTGCAATGAATTACCGATAGAATGGAGCCGTTACTTATATAACCTTGATGATGAAGAATTTTTCCTGTCTTTTCTCGGTAAAGATTTTTGGGCCTGTTGCAATAACATTTTACTGGACTTAAGCCCAGTTGCGGGCCTAAATACCATTGTGACAATTGTGACGTCATAATGGTTACCATAGTGACACACAGGTGCCCCCGGGCTTAAGTCACCTACATGACTTAAGTCACCCTATTGCAACACACCCTTTATGTTGATGATCCAGACTTTTACTGGGAACATCATTTCATGTTTTTATACCATGCAGCGAATCATACTTGGAGGCTTCGACCTTATATAATATCTCTTTTTGACAACTCAAATTCACTTATGCGGAACTTAGTATTGTCATATGAGTAACAAGAAAAGTCATATATAATATCAGTGACAGATTGGGTTGAATAAATACGGTGGTTAATCAAACACATCATGTAAAAAGTGACTCATCCTTGGTTTTTGGTTGAATATTTGTAATTTCTTCTTGTTATAACTATGGACTAGTTGCATTTTCTTGTACATGTGTTTGATTATGTAATATGATATGATGTATGAATATCTTCATTTTATGGTGGAAATAAAGACCATCATCATCATCATCATGGGAAGGCCTCACCTCAATCACTGAGGTGTGCAGTTGGGGGGAGGGGGGGGGAGGGGGGGGGCTCCTTGGTATGCCCCACCAGAGTGTAATAAAGGAAAGTTCCTCTCCCGTATCCTCAGCTCATGAATAAGAAAATAATAAACTGTGGATTACCTTAATTTAACTGGTAAGGAATAAAAAAGAAATATGAAAACTAAAATATAAATTACGAATAAACGGTAACAGAATTTGATAAAAAGGGATGCTACAGCTCAGACGATGTCTGTTTGTGTGTGTGTGTGGGGGGTGGGGGTGGGGTCCCTTCTTGATCCATTAAATCACCCTCTCCCTCTGGATCCACTCCGGATGTGATTTAGACCAATAATTTTACTTATTTAAATCATTTTAAGCTTCTATGATACAAAATGGAATATATATATATATATAAAAGTGGTGTACGTGCCGGTCAATCGATTTAATCGATGACTGGTCGTTTTCTTTCAAAATCGATTAAATCAATTGTATATATCATATGCACATGCAAGGAATCTTATCCTGTCATCTGAGATATACGAACACAAATAACGAACAGCATCAAAAAGGAACAGTTCAACCTTGCGCAGCCGTCAATCGGTCGTCCGCAGCGGCGTCAATTTATCTTCCAGACGGGGGGGGGGGGGGCGATGACTTGCTCTGTTGCTCACACACACACACACCCGCACACACCCTCTCACACATACACACACACCTTTCTAGCGCCTGTGTGACACATTTCGAATATATTTACTAAATCGCATTTCAAATATATATATATAATATGATATGAGAATAACTGTACACCTGTCACAGCAGGGGATCTCCTCCAGTTACCTGTAACAAATCAGGAACCCTGGCATAGCTAACTTAACTTCCAGTGACCAGGAGTGGGCTGCCTGCATCTGGACAGAGCAAGTGACTATAATAAGAGCCTGAACAAAAAAATTCAAATATTAGCCTAATTTTTGAGCTTTTATTTTCTAATTTCAGGTTTAAACAAATTAAATACTTAAGTTAACATGCTCTGAAAATTTAATCAACAGTACTCACAGGAAAAAAAAGTGCCATGGTCAAAATTGAAGGTACTGATTTTATTTTTATGCTAATAATTTAAAAAAAATTAATAATTCAGACCTAATCTTGGGTATACAATTGAATCTTAATTTAAACAAAGTTATATACCTGAACGAAAGGTCTCTAGCTTCCAAAATTTTCATGTTAGGTGAGTAAATTTCCTGAATTTGTAATTTACAAAGTCCATTATATTCGGGCCCACAACTTGAAGAAATTACACTTAACAGACTTAATTTCCAGCATGTATATGGAAAATATATAGGAGAATACCAGTACTTCTGGTAAATATTAAGAAAGAAAAACAGACAGATCAGTGGTTTTGATATAAGGCAGTCCTGAAGTGTGATAATAGGTTTTTAATGGAAACCTGAGGTTTTTCCTTAATTTCTCGAAGGAATGAAGTCACAGTGACCCAGTTTCCGGTTGGTAGGAGATTTTGGGGACATCTAACAGTATGCCAAATTTTGGATTCATAGGTCTAATGATTTCAAAACGTGCCAATCTAACGGACGGACAGACGACGGACAATGGACAATGACTATAGCTCAGATAACGTATAGTCAGCTGAGCTAAAAAAATTTAGGCAACTTCTGTAGTCTAAACAGGTAGAACACATGATTTATAACTGGGAGTTGGAAAGTTAAAATCATAGACTAGAAGTAGTGTGCTTGTCTTGGACAGGCCATGAAAGCCATGATTGTTACAGAAGATGGACAAGATACTGAAACTTGTACCACCGTACTCAACTGATTAGCAGACAGATTAAAATCATGTGCAATATTTCAAAAAGAACTATACAGCTACTTATAAGGTGGTCCAAGATTACCTGCTGATGGCTCAGATGAATTCAAACCAGCTAACATCTTCATGCTGTCTGGGTATTTCACTGCCACCAGGTTCTTATCCTTCAGGATGGCTGCCATGTCATCTGATTTAGCCATCAACTCCATCATGCCTCCTCATCCAGATATATTCCAAAGAAGTCTCCCTCTACCTATGAATGTCAAGTTAGCTAAATCAAGAATCAGTTTGCTTGGAATAGTTTACTGATAGATCAGGTATTATATAAAACCTTGAATTCACCTACACAAAGTAAAATAATGAAATCATTTACATGATGAAAAAGATTGGGTGCCTCTGGCTTCTCATATTATTATTGTAGGAGACTTGTTATTCTCAGGTTGAAGAATCTGTACATTGTAAACAGGATCATGCATGCAACACGTCACTAGTAACTTGTTTACCTTTAGCCTTAAGATCCATTGGGATTATAGTATCATCTGAAAGAGTATTTTCACTGGTAGGACTAGTGATTGTAATATAGATTTTTTTAATATAAAATCAGGAAGTAATTACCCATATACAGGGGCGGATCCAGGATTTAGAAAATGTGTCATACAGACCCTTATGTGTGTGTCTGTGACTCCACCCCCCCCTCCGAGTCCTGGAACTTAAAGATAAATTGACGCCACTGGCTGTCAGGATTAGCAAACCTTAGATATCTCATTTACTTTATATCCAAACATGGGCCTTCTTCTCCACAAATCCAGGGTAACCTCGACACCCTGTCTCTGCCATGTACTCGTGCATCCTCTCTCTCAGTTCCTGATATTAATGCTGGAGCCACTTGGTCTCGAGCTTGATGGAGGCAGTGTCTGGATCTGTAACATAAAATTACCGGTACTCAGAAATACTATATATACCGTATGAATCTGTATTAAGCAGGCCCCAGGCAGAGCTGATTCATTGGGATTCAATTTGCATTTTTTTTTTGCAGGAAAACAAGTCATAATAGAATAACTACTTATTAAAACTACTTCTATTAAAATAATAGTTTCCACTTTACCAGTGAAATGTTCTGTTTTAATACTTACTACCAAGAGTTATTCTATTTTTCAAGAAATGGAACATTTTTTCTTTAAAGGGGAAAACAATTTTGTACTGTTTAATAGAAGGGGAACCTTTTATTTTTGAACACATTGTGCACACATGGAAAACAACTTGGCTTCATGTCATATTGCACCAACTTGTAATTTAAGTGATAATATATATATAATTATATATATATATATATATATATATATTTATGTAATACACATGCACACATATATATATATTAAATACACATACCGGTATATTTTTTTAATACCGTTGTAAGTTTCCTTATTTGAATTGCCCTACCTATGTTTGATAATTTATGAAAAAACATGACAGTGCATGTATGTCCAGCACTTCAGCCCCTGCTCAGTTATGCGTGACATGCTCTCTCAGACCAAACATGTATGCTCGCACTTGGTATTCTCTGCACCAAAGGTGTGTTGGCCCATGTAACTATTTAACTGGTCTTATGCCACTGCAATGATGTTCAAGTTCCACTGATAAAGAATGAAAGGAATAAAGGGTATATGGCACTGAGAAGCTGACAAGTTGGTATTCTCACTGGAATTTGATTAAATCCTGTTGGGTCTCCAATAAAATATAGGCAAAACCTGCCTCCTCTTACCTTGATCATGTTCTAGGTAAATAAATCATTATTCTTGTAAGTCGTTTGAGTCAGGTTTACATTTGCACTGAGAAAGACATGATTTGGGTTTTATCTGACACATGACCTCTTGGCCTTGACCCTTTTATTCCAAGCGGCCAGGGTCTTCTTGCACACAGAACACAGGGTGACCCGAAAGAAATGAACATGCTGTGTAAAACGATGAAACTTAAATTGGACCACACCAACAATTAATAAGAAAGCCTGTGAAAAGACAATATATATGACAATAGAAACATATATAAACACACATTTCAATATTATATATACACTATAATATATATATGTAAGTATATATATATATATGTATATATATATATATATATATATACTTATTTAGTATATACTTATAAAGCATATATATATATATATAAATATATATTCATTTAAAATATCTTTTGAAGATGTTACTGTTTTAATGTTATTTTATAAAGGAATATATTTGTTTTATATTCCTGTGACGTCACACACACATGTTTTTAATATTTCATTTTATTTGTACTTAATTTCTATTCATATTAAACATTTAAATATTTATTGGAAGGGGCATATCACATATTTGGCATTGGAACCGAAGCCCCCCCCCCCCCCCCACACACACACAGACACACACACAGACACACCCCACACAAAAATTGAAAGTTGGGCCGGGGGCAATTTAAAGGAATAGTTTTGCCCATATGCCTGATATATATATATATATATATATATATATATATATATATATATATATATATATTTATATATATATGTCCTAAATTTTAATTGTGTAAAATTACCTGAAATCTCTATATTTTTTCTTAAACATTTGTATGGGCCAACTTGGCCCAAGGTTAGTGTCCTTCTGTAAAGATTTCCTATAGGATTTTTGTCACCAATATATAATATATTTAATATATATATATATATTATATATATATTTTTCAAAGAAATGATGTTCCCACGGGCCACCATATGTTTCTTCTAACATCTGTCAAACAAATAAATTTAGTCTGCGCATGCGCACTATGTGACAGCATGCATGGTTTCCCTTCGTATCGTGCTCCCTGTGGCAGAACAGTCAGCCATTAATTTTTATCTACACCAAAACACTGCTTCATCTTCATAAGAAAAATTAAGAAGGGTACAAAAAATAAAAGAACATTTTCTCTTTGGAATATGAACATTTTTAGAATCGGATGACTTAGAATTTTCAAGATGTTATTGGATTCTAATGAAGTGATCTAATGTTTTTTACATCATCAATCGATCATGACGGCAATGAATTTAGCTTGTCGGTTATAAACTAAATACACTGGTTAAAGTCAGTTCTAAAAATACTTTACAGCCAAATTAAATACCAAGGCCAGTGAAATCTAACCAGAAAAATAAGCCTTACCCTTTATATGACCTGTGAAAAACACCCAGGTCCCTTGCTCCTGCTTCAATTTCAACTTTTCAAGTATCTTCTTCACAAATTTGTCCATGTTGAACTAGAAGACGCTACAAAACACGTGGACAAACACGCAGCTCCTGTTCAGCGTCCCATGAGGAAAGGCGATCGCGCACGTTCCCCCGTGTCAGAAACAAATCTAAATGTTACTTTGTATCAGATTATCAGTTTGCGGCCAACCAATTGGCTGCGGTCGGTGTCAACCAATATTCTGGGCTCTACTCAAACAATATTTGGTTGATTTTAACCAATATCTGCTTCAACCAATTAAATTGGTAGCTGTTTCAACCAATCCGTTTTTAGAGTGTATACAGCAGAGGTTAATATAGCAAGTATACATTAAAAAATAGATTAGGTAATAATCGATCATCGGTCGTTTTTATTTTTGCAATCATCGTGATTTTTTTCTGCTTTTTTTTTTTTTTTTTTTGGTGGGTTGGGGAGTTAATAAAATGTTCTCTTACATGGGAAAAATATACGTATATTTGGTAATATAAATAATATAAATAATGAGAACATTTTTAAATACGTCTACTAGACTAAGAACTCGAAAAAATCAGTCCCGCCCACGATTGTTAAAAAAGTGTAATGGTATCTCCGACATCAGACCTCGTTTATCAAGATATTAGACGATACCAGGGACTATCACAGATCAAGCCACTCCTTCCGACTTCCGTCCTTTTTTATATACCGTGAGTATGCCTGTTTGACATTCTTGGTGTTACGCCAGTTGAAATTAAATTAGTTGGTTATATCGTTTTTTTAATGTGTATTTGGACATGCTGGAAACAGTGATGTTTGTTTTAGCAGCTACCAGAAATCTCAGTTCAAATAAAAACGTACTAATATATACTTATATGATATTTACTAATATTATCATTGGCCATGTGGGTAGATAGCCGCCATTTTGTTAACTTCTGGTTGCTGTTGCTGTTTTCGAGCGCGGGAAGGGTTTTAAGCCGCAGATCGCAGGCCCTCTCCTGGGCCTCTTTATTAGTTTATTGGCGGGGCGGTTTCGGCAACAGGCCTATCATTTATGGTATACCCACGGTCCGTCTTAAAGTAACGGCTAAAAAATAAGGCTAGTTGTTGAATTTTCAGAGGCTCTAAATTATTAATTATAATTTATTTGAATATAGATCCAGGGCATAATCATTTTACAGTCTCATGCTCATTAAAAATAGTCTGTGCCCTAATTCGTTAACAAGATGTGTGGAAAACAATTGCAAAACACATGGATATAATTTAATTGTTCTAAATCGGAAATATGTTCTGTCTGTGAAAAGAAATCTTGTGGAAAAGTTGGCGAGGGTGACAATGGTCTGGTTAATAGTATTCACAGTGTTTTAAATACTGGTTTTAGTAAGAACATGGCATTACTGAAAATGCTCTTAAAGTCTTTTTGATATTTTTTTCATGATTTTTGTGTTCATATCCTGAACTTGTGATATATGTATTGTTTTAGCATGAATTTTCTCTCCTAATATTAGAGGTTAATAAATAAATAAATTATTTATGTTCACTTGCATGTTCAAAGCATCACTAGGAGAGCACCCCTGCTGCAACAGGTGCACAGTTATTCCGATTATATGAGTCATTTCACCCCCCCCCCAGTTTATTGCAATAATTAATTATCTTTAATTAATACTTTAACTGTAAATCTGTTTCTGCTCCAATGTACAAAACTTTTCTTGAAAAAGTATTTCAAGGAGAAATCCAGAAGATGCTATGTTGTGGTAATGTAGCATTTTTGAAAAAAATGAATTTACATTTTAAACAATTAAAATATAATTAAACCCATCAGTATGCATAATTTGATAATTTATAAGTCAAATTATGGATAAATAAAGATGCAATTTAGAATTATGAATTCTGTATCCAGTGGCATTTTCATGTATTTATTGTTTATGTGTTTGTTGCAAAATAAAATAAATATAAAAATAAATGTGTACATAATGTGATTTTATTTGACCAAATTAACTATAAATGTTGATGTAATTTATAACTGTGAAGCAACCTTTTTATTCACACACACACACATATATATATATATGTTATACTGTAAATGTATAACATTTTTAAACTTGGAAAAAAATTTGATGTAAAAGAATGAAGATTTAATGTAAACATTTGTTCTTTATATTCCTGTCTCTGTGGAATGCTTGGGAATAAAGTGATTACAGGCTTTGTTTGTCTGCCAGTCTGCTTGTCCTGTTTTAAGTTCAGGATTGTGAATTAACTTTTTTTTCCTTTTTTATATCCTGCCTGTTTTATACAGAGATGTAGCATAATCCCCCCCCCCCCCCCCCTTCCCAACCATCAAGTCCTTTCACCTGTGGACTGGTGACATTAGTTATATTGCAACTCTATACATTTTATAAAATTGAAAAAAAAATGTATTATAAAAAAGTAAGATCTTTTTGAAGAAATATGTAAACAACAGAATCGTTAACAGCTGATCAAAGACTTTATGTTAACAAACTGCTCATATTGCTTCAGTTGTAACATTAGAATAAACATAGTCATATGACAAAATATTTTTTGCAACAATTTCTTACTCATTAATACAAACCAATCATATCAATCAGCTATAACCTAAATAACAACTTCCTCTCAGATTTTATCTCCCTTTGATATAATATTAGATTATTACCTTCAAAGTCAACTTCAGCTGAGCACAGTGACCCATGGGACCTTTGTTTACCATTGACTGACTATGATAACATATATTTTGCATTTTGTTCCAGCATGACAACATATCAGAGCGACAGATCAGAAAAAAACTTAAACTACAAAGTAAGTAAATGAGGGCTTTTACTATAACCTTATGTAGCAAACACTAGTTAGAATGAGAAAGATTAGACAAATGTTTTTCTCTGTCATAACAAATAGGAAATATGTTGTAGCAAATAATTAAGACTGTATTTCATGATTTGCTTTAATGAATTTGATCTAACTTAAAACCCTTTATTGAAAAAAGATTTTGTTATCACAAAGATAAATTTATGTCAGATTTGATATATTTTAAGGAATTTTTACGTGTGTGCAAAGTTAATGAACTTTAAAAGGTGAACCATATGTGGTCTTCATGAGAAATAAATAAAAGTACTCCCCTTTTTCTCAAAGAGGCCCATTGACATTGCTTAACTGATTTGTGTGTTCAGTTCACCTTGCCCACCAGTATGTACGTGTCAAGAATTAATGCATGCAAGGGAAAAAAATCATTTTTGTCGATAATTGTAAGGCAGTTGCTTGAAAATAGAATTTTGCCTATCATGACAGATTTCCATGCAGCATCATGCTAAGGAAGCTGTTCTTGAAAACTTTGGTCCATCCCATGAATGTCAAAAATTGTGTATTTCACCATTTTTAGATACAAATATTATATATATATATATATATATATATATATATATATATTTACTAATATTTATATTTATGTATTATTCTCTTGTTTAAAATAGATCTAAGGAAATGTTCCTGAAGTGTTATCATTTTAAATAACCTTCACATTTTATTGTAAATAATATAAATATATCAGTACTTGAGTCTACACCAACCGAATCCAAGTCCAAACATCTCTAGTCAATGTCCAAGTCCTTGATGTTTAAGTTCAAGTCAATCTTTGAGTCTCAGTCATTTGGAACCAAACCTGAGTCCAATACAAATATCCTTAAAACAAATTTAAAAGGGAAAATTCATTTTAATGTGTACATTTTAAAGTAAGTTAATACTTGCTTTGAAATGGTTAATTACATTAAGCTCAAAATGCTGCGCTAAAGCCTGGTGTACACAGTGTTATTAGCGAACCTGTGAGCTTATGCAATGTTGTGGCATCATCTGTTGGCTGTCCTCAATACGTTAACTCATACTGTTTCAAAAACAGCAGGAGCTAGGAATAAATTTTATGCAAAACATCAGTGATCTAAAAAACTATCAACTTTTGCTTATTGTTTTGCTATCTGCATTTACATAGAATTTTATTAAATCTCCTTGCAAGAGGGGATTTAGAAACGTCTCTATTTGCGCCTACATATATCTGTCTATCTGTTCGTCTGTCCAGAATTGGGTTGTGGATTGATTTAAAGCCAAAATGTTTTACCAAAACTTTTTATCTTGCACATATGTCTCACCAATCCACAGATGAAGAACCCTATAAATTTTGAGGTCACTGGGTCAAAGGTCAAGGCCACAGGACCCACCTTTATAAAAAGCTTTAGGACCCATTTTAGGCCAAACCGTTCGACTCAAACCTTTCATCTTACACATGTAGCTCATTCACCCACAGATGAAGAACTCTTTCGATTTTGAGGTTAATGGGTCAAAGGTCAAGGCTGCATGACTTACTTCTTTTTTTTCTTTTTTTATAATTTTTTTTAAAGATTTTGTTTGATAGAGGTAACTGCTTCCATTTTTAGCTCAGCTGACTATAAGTCATCTGAGCTATAGTCATGGTCCGTTGTCCATCTGTCTGTCCGTCCGTCTGTCGTGCCGTCTGTCCGTCCGTAGAAGTTGCATGTTATGAAACTGTAAAGCCTAGGAATCCAAAATTCAGCATAATGTTAGATGTCTCCAAGATCTCCTACCAAGTCAAAAACTGGGTCCTTGCGACTTCGTTCCTTTGAGAAATTAAGGAAAACCTCAGTTTTTAGCTCAGCTGACTATAAGTCATCTGAGCTATAGTCGTTGTTCGTTGTCCTTCATCTGTCTGTCCGTAAATGTGGCACATTTTGAAAACGTAAGACCTAGGAATCCAAAATTTGGCATAATGTTAGATGTCCCCAAGATCTCCTACCAAGCCAAAAACTGGGTCTTTGGACTTCGTTCCTTTGAGACATTAAGAAAAAACCTCAATTTTTTATGAAAAACCTATTTTCACACTTCAGGACTGGCTAATATATAAACCACTCATCTGTTTTTCCTCATATTTACCACAAATAATCCTCTATATAGTTCATATGTACATGCAAGATATTAGGTCGTATTATATAATTTAAAAATGTTATGGGCCCAAACATAATGCATTTTGTCAATAATCAGGAAAGAAATTTGATCACTTAACACAAAACTTGTTAAAGCTAAGCACTTTTTGTCAAGTAATATTACTTTTATTAATCAAAATTAAATTGTACACCCAAAATTAGATCAAAATCTTTTAAATTTTTTAAAATATTAGCAAAAATAAAAAGTTGGTACCTTAAATTTTGCCCAAATTTGACCATGGCACGTTTTTTTCCTGTAACTGCTGTGGATTTAATTTTCAATGCATGTTTTTGTTAGCATTTCAACTGTTAACACCAAAAATTTGAAACCATTTTATCAGAAACTGTAGATTTTATTCAAGTTTTCAAGCACCATGTCACATATTGTTTACATCAAGCTAGTGTTATGCAGTTTGCTAGAGCTCAGCTCCCAAGCTTCAGCTCTATATTTTTTAAATTTGGCATACAGTTAGATGTCTCAAAAATCCCCTCCCATGCCAAGATTTTGGTCTCTAGGATCTAATTCCTTCAAGATATTAATGAAAAACTTCATTTTTCCATTAAAAACCCATTGTTACACTTTAAGACTGCCTAATATCAAAACCACTGATCTGACTTTGATCATGTACATTTACATATTTTCTATACATTAGCTATGCACATGCCAGAAATAATGTCAGTATTGCGTAATTTTTTTAAAGTTATGGGCCCAAACATAATGCACTTTTTAAAAAATCAAGAAATATTTTACTCACCTAAGATGAGAATTGCTGAAGCTGGAGACTTTTTTTCAGGAATATAACTTTATTTCATCAAGATTCAATTGTTTACCCAAAATTAGATCTGAATTTTGCAAATTTTTCAAGTTATTAGCATAAATAAAAAATCAGTACCTTAAATTTTGTCCAACTTTGGCAATGGCACGTTTTTCCACTGTAAGCACTGTCCAATTTTCACAGCATATATATATATATATATATATATATATATATATATATATATATATATATATAAGGATTTAATCTTTTAAAATCTGAAAATTCAAAGGAATTGATTGAAAAGAGTAGCTTTTATTCACGTTTTCATACACCATGTCAATTGTTGTTTACATCTAGCCCACCTTGTAGTACAGCCTTCACTTGCATTATGTAACACACCCCAGGCAGCTTGCCTTGGCTCAGCTTGGCCACTACTAGCAGGCTTCCTCTCTGCCCTGCACACCCCCCCCCCTTGGATAGTGCATTAACTAGATGAATGTTATAATTTTCTGTATTTCATTTTATTGTTGGCTATGCAATTTTACATTTTAGATTTTGTATTTACCACCAGGGTTACAATGATTAAAGTGCACATTTAATTGTGTCCACAAAGTGGTGTATTGCTAAGAAAGTGTGGATGTTCATCAGATAAGTAATTCCTTACTTGGGAAGAGTAAAAACTTCACCAGGTGTGAAATTGACTATTAATTCCAGTAATAAATTATAGCTGAGGTTGTTATTAGCATAATGATATTGTTTGTCCCTCATTCAACCAAGAGTGTGTATACTTTATTTGAAAAGATGTTTTAATTTTACCAAACTTACTGAATCTTTTATTTTATTTCTGTGAATATGATTAAGCATGTACTGAAAACTCCAATGTGCAAAACTTTTTAATAGTGATTCAAGGAATAATCTTGTAGATGCCATGTTATGGCATTATTTTCTTTTAAATTCAGTTTGAACATTTGTGATTTAAATATAATAAAAAGGTATGTGTATGCATAATATGACCCAATATGAGCTACACTCTGGATATATAATGATTGCAACTTAGAATTCTAATATTTTAACTTATATTTCCAGTGTTTTTTAATACAAATTTATAAAACTTGTGAATAAAAAAAAATTAATCAGATAAAAACTATTTTAATGGAAAAAGTGGATATGCTTAAATAATAGGCTTATCTATAAACTTAAATTATTCCCTTGAAAGTGAAATGAAGGTATAAGTCCATTCTGTCCACTGGCCTGTCCATCTGTAAATTTTTTATATGCATCACAGTATCTCAAAACTTTTACTGTTTTTCTTCATGACAGTCTTGTCAGAGTATTAGTTAGCAATCATATATTTAGAGCTTTACTATAACCAAGTAGGAGGGCCTCTTTCCTCTTAGCTTCTCATATGCTTATATAAATGAAAAACATTAAAATAGAATATTTTGCATTTGCAAAAATTTCAAACTTAAGCTGAGCGCCGTGACCCATGGGTCCCTTGTTTATAAAAAACATATTTTCACACTTCAGGACTGCCTTATATCAAAACCACTCATCTGTTTTTCCTCATATTTACCATGAATATTTCTCTATATAGTTCCTATGTACATGCCAGAAATTAAGTCTGTCGAGTATAATTTCTTTAAGTTTTGGGCCTGAACATAGTGGACATTGTAAAAAATCAGAAAAATTATTTACTCACTTAACATGAAAAATTTTGCAACTAGAGACTATTTTTCCAAGTATATAACTATGTTTAATAAAGATTCAATTGTTTACCCAAAATTAGATCTGATTTCTCTAAAATTTTTAAAGTTATTAGCATAAAAATAAAATCAGTACCTTAATTTTTGCCCAACTTTGACCATGGTACGTTTTTTTCCTGTGAGTACCATTGATGTAATTTTCACAGCAAGTAAACATAAGTATTTAATTTGTTTAAATCTGAAATTTGAAAATAAGAGCTTGAAAATTAGACTAGTTATTGATTTTTTTCTTGAGGCTCTATTGTAGTCATTTGCTTTGATTACAGATTACAGATGCAGGGTCCCACTCCAGGTCACTGGAAGTCCTGCTATGCCAGGGTTTCTGTTTGTTACAGTGACTGGGGGAGATCCCCTGCTGTGACAGGTGTACAGTTATTCTCATATCACCACCCCAATCACCCCCCCCCCCCCCGCAAACCCAACCCACCAAGTGTTATGCAGTAATTGTTAATGTTTTCACTGTATCTCCTTAATTGTAATGCTGTTTCCACTCCAATATACAAAAACTTCCTTGAAAAAGTAATTCAAGGTGTAATCCAGAAGATGCCATGTTGTGTTAATGTAGCATTTTTAAAGAAATCAGTTTTCTTTTAAATGATTTTAACAAATATAATTAAACCCATCAGTATGCTTTAATTTATAAAATATGAAGCACATTATGGATAAATAAAGACACAATTTAAAATTGTGAAATCTAAATCAAGTATAATTTTTATGCATTTATTGTTTTGCAGATTTAAAAGATATATTTTGGTAAAAATTAATAAACATTTGTATGCATGATGTGGTATTATCTGACAAAATTGAGATTTATGATGATGCAATTGAGAAATATGAATCAACTTTTATATTCAGATATATATGTTATATTGGAAATATATAGAAATATAAACTAAAAATAAAAAAAAATTGATCTGATAAAAAAATGAGGATCTAATACAAACATTTGTTCGTTATTTTCCTGCCTCAGCAGAATTGGAGATCAGGCTTTGTTTGCCCTGTAAGTATGGTGTTAATTAGTTATATTTCAACTGTATACATTTCATAAAATAAAAAAAAAATACCTATATATTTAATAATATATATTATACAAAAAAATAGATTCAGTTGAACAAATATGTAAACTACTTGAATGTCAACAGTACATGGTAATAGTACAGATCATTTGTTCACAAACTGCTCACATGCTTCAGTTTCAACATAAGGAATTTCTTGCTCATCAATACAAACCAATCATATAAACCAACCATGGCCTATATTACCTCTTCCTCTTACACTTTATCTCCATTTGATATTATTTTAGATTTTACCTTCAAGGTCAACTTCAGCTGAGCACAGTGACCCATGGGCACCTTGTTTAATGCTTGCTTAACTAAGTATTATATACATCTGCAGAATTCCATTCCAGTTTCATTACATGGGCTTTTATCATTATGTGATAATTCTTGTGTCAACCAGGGTCGGCATATCTCTCCTGTTGGTCCTTGGTGTGTGTCATCCCCATTGCTCGGTCATAACACCGAGGAACCCCCAAAAAGCCACACTCTTTTGTGAGTGAAACACAATTGTTGGGCACAGTTTTCCCATTAAGCCTGCAGAGTGCTCACCCTTGGTGGGGGCCACCCATGAAAAATGTCACAGCCTAGACTGAGATTCAAACTCACGATCTCCCGGCTTTGAGCCCTGTGCTCTACCCGTGAGCCACAGAAGCCAGTCACCCACTTCTTTTAAAAGCTTGTGGAAAAGGCAAATCAGTTCGACTCAAACATGTCATCTTGCAGGTATGGCTCCCCCCCCCCCCCCCCCACCAACCTTCTCTCAAAAGATGAAGAACCCGATTGATTTGAGGTCAAAGGTCAAGGCCATGGGATCCACTTCTTGAAAAGACTTGTGGACCATTTTTAAGCCAAACTGTTTGACCAAACCCTTTCATCTTGCACATATGGCTCACCCACCCACAGATGAAGAACCTTATTGAGGTAACAGGGTCAAAGGTCAAGGACACAGAGGTGCCCTCCTCATTTTCACACTGTCTAATACACCTAGTATAATTATATTCCAGTGCGAGGGGATGCTTCGCTTTGTGATGCCTTGTTGTCCCCACTTCCTCAGAACGGGGAAATAGATTTGGGTTTATCAGGTTTTCATATCCATGTGATAACTTTCCAAAATATTATTCGATTTCATTCAAAATCGGGTCAGTGATTGCTTTCATGCATACCTTGGTTGGGATTGGTTTTGGAGTGTCTGTCTGAAATATTTTTATCACCAGCTCCAAAACAAATCAAAAATATCTATTTTGTTCCCGATTCACAACAAAAATTATGACATGTGGAGACATCTTCAGGGTGAAATAAAAACATAAACATATTGAGAAGGCAAGCATGAAGATCACAGGAAGCTAAAATAACAAGAGGAAGAAGCGGAGGACATTAATTCCATGAATTTGCTCATTTTCTATATGCTCTGAGATGGACTCGGCCTGATATCTTGATTCCTTACTTCAGAATCTGAGTACAAGTCTGATGCCAGGATCCTTGAGTTGGAGTCCCTAAAAAAGTTGACTTGAGTCTGGATTCAAGATCTACATCACTAATTGAAAAACTTACCATTTTACTTGTAGAAAAATAAAGAGGAGGCGAGGGGAGGAGGTGGAGGGGTGAAGGCAGAGCTTCATGGAAGACCACACTTAGCTCATGCAGATCAAGTTCGGGATGATGATGATCCAGGTAAACGTTTGTACTGTCTGCCAAATTTGATATTATGAATGGCTTTTTGTTTCTCGAAGGTTTCAAATTCAAATTTTCACATTAACTCATATTAAGACCAAGTTTAGATTAACACCTATAGACAATATGATATGAAGGAGTTTGTAAATCATATTGGATCGTAGGTAACTGAGGTCAAAATGATTCTTATTTAGTCCGGCTAGACTGTTTGATATATCTGGTTGATCTAAAAGTTGAATATCTAAATTAAAATAGTATGAGGTTAAACTGTAATAATACTTTAAAATGTAATATTTCCTTTATTACCTAAAATGCAAGTAAAATTGCTCTTCATAAAATATCTTCCCTCAGGTAAACATGTCTGTATTTATTATATTTGGCCATATTTGGTGGCTGAGCTCAGCTTTTTCATTGAACTTTCACAGTATCTGACAATTAGCCTTAGATGGATAGAGCATTTTTTTCACCGCAAGGCTGCATGTAATGTCCTGAGTACAGTACTGGATATTCCAGATTTTTATGTTACCATCCCCCCCCCCCCCCTCGGGAGACGTGTTGTTTTTAGTTTTTGTCCTCAGTCAGCATTGGCGTGGGCTGCATATGTCCATCAAAATTTCTAAACATTCATTGTTCCTACCAAAATCATTGAAGAATTTGAATCCAGTGACCTTGACCTTCATCTTCTCAGTCAAATCTGCCAAAATATCAAATTTTTATGAACAACATAACTTTTGAACAGATTCACATTTTGTCCTCAAATTTGGTACACAATTTGTTCCTACCAAGTAATATACAGAGTTCGAAAACCAGTAACCTTGACCAGGATCTTCAAGGTCAAATCAGCCAATTTATAGTTATTGTCTTGTGAATGCGATATCTTTTGAAGGGCTGCATATTTTTCTCCAAAATTTGAAGAATTCATTGTTCCTACCAAAATCTCAGGGGTTCAAAATGATCTTGACCTTAATAAACAAGGTCAAATCTGCGAGATCGTCAAATTTTTGTGAACTCAATAACTGATAAACGGCTTCACTTTTTGTTCCTCAAATTTGGAACACAAATTGTTCCTGCCAAGTTCTTTGACCAGTTTGAAAACCAGTGACCTTGACCAGGATCTTCAAGGCCAAATCAGCCGAATTATATTTAATGTCTTGTGAATGCAATATCTTTTGAAGGGTTGCATATTTTCCTCCAAAATTTGAAATATTCATCGTTCCTACCAAAATCTCAGAGGGGTTCGAAGTCACTGGCGGTGACCTTCATTAACAGGTCAAATCTGCTGAAATATCAAATTTTTGTGAACCCCATAAGTTTTGAATGGCTTCATTTCATATTTTGTCCTCAAATTTGGTACACAAATTGTTCCTACCAAATTCTAGGGTGAGTTAGAAAACCAGTGACCTTGACCTTGATCTTCAAGGTCTAATTAATGCAAAACTAGGATTATAATGACCCCCATAACATTGGAAGCTTTGAAGATTTTTTCTTCAAATTTGACACTGAATTTCTTCTGCCAAAATCTCATACATGTTCTACCTTGATCTTCAAGGTCTAAACTGCTGAAATCTGGAATCATAGTTTTGAGATAGTGCATATTTTTTCCCTAATATTTTGGGATGGCCTAGAGGGGTAGACATATTTGTTTTTGTGCTGCAAAATCAAAGCCATTCTGGGTTTTATGCTCATCCAATTTTATACAGTATTGATTGTATTTCTGAGGTGAAAAAAAAATATAGCATTCTGTTCTTTTCCACATAGGGCAGTCTAATGCATGAAAAATTGAGCCAATTGGTAATCACTGTATCCTCTTTTAGCACATTGAGGTCCTTATGTGAGGAAGCTTATGCTCAAATTTGAACTTACCAGTGTGGGATCTTTTTAGGTAAAGCTTGCAGATAGTAACTGTCCCACACGTAAACAGGGCTGTACCATGTCATTTTAAGTGAAATCTGTATTCAGATCATCCATTACTTGCTTTTTATCATATATGTAAATTTTATAAAAATTGTCTTTCAAAAATCATATTAATATCTATGTATTTCTTTCAGAAATTTCATTACATCCCTGTTATGAAGGCCCCAGATATCCAGGGGATACTATAGATTGGCAGGTGAGTGACTCATCGAGGTCCCAGAAATATATATTTATATATATATATATATATATATAGAGAGAGAGAGAGAGAGAGAGAGAGAGAGAGAGAGCGAGAGAGAGGAGTAAATTGTTGTCAAGACTTTTTAAATCATATAAAATCTCAAATATTATTGCAGTGTCAAATCATTTGTGATGTAATTAAGTAAATTTTAAAAAGGATTTTTGTTAATTTACAAGTTAAATATTTAGTGACAAGTGACTTAAAAAAATATTTTGGAAAAATATATTTGATATCTAAATCTTCAAATCTAAACTTAACCTGTATTATTCTCCATTGTATCAAAATAAAAAAAAGGATATTTCTAAAAATCTCCCCATGGAGCTCTGTTGCTCAAATTTGTTTCACTTTTCAGTTTGAAATGAAAATCCTGGCTGACCTCATTTAGTTGTTGGTGGAATACATGCTTCACATATTTACTGTTTGTATTCCACCAATTACAGTACTAACATTTAGCTAAGATGAAACCACCTGACACGTCCATTTTAATGTTTTTCTCACATGAAGGAATGGTACATTGCCTTGAAAGAAAAGAACACGGCCTTGGAGGAAAAGATCACAAACTTGAATGAAGAACTGGAACAAGTTAAACAAGAGAATACAGAAATAAAAAATGAAGCATCAGGTGAGTTTTATAATTAACTTATACTTTAAAATAGATGTATGCATGTGGACTTACAACAAATAAATTGAATAAAAATAACCAACAGAACTGCAAAATTTGGCATGTGGCACATCTGCAAGACTGACATTTTTGTCTCTCTGCAGAATTTAAACATAATATACAAACAAACAAACAAACAAATGCTTTATTCTGGAAATGAAGGCCACAGGCCCATTGTTTCAAATATATTTAATTTAAAGTCAATACAAAAAATAAATATAACATGTATCAGTATTGCTAAGATGTTACTAATATATAAGTTATTATAATCATGACTTACAATAATTTTGAAAATAAATAAATTTCACAAGAATATGCAATCCATTTATTCTGTGCAATTTTCTAATATGTATTTTATAACTGACCTGAAAAAAAAAAGAATAAATTGAATACCTGGTTAAATATTTTGTTAACTTTGCCTTAAATGTCTACTTTTCTTTTCCTCTAACTTATCTTTACTCAACTTAAATATACAGATGTGTACTAAACTGAAATTGTAATTAATAATAATAATAATAATAATAACATCACGCCAACAACAACAAAGATAATAATAATTCATGTCAGTTGAAGCGAAAAAAAATTGAGAATAGGAAAAATAAAGAATCAATAACTAAATAAATAATAAACAAATAAACAACTGACAAACACTCACCTGGAATGAAATGTAGTACAAGTCTGTTTGGTAGATATTTTATATATTAAAGGTATTCGTCTTCTTGTCTTCTTACTCAATTTAAATAGAACAATTAAATATGATCCTGAATGACAATTGTGCAATTACTATTCATTGTATATAATCTTAAGCAAAACACAACATGTAAATTAAAAATATTGTACGCTCTTAATGTTAATTCTGCCATCTATTCAAAGTGTGTTATTCAACTATAAAATTCTGTTGAACATTGAATGACTGATAAACAAAGATTGCTAATTTTGATATATGTGTTGGATTTTCTGAATTTAATATTTCTTTAAAATTAATTTCATTGGTTTCATACTTTTCAGCTCCGAAATATTTTTTCTTAAGTTCTGCATACATTGGACATTCTAATATGAAATGGATCTCAATCATCTATAATGTTGTATCCATGATTTAAGCAGTATATACATATTCTTTCTTCTATATTTAAAATTTGATGCCTGCCTGTTTCTATGGCTAATTTGTGATTAGAGCATCAAAGTTTAGCTAATGCACATCTGTGATTTTTATTTGGAACACAGACAAGATATTTTTCTAATGTTAACATAGATTTAAAAATACCATATGAGTACAATTTATTACAGGAGTTAATGTCATTTTGCCAATCTTGAACTGCCCTATCTGTGAGTCTCTGTCTTATGTAAGTTAAAAACATTTTCTCGTGTCCCACAAGTTGAGCCATCCATACATAGCCATAACCTGCTTGAAATAATAATGATCTTACCCCACTGACCCAGTTATTTTTTCCATTATTATCTAAATTAAATAAACATGAATATATATGTTTTGGGAATCTGTTTGTATCCATATATAATAGTCTTATCCAGTATTTCAGGCATTTCAAAGAGTATTTAACTAATAGTGGTAATCTACCACATTCTCCTAAGGCAGCTGCATTAGGTGTACTTGCACTTACTTTGAGAATAAACTTACAAAATTTATACTGTACTCTTTCTATTATCATGTATTTTGAAAATCCCCACAATTCACAGCCATATAATAATATAGGTATCACCATGCTATCAAAAAGATAGAAAAGTTGTTTAACATTTAAATTAGTACATTTCCTATAGAAAGTTTTTATAACACATAATGCTTTATTAGCTTGCATTATTTGTTGCTGATGTGTTTTTGTCCATGACAATTTTGTTGTGAGTAAAATACCAAGATATTTGTAATTATTAACCACTTCTAACTTTTTGCCTTGGAAACACCAGTTTTCATTCTTTCGTAGTGGGCCTCCTCTTCTGAACACCATGACTTTTGTTTTTTTCCAAATTCACTTTCATACCATATTTAACACAAAATTGCTGAAGCTTCTCTATCTGCTTTTGTAGTCTGCCGACAGTATCTCCAAAATTCACAACAACATCAGCAAACATTAAAGTAGTTATATTTGGAAGGCTCTCATTAATATAAACACCTTTACAGTCAGAATTTTCTAATATTTGTATATATTAATTGATAAATAGAGATAAAAGTAAAGGACTGACCATACAGCCTTGTCTCATCCCTACTGAACATTGAAAGTACTCTGTAAGCTCACTTTCTGATAATACACATGACTTCATATTTGTATGTAATGATTGTAAAACCCTTAAAATATTTCCATTAATACCATGGTTTATCAATACATTCCATAATATATTATCTTGCACTGAATCGAAAGCTTTAGAAAAATCGACATACAAACAATAAAATCTGCCTCTTTGTTTTGATATATATTTTTGGACCATGGCTTGTAAAATAAAAATATTATCGATAGTACAGTACCCTTTCCTGTACCCTGCTTGTGCTTCTGACATCAAATTATTACTCTCAACATAATCTACTAATCTACTGTATAAGATTTTTGTGAAAATTTTCCCAGTTATATTTAGTAATGAAATACCTCTATAGTACCCTGGATTATTAATTGAACCTTTCTTGTGGAGAGGAATTATAACAGATTTACACCACTCATCAGGAAAATTCCAGATTGTAAAATTTTGTTAAACAAAGATACCAATAAAGGCTGCAGAACTGGATAGTATGAGTGTATCATTTCCAAAGATGTTCCATCTGGACCTGGTGATTTCCCTTTTTGCATCTCATTCACTGCTTGTATTATTTCATCTGTATGTATAGGTGTGTTGAAAGTAGGTTCTGCAAAGTGCTCATTGTTTATGCTACACTACTCATAAACAGATTTTTGAAGTAGTCAAACCATTGCTTAGCATCTATACTTGGAGTTCTTTTTTGTCTCTTATACTGTTTTACATATTTCCACATTTCATTTATATTTTTACTATTAAAAACTTTTATTATCTTTGAATCCTGTCGAATTTTCTTCTTGGTATTGCATATATTTTTAAATGTCTGTCTTTCTGATTTATAACTATTTTATTCTTCTGGATTTCCTGATTTTCTGTATCTGTTTAATGTTGACAACTTTATTAGCTTTGCTCTGTTGCAATCTTTATCCCACCAATATGGTTGACTTCTCTTATATGTATTTCCCTTTTTCACTTCAGATGTGATATTATATAACACATTATTTAAACATTTTACTGCTTCATTAAGATCAATATTAATAAGATTATTGAATTTTTCAATATATTTAAAAGTGATATTCTTGTTAATGTTTGTTATATTTGTAATGTCATTACATGGTAATTTATATTTTACCCATGGGCAAGTTTCCATGTTTGTATTAGTTTTTATTATTTCTGACTTAAGTACCATAGTACATTTTATGGGATAATGATCTGAAATATCCTCAGTAAATGAGGCAAAATGGCAAATGATTTAACAAAACAGAACAACTAAGTACTAATAATTATGTAGTCTACTGCACTTTGTCCAGTTTGTGTAACACAGGTAAATTCACCTGATCAATCTGGTGCAAATCTGCGATTTAAAATATGGATATTAAAAGCACCACATAACTGCTGCAAAGAGAAGCCAAACTTATTAGTTCTTCCATCTTTGGATATTCTTTTCATGTTAAATTCATCAACAAGATAAGCATCATTTAGTCCTACAAAATTCAAGCAAGCATTTTTTATGTAATCCATCATATTACCAATTCTTGCATTAAGATCTCCCATCAAAATAATATTCATATCTCCATACTTTGATAATATGTCAATAATAATGTTTTCAATTTGTAATATTCCATCACTTTCTTCAGTCTTATTATATATTGGTGACCCTTCAGGGGCTATGTAGGCTCCTATCAATAATATATCTGAACCAGTGTCAAACATTTTACCTTCCAATATTAAAATAATAATATCAGTAAACATATACATTTCTAAAATATTAATATAACAAGACTTCCTAACACATACCATAACTCCACCCCTTTTCATATCACTCCTGGCTTTACTAAAACAATGAAAATCTGCAAAGTTATCAGAGTAGTCATCTGATTGGACAGCCCAGGTTTCGACAATACACATAATATCACCTTCTTTAAATATATTTCGAAGTTCTGTTGTATTTAATTTAGATCTCAATCCTCCAACGTTCCAAGAAATTAAGTGCAAATCATAACTGGTATTTGAATCTTTGTGTAACTGAATATTTTCAGTATAAGTGCAATGGTTATTTGTTAACATGTTTACCTGGTTTCCTTGAAAGGTGTTAAGGTTAGTGTGTTGAGGCTGGGGTGAAGTTAGTCTTTCTTGTGAGGTTAGTTGTACACAAACTGGTTCTGAATCTACAACACAAGAATATAAATTATTTGTACGTCCATGATTATTATTGCAATTAAATGAATAGGTACTTGGACCCAGGCCTGACTGCTAGAATTTTCTAGATCTTGTTATTAACACTTTACTGTTGGTATTAACATCCCATTTGAACAACTGTCCTTTCACACAAAGTTTATCAAAAGTGAGGTAGGCTTCTTTGGCTTTCAGCATATGAGGAATTAAGTTGCGTCTCGCTTCACAAACTTGTTGGCTGAAGTCATTGGTCATTGTAATTTCACTGTCTTTTAACTTATCTTTGGCTTGAAACATGATTCTCTCCTTGTCTTTAAATTTTGAGAACTTGATTATTATCGGTCTTGGTTTGCCATGTTTATTTTTCACTGGGAGCCATGCGCTCTCTCAATACTTAGTTCTTTATCTGAATCACAAGGTATCCCTAGCTTTTCCTTTATAACTGTTCTGGCTTTGTTTTCGAAATCTTGCCAAGTTTCTTTCCCATTACTTTCAGGCACCCCATGAATAATTATGTTTTCACGTCTTGATTGATTCTCCATTTGTTCACACTTATTTTTTAGCTTTGTATTTTTGTTTTCTAGATCTGTCATCCTATCATTCATCTTAGAGATTTTTTCTTCCAAATACTCAAGGCGTTTTTCCAATTTTGTTTTGGGTCTGCTGGTAATGCGTATCTCTCTTTTGGCCTTGCCCCTGTAGTTACAATTGAGGGGTCTGGCCTGGTGACCTGTGGCGGGGAACAGGGCGGAGATAGTGTTTCTATCAGTTCCGGGTTCTGCGAAATGTCAACAAAGCTTTTGTTACTTACACTCATACTGAGTGCCCCTTCTTCGTCCCTAATTAAACGCTGCTGTGCATTTCTGGTCAGGACATTTGGCTGTGTCGAGCTGGTTTTATCACCTTTACCGGGACCTGGGTTCAGCTCAACGTCCCCAGACAGAACCAACATCAGGGCGATAATCAGGGTAACTCTCAACATGCCGCATCCATAGATACCCGTGACAACAATGGTGTCTGGTCTCCAACCCAGCCTTTTCGTTGTGGGCATAAACGAGCCAATTCTGGCTCTCCAAGTGTCTATCCCTACTCCCATATCACTTTGTGGCTTAGTACACACTACTATACAGTCAATGGTGGCATAAAACTTTTATAATTGTTGAAAAAACTCACTTTTACCCTGTTTCTTTCTGTTCCGAGGTGAAACCCGTCCAGCCTCTCGTACCACCAGATGGCGCTCTTTCACATAATATACAGAAATAAGAAATTTCAGGAAATTTCCTGATACTGGTGTCAGGGATTGGTTATAAATCTTCATCAATCATCAGTAAAATTTGGTTGACCTCTGATAATCGGAAATAATCAGTTGTTCAGGAGAATGAAATTTCTTACCATATACAAACCTGTACATCATTACAACTTATATATAGACCTAAATCTTTGAAAAAATTGTAATAATTTTATAGTCTACATGTGTATATATATAGAACTAGAATACACAGAAAAAGTCTGATCACCCAGTATGGGAATTGAACACATGACCCTCTGATTAACAGGGACCTTCAACTTTCTCTGTGTATCAGCACACTTTCATAGGAACCAGCGAAGTGACGTCACTACTGTGACTGGCATTATACGTTCTACATGTTTTGGCACATTGACTTTGCATGTAGCTATGATAAACTGATGGCCTTTTTATAGTGTGCATCAAATATTATACAGAGAGTTTGTTTGAATGGCCATGCTGGTCCATCTCATGGAAATATAGAACAAGAATACGCAGAAAAAGTCGGATCACCCCGTATGGGAATCAAACCCATGACCCTCCGTTTGCCAGTCCCCTACTCTACCACTGAGCTAACAGGATCCCCAACATTCTCTGTGTATCAGCACACTTTCATATAGACTGAAATTTTAGCATGTTTATCCGTCTTGGATAGCATTGTTGTTGACCAGACAGGTGGCGCCACCTGCTGTTCTGTTTTTAAAGAAATTAGAATACATTGATGCACTTTTTCTCAGTAGTGGTTTGGCATCTCAGCCTGAAATTTTATATTGGTGTATCCATCTATAGATCTATTTTTGGTGAAAATTGCACATGTATATGAGGAGATTAATTGGCATCACTGATGCCACAAATTTGGACTCGTGCCATGTCAGGAACATTCCATGCCTTACTTTACCCATGCCTCTGTGATGTGGTGGATACACATAGTCACATGTCAACTGCCCATTTTCTAGTTGTTTGATAAAATTATGCTCATGATAAATGCTTGATGCGAGAGTGTAAGGTTCTTTGCAGATATCATTGTGTCATCTTAATTTCTAGTTTCAGTTTGCTTTGCTTTCTGCAGCATTCCTGTTACAATTTTTGAATAAGGATTTGGTTTGGATTAGCAGTTAAATGACAATTTTTTAGCCTGAATTCGAATTTGATAAGTCTGTTTCCTCTTGAAAATCAGCTAATGTCTGGGATATTTAGGGGAAAAGTCAGGGAATTTTAGCAAAGTTGGCTGCTGGCAACCCTGATTTAACATGTCAATTGCTAACTTATATCAGGCAAGAGTCTTGTTAATAAATGGGGAAAGACTAGGTCAGTGGATTCTTTTTGTTATCTCTGATGCCAGACATGTCTAGTTTATCTGTTTATTTGTATTTCAAGTACTTCTTTTATTATATATGGGAAAGAAGACCTTAGACCAGCAAACTCGCAATAAATAGTTGAGGCTTTCAACCTTATAAACCACTAACTTCTTAAAGATTAGAAAAGTCCAAAAGTCATCATACGTGATGAAAATTATTTTCCAAAAGTTTAAAATGTTTTTATAAGTACTTTATTTCATAATTATAAAGTACTCCATGAGGGTGTCACATGTTTAAAATCTGGAGCAGGATGCACCAAGCTATACCAAGCTCTCTCTGGTTTGATTACACATCTTTGCTCTGTGCCCACCCTGGTGGTCAAATCCAAAATACTTTGCCATACAAAGCAGCGGTTACAGGAAAGGAGATCTTGGATGGCCACAGTGTATAACTGCTGCATGAAGAGCATAGTATTTAAAGTTAATTTATGAATGATTTCGAATATCACCAGTTGTTTTCCAAAGATTGGTAAACCTTGTAAACCCTGAATGTTTTACTAGCATATGTGCCCTTAGTAACAAATAGCCAAGGTTTTCACCTTCACCTAATTACCAAGGGCAACTTGTATCACAAATGACAATTGACATTCAAGACATTAAATGTTTAAAATTTATGTCAAATATAAATATGCTTATTGGTTGTTGATTGCACATCATTTATTTCATCTTTCTTTTCAGAGATTAAAAAGCATGTGCTGCACACAGTTAAGATTGAGGATGATGGCAATTGTCTATTTAGAGCAGTGTGCAGACTCCATCCACTGTATGAGGAGGAAGAACATGACATTCTGAGGAATCAAGTATATGAATGGTGTGAAGCCAACAGAGATACCATCCAAATATCAGACAAGCAACTGAAAAACATTGGTAGAGAAAAAACTCCTGTGACTTATCACGCCTTTCTAGCGCTGGCCTGCATCTTGGAATGTAAATTCAAAGTGTATGCATCAGTTACAGTCTCACCAACAGGGCCTGTGGATCGCACTATAAATTTATCTTATGACCCATTGCGAAATCATATTGATGCATTAGTCGAAAATGCACCCGTTGATGATACTTCTTAAGATTCAGGGTATTCCACAGAGTAATTATTTCTAGTTTTACTACTTTTAAAGTAAGCTTTCTATCATCTGTAGCTTATTTAAATCATCTTATAATCTGTATGTAACAATATGCCTTCACACGTCAACAGCCTTATTTAACTTCCTTGTCAGATCTGAAATGTGCATCGTGTGCTGGCCCAACTGTATAGTTACTTTTAAAAAAAGTTAATTTGCAGCACTGGGCTTTCCGTGGTTTTCCCTGTTCAGTCATTGGAAAATAAATTTTGTTAAAAAAACTACATGTATTTGTTTCATGTGATCTGCTTGGTAAATCTAAATTGGTAAATGTTCAATTGTCTTTGGATGTCGGCACTGACGGAAAGTGCAGGGGAGGCTGGGGTTAAAAACACCAGGTGTACTGCTCACTGACTGAAAGTGCAGGGGACGCTGGGGTTAAAAACACCAGATGTACTGCTCAGTGACTGAAAGTGCAGGGGAGGCTAGGGTTAAAAACACCAGGTGTACTCCTCTCTTACGGAAAGTGCAGGGGAGGGTGGTGTTAAAAACACCAGATATACTGCTAAGTCACTGAAAGTGCAGGGGAGGCTAGGGTTAAAAACACCAGATGTACTGCTCAGTGACTGAAAGTGCAGGGGAGGCTTGGGTTAAAATACCAGATGTACTGCTCAGTGACTGAAAGTGCAGGGGAGGCTTGGGTTAAAATACCAGATGTACTGCTCAGTGACTGAAAGTGCAGGGGAGGCTTGGGTTAAAATACCAGATGTACTGCTCAGTGACTGAAAGTGCAGGGGAGGCTGGGGTTAAAAACACCAGATGTACTGCTCAGTGACTGAAAGTGCAGGGGAGGCTGGGGTTAAAACACCAGATGTACTGCTCAGTGACTGAAAGTGCAGGGGAGGCTTGGGTTAAAAACACCAGGTGTACTGCTCGGAGACTGAAAGTGCAGGGGAGGCTGGGGTTAAAAACACCAGATGTACTGCTCAGTGACTGAAAGTGCAGGGGACGCTGGGGTTAAAAACACCAGATGTACGGCTCAGTGACTGAAAGTGCAGGGGAGGCTGGGGTTAAAAACACCAGATGTACTGCTCAGTGACTGAAAGTGCAGGGGAGGCTGGGGTTAAAAACACCAGATGTACTGCTCAGTGACTGAAAGTGCAGGGGAGGCTAGGGTTAAAATACCAGATGTACTGCTCAGTGACTGAAAGTGCTTTGGAGGCTAAGGTTAAAAACACCAGATGTACTGCTTTCTGACTGAAAGTGCAGGGGAGGGTGGTGTTGAAAACACCAGATATACTGCTCAATGACTGAAAGTGCAGGGGAGGCTTGGGTTAAAAACACTAGATGTACTGCTCAGTGACTGAAAGTGCAGGGGAGGCTGGGGTTAAAAACACCAGATGTACTGCTCAGTGACTGAAAGTGCAGGGGAGGCTGGGGTTAAAAACACCAGATGTACTGCTCAGTGACTGAAAGTGCAGGGGAGGCTGGGGTTAAAAACACCAGATGTACTGCTCAGTGACTGAAAGTGCAGGGGAGGCTAGAGTTAAAATACCAGATGTACTGCTCAGTGACTGAAAGTGCAGGGGACGCTGGGGTTAAAAACAGATGTACTGCTCAGTGACTGAAAATGCAGGGGAGGCTGGGGTTAAAAACACCAGATGTACTGCTCAGTGACTGAAAGTGCAGGGGAGGCTGGGGTTAAAAACACCAGATGTACTGCTCAGTGACTGAAAGTGCAGGGGAGGCTAGGGTTAAAATACCAGATGTACTGCTCAGTGACTGAAAGTGCAGTGGAGGCTAGGGTTAAAAACACCAGATGTACTGCTTTCTGACTGAAAGTGCAGGGGAGGGTGGTGTTAAAAACACCAGATATACTGCTCAATGACTGAAAGTGCAGGGGAGGCTGGGGTTAAAAACACTAGATGTACTGCTCAGTGACTGAAAGTGCAGGGGAGGCTGGGGTTAAAATCACCAGATGTACTGCTCAGTGACTGAAAGTGCAGGGGAGGATGGGGTTAAAAACACCAGATGTTCTGCTCAGTGACTGAAAGTGCAGGGGAGGCTGGGGTTAAAAACACCAGATGTACTGCTCAGTGACTGAAAGTGCAGGGGCGGCTAGAGTTAAAATACCAGATGTACTGCTCAGTGACTGAAAGTGCAGGGGAGGCTAGGGTTAAAAACACCAGATATACTGCTTTCTGACTGAAAGTGCAGGGGAGGGTGGTGTTAAATACACCAGATATACTGCTCAATGACTGAAAGTGCAGGGGAGGCTAGGGTTAAAAACACCAAGTGTACTGCTCAGAGACGGAAGGTGCAGGGGCGTCTGGGGTTAAAAACACCAGATGTACTGCTCACTGACAGAAAGTGCAGGGGAGGCTAGGGTTAAAAACACCAGATGTACTGCTCTCTGACTGAAAGTGCAGGGGAGGGTGGTGTTAAAACACCAGATATACTGCTCAACAACTGAAAGTGCAGGGGAGGCTGGGGTTAAAAACACCAGGTGTACTGCTCAGAGACGGAAGGTGCAGGGGAGGCTGGGGTTAAAAACACGAGATGTACTGCTCAGTGACTGAAAGTGCAGGGGAGGCTATGGTTAAAAACACCAAATGTACTGCTCTCTGACTGAAAGTGCAGGGGAGGGTGGTGTTAAAAACACCAGATATACTGCTCAGTCACTGAAAGTGCAGGGGAGGGTGGTGTTAAAACACCAGATATATTGCTCAGTCTCTGAAAGTGCAGGGGAGGCTGGAGTTTAAACACCAGGTGTACTGCTCAGTGACTGAAAGTGCAGGGGAGGGTGGTGTTAAAAACACCAGATGTACTGCTCAGTGACTGAAAGTGCGGGAGATCTGGGGTTATAAACACTGGGTGTACTACTCACTGACGGAAAGTGCATGGGAGGCTGGGGTTAAAAACACCAGATGTACTGCTCACTGACTGAAAGTACAGGGGAGGGTGGTGTTAAAAGCACCAGATGTACTGCTCAGTCACTGAAAGTGCAGGGGAGGCTAGGGTTAAAAACACCAGATGTACTGCTCTCTGACTGAAAGTGCAGGGGAGGGTGGTGTTAAAAACACCAGATGTACTGCTCTCTGACTGAAAGTGCAGGGGAAGGTGGTGTTAAAAACACCAGATATACTGCTCAGTCACTGAAAGTGCATGGGAGGCTGGAGTTTAAACACCAGGTGTACTGCTCACTGACTGAAAGTACAGGGGAGGGTGGTGTTAAAAGCACCAGGTGTACTGCTTACTGACTGAAAGTGCAGGAGAGGCTGGGGTTAAAAACACCAGATGTACTGCTCAGTGACTGAAAGTGCAGGGAGGCTAGGGTTAAAAACACCAGATGTACTGCTCTCTGACTGAAAGTGCAGGGGAAGGTGGTGTTAAAAACACCAGATATACTGCTCAGTCACTGAAAGTGCATGGGAGGCTGGAGTTTAAACACCAGGTGTACTGCTCACTGACTGAAAGTGCAGGGGAGGCTGGGGTTAAAAACACCAGATGTACTGCTCAGTGACTGAAAGTGCAGGGGAGGCTGGGGTTAAAAACACCAGATGTACTGCTCAGTGACTGAAAGTGCAGGGGAGGCTAGAGTTAAAATACCAGATGTACTGCTCAGTGACTGAAAGTGCAGGGGACGCTGGGGTTAAAAACAGATGTACTGCTCAGTGACTGAAAATGCAGGGGAGGCTGGGGTTAAAAACACCAGATGTACTGCTCAGTGACTGAAAGTGCAGGGGAGGCTGGGGTTAAAAACACCAGATGTACTGCTCAGTGACTGAAAGTGCAGGGGAGGCTAGGGTTAAAATACCAGATGTACTGCTCAGTGACTGAAAGTGCAGTGGAGGCTAGGGTTAAAAACACCAGATGTACTGCTTTCTGACTGAAAGTGCAGGGGAGGGTGGTGTTAAAAACACCAGATATACTGCTCAATGACTGAAAGTGCAGGGGAGGCTTGGGTTAAAAACACTAGATGTACTGCTCAGTGACTGAAAGTGCAGGGGAGGCTGGGGTTAAAATCACCAGATGTACTGCTCAGTGACTGAAAGTGCAGGGGAGGATGGGGTTAAAAACACCAGATGTTCTGCTCAGTGACTGAAAGTGCAGGGGAGGCTGGGGTTAAAAACACCAGATGTACTGCTCAGTGACTGAAAGTGCAGGGGCGGCTAGAGTTAAAATACCAGATGTACTGCTCAGTGACTGAAAGTGCAGGGGAGGCTAGGGTTAAAAACACCAGATATACTGCTTTCTGACTGAAAGTGCAGGGGAGGTTGGTGTTAAATACACCAGATATACTGCTCAATGACTGAAAGTGCAGGGGAGGCTAGGGTTAAAAACACCAAGAGTACTGCTCAGAGACGGAAGGTGCAGGGGCGTCTGGGGTTAAAAACACCAGATGTACTGCTCACTGACAGAAAGTGCAGGGGAGGCTAGGGTTAAAAACACCAGATGTACTGCTCTCTGACTGAAAGTGCAGGGGAGGCTAGGGTTAAAAACACCAAGTGTACTGCTCAGAGACGGAAGGTGCAGGGGCGTCTGGGGTTAAAAACACCAGATGTACTGCTCACTGACAGAAAGTGCAGGGGAGGCTAGGGGTTAAAAACACGAGATGTACTGCTCAGTGACTGAAAGTGCAGGGGAGGCTATGGTTAAAAACACCAAATGTACTGCTCTCTGACTGAAAGTGCAGGGGAGGGTGGTGTTAAAAACACCAGATATACTGCTCAGTCACTGAAAGTGCAGGGGAGGCTAGGGTTAAAAACACCAGGTGTACTGCTCACTGACTGAAAGTGCAGGGGAGGCTAGCGTTAAAAACACCAGATGTACTGCTCAGTCACTGAAAGTGCAGGGGAGGGTGGTGTTAAAACACCAGATATATTGCTCAGTCTCTGAAAGTGCAGGGGAGGCTGGAGTTTAAACACCAGGTGTACTGCTCAGTGACTGAAAGTGCAGGGGTGGGTGGTGTTAAAAACACCAGATGTACTGCTCAGTGACTGAAAGTGCGGGAGATCTGGGGTTATAAACACTGGGTGTACTACTCACTGACGGAAAGTGCATGGGAGGCTGGGGTTAAAAACACCAGATGTACTGCTCACTGACTGAAAGTACAGGGGAGGGTGGTGTTAAAAGCACCAGATGTACTGCTCAGTCACTGAAAGTGCAGGGGAGGCTAGGGTTAAAAACACCAGATGTACTGCTCTCTGACTGAAAGTGCAGGGGAGGGTGGTGTTAAAAACACCAGATGTACTGCTCTCTGACTGAAAGTGCAGGGGAAGGTGGTGTTAAAAACACCAGATATACTGCTCAGTCACTGAAAGTGCATGGGAGGCTGGAGTTTAAACACCAGGTGTACTGCTCACTGACTGAAAGTACAGGGGAGGGTGGTGTTAAAAGCACCAGGTGTACTGCTTACTGACTGAAAGTGCAGGAGAGGCTGGGGTTAAAAACACCAGATGTACTGCTCAGTGACTGAAAGTGCAGGGAGGCTAGGGTTAAAAACACCAGATGTACTGCTCTCTGACTGAAAGTGCAGGGGAAGGTGGTGTTAAAAACACCAGATATACTGCTCAGTCACTGAAAGTGCATGGGAGGCTGGAGTTTAAACACCAGGTGTACTGCTCACTGACTGAAAGTGCAGGGGAGGCTAGAGTTAAAATACCAGATGGACTGCTCAGTGACTGAAAGTGCAGGGGAGGCTAGGGTTAAAAACACCAGATATACTGCTTTCTGACTGAAAGTGCAGGGGAGGGTGGTGTTAAATACACCAGATATACTGCTCAGTCACTGAAAGTGCAGGGGAGGCTAGGGTTAAAAACACCAGGTGTACTGCTCACTGACTGAAAGTGCAGGGGAGGCTAGGGTTAAAAACACCAGATGTACTGCTCAGTCACTGAAAGTGCAGGGGAGGGTGGTGTTAAAACACCAGATATATTGCTCAGTCTCTGAAAGTGCAGGGGAGGCTGGAGTTTAAACACCAGGTGTACTGCTCAGTGACTGAAAGTGCAGGGGAGGGTGGTGTTAAAAACACCAGATGTACTGCTCAGTGACTGAAAGTGCGGGAGATCTGGGGTTATAAACACTGGGTGTACTACTCACTGACTGAAAGTGCAGGGGAGGGTGGTGTTGAAAACACCAGATATACTGCTCAATGACTGAAAGTGCAGGGGAGGCTTGGGTTAAAAACACTAGATGTACTGCTCAGTGACTGAAAGTGCAGGGGAGGCTGGGGTTAAAAACACCAGATGTACTGCTCAGTGACTGAAAGTGCAGGGGAGGCTGGGGTTAAAAACACCAGATGTACTGCTCAGTGACTGAAAGTGCAGGGGAGGCTGGGGTTAAAAACACCAGATGTACTGCTCAGTGACTGAAAGTGCAGGGGAGGCTAGAGTTAAAATACCAGATGTACTGCTCAGTGACTGAAAGTGCAGGGGACGCTGGGGTTAAAAACAGATGTACTGCTCAGTGACTGAAAATGCAGGGGAGGCTGGGGTTAAAAACACCAGATGTACTGCTCAGTGACTGAAAGTGCAGGGGAGGCTGGGGTTAAAAACACCAGATGTACTGCTCAGTGACTGAAAGTGCAGGGGAGGCTAGGGTTAAAATACCAGATGTACTGCTCAGTGACTGAAAGTGCAGTGGAGGCTAGGGTTAAAAACACCAGATGTACTGCTTTCTGACTGAAAGTGCAGGGGAGGGTGGTGTTAAAAACACCAGATATACTGCTCAATGACTGAAAGTGCAGGGGAGGCTGGGGTTAAAAACACTAGATGTACTGCTCAGTGACTGAAAGTGCAGGGGAGGCTGGGGTTAAAATCACCAGATGTACTGCTCAGTGACTGAAAGTGCAGGGGAGGATGGGGTTAAAAACACCAGATGTTCTGCTCAGTGACTGAAAGTGCAGGGGAGGCTGGGGTTAAAAACACCAGATGTACTGCTCAGTGACTGAAAGTGCAGGGGCGGCTAGAGTTAAAATACCAGATGTACTGCTCAGTGACTGAAAGTGCAGGGGAGGCTAGGGTTAAAAACACCAGATGTACTGCTCTCTGACTGAAAGTGCAGGGGAGGGTGGTGTTAAAACACCAGATATACTGCTTTCTGACTGAAAGTGCAGGGGAGGCTGGGGTTAAATACACCAGATATACTGCTCAATGACTGAAAGTGCAGGGGAGGCTAGGGTTAAAAACACCAAGTGTACTGCTCAGAGACGGAAGGTGCAGGGGCGTCTGGGGTTAAAAACACCAGATGTACTGCTCACTGACAGAAAGTGCAGGGGAGGCTAGGGTTAAAAACACCAGATGTACTGCTCTCTGACTGAAAGTGCAGGGGAGGGTGGTGTTAAAACACCAGATATACTGCTCAACAACTGAAAGTGCAGGGGAGGCTGGGGTTAAAAACACCAGGTGTACTGCTCAGAGACGGAAGGTGCAGGGGAGGCTGGGGTTAAAAACACGAGATGTACTGCTCAGTGACTGAAAGTGCAGGGGAGGCTATGGTTAAAAACACCAAATGTACTGCTCTCTGACTGAAAGTGCAGGGGAGGGTGGTGTTAAAAACACCAGATATACTGCTCAGTCACTGAAAGTGCAGGGGAGGGTGGTGTTAAAACACCAGATATATTGCTCAGTCTCTGAAAGTGCAGGGGAGGCTGGAGTTTAAACACCAGGTGTACTGCTCAGTGACTGAAAGTGCAGGGGAGGGTGGTGTTAAAAACACCAGATGTACTGCTCAGTGACTGAAAGTGCGGGAGATCTGGGGTTATAAACACTGGGTGTACTACTCACTGACGGAAAGTGCATGGGAGGCTGGGGTTAAAAACACCAGATGTACTGCTCACTGACTGAAAGTACAGGGGAGGGTGGTGTTAAAAGCACCAGATGTACTGCTCAGTCACTGAAAGTGCAGGGGAGGCTAGGGTTAAAAACACCAGATGTACTGCTCTCTGACTGAAAGTGCAGGGGAGGGTGGTGTTAAAAACACCAGATGTACTGCTCTCTGACTGAAAGTGCAGGGGAAGGTGGTGTTAAAAACACCAGATATACTGCTCAGTCACTGAAAGTGCATGGGAGGCTGGAGTTTAAACACCAGGTGTACTGCTCACTGACTGAAAGTACAGGGGAGGGTGGTGTTAAAAGCACCAGGTGTACTGCTTACTGACTGAAAGTGCAGGAGAGGCTGGGGTTAAAAACACCAGATGTACTGCTCAGTGACTGAAAGTGCAGGGAGGCTAGGGTTAAAAACACCAGATGTACTGCTCTCTGACTGAAAGTGCAGGGGAAGGTGGTGTTAAAAACACCAGATATACTGCTCAGTCACTGAAAGTGCAGTGGAGGCTGGGGTTAAAAACACCAGATGTACTGCTCAGAGACGGAAGGTGCAGGGGAGGCTGGGGTTAAAAACACGAGATGTACTGCTCAGTGACTGAAAGTGCAGGGGAGGCTATGGTTAAAAACACCAAATGTACTGCTCTCTGACTGAAAGTGCAGGGGAGGGTGGTGTTAAAAACACCAGATATACTGCTCAGTCACTGAAAGTGCAGGGGAGGGTGGTGTTAAAACACCAGATATATTGCTCAGTCTCTGAAAGTGCAGGGGAGGCTGGAGTTTAAACACCAGGTGTACTGCTCAGTGACTGAAAGTGCAGGGGAGGGTGGTGTTAAAAACACCAGATGTACTGCTCAGTGACTGAAAGTGCGGGAGATCTGGGGTTATAAACACTGGGTGTACTACTCACTGACGGAAAGTGCATGGGAGGCTGGGGTTAAAAACACCAGATGTACTGCTCACTGACTGAAAGTACAGGGGAGGGTGGTGTTAAAAGCACCAGATGTACTGCTCAGTCACTGAAAGTGCAGGGGAGGCTAGGCTTAAAAACACCAGATGTACTGCTCTCTGACTGAAAGTGCAGGGGAGGGTGGTGTTAAAAACACCAGATGTACTGCTCTCTGACTGAAAGTGCAGGGGAAGGTGGTGTTAAAAACACCAGATATACTGCTCAGTCACTGAAAGTGCATGGGAGGCTGGAGTTTAAACACCAGGTGTACTGCTCACTGACTGAAAGTACAGGGGAGGGTGGTGTTAAAAGCACCAGGTGTACTGCTTACTGACTGAAAGTGCAGGAGAGGCTGGGGTTAAAAACACCAGATGTACTGCTCAGTGACTGAAAGTGCAGGGAGGCTAGGGTTAAAAACACCAGATGTACTGCTCTCTGACTGAAAGTGCAGGGGAAGGTGGTGTTAAAAACACCAGATATACTGCTCAGTCACTGAAAGTGCATGGGAGGCTGGAGTTTAAACACCAGGTGTACTGCTCACTGACTGAAAGTGCAGGGGAGGCTGGGGTTAAAAACACCAGATGTACTGCTCAGTGACTGAAAGTGCAGGGGAGGCTGGGGTTAAAAACACCAGATGTACTGCTCAGTGACTGAAAGTGCAGGGGAGGCTAGAGTTAAAATACCAGATGTACTGCTCAGTGACTGAAAGTGCAGGGGACGCTGGGGTTAAAAACAGATGTACTGCTCAGTGACTGAAAATGCAGGGGAGGCTGGGGTTAAAAACACCAGATGTACTGCTCAGTGACTGAAAGTGCAGGGGAGGCTGGGGTTAAAAACACCAGATGTACTGCTCAGTGACTGAAAGTGCAGGGGAGGCTAGGGTTAAAATACCAGATGTACTGCTCAGTGACTGAAAGTGCAGTGGAGGCTAGGGTTAAAAACACCAGATGTACTGCTTTCTGACTGAAAGTGCAGGGGAGGGTGGTGTTAAAAACACCAGATATACTGCTCAATGACTGAAAGTGCAGGGGAGGCTTGGGTTAAAAACACTAGATGTACTGCTCAGTGACTGAAAGTGCAGGGGAGGCTGGGGTTAAAATCACCAGATGTACTGCTCAGTGACTGAAAGTGCAGGGGAGGATGGGGTTAAAAACACCAGATGTTCTGCTCAGTGACTGAAAGTGCAGGGGAGGCTGGGGTTAAAAACACCAGATGTACTGCTCAGTGACTGAAAGTGCAGGGGCGGCTAGAGTTAAAATACCAGATGTACTGCTCAGTGACTGAAAGTGCAGGGGAGGCTAGGGTTAAAAACACCAGATATACTGCTTTCTGACTGAAAGTGCAGGGGAGGGTGGTGTTAAATACACCAGATATACTGCTCAATGACTGAAAGTGCAGGGGAGGCTAGGGTTAAAAACACCAAGAGTACTGCTCAGAGACGGAAGGTGCAGGGGCGTCTGGGGTTAAAAACACCAGATGTACTGCTCACTGACAGAAAGTGCAGGGGAGGCTAGGGTTAAAAACACCAGATGTACTGCTCTCTGACTGAAAGTGCAGGGGAGGCTAGGGTTAAAAACACCAAGTGTACTGCTCAGAGACGGAAGGTGCAGGGGCGTCTGGGGTTAAAAACACCAGATGTACTGCTCACTGACAGAAAGTGCAGGGGAGGCTAGGGGTTAAAAACACGAGATGTACTGCTCAGTGACTGAAAGTGCAGGGGAGGCTATGGTTAAAAACACCAAATGTACTGCTCTCTGACTGAAAGTGCAGGGGAGGGTGGTGTTAAAAACACCAGATATACTGCTCAGTCACTGAAAGTGCAGGGGAGGCTAGGGTTAAAAACACCGGGTGTACTGCTCACTGACTGAAAGTGCAGGGGAGGCTAGGGTTAAAAACACCAGATGTACTGCTCAGTCACTGAAAGTGCAGGGGAGGGTGGTGTTAAAACACCAGATATATTGCTCAGTCTCTGAAAGTGCAGGGGAGGCTGGAGTTTAAACACCAGGTGTACTGCTCAGTGACTGAAAGTGCAGGGGTTGGTGGTGTTAAAAACACCAGATGTACTGCTCAGTGACTGAAAGTGCGGGAGATCTGGGGTTATAAACACTGGGTGTACTACTCACTGACGGAAAGTGCATGGGAGGCTGGGGTTAAAAACACCAGATGTACTGCTCACTGACTGAAAGTACAGGGGAGGGTGGTGTTAAAAGCACCAGATGTACTGCTCAGTCACTGAAAGTGCAGGGGAGGCTAGGGTTAAAAACACCAGATGTACTGCTCTCTGACTGAAAGTGCAGGGGAGGGTGGTGTTAAAAACACCAGATGTACTGCTCTCTGACTGAAAGTGCAGGGGAAGGTGGTGTTAAAAACACCAGATATACTGCTCAGTCACTGAAAGTGCATGGGAGGCTGGAGTTTAAACACCAGGTGTACTGCTCACTGACTGAAAGTACAGGGGAGGGTGGTGTTAAAAGCACCAGGTGTACTGCTTACTGACTGAAAGTGCAGGAGAGGCTGGGGTTAAAAACACCAGATGTACTGCTCAGTGACTGAAAGTGCAGGGAGGCTAGGGTTAAAAACACCAGATGTACTGCTCTCTGACTGAAAGTGCAGGGGAAGGTGGTGTTAAAAACACCAGATATACTGCTCAGTCACTGAAAGTGCATGGGAGGCTGGAGTTTAAACACCAGGTGTACTGCTCACTGACTGAAAGTGCAGGGGAGGCTAGAGTTAAAATACCAGATGGACTGCTCAGTGACTGAAAGTGCAGGGGAGGCTAGGGTTAAAAACACCAGATATACTGCTTTCTGACTGAAAGTGCAGGGGAGGGTGGTGTTAAATACACCAGATATACTGCTCAGTCACTGAAAGTGCAGGGGAGGCTAGGGTTAAAAACACCAGGTGTACTGCTCACTGACTGAAAGTGCAGGGGAGGCTAGGGTTAAAAACACCAGATGTACTGCTCAGTCACTGAAAGTGCAGGGGAGGGTGGTGTTAAAACACCAGATATATTGCTCAGTCTCTGAAAGTGCAGGGGAGGCTGGAGTTTAAACACCAGGTGTACTGCTCAGTGACTGAAAGTGCAGGGGAGGGTGGTGTTAAAAACACCAGATGTACTGCTCAGTGACTGAAAGTGCGGGAGATCTGGGGTTATAAACACTGGGTGTACTACTCACTGACGGAAAGTGCATGGGAGGCTGGGGTTAAAAACACCAGATGTACTGCTCACTGACTGAAAGTACAGGGGAGGGTGGTGTTAAAAGCACCAGATGTACTGCTCAGTCACTGAAAGTGCAGGGGAGGCTAGGGTTAAAAACACCAGATGTACTGCTCTCTGACTGAAAGTGCAGGGGAGGGTGGTGTTAAAAACACCAGATGTACTGCTCTCTGACTGAAAGTGCAGGGGAAGGTGGTGTTAAAAACACCAGATATACTGCTCAGTCACTGAAAGTGCATGGGAGGCTGGAGTTTAAACACCAGGTGTACTGCTCACTGACTGAAAGTACAGGGGAGGGTGGTGTTAAAAGCACCAGGTGTACTGCTTACTGACTGAAAGTGCAGGAGAGGCTGGGGTTAAAAACACCAGATGTACTGCTCAGTGACTGAAAGTGCAGGGAGGCTAGGGTTAAAAACACCAGATGTACTGCTCTCTGACTGAAAGTGCAGGGGAAGGTGGTGTTAAAAACACCAGATATACTGCTCAGTCACTGAAAGTGCATGGGAGGCTGGAGTTTAAACACCAGGTGTACTGCTCACTGACTGAAAGTGCAGGGGAGGCTGGGGTTAAAAACACCAGATGTACTGCTCAGTGACTGAAAGTGCAGGGGAGGCTGGGGTTAAAAACACCAGATGTACTGCTCAGTGACTGAAAGTGCAGGGGAGGCTAGAGTTAAAATACCAGATGTACTGCTCAGTGACTGAAAGTGCAGGGGACGCTGGGGTTAAAAACAGATGTACTGCTCAGTGACTGAAAATGCAGGGGAGGCTGGGGTTAAAAACACCAGATGTACTGCTCAGTGACTGAAAGTGCAGGGGAGGCTAGGGTTAAAATACCAGATGTACTGCTCAGTGACTGAAAGTGCAGTGGAGGCTAGGGTTAAAAACACCAGATGTACTGCTTTCTGACTGAAAGTGCAGGGGAGGGTGGTGTTAAAAACAACAGATATACTGCTCAATGACTGAAAGTGCAGGGGAGGCTGGGGTTAAAAACACTAGATGTACTGCTCAGTGACTGAAAGTGCAGGGGAGGCTGGGGTTAAAATCACCAGATGTACTGCTCAGTGACTGAAAGTGCAGGGGAGGATGGGGTTAAAAACACCAGATGTTCTGCTCAGTGACTGAAAGTGCAGGGGAGGCTGGGGTTAAAAACACCAGATGTACTGCTCAGTGACTGAAAGTGCAGGGGCGGCTAGAGTTAAAATACCAGATGTACTGCTCAGTGACTGAAAGTGCAGGGGAGGCTAGGGTTAAAAACACCAGATATACTGCTTTCTGACTGAAAGTGCAGGGGAGGGTGGTGTTAAATACACCAGATAT
This sequence comes from Sipunculus nudus, assembly GCA_026874595.1. NCBI lineage: Eukaryota > Metazoa > Annelida > Sipuncula > Golfingiida > Sipunculidae > Sipunculus > Sipunculus nudus. Next base: position 56,488,595 of record CM049321.1, read on the forward strand.
ACTGCTCAATGACTGAAAGTGCAGGGGAGGCTAGGGTTAAAAACACCAAGTGTACTGCTCAGAGACGGAAGGTGCAGGGGCGTCTGGGGTTAAAAACACCAGATGTACTGCTCACTGACAGAAAGTGCAGGGGAGGCTAGGGTTAAAAACACCAGATGTACTGCTCTCTGACTGAAAGTGCAGGGGAGGGTGGTGTTAAAACACCAGATATACTGCTCAACAACTGAAAGTGCAGGGGAGGCTGGGGTTAAAAACACCAGGTGTACTGCTCAGAGACGGAAGGTGCAGGGGAGGCTGGGGTTAAAAACACGAGATGTACTGCTCAGTGACTGAAAGTGCAGGGGAGGCTATGGTTAAAAACACCAAATGTACTGCTCTCTGACTGAAAGTGCAGGGGAGGGTGGTGTTAAAAACACCAGATATACTGCTCAGTCAATGAAAGTGCAGGGGAGGCTAGGGTTAAAAACACCAGGTGTACTGCTCACTGACTGAAAGTGCAGGGGAGGCTAGGGTTAAAAACACCAGATGTACTGCTCAGTCACTGAAAGTGCAGGGGAGGGTGGTGTTAAAAACACCAGATGTACTGCTCAGTGACTGAAAGTGCAGGGGAGGCTGGGGTTAAAAACACCAGATGTACTGCTCAGTGACTGAAAGTGCAGGGGAGGCTGGGGTTAAAAACACCAGATGTACTGCTCAGTGACTGAAAGTGCAGGGGAGGCTAGGGTTAAAATACCAGATGTACTGCTCAGTGACTGAAAGTGCAGTGGAGGCTAGGGTTAAAAACACCAGATGTACTGCTTTCTGACTGAAAGTGCAGGGGAGGGTGGTGTTAAAAACACCAGATATACTGCTCAATGACTGAAAGTGCAGGGGAGGCTGGGGTTAAAAACACTAGATGTACTGCTCAGTGACTGAAAGTGCAGGGGAGGCTGGGGTTAAAATCACCAGATGTACTGCTCAGTGACTGAAAGTGCAGGGGAGGATGGGGTTAAAAACACCAGATGTTCTGCTCAGTGACTGAAAGTGCAGGGGAGGCTGGGGTTAAAAACACCAGATGTACTGCTCAGTGACTGAAAGTGCAGGGGCGGCTAGAGTTAAAATACCAGATGTACTGCTCAGTGACTGAAAGTGCAGGGGAGGCTAGGGTTAAAAACACCAGATATACTGCTTTCTGACTGAAAGTGCAGGGGAGGGTGGTGTTAAATACACCAGATATACTGCTCAATGACTGAAAGTGCAGGGGAGGCTAGGGTTAAAAACACCAAGTGTACTGCTCAGAGACGGAAGGTGCAGGGGCGTCTGGGGTTAAAAACACCAGATGTACTGCTTACTGACTGAAAGTGCAGGAGAGGCTGGGGTTAAAAACACCAGATGTACTGCTCAGTGACTGAAAGTGCAGGGAGGCTAGGGTTAAAAACACCAGATGTACTGCTCTCTGACTGAAAGTGCAGGGGAAGGTGGTGTTAAAAACACCAGATATACTGCTCAGTCACTGAAAGTGCATGGGAGGCTGGAGTTTAAACACCAGGTGTACTGCTCACTGACTGAAAGTGCAGGGGAGGCTGGGGTTAAAAACACCAGATGTACTGCTCAGTGACTGAAAGTGCAGGGGAGGCTGGGGTTAAAAACACCAGATGTACTGCTCAGTGACTGAAAGTGCAGGGGAGGCTAGAGTTAAAATACCAGATGTACTGCTCAGTGACTGAAAGTGCAGGGGACGCTGGGGTTAAAAACAGATGTACTGCTCAGTGACTGAAAATGCAGGGGAGGCTGGGGTTAAAAACACCAGATGTACTGCTCAGTGACTGAAAGTGCAGGGGAGGCTGGGGTTAAAAACACCAGATGTACTGCTCAGTGACTGAAAGTGCAGGGGAGGCTAGGGTTAAAATACCAGATGTACTGCTCAGTGACTGAAAGTGCAGTGGAGGCTAGGGTTAAAAACACCAGATGTACTGCTTTCTGACTGAAAGTGCAGGGGAGGGTGGTGTTAAAAACACCAGATATACTGCTCAATGACTGAAAGTGCAGGGGAGGCTAGGGTTAAAAACACCAAGTGTACTGCTCAGAGACGGAAGGTGCAGGGGCGTCTGGGGTTAAAAACACCAGATGTACTGCTCACTGACAGAAAGTGCAGGGGAGGCTAGGGTTAAAAACACCAGATGTACTGCTCTCTGACTGAAAGTGCAGGGGAGGGTGGTGTTAAAACACCAGATATACTGCTCAACAACTGAAAGTGCAGGGGAGGCTGGGGTTAAAAACACCAGGTGTACTGCTCAGAGACGGAAGGTGCAGGGGAGGCTGGGGTTAAAAACACGAGATGTACTGCTCAGTGACTGAAAGTGCAGGGGAGGCTATGGTTAAAAACACCAAATGTACTGCTCTCTGACTGAAAGTGCAGGGGAGGGTGGTGTTAAAAACACCAGATATACTGCTCAGTCACTGAAAGTGCAGGGGAGGCTAGGGTTAAAAACACCAGGTGTACTGCTCACTGACTGAAAGTGCAGGGGAGGCTAGGGTTAAAAACACCAGATGTACTGCTCAGTGACTGAAAGTGCAGGGGAGGGTGGTGTTAAAACACCAGATATATTGCTCAGTCTCTGAAAGTGCAGGGGAGGCTGGAGTTTAAACACCAGGTGTACTGCTCAGTGACTGAAAGTGCAGGGGAGGGTGGTGTTAAAAACACCAGATGTACTGCTCAGTGACTGAAAGTGCGGGAGATCTGGGGTTATAAACACTGGGTGTACTACTCACTGACGGAAAGTGCATGGGAGGCTGGGGTTAAAAACACCAGATGTACTGCTCACTGACTGAAAGTACAGGGGAGGGTGGTGTTAAAAGCACCAGATGTACTGCTCAGTCACTGAAAGTGCAGGGGAGGCTGGGGTTAAAAACACCAGATGTACTGCTCAGTGACTGAAAGTGCAGGGAGGATAGGGTTAAAAACACCAGATGTACTGCTCTCTGACTGAAAGTGCAGGGGAAGGTGGTGTTAAAAACACCAGATATACTGCTCAGTCACTGAAAGTGCATGGGAGGCTGGAGTTTAAACACCAGGTGTACTGCTCACTGACTGAAAGTGCAGGAGAGGCTAGGGTTCAAAACACTAGATGTACTGCTCAGTGACTAAAAGTGCGGGGGAGGGTGGTGTTAAAACACCAGATGTATTGCTCAGTCTCTGAAAGTGCAGGGGAGGCTGGAGTTTAAACACCAGGTGTACTGCTCAGTGACTGAAAGTGCAGGGGAGGGTGGTGTTAAACACCAGATATATTGCTCAGTCTCTAAAAGTGCAGGGGAGGCTGGAGTTTAAACACCAGGTGTACTGCTCAGTGACTGAAAGTGCAGGGGAGGGTGGTGTTAAAAACACCAGATGTACTGCTCAGTGACTGAAAGTGCGGGAGATCTGGGGTTATAAACACTGGGTGTACTACTCACTGACGGAAAGTGCATGGGAGGCTTGGGTTAAAAACACCAGATGTACTGCTCACTGACTGAAAGTACAGGGGAGGGTGGTGTTAAAAGCACCAGATGTACTGCTCAGTCACTGAAAGTGCAGGGGAGGCTAGGGTTAAAAACACCAGATGTACTGCTCTCTGACTGAAAGTGCAGGGGAGGGTGGTGTTAAAAACACCAGATATACTGCTCAGTCACTGAAAGTGCAGGGGAGGCTGGAGTTTTAACACCAGGTGTACTGCTCACTGACTGAAAGTTCAGGAGAGGCTGGGGTTAAAAACACCAGATGTACTGCTCAGTGACTGAAAGTGCAGGGGAGGCTGGGGTTAAAACACCAGATATATTGCTCAGTCTCTGAAAGTGCAGGGGAGGTTGGAGTTTAAACACCACGTGTACTGCTCAGTGACTGAAAGTGCAGGGGAGGGTGGTGTTAAAAACACCAGATGTACTGCTCAGTCTCTGAAAGTGCGGGTGATCTTGGGTTATAAACACTGGGTGTACTACTCACTGACGGAAAGTGCATGGGAGGCTGGGGTTAAAAACACCAGATGTACTGCTCAGTGACTGAAAGTGCGGGGGATCTGGGGTTATAAACACTGACGGAAAGTGCATGGGAGGCTGGGGTTAAAAACATTAGGTGTACTGCTCAGTGATTGAAAGTGCAGGGGAGGCTAGGGTTAAAAACACCAGGTGTACTGCTCTCTGACTGAAAGTGCAGGGGAGGGTGGTGTTAAAAACACCAGATATACTGCTCAGTCACTGAAAGTGCAGGGGAGGGTGGAGTTAAAACACCAGGTGTACTGCTTACTGACTGAAAGTGCAGGAGAGGCTGGAGTTTAAACACAAGGTGTACTGCTCAATGACTGAAAGTGCAGGGGAGGGTGGTGTTAAAAACACCAGATGTACTGCTCAGTGACTGAAAGTGCGGGAGATCTGGGGTTATAAACACTGGGTGTACTACTCACTGACGGAAAGTGCATTGGAGGCTGGGGTTAAAAACACCAGATGTACTGCTCAGTGACTGAAAGTGCGGGGGATCTGGGGTTATAAACACTGACGGGAAGTGCATGGGAGGCTGGGGGTTAAAAACATCAGGTGTACTGCTCACTGACTGAAAGTGCAGGAGAGGCTAGGGTTAAAAACACCAGATGTACTGCTCTCTGACTGAAAGTGCAGGGGAGGGTGGTGTTAAAACACCAGATATACTGCTCAGTCACTGAAAGTGCAGGGGAGGCTGGGGTTAAAAACACCAGATGTACTGCTCTCTGACTGAAAGTGCAGGGGAGGGTGGTGTTAAAACACCAGATATACTGCTCAGTCACTGAAAGTGCAGGGGAGGCTGGGGTTAAAAACACCAGATGTACTGCTCAGTGACTAAAAGTGCGGGGGATCTGGGGTTATAAACATTGGGTGTACTACTCACTGACTGAAAGTGCAGGGGAGGCTGGGGTTAAAAACACCAGATGTACTGCTCAGTGACTGAAAGTGCAGGGGAGGGTGGTGTTAAAAACACCAGATGTACTGCTCAGTGACTGAAAGTGCGGGAGATCTGGGGTTATAAACACTGGGTGTACTACTCACTGACGGAAAGTGCATGGGAGGCTGGGGTTAAAAACACCAGATGTACTGCTCACTGACTGAAAGTACAGGGGAGGGTGGTGTTAAAAGCACCAGATGTACTGCTCAGTCACTGAAAGTGCAGGGGAGGCTAGGGTTAAAAACACCAGATGTACTGCTCTCTGACTGAAAGTGCAGGGGAGGGTGGTGTTAAAAACACCAGATGTACTGCTCTCTGACTGAAAGTGCAGGGGAAGGTGGTGTTAAAAACACCAGATATACTGCTCAGTCACTGAAAGTGCATGGGAGGCTGGAGTTTAAACACCAGGTGTACTGCTCACTGACTGAAAGTACAGGGGAGGGTGGTGTTAAAAGCACCAGGTGTACTGCTTACTGACTGAAAGTGCAGGAGAGGCTGGGGTTAAAAACACCAGATGTACTGCTCAGTGACTGAAAGTGCAGGGAGGCTAGGGTTAAAAACACCAGATGTACTGCTCTCTGACTGAAAGTGCAGGGGAAGGTGGTGTTAAAAACACCAGATATACTGCTCAGTCACTGAAAGTGCATGGGAGGCTGGAGTTTAAACACCAGGTGTACTGCTCACTGACTGAAAGTGCAGGGGAGGCTGGGGTTAAAAACACGAGATGTACTGCTCAGTGACTGAAAGTGCAGGGGAGGCTGGGGTTAAAAACACCAGATGTACTGCTCAGTGACTGAAAGTGCAGGGGAGGCTAGAGTTAAAATACCAGATGTACTGCTCAGTGACTGAAAGTGCAGGGGACGCTGGGGTTAAAAACAGATGTACTGCTCAGTGACTGAAAATGCAGGGGAGGCTGGGGTTAAAAACACCAGATGTACTGCTCAGTGACTGAAAGTGCAGGGGAGGGTGGTGTTAAAAACACCAGATATACTGCTCAATGACTGAAAGTGCAGGGGAGGCTGGGGTTAAAAACACTAGATGTACTGCTCAGTGACTGAAAGTGCAGGGGAGGCTGGGGTTAAAATCACCAGATGTACTGCTCAGTGACTGAAAGTGCAGGGGAGGATGGGGTTAAAAACACCAGATGTTCTGCTCAGTGACTGAAAGTGCAGGGGAGGCTGGGGTTAAAAACACCAGATGTACTGCTCAGTGACTGAAAGTGCAGGGGCGGCTAGAGTTAAAATACCAGATGTACTGCTCAGTGACTGAAAGTGCAGGGGAGGCTAGGGTTAAAAACACCAGATATACTGCTTTCTGACTGAAAGTGCAGGGGAGGGTGGTGTTAAATACACCAGATATACTGCTCAATGACTGAAAGTGCAGGGGAGGCTAGGGTTAAAAACACCAAGTGTACTGCTCAGAGACGGAAGGTGCAGGGGCGTCTGGGGTTAAAAACACCAGATGTACTGCTCACTGACAGAAAGTGCAGGGGAGGCTAGGGTTAAAAACACCAGATGTACTGCTCTCTGACTGAAAGTGCAGGGGAGGGTGGTGTTAAAACACCAGATATACTGCTCAACAACTGAAAGTGCAGGGGAGGCTGGGGTTAAAAACACCAGGTGTACTGCTCAGAGACGGAAGGTGCAGGGGAGGCTGGGGTTAAAAACACGAGATGTACTGCTCAGTGACTGAAAGTGCAGGGGAGGCTATGGTTAAAAACACCAAATGTACTGCTCTCTGACTGAAAGTGCAGGGGAGGGTGGTGTTAAAAACACCAGATATACTGCTCAGTCACTGAAAGTGCAGGGGAGGCTAGGGTTAAAAACACCAGGTGTACTGCTCACTGACTGAAAGTGCAGGGGAGGCTAGGGTTAAAAACACCCGATGTACTGCTCAGTCACTGAAAGTGCAGGGGAGGGTGGTGTTAAAACACCAGATATATTGCTCAGTCTCTGAAAGTGCAGGGGAGGCTGGAGTTTAAACACCAGGTGTACTGCTCAGTGACTGAAAGTGGAGGGGAGGGTGGTGTTAAAAACACCAGATGTACTGCTCAGTGACTGAAAGTGCGGGAGATCTGGGGTTATAAACACTGGGTGTACTACTCACTGACGGAAAGTGCATGGGAGGCTGGGGTTAAAAACACCAGATGTACTGCTCACTGACTGAAAGTACAGGGGAGGGTGGTGTTAAAAGCACCAGATGTACTGCTTACTGACTGAAAGTGCAGGAGAGGCTGGGGTTAAAAACACCAGATGTACTGCTCAGTGACTGAAAGTGCAGGGGAGGGTGGTGTTAAAACACCAGATATACTGCTCAGTCACTGAAAGTGCAGGGGAGGCTGGGGTTAAAAACACCAGATGTACTGCTCAGTGACTAAAAGTGCGGGGGATCTGGGGTTATAAACATTGGGTGTACTACTCACTGACTGAAAGTGCAGGGGAGGCTGGGGTTAAAAACACCAGATGTACTGCTCAGTGACTGAAAGTGCAGGGGAGGGTGGTGTTAAAAACACCAGATGTACTGCTCAGTGACTGAAAGTGCGGGAGATCTGGGGTTATAAACACTGGGTGTACTACTCACTGACGGAAAGTGCATGGGAGGCTGGGGTTAAAAACACCAGATGTACTGCTCACTGACTGAAAGTACAGGGGAGGGTGGTGTTAAAAGCACCAGATGTACTGCTCAGTCACTGAAAGTGCAGGGGAGGCTAGGGTTAAAAACACCAGATGTACTGCTCTCTGACTGAAAGTGCAGGGGAGGGTGGTGTTAAAAACACCAGATGTACTGCTCTCTGACTGAAAGTGCAGGGGAAGGTGGTGTTAAAAACACCAGATATACTGCTCAGTCACTGAAAGTGCATGGGAGGCTGGAGTTTAAACACCAGGTGTACTGCTCACTGACTGAAAGTACAGGGGAGGGTGGTGTTAAAAGCACCAGGTGTACTGCTTACTGACTGAAAGTGCAGGAGAGGCTGGGGTTAAAAACACCAGATGTACTGCTCAGTGACTGAAAGTGCAGGGAGGCTAGGGTTAAAAACACCAGATGTACTGCTCTCTGACTGAAAGTGCAGGGGAAGGTGGTGTTAAAAACACCAGATATACTGCTCAGTCACTGAAAGTGCATGGGAGGCTGGAGTTTAAACACCAGGTGTACTGCTCACTGACTGAAAGTGCAGGGGAGGCTGGGGTTAAAAACACGAGATGTACTGCTCAGTGACTGAAAGTGCAGGGGAGGCTGGGGTTAAAAACACCAGATGTACTGCTCAGTGACTGAAAGTGCAGGGGAGGCTAGAGTTAAAATACCAGATGTACTGCTCAGTGACTGAAAGTGCAGGGGACGCTGGGGTTAAAAACAGATGTACTGCTCAGTGACTGAAAATGCAGGGGAGGCTGGGGTTAAAAACACCAGATGTACTGCTCAGTGACTGAAAGTGCAGGGGAGGGTGGTGTTAAAAACACCAGATATACTGCTCAATGACTGAAAGTGCAGGGGAGGCTGGGGTTAAAAACACTAGATGTACTGCTCAGTGACTGAAAGTGCAGGGGAGGCTGGGGTTAAAATCACCAGATGTACTGCTCAGTGACTGAAAGTGCAGGGGAGGATGGGGTTAAAAACACCAGATGTTCTGCTCAGTGACTGAAAGTGCAGGGGAGGCTGGGGTTAAAAACACCAGATGTACTGCTCAGTGACTGAAAGTGCAGGGGCGGCTAGAGTTAAAATACCAGATGTACTGCTCAGTGACTGAAAGTGCAGGGGAGGCTAGGGTTAAAAACACCAGATATACTGCTTTCTGACTGAAAGTGCAGGGGAGGGTGGTGTTAAATACACCAGATATACTGCTCAATGACTGAAAGTGCAGGGGAGGCTAGGGTTAAAAACACCAAGTGTACTGCTCAGAGACGGAAGGTGCAGGGGCGTCTGGGGTTAAAAACACCAGATGTACTGCTCACTGACAGAAAGTGCAGGGGAGGCTAGGGTTAAAAACACCAGATGTACTGCTCTCTGACTGAAAGTGCAGGGGAGGGTGGTGTTAAAACACCAGATATACTGCTCAACAACTGAAAGTGCAGGGGAGGCTGGGGTTAAAAACACCAGGTGTACTGCTCAGAGACGGAAGGTGCAGGGGAGGCTGGGGTTAAAAACACGAGATGTACTGCTCAGTGACTGAAAGTGCAGGGGAGGCTATGGTTAAAAACACCAAATGTACTGCTCTCTGACTGAAAGTGCAGGGGAGGGTGGTGTTAAAAACACCAGATATACTGCTCAGTCACTGAAAGTGCAGGGGAGGCTAGGGTTAAAAACACCAGGTGTACTGCTCACTGACTGAAAGTGCAGGGGAGGCTAGGGTTAAAAACACCCGATGTACTGCTCAGTCACTGAAAGTGCAGGGGAGGGTGGTGTTAAAACACCAGATATATTGCTCAGTCTCTGAAAGTGCAGGGGAGGCTGGAGTTTAAACACCAGGTGTACTGCTCAGTGACTGAAAGTGGAGGGGAGGGTGGTGTTAAAAACACCAGATGTACTGCTCAGTGACTGAAAGTGCGGGAGATCTGGGGTTATAAACACTGGGTGTACTACTCACTGACGGAAAGTGCATGGGAGGCTGGGGTTAAAAACACCAGATGTACTGCTCACTGACTGAAAGTACAGGGGAGGGTGGTGTTAAAAGCACCAGATGTACTGCTTACTGACTGAAAGTGCAGGAGAGGCTGGGGTTAAAAACACCAGATGTACTGCTCAGTGACTGAAAGTGCAGGGAAGCTAGGGTTAAAAACACCAGATGTACTGCTCTCTGACTGAAAGTGCAGGGGAAGGTGGTGTTAAAAACACCAGATATACTGCTCAGTCACTGAAAGTGCATGGGAGGCTGGAGTTTAAACACCAGGTGTACTGCTCACTGACTGAAAGTGCAGGGGAGGCTGGGGTTAAAAACACCAGATGTACTGCTCAGTGACTGAAAGTGCAGGGGAGGCTGGGGTTAAAAACACCAGATGTACTGCTCAGTGACTGAAAGTGCAGGGGAGGCTAGAGTTAAAATACCAGATGTACTGCTCAGTGACTGAAAGTGCAGGGGACGCTGGGGTTAAAAACAGATGTACTGCTCAGTGACTGAAAATGCAGGGGAGGCTGGGGTTAAAAACACCAGATGTACTGCTCAGTGACTGAAAGTGCAGGGGAGGCTGGGGTTAAAATACCAGATGTACTGCTCAGTGACTGAAAGTGCAGTGGAGGCTAGGGTTAAAAACACCAGATGTACTGCTTTCTGACTGAAAGTGCAGGGGAGGGTGGTGTTAAAAACACCAGATATACTGCTCAATGACTGAAAGTGCAGGGGAGGGTGGGGTTAAAAACACTAGATGTACTGCTCAGTGACTGAAAGTGCAGGGGAGGCTGGGGTTAAAATCACCAGATGTACTGCTCAGTGACTGAAAGTGCAGGGGAGGATGGGGTTAAAAACACCAGATGTTCTGCTCAGTGACTGAAAGTGCAGGGGAGGCTGGGGTTAAAAACACCAGATGTACTGCTCAGTGACTGAAAGTGCAGGGGCGGCTAGAGTTAAAATACCAGATGTACTGCTCAGTGACTGAAAGTGCAGGGGAGGCTAGGGTTAAAAACACCAGATATACTGCTTTCTGACTGAAAGTGCAGGGGAGGGTGGTGTTAAATACACCAGATATACTGCTCAATGACTGAAAGTGCAGGGGAGGCTAGGGTTAAAAACACCAAGTGTACTGCTCAGAGACGGAAGGTGCAGGGGCGTCTGGGGTTAAAAACACCAGATGTACTGCTCACTGACAGAAAGTGCAGGGGAGGCTAGGGTTAAAAACACCAGATGTACTGCTCTCTGACTGAAAGTGCAGGGGAGGGTGGTGTTAAAACACCAGATATACTGCTCAACAACTGAAAGTGCAGGGGAGGCTGGGGTTAAAAACACCAGGTGTACTGCTCAGAGACGGAAGGTGCAGGGGAGGCTGGGGATAAAAACACGAGATGTACTGCTCAGTGACTGAAAGTGCAGGGGAGGCTATGGTTAAAAACACCAAATGTACTGCTCTCTGACTGAAAGTGCAGGGGAGGGTGGTGTTAAAAACACCAGATATACTGCTCAGTCACTGAAAGTGCAGGGGAGGCTAGGGTTAAAAACACCAGGTGTACTGCTCACTGACTGAAAGTGCAGGGGAGGCTAGAGTTAAAAACACCAGATGTACTGCTCAGTCACTGAAAGTGCAGGGGAGGGTGGTGTTAAAACACCAGATATATTGCTCAGTCTCTGAAAGTGCAGGGGAGGCTGGAGTTTAAACACCAGGTGTACTGCTCAGTGACTGAAAGTGCAGGGGAGGGTGGTGTTAAAAACACCAGATGTACTGCTCAGTGACTGAAAGTGCGGGATATCTGGGGTTATAAACACTGGGTGTACTACTCACTGACGGAAAGTGCATCGGAGGCTGGGGTTAAAAACACCAGATGTACTGCTCACTGACTGAAAGTACAGGGGAGGGTGGTGTTAAAAGCACCAGATGTACTGCTCAGTCACTGAAAGTGCAGGGGAGGCTAGGGTTAAAAACACCAGATGTACTGCTCTCTGACTGAAAGTGCAGGGGAGGGTGGTGTTAAAAACACCAGATGTACTGCTCTCTGACTGAAAGTGCAGGGGAAGGTGGTGTTAAAAACACCAGATATACTGCTCAGTCACTGAAAGTGCATGGGAGGCTGGAGTTTAAACACCAGGTGTACTGCTCACTGACTGAAAGTACAGGGGAGGGTGGTGTTAAAAGCACCAGGTGTACTGCTTACTGACTGAAAGTGCAGGAGAGGCTGGGGTTAAAAACACCAGATGTACTGCTCAGTGACTGAAAGTGCAGGGAGGCTAGGGTTAAAAACACCAGATGTACTGCTCTCTGACTGAAAGTGCAGGGGAAGGTGGTGTTAAAAACACCAGATATACTGCTCAGTCACTGAAAGTGCATGGGAGGCTGGAGTTTAAACACCAGGTGTACTGCTCACTGACTGAAAGTGCAGGGGAGGCTGGGGTTAAAAACACCAGATGTACTGCTCAGTGACTGAAAGTGCAGGGGAGGCTGGGGTTAAAAACACCAGATGTACTGCTCAGTGACTGAAAGTGCAGGGGAGGCTAGAGTTAAAATACCAGATGTACTGCTCAGTGACTGAAAGTGCAGGGGACGCTGGGGTTAAAAACAGATGTACTGCTCAGTGACTGAAAATGCAGGGGAGGCTGGGGTTAAAAACACCAGATGTACTGCTCAGTGACTGAAAGTGCAGGGGAGGCTGGGGTTAAAAACACCAGATGTACTGCTCAGTGACTGAAAGTGCAGGGGAGGCTAGGGTTAAAATACCAGATGTACTGCTCAGTGACTGAAAGTGCAGTGGAGGCTAGGGTTAAAAACACCAGATGTACTCCTTTCTGACTGAAAGTGCACGGGAGGGTGGTGTTAAAAACACCAGATATACTGCTCAATGACTGAAAGTGCAGGGGAGGCTGGGGTTAAAAACACTAGATGTACTGCTCAGTGACTGAAAGTGCAGGGGAGGCTGGGGTTAAAATCACCAGATGTACTGCTCAGTGACTGAAAGTGCAGGGGAGGATGGGGTTAAAAACACCAGATGTTCTGCTCAGTGACTGAAAGTGCAGGGGAGGCTGGGGTTAAAAACACCAGATGTACTGCTCAGTGACTGAAAGTGCAGGGGCGGCTAGAGTTAAAATACCAGATGTACTGCTCAGTGACTGAAAGTGCAGGGGAGGCTAGGGTTAAAAACACCAGATATACTGCTTTCTGACTGAAAGTGCAGGGGAGGGTGGTGTTAAATACACCAGATATACTGCTCAATGACTGAAAGTGCAGGGGAGGCTAGGGTTAAAAACACCAAGTGTACTGCTCAGAGACGGAAGGTGCAGGGGCGTCTGGGGTTAAAAACACCAGATGTACTGCTTACTGACTGAAAGTGCAGGAGAGGCTGGGGTTAAAAACACCAGATGTACTGCTCAGTGACTGAAAGTGCAGGGAGGCTAGGGTTAAAAACACCAGATGTACTGCTCTCTGACTGAAAGTGCAGGGGAAGGTGGTGTTAAAAACACCAGATATACTGCTCAGTCACTGAAAGTGCATGGGAGGCTGGAGTTTAAACACCAGGTGTACTGCTCACTGACTGAAAGTGCAGGGGAGGCTGGGGTTAAAAACACCAGATGTACTGCTCAGTGACTGAAAGTGCAGGGGAGGCTGGGGTTAAAAACACCAGATGTACTGCTCAGTGACTGAAAGTGCAGGGGAGGCTAGAGTTAAAATACCAGATGTACTGCTCAGTGACTGAAAGTGCAGGGGACGCTGGGGTTAAAAACAGATGTACTGCTCAGTGACTGAAAATGCAGGGGAGGCTGGGGTTAAAAACACCAGATGTACTGCTCAGTGACTGAAAGTGCAGGGGAGGCTGGGGTTAAAAACACCAGATGTTCTGCTCAGTGACTGAAAGTGCAGGGGAGGCTGGGGTTAAAAACACCAGATGTACTGCTCAGTGACTGAAAGTGCAGGGGCGGCTAGAGTTAAAATACCAGATGTACTGCTCAGTGACTGAAAGTGCAGGGGAGGCTAGGGTTAAAAACACCAGAAATACTGCTTTCTGACTGAAAGTGCAGGGGAGGGTGGTGTTAAATACACCAGATATACTGCTCAATGACTGAAAGTGTAGGGGAGGCTAGGGTTAAAAACACCAAGTGTACTGCTCAGAGACGGAAGGTGCAGGGGCGTCTGGGGTTAAAAACACCAGATGTACTGCTCACTGACAGAAAGTGCAGGGGAGGCTAGGGTTAAAAACACCAGATGTACTGCTCTCTGACTGAAAGTGCAGGGGAGGGTGGTGTTAAAACACCAGATATACTGCTCAACAACTGAAAGTGCAGGGGAGGCTGGGGTTAAAAACACCAGGTGTACTGCTCAGAGACGGAAGGTGCAGGGGAGGCTGGGGTTAAAAACACGAGATGTACTGCTCAGTGACTGAAAGTGCAGGGGAGGCTATGGTTAAAAACACCAAATGTACTGCTCTCTGACTGAAAGTGCAGGGGAGGGTGGTGTTAAAAACACCAGATATACTGCTCAGTCACTGAAAGTGCAGGGGAGGCTAGGGTTAAAAACACCAGGTGTACTGCTCACTGACTGAAAGTGCAGGGGAGGCTGGAGTTTAAACACAAGGTGTACTGCTCAGTGACTGAAAGTGCAGGGGAGGGTGGTGTTAAAACACCAGATATATTGCTCAGTCTCTAAAAGTGCAGGGGAGGCTGGAGTTTAAACACCAGGTGTACTGCTCAGTGACTGAAAGTGCAGGGGAGGGTGGTGTTAAAAACACCAGATGTACTGCTCAGTGACTGAAAGTGCGGGAGATCTGGGGTTATAAACACTGGGTGTACTACTCACTGACGGAAAGTGCATGGGAGGCTTGGGTTAAAAACACCAGATGTACTGCTCACTGACTGAAAGTACAGGGGAGGGTGGTGTTAAAAGCACCAGATGTACTGCTCAGTCACTGAAAGTGCAGGGGAGGCTAGGGTTAAAAACACCAGATGTACTGCTCTCTGACTGAAAGTGCAGGGGAGGGTGGTGTTAAAAACACCAGATATACTGCTCAGTCACTGAAAGTGCAGGGGAGGCTGGAGTTTTAACACCAGGTGTACTGCTCACTGACTGAAAGTTCAGGAGAGGCTGGGGTTAAAAACACCAGATGTACTGCTCAGTGACTGAAAGTGCAGGGGAGGCTGGGGTTAAAACACCAGATATATTGCTCAGTCTCTGAAAGTGCAGGGGAGGTTGGAGTTTAAACACCACGTGTACTGCTCAGTGACTGAAAGTGCAGGGGAGGGTGGTGTTAAAAACACCAGATGTACTGCTCAGTCTCTGAAAGTGCGGGTGATCTTGGGTTATAAACACTGGGTGTACTACTCACTGACGGAAAGTGCATGGGAGGCTGGGGTTAAAAACACCAGATGTACTGCTCAGTGACTGAAAGTGCGGGGGATCTGGGGTTATAAACACTGACGGAAAGTGCATGGGAGGCTGGGGTTAAAAACACCAGGTGTACTGCTCAGTGATTGAAAGTGCAGGGGAGGCTAGGGTTAAAAACACCAGGTGTACTGCTCTCTGACTGAAAGTGCAGGGGAGGGTGGTGTTAAAAACACCAGATATACTGCTCAGTCACTGAAAGTGCAGGGGAGGGTGGAGTTAAAACACCAGGTGTACTGCTTACTGACTGAAAGTGCAGGAGAGGCTGGGGTTAAAAACACCAGATGTACTGCTCAGTGACTGAAAGTGCAGGGAGGCTAGGGTTAAAAACACCAGATGTACTGCTCTCTGACTGAAAGTGCAGGGGAAGGTGGTGTTAAAAACACCAGATATACTGCTCAGTCACTGAAAGTGCATGGGAGGCTGGAGTTTAAACACCAGGTGTACTGCTCACTGACTGAAAGTGCAGGAGAGGCTAGGGTTCAAAACACTAGATGTACTGCTCAGTGACTAAAAGTGCGGGGGAGGGTGGTGTTAAAACACCAGATATATTGCTCAGTCTCTGAAAGTGCAGGGGAGGCTGGAGTTTAAACACCAGGTGTACTGCTCAGTGACTGAAAGTGCAGGGGAGGGTGGTGTTAAAACACCAGATATATTGCTCAGTCTCTGAAAGTGCAGGGGAGGCTGGAGTTTAAACACAAGGTGTACTGCTCAATGACTGAAAGTGCAGGGGAGGGTGGTGTTAAAAACACCAGATGTACTGCTCAGTGACTGAAAGTGCGGGAGATCTGGGGTTATAAACACTGGGTGTACTACTCACTGACGGAAAGTGCATTGGAGGCTGGGGTTAAAAACACCAGATGTACTGCTCAGTGACTGAAAGTGCGGGGGATCTGGGGTTATAAACACTGACGGGAAGTGCATGGGAGGCTGGGGGTTAAAAACACCAGGTGTACTGCTCACTGACTGAAAGTGCAGGAGAGGCTAGGGTTAAAAACACCAGATGTACTGCTCTCTGACTGAAAGTGCAGGGGAGGGTGGTGTTAAAACACCAGATATACTGCTCAGTCACTGAAAGTGCAGGGGAGGCTGGGGTTAAAAACACCAGATGTACTGCTCTCTGACTGAAAGTGCAGGGGAGGGTGGTGTTAAAACACCAGATATACTGCTCAGTCACTGAAAGTGCAGGGGAGGCTGGGGTTAAAAACACCAGATGTACTGCTCAGTGACTAAAAGTGCGGGGGATCTGGGGTTATAAACATTGGGTGTACTACTCACTGACGGAAAGTGCAGGGGAGGCTGGGGTTAAAAACACCAGATGTACTGCTCACTGACTGAAAGTACAGGGGAGGGTGGTGTTAAAAGCACCAGATGTACTGCTCAGTCACTGAAAGTGCAGGGGAGGCTAGGGTTAAAAACACCAGATGTACTGCTCTCTGACGGAAAGTGCAGGGGAGGCTGGGGTTAAAAACACCAGATGTACTGCTCTCTGACTGAAAGTGCAGGGGAGGGTGGTGTTAAAACACCAGATATACTGCTCAGTCACTGAAAGTGCAGGGGAGGCTGGGGTTAAAAACACCAGATGTACTGCTCAGTGACTAAAAGTGCGGGGGATCTGGGGTTATAAACATTGGGTGTACTACTCACTGACGGAAAGTGCAGGGGAGGCTGGGGTTAAAAACACTTGGTGTACTACTCACTGACGGAAAGTGCAGGGGAGGCTGGGGTTAAAAACACCAGACGTACTGCTCAGTGACTGAAAGTGCGGGGGATCTGGTATTATAAACACTAGATTTACTATTCACTGACTGAAAGTGTATGGGAGGCTGGGGTTAAAAACACCAGATGTACTGCTCACTGACGGAAAGTGCAGGAGAGGCTGGGGTTAAAAACACCAGATGTACTGCTCAGTGACTAAAAGTGCGGGGGATCTGGGGTTATAAACACAAGGTGTACTACTCACTGACGGAAAGTGCAGGGGAGGCTGGGGTTAAAAACATCAGGTGTACTGCTCAGTGACTGGAAGTGCGGGGGATCTGGGGTTATAAACACAAGGTGTACTACTCACTGACGGAAAGTGCAGGGGAGGCTGGGGTTAAAAACATCAGGTGTACTGCTCAGTGACTGGAAGTGCGGGGGATCTGGGGTTATAAACACTTGGTGTACTGCTCACTGACGGAAAGTGCATGGGAGGCTGGGGTTAAAAACATCAGGTGTACTGTTCACTGACGGAAAGTGCGGGGGAGACTGGGGTTAAAAACACTTGGTGTACTACTCACTGACGGAAAGTGCATGGGAGTCTGGGGTTAAAAACAGCAGGTGTACTGCTCACTGACGGAAAGTGCGGGGGATCTGGGGTTATAAACACTAGGTGTACTACTCACTGACGGAAAGTGCATGGGAGGCTGGGGTTAAAGACACCAGATGTACTGCTCATTGACGGAAAGTGCAGGAGAGGCTGGGGTTAAAAACATCAGGTGTACTGCTCACTGACGGAAAGTGCGGGGGAGACTGGGGTTAAAAACACCAGATGTACTGCTCAGTGACTGAAAGTGCGGGGGATCTAGGGTTATAAACACAAGGTGTACTACTCACTGACGGAAAGTGCAGGGGAGGCTGGGGTTAAAAACATCAGGTGTACTGCTCACTGACGGAAAGTGCGGATGAGACTTGGGTTAAAAACACTTGGTGTACTACTCACTGACGGAAAGTGCAGGGGAGGCTGGGGTTAAAAACATCAGGTGTACTGCTCACTGACGGAAAGTGCATGGGAGGCTGGAGTTTAAAACACCAGATGTACTGCTCAGTGACTGAAATTATGGGGGATCTGGGGTTATAAATACCAGATGTACTACTCACTGACGGAAAGTGCAGGGGAGGCTGGGGTTAAAAACACAAGATGTACTGCTCTCTGACTGAAAGTGCAGGGGAGGGTGGTGTTAAAAACACCAGATATACTGCTCAGTCACTGAAAGTGCAGGGGAGGCTGGAGTTTAAACACCAGGTGTACTGCTCACTGACTGAAAGTTCAGGAGAGGCTGGGGTTAAAAACACCAGATGTACTGCTCAGTGACTGAAAGTGCAGGGGAGGCTGGGGTTAAAACACCAGATATATTGCTCAGTCTCTGAAAGTGCAGGGGAGGTTGGAGTTTAAACACCACGTGTACTGCTCAGTGACTGAAAGTGCAGGGGAGGATGGTGTTAAAAACACCAGATGTACTGCTCAGTGACTGAAAGTGCGGGTGATCTGGGGTTATAAACACTGGGTGTACTACTCACTGACGGAAAGTGCATGGGAGGCTGGGGTTAAAAACACCAGATGTACTGCTCAGTGACTGAAAGTGCGGGGGATCTGGGGTTATAAACACTGACGGAAAGTGCATGGGAGGCTGGGGTTAAAAACATTAGGTGTACTGCTCAGTGATTGAAAGTGCAGGGGAGGCTAGGGTTAAAAACACCAGGTGTACTGCTCTCTGACTGAAAGTGCAGGGGAGGGTGGAGTTAAAACACCAGGTGTACTGCTTACTGACTGAAAGTGCAGGAGAGGCTGGGGTTAAAAACACCAGATGTACTGCTCAGTGACTGAAAGTGCAGGGAGGCTAGGGTTAAAAACACCAGATGTACTGCTCTCTGACTGAAATTGCAGGGGAAGGTGGTGTTAAAAACACCAGATATACTGCTCAGTCACTAAAAGTGCATGGGAGGCTGGAGTTTAAACACCAGGTGTACTGCTCACTGACTGAAAGTGCAGGAGAGGCTAGGGTTCAAAACACTAGATGTACTGCTCAGTGACTAAAAGTGCGGGGGAGGGTGGTGTTAAAACACCAGATATATTGCTCAGTCTCTGAAAGTGCAGGGGAGGCTGGAGTTTAAACACCAGGTGTACTGCTCAGTGACTGAAAGTGCAGGGGAGGGTGGTGTTAAAACACCAGATATATTGCTCAGTCTCTGAAAGTGCAGGGGAGGCTGGAGTTTAAACACAAGGTGTACTGCTCAATGACTGAAAGTGCATGGGAGGGTGGTGTTAAAACCACCAGATGTACTGCTCAGTGACTGAAAGTGCGGGAGATCTGGGGTTATAAACACTGGATGTACTACTCACTGACGGAAAGTGCATTGGAGGCTGGGGTTAAAAACACCAGATGTACTGCTCAGTGACTGAAAGTGCGGGGGATCTGGGGTTATAAACACTGACGGGAAGTGCATGGGAGGCTGGGGGTTAAAAACACCAGGTGTACTGCTCACTGACTGAAAGTGCAGGAGAGGCTAGGGTTAAAAACACCAGATGTACTGCTCTCTGACTGAAAGTGCAGGGGAGGGTAGTGTTAAAACACCAGATATACTGCTCAGTCACTGAAAGTGCAGGGGAGGCTGGGGTTAAAAACACCAGATGTACTGCTCTCTGACTGAAAGTGCAGGGGAGGGTGGTGTTAAAACACCAGATATACTGCTCAGTCACTGAAAGTGCAGGGGAGGCTGGGGTTAAAAACACCAGATGTACTGCTCAGTGACTAAAAGTGCGGGGGATCTGGGGTTATAAACATTGGGTGTACTACTCACTGACGGAAAGTGCAGGGGAGGCTGGGGTTAAAAACACCAGATGTACTGCTCACTGACTGAAAGTACAGGGGAGGGTGGTGTTAAAAGCACCAGATGTACTGCTCAGTGACTGAAAGTGCAGGGGAGGCTAGGGTTAAAAACACCAGATGTACTGCTCTCTGACGGAAAGTGCAGGGGAGGCTGGGGTTAAAAACACCAGATGTACTGCTCTCTGACTGAAAGTGCAGGGGAGGGTGGTGTTAAAACACCAGATATACTGCTCAGTCACTGAAAGTGCATGTGAGGCTGGGGTTAAAAACACCAGATGTACTGCTCTCTGACTGAAAGTGCAGGGGAGGGTGGTGTAAAACACCAGATATACTGCTCAGTCACTGAAAGTGCAGGGGAGGCTGGGGTTAAAAACACCAGATGTACTGCTCAGTGACTAAAAGTGCGGGGGATCTGGGGTTATCAACATTGGGTGTACTACTCACTGACGGAAAGTGCAGGGGAGGCTGGGGTTAAAAACACTTGGTGTACTACTCACTGACGGAAAGTGCAGGGGAGGCTGGGGTTAAAAACACCAGACGTACTGCTCAGTGACTGAAAGTGCGGGGGATCTGGTATTATAAACACTAGATTTACTACTCACTGACTGAAAGTGCATGGGAGGCTGGGGTTAAAAACACCAGATGTACTGCTCACTGACGGAAAGTGCAGGAGAGGCTGGGGTTAAAAACACCAGATGTACTGCTCAGTGACTAAAAGTGCGGCTGATCTGGGGTTATAAACACTGGGTGTACTACTCACTGACGGAAAGTGCAGGGGAGGCTGGGGTTAAAAACATCAGGTGTACTGCTCAGTGACTGGAAGTGCGGGGGATCTGGGGTTATAAACACAAGGTGTACTACTCACTGACGGAAAGTGCAGGGGAGGCTGGGGTTAAAAACATCAGGTGTACTGCTCAGTGACTGGAAGTGCGGGGGATCTGGGGTTATAAACACTTGGTGTACTACTCACTGACGGAAAGTGCATGGGAGGCTGGGGTTAAAAACATCAGGTGTACTGTTCACTGACGGAAAGTGCGGGGGAGACTGGGGTTAAAAACACTTGGTGTACTACTCACTGACGGAAAGTGCATGGGAGGCTGGGGTTAAAAACACCAGGTGTACTGCTCACTGACGGAAAGTGCGGGGGATCTGGGGTTATAAACACTAGGTGTACTACTCACTGACGGAAAGTGCATGGGAGGCTGGGGTTAAAAACACCAGATGTACTGCTCATTGACGGAAAGTGCAGGAGAGGCTGGGGTTAAAAACATCAGGTGTACTGCTCACTGACGGAAAGTGCGGGGGAGACTGGGGTTAAAAACACTTGGTGTACTACTCACTGACGGAAAGTGCATGGGAGGCTGGGGTTAAAAACACTTGGTGTACTACTCACTGACGGAAAGTGCATGGGAGGCTGGGGTTAAAAACACCAGATGTACTGCTCAGTGACTGAAAGTGCGGGGGATCTAGGGTTATAAACACAAGGTGTACTACTCACTGACGGAAAGTGCAGGGGAGGCTGGGGTTAAAAACATCAGGTGTACTGCTCACTGACGGAAAGTGCGGATGAGACTGGGGTTAAAAACACTTGGTGTA
The DNA here is from genome assembly GCA_026874595.1 of Sipunculus nudus. NCBI lineage: Eukaryota > Metazoa > Annelida > Sipuncula > Golfingiida > Sipunculidae > Sipunculus > Sipunculus nudus. The sequence goes on from CM049321.1 coordinate 56,509,714, forward strand.
CTACTCACTGACGGAAAGTGCAGGGGAGGCTGGGGTTAAAAACATCAGGTGTACTGCTCACTGACGGAAAGTGCATGGGAGGCTGGAGTTTAAAACACCAGATGTACTGCTCAGTGACTGAAATTGTGGGGGATCTGGGGTTATAAATACCAGATGTACTACTCACTGACGGAAAGTGCAGGGGAGGCTGGGGTTAAAAACACAAGATGTACTGCTCACTGACGGAAGTGCAGGGGAGGCTGGGGTTAAAATCACCAAGTGGACAGTATGTAAAACCCCGACCCAAGAGAAATATATTATCTTGATATTCTGAAGGTAATATGTTGAGATATTTAAGCAGAAAAGCATTTTTAGACGTATTTTATATTATGTTTGGTTCAAACCTTAAAAATAGGTCTGTTTTATAACATTTTTTGGCAACTCTGATTTATATTTTAACATTGCGTTCAGGTATTACACACATGATTTAGGTATCTGTATCTGTATTTTTACATTTATTTCTTCTTTTTATTCTTATTAGCTCATCTAACTATAAGTCATCTGAGCTATACTCGTCGTCCGTCTGTCCGTCTGTTAGACTGGCACGTTTTGAAACCGTTAGACTTACGTATCCAAAATTTGGCATACTATTAGATGTCCCAAAGATCTCCTACCAAACCGAAAACTGGGTTACTGCGGCTTCTTTCCTTCGAGAAATTAAGGGAAAACCTCAAATTTCCATTAAAAACCTATTATCACACTTCAGGACTGCCTTATTTAAAAATCACATATCTGTTTTTCTTAATATTTACCAGAGGTATTCTCCTGTATATTTCCTATATACATGCCAGAAATTAAGTCCGTTAAGTGTAATTTCTTTAAGTTATGGGCCCGAACATAATGGACTTTGTAAAAAATCAGGAAAAATATTTACTCACTTAACATGAAAATTTAAAACTTTTTTCCCAGGTATATAACTTTGTTTAATTAAGATTCAATCGAATACCCAAAATTAGATATAAATTTTGTAAAATTTTATTAAGTTATTAGCATAAAAATAAAATCAGTACCTTAAAATTTGCCCAACTTTGACCATGGCACGTTTTTTTCCTGTGAGTACTGTTGATTTAATTTTCACAGCATGTAAAACATAAGTATTTAATTTTTTATCTGAAATTTGAAAATTAAAGCTTGAAAATTAGGCTAGATATTGAATTTTTGTCTGGAGGCTCTATTGTAGTCACTTGCTTTGTCCAGATGCAGGCAGCCAACTCCTGGTCACTTGAAGTCAGCTAAGGAAGGATTCCTGATATGTTACAGTCATTGGGGGGTGGGGGGGGGGGGGGGGGGAGGGGGGGTGATCCCCTGCTGTGACAGGTGTACTGTTATCCCCCTACCCACCAAGTGTTATGCAGTAATTGATATTTTTTGCACTGTATTTCCTACTGTTTCCACTCCAATATACAAATCTTTCCTTGAAAAAGTAATTCAAAGTAATCCAGAAGATGCCATGTTGTGTTAATGTAACATTTTTAAAATAAATCAATTTTGTTTAAAGTGATTTTAAAAAATTAAAATATAATTAAACCCATCATTATGCATGAATTTATAAAATATGAAGCAAATAATGGATAAAAAAGGCACAATTTAAAATTGAATTAAGTATTAATTTTTTTAGATACATATTGTTTTGCAAATTTAAAAGATATATTTGTGGTAAAAAAATAAATATACATTTGTTTTGCATGATGTGAATTTATCTGACAAGATTGAGATTTATGATAATTTAATTTAGAATTATGAATCAACTTTTATATTCAGGTTAAGTATACCTATTACATGTGCGTTTGTTGTGTGATGGGAGGATTTCATCCAGATCCCAGACTTTGTCCTGATTTGATTGGCTGGTACACATGTGACATCATGGACTGAATTTTATCAACAACTCAGATCTAGTAAGGCCAAAAAAATGTAAAGGTATGGTTCTCAGGCACCACCCACATCAATTTTAAACCCCCGCATCAAAAATTTTTATTTTGATTTTCAATAAAAACTTTCCAATTTTGAGCTGCTGCCGCTCCGACATTTCTTTCTAGAAGATAAAACCATACAATTTCCTTTGTTTTGTAGGGCTTTTACTTATTTAGCAAAATAAAACTGTTATTTTCATGCTTTTCCCCTTATCATTTGACATTTTTATCGAAACATACCAAAAAATTTAAAATAAAAAAAGCGCCCGCCCGCATTTATTTCTGGAAAAAAGTGCCTGAGAACCATACCCTTTTTTTATTTTGGCCTAATGCATGTTATTTTTATTCTCTGCTGAAAATTTGGGAATGACAGAAGCAGAAATACTGTGCTTTTACTGAGATCTAGAATTTTTAGTCACAGGGGATTTCCCAGTGTGTGACGTCACTGCCGAGTTGACAGTGCTTATAGATATCCCAATAGTTTTTGAACAAATCACACAAACTCATGTTTTTAGTGGAAAAATAGATAGGAAAAATGTTTTTCCTCCAGGAATTGGGCTTATTATATGTAAAATCTATATTAATATTTTTTTTCATAGGCAATTATGTTATATGATAATATAATGAGATTTGGAATACGATTGCTTGACCTTCAGATATATATGTTATATTTGCAATGTATAGAAATATAAACTTAAAATAAAAAAAATGTGATAAAAAAGATCTAATACAAACATTTGTTCATTATTTTCCTGCCTCAGCAGAATTGGAGATCAGGCTTTGTTTGCCCTGTATGTATATGCAGATGTGTTAATCCCCCCCCCCCCTCCCCCCCCCCCCCCCCAAGCCGCTGCCATTTATTTCTTTGCGCCTGTGCACTGGGACATGAAGTGTTAATCAAATCATCCCCCCTGCCATTTATTTCTTTGCACCTGTACACTGGGACATCAGTTTTATTGCAAATGTGTAAAATTTTATCAATTTAAAGAATAAATGGATTAGAAAAAATTATAATCTATTTCAAACATATTCTTGCCTCAAGAGAAAGGAACAAAAAGTGCTCAGCCCTGTCTGTCTATCATCTGTTCTTTATCATTAAATTTATATTAATTATGAAATTTTTCCTATAAGCACTGTTGAAATAACTTTCATATGCTGTATGTTTATGGATTTAAGCTATTAAAGACTGAAATTTGAAATAAACTTAAATATTGAGTAATGTAATATTGAAGATGATAAACTTTGAAAAATTGATATAATAAAAGAAATAAAAAATAATTGAAACTTCATATATTATCAGCTTTGTTTGTCTACCAGTCTGTCTGTCCTTTTTCTTAATATTAAGGAATTGTGAATTAACTTTTTTATCATGTAAGCATTGTTGAATTAAGTGAAAATCCTACTGTATACATTTTATAAAATAAAAAAAATACGTATATTTAATAATATCTAATACTTATAAAAGGAATTCGGTACACGTTTGTTCGCAATGTTCTCTAAAACCGCCATGTATACATTACTGTACCATACATCATTTTAAAGGTTATTATCCCCGCAGTGACATAGGCGATAGGAGAATAAATAATTTGTAATGTACATATAGTTTTGAGTGATTTTTTAGTTTTAACTGACTTGCAAACAGGTTAGACCGAGCACAGCCGAAATGCTTTCGCCAATGACCGGAATGCTTGCATCGTGGCCACTCAGCCTCAAAGGACTATTGTTCATATGAATAAAGCTTTCTTTCAGTGAGGGATTTGACCATATCCGGCCCTTCAAACATGAACAAGGCTCTCACCCACGTGCGTGATCAGTAAAAGAGGAAAAACACATGTTTCTCGCTTTATGAAATGGATAGTTCAACCCAGGAGGATTAATGACAAAACCTATTTCAAGGTCCCGCTATTTCAGGAACAGGGTTCGGATGGGGTGGAGTGGTGGCGGTTGTTTCAGGCCTCAAAATATGTCTAATACCATGAAAAAAAAAGCTTGCGGTGGCTGAAAATGGGATACGGACCCCCTGCACGAAGTCCCGTTGGATCCACTTCTGCTGCTTACGAGGTATGCTATTTTTGTTTCTTTCTTCAGGAACAGTTTCCTTGCAAAATACATTTAATAAATCTTTCATGTGTTCCTCACATCAACCTTATCTTTATACGTCTAACGATAGAATCCAGTCAAATATCAACGAAAACCTGAATGCCCCCGCGTCTCATTCCGGTTCGCAATATAAAGATCATCACTGACCAGGTTTTCAAGGTAAACATACCGGGGTATGAATTTCTTGCCATGAGCACAGAGCCACAAAATAAATTTTTAAAAATATTTATACACATTTCATTGAGACAGTTTCTCACTGAAAAAAAAAACATATTTTCTGTTAACTTTTAGAATAAAAAGGGAGCCAACATTCCACATCTCAGTTAATATATCTCCCCTACCCCGGTAATAAGCCCGGTATACCGGGTTTATCAGCTAGTATATTATAAAAAAATAGATTCAATTGAACAAACGTGTAAGCTAATATACTGTCACCAATTTATCAAAAAGCCAACCAATTATCATGGTAATAATATACATCTTATGTTCACAATGCTTCAATTTAAACATTAGGAAATGCATGGTTTGGTCACAAAATATTATTTGCTACAATTTCTTGCTCATCCATACAAACCAATAATGTCAACCAGCCATGGCCTATATTACCTTTCCCTCTTACACTATCTCCATTTGATATTATTTCAAATTTTTACCTTCAAGGTCAACTTCAGCTGGGTACAGTGACCCATGGGTCCCTTGTTAGTTCACTCTGTGAACTTATGCCATGACGCAGCGTCCGCCGTCCACTGTCCACTGTCAACTGTCCACCGTCCACCGTCTGTTACCAAATATCTCAACAGCCACAGCAGCTACCTTCATCAAACTTTGCAGAATTAATAATCACGGGATGGACATGCAAAAATAAGCTTTTGGTGGCGCCACCTATGTTGACTTACTTTCTGCGGGACGAAATGTTCTTTTCCACTTCTTCCAAGATAAATCATAAAGTATTAATATTTTGGCCTTCATATCATAGTCAGCAGTTCCTTAGAGTAGGGGGAATAATTTGAGTATAAATTCAATCAAGTCTTTTTCAAGATGGCGTCTCTACAGAACTTCAAATTCTGTCGATTGCAAAATATGACAACTTGATGTGTTTCTATACATGGTGTATTTTCTGTTACCAAATATCTGAGGAACTGCTGCAGCCTTCAGTTTCAAATTTCACAGGAATATTGATCATGTCACTGCTGAATGATTTTGACCTGCAGGTGGTGCCACCTGTGTTGACCTACTTTCTACAGGCTGTAATGGTCTTTTCTCTTTTTTCCAAGATATGTCATAAAGTATAAATACTTTGGCTTTCATATCATAGTCAACAGTTACTAGGAGGAAGGGAAATAATAATTTTAGTATAAATTCAGTTAAGTCATTTTCAAGATGGCATATCTACGGAACTTCAAATTGTGACAATTGCGAAATTTGACAATTTGATGGTTTCCATACAGGATGTATTGTCTGTTACCAAATATCTTAGGAACTGCTGCAGCCTTCAGTTTCAAATTTCACAGGAATATTGATCATGTGACTGCTCAATGATTTTGACCTCCAGGTGGCGCCACCTTTGTTGACCTACTTTCTGCGGGATGAAATGGTCTTTTCCACTTCTTACTAGATAAGTCACAAAGCATTAATATTTTGGCCTTCATATCATAGTCAACAGTTCCTTAGAGGAAGGGGTATAATTCAAGTAAATATTTAGTCAAGTCATTCTCAAGATGGCGTCTCTACGGAACTTCAAATTTGTCGATCGTAAAATTTAACAACTTGATGTGTTTCCATACATGATGTATTGTCTGTTACCAAATATCTTAGGAACTGCTGCAGCCTTCAGTTTCAAATTTCACAGGAATATTGATCATGTGACTGCTTAATGATTTTGACCTGCAGGTAGCGCTACCTGTGTTTAGCTACTTTCAGCAGGCTGTAATGGTCTTTTCCACTTTTATCCATAATATGTCATTAAGTATTTATTTGTTATAATCTGCCAAAACAGAGTCTCCTCTGAGACTCTTGAACTGATCTTTCTGAAACATATTTTTTAATCACCTGCCAAAATGCACAGTTATTCACAGAGTGAACATTAGACCCCTGGGTCTCTTGTTTTTATATTTGTTTTTGCCCACTAGGTGTACTGCTCACTCGTGGGATTTGCTGGTAACTTTTACATTTAAACACTCCAGGGTCATTGCAAATATTGTCGGAGACTGTCAGTAGTACTCTTATTAAAGGAAATGTGATAATACGCTCCCGTTCAGGAAATGGCAGGAACAAAAGTTAAGTGTTATATGACCTGTTATTTAATAAGAGTATAACAGTTGGTGATTGACTGTGAATGATTGACAGGAATGGTCAGATTATAAAAACATCCCTCTTGTTTGTTGAACTACTAAATTCCAGTTATAAATTTGGTCTTATATTTGTCAGGAATTGTCAGGCACCATGTTGCTGTTTATTGAATGTCGATGTTCTGGTTAGAACTGTCTCGTTGGATGTGGATGCCATTTGAGGTCGATTTCATGGAAATTTGTATATAATTTCGCGAGTTATATTTCTCACGTTTTGCAGCAGTGAATGTCAAAGACAAAAACTATATGAGTGCAGGTAACGCACTTTTCAAAGTCACAACAGAGTTTTTCATGCACAATTCAAAGTAAGCCCCAATGAACCAGAGCTGTCGGTTTAGGCGAACTATTTGAAAGAAATTCCTCTATAAGTTACAGTGGAGTTGCTAAACGGTGCACAAGTGAAAAAGTTTCTAAGCGAGGGATTATATAAAGAACAAACAAGAATCGGGACCGCGAACAAGTGGTTATTGTAAACAGAGGTAATCATTAGGCAAGGTTTTACATGTTTTGCACACCTTTTATCTAATAGTCTCAGATGTCTATCTATCAGGATTTTATATTCACTCATGACTGTCCCCCTCCGATAAATGACCACATAAGCCTGTTAAAGTTGTCAACTGAGGGTTGTCAACTTGAGTTGAAAATATCCTAATCTCTCCTATGTTAACGAACCTGTGAGCTTATGCGATGGTGTAGCGTCGTCCGTCGTGCGTTCGTACGTTAACCCATACTATTTCAAAAACGACAAGAGCTAGCATCACCAAATTTTATGCAAAAATTCAGTCATCTAAAAAACTCTATCGAATTTTGCTTATTATTATTTTTGCTATCTGCATTAACTTAGATTTTATAGAGAAGAAGCAAAAAAAAAACTTTAAAAATTTTCCAGCCAAATTCTTCAATATTTCACAAAAATTATCCCTGGATCGATCTCAAATTTTTTCGAATGGTTACAGTTCGCTGATTTTTGGCCGAGTAACAGGAATCTGAACTTGCTCATTTTTTTCAAAAAGCATACTGAAATTGCAATCTCAGAAACGGCTGGAGCTGTCATCACCAAATGTTATGCAAATGTTGGTCACATGAGATTTTAAAATTGAGATACTGGTGGTGCCACCTACATCGACTTTTTTTACGGGTCATTGGTCATCAGTACATGAACCCATAATTTCTCAGGAACAGTAGGGGCTAGCATTCCCAATTTTTATGCAAAAATCTGTCACATATCAAATGTTGTGGTGTTATACTTTTTGTGGCGCCACCTGCATCAACTTGCATATTACGAGGAAAAGTTTGATAGCCTTTGAAAATCTTCTACTCTGAAATCATTCAGCCAAATTGTTAAATATTTCTTAGAAATGATCCCAGAGACGAGCTGTATAAATGGTTTGGGTTTGATGAATTTTGGCCGAGTTACAGGAATTTGAACTTAGTCATTGGACAATTAAGAATACAAACATAAAAATCTCAGAAAGAACAGGAGCTAGCATCACCAAGTTCCAAGTTTTTTTTGCAAATGTAAGTCACGAGATATAAATTTGAAAATTGCAGTTTTTTTGTGCCACCTACATCGATCACTTTTTTACAGGCAAAGGCCTCGTATAATTTTAGCTCCTTTCAGCTTAAAAATGTTTATGATGAAATTGTCAAGCTGAATGGTATAATTTTCACAAGAATTATCCTAGGGTAGGGTTCTTTCACAAAATAAACAAGCGACCCAGCAGTCTTACACAGGTTGTGAAAAAAATGTTTGTGAAACTGGAAAATCTATATATTAATAGCGTAAGGCGATTTTTGTGATTTTCCGTATCTCCTCTGATACCGCCGTACGGATTGCCGTGATTTTCGACATACATATGCTCTGGGTTTGTCCGAAGAGATTCCGCCCCCTTTTATTTGCAATATTTGCGTATTTCCTGCATAATTAATAATTTTAATATTTGCTCCCCCGTGGGCGCCTCTTTTCTTTGTGTCTTTGAACCCGGTAACACAATGGCCATATAGGGTGTGTGATGGCGGGACAGAGTTTACTCCGGGGGCCCTATCTGGGGTTTTCTCACATTTCGTGGTGACCGGCCCGAAATAATCCGCATTGGTGATCCCTTCTCAAAAGGCAACCTCCGCGCAGCGAAAAGGTCTATTGTGCACAAGGGAATCTCGCGTGAGGAGAATGCTCAAAAGGGGGCTTTTTTAAAGAATGAAATTTTCCAAACGGTAGTGAATGCAGGGCAGTGTGTAAAACCCGGACCCCACGGTCCCCGGACCCCAAAAACCAATTTCCTCATTTTCCATTATTTATATCGATAAAAACACCACTATTGCTGATGTAAGAACAGAGCTAAATCCCTAAATGTTGCAGCTTTGTAAATGACCAATTCACTGAAAGATTTAAATTTACAAAAAATATTTCGATGAAGACGGACCTCATTTACTTGACTTTGCTGACTGTTCCATTTTGACGAACCCCATGCAGTAACCACCGCTCATATTTTTATTTATGACTAAAAGAGGGGGAAAAATTAGCTCTCATGTCACACACTAAATATAATTATTTGTTATTCTAAATGAAAATATAATAGTACAGGCACGCTGTGGGAGATTTATTTGAAGTGCACTAACAGTCGTTGCGGACCGGAGACTGAGCTCTTCCACATAACAACAGGTTTCGTGTTCCATTCATAACAACCATGCAATTTAAAGTTGGCAATAATATAAATACCGAGAGGAATTGTTGATTACATGCATTTCAAGCAACTACAGGTTCCAAAATAATGATTTTGTAAATGTTTTTAATTATACTTTTTAAAACGCTACACAAATTAAATAAATAGCAAATATAAATTATGAATAAAAACTGAGACAAAAATGTAAAAATACAGATAAAAAAAAATAATAAATCACATAGGTGTTTTGGCTAAACGTGATGTGAAAATATGTGCTAAAGTAAAACAACGAGTAAACGGGGTCCGTGTAATCCGTGAGGTCCGTGCGCAAGGGTCCGTAAGTGTTAATCTATATATTAATAGCGTAAGGCGATTTTTGTAATTTTTCATATCTCCTCTGATACCACCGTACGGATTGCCGTGATTTTCGACATACATATGCTTTGGGTTTGTCCGAAAAGATTCCACCCACTTTTATTTACAATATTTGCGTATTACGTGCATAATTAATAATTTTAACATTTGCTCCCCCGCGGGCGCCTCTTTTCTTTGTGTCTTCGAGCCCGGTTACACAATGGCCATAGCGTGTGCGATGGCGGGACACGGTTTTACTCCGGGGGCCTCATTTGGGGTTTTCTTATATTTGCGGTCACCGGCCCGAAATAATCCCCATCGGCGATCCTTTCTCAAAAGGGGGATCTTTGAAAGAATTGTTTTGCAGGCCTTCCTGCGACCGGGGGGTAGCAAAAAGAGGGCTCCTTCACATGACCTGATATGCTTGAGTGCACAACTACCGTGTAACAGGAAAATCGTGATGGTTAGGCCAAAAAAAAGGTTTTATTCTCAGGCATTTTTTTTTCAGAACATGTGCGGGCGGGCGATATTTTACCTTTGTTTTGTATGTTTCGATAAAAATGTCATATGATCAGGGAAAAGTATTACAATAACAGATTTGTTTTGCTAAGCAGGCAAAAGCACTCTATAACCAAAAAATGAAAATCAAAATAACAATTTTGAAACATGCGGGGGGGGGGGGTAAAATTGACGAATGCGGTGTCTAAGAACCAAACCTTTTTTTTATTTGGCCTTATGCCATCACCGGTCGCACGTAGTCCAGGGCCTTGCATGAGATTGAGGTCCTTGACAAATATTCGCCAACACATGTAGGCCTACCATGTGACAGATGTAAAGAAAATGTTAATCAAATTCACATCATGGTTGGTACAGTGTGATGTGTACACGTGTTGAGTGCCATTATACATTATTAAAGTTGTATATATATAATATTGACTTAAATTGTTTTGAAATGGAGATTTTTCCTCATTACAGCAGTTACAAATGTAAATCTACTGTAAAATTGTAAATTTAATAAGTTTGTGCTGATAATAGTTCCTTTTACATGCAGGTGCCATATGGCATTTCATTTTCAATGATGTTTATGTAATACTCTTTGTTTTGAAAGACTTTTTCTTTCATTCAGTATATGTATGCTTACTGCGTATAAGTCATGGCCATCACTGTTACTATTTCCACAAAAAAAAGCTGTTTTTCTTTGCATTTTCGTCTATAAGGTCTATTTCTTGGACGGTTTCTTTTGTATGTATATGTGATATTATAGATCAGTTTCTCATGTCACATGGTATATGTGTAGGTGACTATATTTGTCAAAGACCGCGACCACATTCTAGGGACTGGCTTAATTCGAGAGACCGTGTGCCACTGTACGCTGATCCGAAACAACCTCGAAAAATTTTTACCCACAACACTATACATATAATGGAACTATATATTAATAGCGTAAGGCGATTTGTGTGATTTTCCGTATATCCAGATTTTCCAGATGGATTTCCGATACCACCGTACGGATCGTCGTGTTCGCTCCAAACCGTGCGTAGCACGGGTAATTGCTAGTATATTTTAAGCTGTCACCTAAAACAGGTGGCTGTCCTGTTTGTAGCTTAGAGGTCACGCAAATCATACCGTTTGACATCAGTAAAGAACAAAGCACAACTTACAGTCTGTCTAAGTGAGAGCCATTGGGAGCTACGTCAGTCTGGTAAGCTGCTCCGATGTCCATAACAGTAGTGGAACATGCATTTTACGTCAATGTGACAGACAGAATTTGTATATATCAAGAAGCCTGTAAAGTTGCCGATAGCTGCAGCCATTTGAACGATATTTGGTTACAGACTTACAATGTATGCCTACATTTTAAATTGTGATAATCGTAATTAAAAATTCAAGTTCCAGGATGGCCTAATATAAAAATTCTATTTACACTCATTTTTTTATATCAAAGAAATGGTAAATAAAACGGGTAACGTTAAGATTTTCAGACATAAACGGGGATAAAATGGAAATACCATTTTGACCTAAAGGAAGGTGAACACAGGCAACAATGAAATACCATTCATATTATCAATATGCGAGTAAACTTTAATATAAATACCTAGAGAAACCCCCCCCCCCCCAAAAAAAAAAAATGTTAATAATCGTGATATTAAGTGTGTGAAAACATAAGTTATAAAGTTGTGTGATCTGTATTATTCTCCATGGCGTAAAGACAGTTATAAATCCCTATTTGTTTTGTGTGAGAATAACTTAAAATCAAATTATATGCTTTAGTAAACGTTTGAACTGGCCCGGTGAAAGCTTGCCCGGGGTCTCGAATTGGCTGGTTCAGACAAGGGTGCCGTCTGAAACGAGACTGTCGGTTTTTTTTTTTTCAAGTTTTTCATCGACTTCATCATCCGACATTTCTGATTTTGCGTCCACTTTATCGCTCGTCAGTAATGTATTGCCATTCTCTTCACTTTTCTCCATGGCGGTGCTTGTACTCCCTGTTTTATATAATACATTATATACCACCCTCGTAACAAGGCAGTCAGTAACCTTCACTAATGAATTCCTAGAAAATTCCTTCTCCAAACGTTAACTCTGGAGACTTACCGGCTTCTGCGGTCTAGGGATAGAGCACAAGACTCGAAGCCGGAAGGTCGTGAGTTCAAATCTCAACCAAGGAGCGGTGAGAATTTTTCACAGTCGGACCCCGCCCAAAGGTGAGCGCACTGAAGGCTGTGCCACACAGACGTGTATCACTCACAGTCCAGTGAGTCTTTAGCAGGTTCCTCTGTGTTATGACTCAGCAATGGGGTTGATTACACATCCAGGACCTACAGGTGCGGTTGACATCGGGCCTAGGTAAAACCAGGATATAAAATGAATGTCAGGAAGCGAGTGCTACCACCCTGTCACGAACTCCCGAACCGAAATGGAACTCTGCAGATGTAAATCTTTAAATAAGAATTAGACAAGTCAGCAGTTATAGACAGAGGCTAACGATGAAAATAACATGAAAGATATGATTTTAGATGGCATCCAACGAAATTCTAATATTTTTATTTTTCATAAACTTTAATATCCCTCTTGTATACTATGTACCTTATACACATTCCAATAACAGGCTGTATCCAATCTCTTTAAGTTCAAGAAGATGTATTATAAATATCCTTCATATCCGTCCTGAGTTTTGAGGCATCCGTCAGGGTACAGTGAAGGGAACCATAGCAACCACAAAGCATGTGCCTAGCAGTCCCGTGTATAATCCGGATCCACACCAAAGTCTAACCGATTCTTCATTGGCCTATTTCCGCATGGACCCTGAAATTTCATGGGATTTCGTTCAAACACAATTGCGTGAGTGTGAACAAACACACACGAAGGGAATTTAAACTCGTACCCTCCTGGCGGCATCATTCACACCTGAATTCATTCTTAATTTGCTTGTGTGCATATAGCAATGTGTTTTGGTCAATTGAGAAGCATCTATCAGCTTTCTCAGGATGAGTAAATAATTACGTTACTTAAAAGTATAATCATACCATTCCCCGGTAGAGGACTCTCTAAATGTCACTTGTAGCATTGAAACTTGGTGTGAAGGAGCCAGGGTGTTATAATGGCGTAAAACTAAGACATGATAAGACTAAGTTACGGAGATGATGCCAGATTAACGTGTTCGGGTGCCCTTGCCCAGCATCTTGAATTATGATAGGATATATACGCATTACTTAAACATTAAATCAAAGTCAAGCAGCCTTACACAGGGCGGTGTACATACACACGCAAACCTATATTACAGAGACATTATAATGATTATATGATAATAATAATAATAATAATAAATAATAATAATAAATAATAATAACAATAGTAGTAGTAGTCGTTATGATAATAATAATAATAATAATAATATAATAATAATAATAATAATAATAATAATAATAATAATAGTTGTAATAATGATAATAATAAATAATAATATTTATTAATGAACCACCAACTCTGATAGTCTGACTTGGACACTCATACCAACATACAGAGCATAATTTCTCGGAAACCTCTCTGTATCTCTTTCAAAACCCCTTCTCTAGCGAACCTGTGAGCTTATGCGATGGTGTGGCGTCTTCTGTCGTCCGTCGTCCGTTGTCCGTCGTCTGTACGTTAACCCATACTATCTTGAAAATGGCATGAGTTAGCATCACGAAACTTTAAGTAAAAAATTATTCATCTAAAAAACTCTATCGGATTTTGCTTATTTTTTGGCTAACTGTTTTTTCAGTGGCGGATCCAGAGGGGGGGGGGCTTCCCCCCCCCCCCCCCACGTAAACCACTGTTATAGGCCTTTTTATCAGAGAAATATGTATATCTATGCGTTATGTCCTTATGTCATTTGCATTATTTTATTTATAATTGCCATATAGCAATGAAAAAAGACCAATTCAACAACAACAAAAAGAAGCGTGTGTCTGAGCAATGTGCTACGGAACCTAATATAAACAGATCACGTATGCGTGATGAACACAAATACTGTAACGGAGATAAAAAAAAAATCAGATTCTGTAACACTAGGCAAGTGAAATGTCTAGGGGAATGAATAAAGAAGTCAGTGTTTTTTTGTTAATAAATAACTATAATTTATTCTTAAAACAACCCTAACATTACAATACACTAAATCAATACAATTATATAGTAAAACAGCGACATGAAGACAAATCAATATAATCACACAGTAAAATACACAAATCGCACAGTACCTGGATACCACCCCCGTCACAACGATAAATTGTTTAAATGTATACTCTCGGAGAATCACAGTCCAGTGTAAAGCTCTTGTAACAATCCAGAAAGTAAACTGAAGTCCAAATGCACAAAATCAAGGAGAAAGTCTGACCAAAATCTATAATTGCCGCACTCGTGGGATAAGGTCCCAGAAACAGACACACACGTTTGCGTCCGCTGGGAATCTTCTCTGCTGCTCTCTCTCGGCTCTAAAACACAGCCCCTTTATATACTCTTCACCCCAAGCCGAGAATTTTCCACTTCTTGAACAGTCTAAAAGATCTTACACAACACAGTTAACTCTCATCACAGGAATCATCTAGAAGAACATCGCTGTGTGTGTCTCTACAATCAGGGTCCACACGTGACTCACGACCAGGCGAGAAAGCCCAAGGCTAGCATGACAACGAGAGTTTAACCAGTACGGTTTAAACTGTAACAAACGGCCCGGCGAGGGTGTCACAACACGAATTACGCCCGTGTCACACAATAAAAAGAGCACCTGTAACAAATGCCCATATCAATTTATATTTTAGAAGAATAAATTGGAATACCAACAATGGATGCAGACATTATCATTTCTATCCAAATTAATTATACGCCGTTTACGTCGAATCTTGCAGCTTCTTAAGGCTTCGACATTTTGAACGACATTTTTTCAATTTTCCTTGTTTTGGGAAATACATGCACTCTTGATCGATTTGAACTGAATGATATTGTATTATCGTTCAGTTAAAACACAGTAAACAGTGTATGTATACGCATGGTCTTTTTTTATGATTGCAAATTTAAGCTCTTTAAACGTGCTGGCTCGTCATTAATAACATGTAAATGATTAATGACTAATATTGGGCAGTATATATCCGTTTGAATTTTCGTAGTCGAACACTTTGTTAGACGTATATGGTGAAAAGAACAACTTTTCAAAATGTGACAGAAAAATTAAATATACCCACAGCATTAATTTATGAATATTTCTTATCGATCAGCAATGCAGTTATCGATGGTGCATAAATATATACTAGATAACAAATGCTTTATAATACATCAAGACGTATACGCCAGAGATCAAATTTACCGTAAGCTGATAAGCCTTTTAATATAGTAGCCGCACACAGGGAAGAGTAATTCAAGCTACTGGTTATTCAAAATAATCTCTAATGAGTAAAATCAACTTGAAAATCAGCTGTATAGTTCGAGTTTATAACTAAATATAATTGGGCATCGGTTTGCCTCACAATAATATTTACATAACTCAATATTGCAGATACTTTTGAATGTTTACGTTTGCATTAATTTTATGAATGGGTAAACTTGGTTTTGATATAATAGAGGAATGCTTATAGGTGCGTCCTTATGTGCATGTGCTCTGTTCTAATTTTCCACTCCTTTGATATGATCACAAATGATAATTGAAAGGGCATGTACAGGCTATGGGGGTTGGGTATATAATTGCTTCCCCCCCCCCTACTCAAGTTCTCAAAATATGCGAATACTATGAATTTATATACAAATTTGCAAAAAAAGTCTTTTCGTACATAAGGATCACGGTGAGATTTTTCTTGTTCATGTGTATAAGCTGGTATTTGTGTTATTTTACCCAACTAAAGAGCAGCTGTCATAAGTTATATACATGCATGCGTGTTTTTAAAGATTATTATATTCCATCAAGCCTGCATTTATAACACAAAGTGGAGGTTATTTTAATCAAGAAAATGTTGCTTCTTTATTATATATTGCGCCAAATTTTTTAGCTGTTATGCTTTTTGTAATTTATTTAGTATTTCCTGCCTGTAAAGCATTGTACAGGAGTACACAACGGATGAGCGAGTTTGCAAGTACTTCCGAAATATATTTTCAAATAAAATTACCAATAATCATAATATAAAAATATATATATATATATATTTGCACTTTTTCTGTATCAAATTAAAACCAGTTTCTGATTCTAGCCCCCCCCCCCCCCCCCGTTGAAAAATCCTGGATCCGCCCCTGATTTTCTTAGATTTTAAAGGGAAAAAGCTAAAAAGCTTTAATAATCTTCTTCTCCGAAACCGTTCAGCGAAATTGTCCAATGTTTTACAGAAATGATCCCTGGAACAATCTCTCTCAAGTTTGTTCGAATGGTTTAAGTTCAAGGATTTTTTACGGAGTTACAGCTAGTTGAACTTAGTCATTTGTCCAAAAAAGCATATTAAAATTACCATCTCAGAAACGGCTGGAGCTATCATCGTCAAATTTTATGCCAATGTTGGTCACACGAGTCATATTTGAAATACAGGTATTGGTGGCGCCACCTGCATCGCCCTTTTTTGTACAGGGGTCATCAGTGCCCGTATCATACTGACTGGTACAAAAAAAACTTCTTCTCTGAATCCGTATGGCCAAATTGTTTAATATCGCACAGAAATGATCCTGGGGTAGTGCTTTCTGAAGATTGTTCAAATGGTCTCAGTTCATTGACTTTTGGCTGAATAATGGGAACCTGAATTTAGTCATATGCCATAATAGCCCATGTTAGCCTAGTGGCTACAAAGATCTTCTTCTCAAAAACCACTGGGCCAAATTCATAGATCTCACACATTAATTATCCTTAGATGTTGATAATTCAAATTTGTTCAAATGGTTTTGGTTCAGTGATTTTTGGCTGAGTTATGGGAAGTTTACTTAGCCATTTTGCTTTATTTTCCAATATGAGTTATAAACCTCCAAAACGTTTTTTGGCTGAGGCCACTGAGGCCAATTTGTTTAATATTTTACAAGAATAATCCCCTGAATAATTCTTATAATAATTGTCTTTTATGGTTCCAAAGAATGAATTTTGGCTGAATTTTAAAGATTGAATTGAGTCATTTTACCATATATGTTAGCTGTGTAAAGCAGATACATCTAGCCTGGAACCAGTTTATGAGCATCCGTTACAACATGCCTCCAGACATTTAGATTTCAGGTTATCTATGGTTAATATTGACAAGAATTTTTTTTAAACTTTTAAAAAATGTAGATTAATGATTTTAGATATTCCTCACGCCAGGCAATGTTTACAACCACAGGTATACGTTAACCCATACTATTTCGAAAATGACTGGAGCTGGCATCCTGAAATTTAATGCAAGAAATCGCCATCTAAAAAATCTGCATTTTTAGCAAACCTGTTAGCTTATGCGATGGTGTGGCGTCGTCCGTCGTCCGTACGTTAACCCATACTATCTTGAAAACGGCAAGAGTAAGCATCACGAAAATTTTATGCAAAAAAATTAGTAATCTAAAAAACTCTATCGGATTTTGCATATTTTTGGCTAACTGCAATTTTCTTAGATTTTAAAGGGAAAAAGCTAAAAAAAGCTTTAAAAATCTTCTTCTCCGAAACTGTTCTGCCAAATTGTCCAATATTTTACAGAAATGATTCCTGGAACAATCTTTCTCAAGTTTGTTCGAATGGTTTAAGTTCGGTGATTTTTGACTGAGTTACAGGAAGTTGAACTTAGTCATCTGTCCGAAAAAGCATAGTAAAATTACAATCTCAGAAACAGCTGGAGCTTTCATCACCAAATTTTATGCCAATGTTGGTCACACGAGTCATATCTGAAATTGAGGTATTGGTGGCGCCACCTTCATCGGCCTTTATTGTACGGGGGTCATCAGCGCCCGTATCATACTGACGGCTACAAAAAAACTTCTTCTCTGAAACCATATGGCCAAATTGTTTAATATCGCACAGAAATGATCCTAGGGTAGTACTTTCTGAAGTTTGTTTAAATGGTCTCAGTTCAGCGACTTTGGCTGAGTTATGCGAATATGCCATAACATCCCGTTTTAGCTAAGTGGCTACAAAGATCTTCTCAAAAACCACTGGGCCAAATTCATAAATCTCACACATTAATTATCCTTAGATGTTGATTATTTAAATTTGTTTAAATGGTTTGGTTCAGTGATTTTTGGATGAGTTATGAGAAGCTTAATTTAGCCATTTTGCTTTATTTTCCCATATGAGTTATAAACCTGTAAAACGTTTTTTGACTGAGGCCATTGAGGCCGATTTGTTGAATATTTTAAAAGAATAATCCCCTGAATAATTTTTATAATAATTGTCTTTTATGGTTCTAAAGAATGAATTTTGGCTGAATAATAAAGATTTAATCGAGTCAATTTACCATATATGTAAGCTGTGTGAATCAGATACATCTAGCCTGGCACTTGTTTATCAGCATCCATTACATCATGCCTCTAGACATTTCGATTTCAGGTTATCTATGGTTAATATTGACAAGAATGTTTTTTAAAAGCTAAAAAAAATGTAGATTTATGATTTTAGATATTCCTCATGCCAGGCAATGTTTACAATCACAGGTATACAGCTCTCTGTGGGTATATAAAGACGTAGGGCTGTACATGGATTATAAATTATAGGTATCCATACTCAACTTGATTCAAGATTTTGCCATCAGTGAGATGTATCTGTATTATGATTTTGCATTCAATATGCATCTGTGGTAATTTTTAGCGAACCTGTGAGCTAATGCGATGGTGTGGCGGCGTCCGCCGTCTGTACGTTAACCCATACTATTTCAAAAAACGACTTGAGCTAGCATCATGAAATTTAATGCAAAAAATTAGCCAACTGAAAAACTCTACATTTTATTAGATTTTATAGAGAAAAAGGTAAAAAAACTTTAAAAACCCTATCCTCTGAAACGGTAAAGCCAAATTGTTCAATATTTCACAGAAATAATCATTTATAACATCTCTCTCAAGTTTTTTTAATGGTTCAAGTTCGGTGAAATTTGGCTGAATTACAGGGGGAAAAAGCATACTAAAATGACAGTCTCAGAAACGGCCGGAGCTATCATCACCAAATTTTATGCCAGTGTTGGTCACATGAGTCATATATGAAATTCAGGTATTGGTCGCGCCACCTGCATTGACTTTTTTTGTGCGTGGGTCATTGGCCATCTGCACATTAACCCATAATTTCTCAGCAATGGCAGGAGCTACCATCCCCAGATTTTATGCAATAATCTGTCACATATCAAATGTTGTGGGATTCAGCTTATTTTTTTTTTTATTTTTTTTTTTTTGCTATCTGCGTTTACTTAGATTTTATGGGGAAAAGGCTGAAAAACCTTTAAAAGTCTTCCTCTTGTAAACGGTCCAACCAAATGGTTCAATATTTTGCAGAAATGACCCAAGAAGCAAGCCCTCTTAAGTTTGTTCAAATGGTTTTCATTTGATGAATTTTAGTGGTGTTACATGAATTTGAACAGTCATTTGGCCAAGTAAGCATACTAACATAGTAATCTCAGAAATGACAGAAGCTAGCATTACCAAGTATTGTGCAAATGTTGGTCACATGACTCATATTTGAAGTTGCAGATTTTGTGGTGCCACCTACATTGGCCGGTTTTTTGGGGGGCAAAAACCTCATAATTTTAGCCTATTTCAGCTTAAAATGTTTATGATGAAACTGTCAAGTTGAATTGTTCAATTTTCTAAAGATTTATCCTAGGACATGGTTCTTTCAATCATATCAGAAAAGCTTTTGTTGGTCTAATGGCCATTATTATGTCTTTTTTCAAACTGAGGACTGCAAAACTGTTCTTCTACAAAATTATTGTTTCAATTATAACTTCTGTAACATTGCACAAAAATTATTCTTAGGTGGCCTTTGTTCAAGTTTACTTGAATGATTTTTATTGGATTATTGACCCTTTAACAATGAAAGAACTGCATCTTTTATTATTCTAGATATTATGATAAAAAGTTTATGAATATGTCTGCTTGAAAAAAAAATGCATTTTAGCCAAAGTCTTTCAGTATGTGTAAACAGATTCACAAACACTCCAAGATTGTGTCTGTATCTTTAAATAGGTTGAGAAACTGCCAACTGTTTCAGATTTGGCAACAGATCAAGAGTTCATTCAGTGCAGCCAGATTTAGGTCAAGAGTTCAATCAGTGCAGCCAAGCACAAGGCATGTGATCACCTCATGGGTGACATGTGATCACCTCATGGGTGTCATGCCCCTCAGGGCAGGGCCCCTGCATGAGCTTATGCAATGGTGTGGCTACTATTTCAGACTTGGCAACAGGATAGAGGTCAGTCTCGATCTATTATAGATTTCGCAGACTGCCAACTGTATCAGATTAGGCAACAGGTCAAGAGTTCACTCAGTGCAGCCAGGTATGGGTCAGGAGTTCACTCAGTGCAGTAGCAGCATTCTATTCACAGTGTTAGCAGATGCCCATTGCATCAGATTTGGCACCAAAGTTCATCCTTGATCTATTTATAGCTTTGGCAGACTGCCAACTGTGTCAGATTATGCAACAGGTCGAGAGTTCACTCAGTCCAGCCAGGTGCAGGTCATGATCGAGTTCACTCAATGCAGTAGCCTGAGCCAGCAAATTTGTCACAGTTCACTCAGGGCAACTGCCTTTCTCACCTAAGCCTGGTCAGCCTCATGCATCAGACTCAAGGTAATTTTGATGTGTTGGCCTGATATTTTGACCTGTCTATGTGTCTTTGGTGACTTTCTCGTTCACAACACAAGTGTCGCCGCCTACAATGACTTTTGCACAGTGTATGTGCCTGCTTATTTCTACAGAGGAATTTGATATATCAGCCTGAAATTGGGCATATATATACATATATATATATCGAATAGCTTTGTCGTATACAAGACTGGTGGTGCCACTTACAATAATTTTTGCACAGTGTGTGTCCAGCATTGAAGCAAATTTTATACCTGGTGTATATCCCAATGCACAGGTTCGCATTAGGCCTGTAGGCCTTGTTTCTTACTCATTCCCGTATATATTAACCCTTTGCAATACACTGGAAAAAAGAACAGATATTAATTAATAAAAAGTTTGTCGAAAGACATAATTAAGTTTATAAATTGGTTTTAAGGAATGTAAGAGTCGGAGATTTTCTTACTGTAGTAGGAAGCGACTTCAGCTTTTCGTGCCAATTAAACTATAGGAAAGTTTACCGAATTTGAAATGTGTTGTAAAAAATTTATTAGAAGGCAAATACAGTTTATGATTATTCATAATGAATCGTGTTTTACCTGGGATATCTCGGACAAATGTAAAATCTAGCTCCACGTAATGGGTCAACTTTAAGTTGTCGTCTGGGTGAACCATTACTGGTGCGCCTGCGTACTGGATGATCGATGTAGTCACGTGAGTACAGATACACTGTCGTCTGCTGACTGTCAGGGACGCTGAAAGAATTCATCACACTACCAGCTCCACTACGAAAAATTCCATGATGGTTCAATTTTGATCCAGGAATTCTTCAAACCCCTGTAGGCACCCTAATCTACAAAAACCATCACGTTTAAAAAAAATAATCGTACGAGTGCCAATCGCTACAGTCTACAAAAACCATGTTCACAACAAAAATAATCGTGTGAGTACCAACTTCTGCAGTCTATAAAAATCACGTTTACAATTAGAATAATCGTGAAAACCCTCCGTTTTTTTTAGTCAGCTGGGAGCACACACACATGATATCACGATAACGTGTAATTACACTGTATGTAGATCTTGTATATGTCAGGGTATAATCAACAAATTAACTCTCCCTTCATTTCATTAGCCAGTATTGGGGGGGGGGGGGGTGGGGTGGAGTTCACCTTACCCGTCTGACCAATGGAATGAATGGGGTGATGTTATTGGTTATTTTCCAATGAGAGAGAGAGAGAGAATTTTTAACAAAAGCGAGGCTAGAGTTATGTGTGAGACAGATTCCTTTTTGGCGACTCAGCACATACATCTATAGGACAGTTTCTGTGTATGGACATCTTTATTAGGCTATATACTGGGAACGAGAAAAATAAAATAATGGTTACCTAAGTTGCCGAATTTTTGTGTTGCGGCTATAATCAAATAGAGTCACTGACAAACCTGTGTGAGTGCATGGGAGCGTGAGTTGAAGAATACCAGAATGCAGAACGTATAAATAAAGTCACAGGACTTTATAACAGCACCCAGTATAACAAGAGGTGTAATTGATAATATTTGTATAAATTTTTAAATGTTCTTACTTAAACATACAGACATACAGATGTTTCAAATTTAATTCCAAAATGTGGTATATACGTAAAGCTGCTTATGATTGAAGCAACAATACCATTCAATAATAATTAACCATACACATGGTTGAAAAATATAAAAATAAAAATAATCTATTTTTATACCTTGAATCCTTTGATACCTTTTATTCCTTGAATCTCAACTTTAATTAAAGGCAGTATTATCCTAGAATGGTTTATTAAATGAAACCAGAACCATATTTAAATTCTTTAAAAATGAAAATGAACACTCTAATGGGCAAAACGTGAGGGGCAGAACTACCTGTATAGGGCTGAGTTTATCGGTCAGCCCATCCAGGTACAATACGTATTGTTTTTATCATGCTTTTTATAATCATCAATTCATATTACCAGTGTCTTTTGCATTTATGAAGTTTGTGAATAAATTCTTTAGAGACAAATTTTTTCTGTTCTGAAAACTGTCTTTAACACATACGAAAACATTATCAATCCGTTGTACGCCTTTCTCTGTGCTTGGCTAAGGGCCTTAATAGAGCAGGGTGCCATTTTATGTGGGCGATGTCACTTGACCTCGTGTTCTATTGGCTGACAGGAGGGTCATGAGCTGATCAGTACTGAGGTCTATCGGATCTTGTGGAAGAGGCCAGCTCAGGCGGGGGTTTCTAATTTCTAAACGGGAAAAGCCTTGCAGGCGACCGTTATTAATGAGATCAAAGTGATTAGATAGTGATCGGGATTATTTCCTTCTGGTTTTAATTGCGCATATATAATCACCTGAAAATGCTTTATAGCTCCTCACAGCATGGCCTAATTTTGATATTCATTTATGAACTTGATGGGGATGATTTTGGCCTAGTATAATTTGCGCGTATATGATTATCAGAAAATACTCATTGGTTCATAATTACGTCCATGGAGGAAGGAAAAATGTCTTCATATTTAGAGTTCATTTTCATATTTTAGCATTGGCATTTTTTTTTACAGTTTTAGGATTTGGCGGTGTTTCGAGTATGAACAATGGAGATTAATATGAAATATGATTCATCAACTTTATTCACACAAATATCAATGGAACAAGCCATTAATAATGTCTATATATTAATTGATAATTAAGCAAAGATAATAACTGATGACCAAGCACCTATAATAATAATGGACCAAATTAACACGAGATTCTCCCTGGAACTAATGCAGGGGGTTTCCGCCGTGAGTTTGCATTTCTATGTTACACCGGAAATCAGACCCCGTCGCACGCCCTCGAAGCACTCCGTACTGTTGGTCGGAAACTCAAAAAGATTGAAGACTGTGGTGTTGAAAAGTTGGAGTAAGTGAACTAAGGGTAAGTAAATGTACATTTGATGAGGTATCGTTGGTTTTAGACAGCGGTAAGTCTTGTCAGCGGTAAAAATGAGTGGTGTTTTGAGATGTTTGTCTGCAGCGGTCCGTCGATTTACCCAAAACACCGGTGTTTTGGGTAAATAGGACGAAACACTACGAAACACCTATTAAGCCTCAATATTTAACAAATTTAACAACACACGTCGTTAGAATATAACATTATTCACTTACAGGAGTCGTTTCAAAGTAAAATGTTGGATAATAAAGTAAATTTTGAGTGTTTAGTTTGAGATCGTTTACGCCGGCCACAGGAGCCCGACTTTTTCCATTACACCCCTTGATCGGTAGTGCTGCCAACCCCTGGAGGATATGAAAACAACGGTGCTCCAGGTTGGTCAGGCAAAACAACGTGACTCCCGCCTTAAACATGCCGTCCACCTCGTTCCAGAACGGGCTACATGCTTATGATAATAGTGTTGATCGGGTCAGACTAATCACCCAATCGTACCCCATCGGACCCAATCGGACTATGTTAATTACAAATAACCCTTAATGAATCTTATTTTCTCTTCAGACAATTACAAAAAAAAGGTCTAATTTAATGTTTCAATTATGTTTTTTACAACAAAAATAAGATCTGTTACTTTTATTTTATATAGTGATAAGGTAGCCCCTAATATTTCTGTTGCATATTTTAAATTGGAAAATAATATAAATTCTAATCCCATTTCAAACATGCACAAATACCCATCAGGAATAAAAAAATGAACTAAGCAGATCCAATCCTTTGAATATAAAGATATTCCTTTATAAAATATTTTTCACAAAAGAAACTTAAATTTATTTTTTCTCAATAAAAAATGGTATATTGAGATGTTACATCCATTCTGACAAATTTTAAACCAGGCAGAGGGGGGGGGGGGGGGGCAAACTACAATCATAATACAACCATAGGAATAACTATCATGTATAAAATTTAATATCAAAATAATTACATTCATGATAAAAAAGTGACACCTGAAATTAAACCAATTTGTACATTAATCTAAAGGGATAAGATGATATATAAGTAAAAAGGGTATCTAAAATCTATATATTCAAGTCCCATTTGTCGGATGGGACTGATACGCATAATCAACATTTTCACATCTTGTGCCAGTATTTGTTTTTTTTTTTCTGTCATATGAATTTGTATATTTGTTATAATTGGGTCTATTTTTCTACTGGATACAACTTTGTGCTAGTACAATACTTATATGTGTGTGTATAATTATCAGAAATATAACCCAAGTATGACCAAAGTATATGCAGGTGAGGCAATCGGAAAGATACACTCAAGTTTATAAGCTAAACATTGGAGTAATATTTTTTTAAGTACAGTGAGCCCTGTGAAATAAGACCAGCCAGAATGTGTGTATGTATGTCTTTGTGTTTGTAATAAGACTGAAATTTGTATTTTATAGATTTGTAAGAAAGGTTGAACATCTCAATACAGTTTTCCTCTTGTGAAAATATTTTTTAAGGGATATGTTTATATTCCATGGTCCGATTGGGTCTGCTTGGTTAAGTTTTTCATTCTCTTTTGGTGGGTATAAATTTGTGCATGTATGGAACAGGATTAAAATTTATATTATTTTCCGATATTAACATTTGCAACAGAAATATTAGGGGCTACCTTATCACAATATAAAATAAAAGTAACAGATAGTATTTTTGTTGTAAAAAAACATAATTGAAACATTAAATTAGACCTTTTTTGTAATTATCTGAAGAGAAAATATTATTCATTAAGGGTTATTTGCATTTAACATGGTCCGATGGGGTACGATTGGGTGATTAGTCTGACCCGTGTTGATCATGTGATTATTAAATAATAATTAGGACATAGACCTACAAATCAAGAAAAGAAGAATAAACTTGTTTTTAGCGAGTCTTACAGGCCCACGAGTTGCACCTTGGGGTTAAAACCGCAAGAACATGTTTCAGACACTTGTGCCAAGTTGTAGACATCGTCAGCCGCTTATTCTGGCAATCGGGCCAACCCATGTTAACATAACCCGGGTCACTGAAGTCACCGGGCGTGTATGCCATGTAAATAAAAACTTTTTCCCTAAGGATGATATTATTATTTCCCTAAGGATGATTAACTTTCACTCTCAACAGATGATTTGTAACTCCGTGTTCTGACTTATGCATAAAGCTGCACTTGTGGGTTATACACGCGTTTATCGTTATAAACTTTAACGTTCTATCGTTATAAACTGGACTTTGGTTTTTCGTAATTGAACATCGGGCCCTAATAGAATGTAGGAATATACCCAAATATCAAACCCCTTCTTTCGGGAGAAAGAAGATCTTTTGGGTACCGTGTAACAGCGAATGTGAAGCACTGCAAATACTGAAATAATTAAAATGCTGAAGGGAAGTTTAATACTACTGAGGACTATGAATATTTTATCTTTCACCTGAGCAGATGCTGCTTAATGGATATATATATATATATATATATTCAAAGTCATGCATTATTATTTAGTTGTAACATAATGCGAATCTGAGTAATTATACTGGTGCATGTTCCTGATTAATTATGTGATCACTCGGTTGCAGGATCATTATTTTTCATGTATTATACATTCAGTATATATGTCTACATTTTCAATTAATGCTAAGATTTATTTCACTCTGACTTGGTACTTGTTACATGTAAATGTGACTTTATCATGTGGACTCTATAGCTTAGTATACCTAAATTATTCTCATGCCCTAATTATATTATTTATTAAATATCTAAATGTTTAAGGTCCTTAACATCTGGTAGAGTGTTTTATTTTTTTCAGAATCCAGTATTAAAACTCCATGTTTTGGGCAGTTATTCTGGATCATCATATCGAAATACATCATTGAAATTTTGTCAAAGACTGTCATTATTCCAAATAACGCCATAATTATAAGATAAAATTGAACTTTCAGGTGGTATGTTAAGAAATTTATATATTTGAAAGCCAGAAAAACAATTTTCCACATGTAACCTATTTGTTTAATGTTATATGCCCGCTGCAAAGGGTCAGTGCTTATTATTTCCATTTGGTTTTAGTTTATAAAAAAAACATGGTCATTCTTGTCCGTTTGTCAGTGCCTGTTATTGGATCCCCGCTTGATCATAATAAAAAATGCGTCAATGAAAATCATCTGACAGGTAATGCTCTATATATCAGCACTTGGAACTTCAGAACATACTCATATAATGTAAAATTACAATAATGGATATTAAGACTGGATCCTCAATCTATTTTTCAGTCTGTTTCAGTTTATTCATTTTGGAAAATCCTTTTCCAATGGTCAGCTGATGCACAAAATACTTGTAAAATAAAATGCTACCATACTGCACTAAAAAATCCATGACCAGCACGGTGTCTACAAATGCTGAACACATTTTCTGTAACTATATTGTCTGAGCGAGAAATGTTAATAAATCTGTATACTGTTTACGTCTCCATGTAATCTAACAACATTCACCTGATGATCGGGTCGCATCCCGTGAAGAGACTGTAGTGAAATTACAGTGTTATTTTTCTTCAGAGTTATATACTGTGGTTGCCTTTTTGTTCACGAGGCTTTTAATTTCGCGATATTCGCGAATGGGAAATAATCGGGAAAATGAAACCCTCGGGAATAATCGGCCAATTGAGAATGTCCTTCTTATTTAGTGTAATCAATACTTGTATGGTAATAGGTTAAAACAGAGAGAATTTTTTTAATAAATTACATCCTTGCAGGTATAGGGAAATGTAAGCCTTAAATTTGAACTAAACCACCTATGCTGTTTGTGGGGGCCTATCATTATATAAGAACATGTCACAAACTCATGACTTATTCTCATTTTATAATACACACAGGTATATGGCTTTGCCAAAGATTTGATATAGGTTCTGTGAGATCGCGAAAAATGAAACCCTCGCAAAACATTAAAAATGGAAAAATCGCGAAATTTCAGCCTCGCGAATATGAAGCCAACCACATTATATATATATATAATGCTTATTGGCAGACTCCCGGCCGTGACCGATTGAAAGCACGTGCAACCAATTAGCGCTAGCAATAACAAGATTAACGGCTGATTTCGCGGCCCTCACAAACAAGGGCCCGATTGACCACGGCTGCAGGTGGTACAATTAGTACCGGCCATCGTGGGAACAAGGCTTGTAATGTGTGAAATGTCATGAGGTCCTGTACGTATAGGTTGCCCCCTCTGGCCCAAGATAAAAAAGCTGATGTTTTACAAGTTTGAAATAATATATATCACAATAGGTCTTTCGATTTTAACTTTTGTAGCTACCTGAATTTACTAGACAAGAACTTGTAGTCTAAGGAATAATAATAATAATAACCCCCTTAACAATGATTAACAGTATGGATAGAAGGATAGGTCTTCCCTTTAACTGCATGCATGGATAGAGGCATATGTCTTCCCTTTAACAATAATTTGAATATTTAGTGGTCTTTATATTCAATTTATGGCATATGAATTGATTCCTGAAACAGTTGCACATAATGATGGAGAGGGATTTAACGTAAGCAGGCAAAACGGGGTGTATTCTCCTGAGTAAAACATTGATGTAAATACTGTATATTCAGATACTATCGTGGGCTTTAAATTCATGGTTTTTGTGCTATAAAACATATCGTGGGGTATTTGAATTCGTAAAATAAGACTGGAAATGTGTATAATTTGTGGTTTTATCAATCTTCACGTACATGATATTGAAAAAGAGTCCATTATCAGCATATACATCGGCAACTCAATTGATCTGCGAATCACATGGTGTGCTTCCCAGCAATCATTACGCAAGTGTTGTCCATGGAGGGAGGGCCCGCTGCACGGTGCCTTCTTCCAAGTTTAATTAGCCATGACGAGCGTGTGCTGACACACGTATCTGCCTTAGCTCCTCATTCCCTCATATTTCTTAACGAGAAATAATTAATGACAACAGCAAATGGATACCGGAAATGAGATGTAATTTAGTCAAAAATTCGTCAAATATTTACAATATATGATTTTACATACATGAACTTAATACCACATAAAAATTGAACATTTAGGTGTTCTTGAGCAATGTCAGGAGAAATTCACATATAAGATAAAAGAAGAAGGACGGAATTGCAAAAAAAAATGATATGCTTTATAAATCAGTACATATTATTTACTAGTTTCAGTCATAATATAATAAAAAACAAGTTCATAAAGCTTTATTGAAAATTCATCAAACATTTTGGTTGAGGTCGATCCCGTGTTGCCCCGTCAATGAATACATGTTACTTCTCAATTTATGTTATTTGATAACTGATTTTTTTTATCGTTGGGATCTTGAAATCGTGGATTATCTTTACCCATGAAAATAAAATTCCAACTAATATTTCTGAATATACGGTAATAATAAATCCTTGCCAATTTTCACACTGGTTGGCCTTGTAACAATGTAGTAAATTATATTCAGGGGCCCTCATAGTCATGACAGATGGATTATAAAAATATACATAAATACATAAGCGGTCTTGACAAATTAATATACATCAAAATTGGAGAGAGCGTATACCTATGTTGGAATTGTTCCCTTTAGTAATGAAAACAATAAATGTAAGTATATATCTCAAATCTTATAATATATGCACTTGTATTGCCGTGGGCTTAGTTTTAAAAAAAAGTTGTGGCCCGACGCAATGTCAGTGATCATTTTCCATGTTCATGTATGGAGTAACACGAAATGAATTTTAACTACGAACCTCTTGTTAGCTCTTTATTCTAATTCAGCTTTAAAATGCACATAAGCCTGTAGGAAAGGCAGTATGATGTACTATATTAACATTCATTTGTGTCTTTTGTTATTCAAAAGCGAATTAACAAAAAAAAAAAAAAGAGTTGGACTAAAGAATTCATTTTTTTTCTTTCATCCGTCCACTCTTCCCATCGTTTATTTATACACCTGACCCATTGCAATAACAGTTATAATAATAATAGTAAAATTAATAATGATATTATTCACATAGACATAATTCACATAAATGAATCAATTGATTATTTCATTCATTCGTCCATCTGGCCATCAGTCACAACAACAGTAATAATATCCATTATATAATAATAACATTCCAAATCACATAATCAGCGCTATAAATTTACCATAAACATGTAGCCCGTTCTGGAACGAGGTGGACGGCATGTTTAAGGCGGGAGTCACAATGTTTTGCCTGACCAACCCGGAGCACTGTTGTTTTCATATCCTCCAGGGGGTGGCAGCACTACCGATCAAGGGGTGTAATGGAAAAAGTCGGGCTCTTGTGGCCAGCGTAAATGATCTCAAACTAAACACTCAAAATTTACTTTATTATCCAACATTTTACTTTGAAACGACGCCTGTAAGTGAATAATGTTATATTCAAACGACGTGTGTTGTTAAATTTGTTAAATATTGAGGCTTAATAGGTGTTTCGTAGTGTTCGTCCTATTTACCCAAAACACCGGTGTTTTTGGTAAATCGAGGGACCCGTCTGCAGTGCTGTTGGAATATTCCGGAATGCTGGCTGCTGCTTCAACCAGACGTCTGGATGGATTTGTCAACTCAAACATGAACGTCTTCATCCCTCCAACAATCACCGCGGCCTTTTTACAATTTTTGCGTTAAAGGGTTTAACTCTAGGATAATAGTGGTATGGCTAAGATAAACAAATTAATATAGTTTGACCCCCATGAGCCCTTGGTTGCAATGCAGCCTCTACCATTGCCTTAGACTTAGTGCAAGGCTGAGGATTACACGGTTAGACTTTTTACCGAAACTGACCTCTTTTACCGGAACTGACCAAAACTGACTTTAAAATATATTAAAATACAATTAAATTATATTTTTATTTTTTTATACTCGGACAATGTGTAACATAATGTAATGCACAAACAGTAGCACCAAACACGATAAAATACAAGGTTTTGTCAGGATCATACAATAAAAGTACCTCATTTTCCGTTTATGTTTGTTTGTAAATATGTTCAGTTTTAACACGTGACGCCGGGCTCCATACTCGATAGGGTTTGGACGGTTACCGGTATACGGTATTATCACGGTATCTCACAGCCACGGTTATCATACCGTCAACTTTCCTATTATCGCGATATCACGATATCAATTTTTGTTCACGATTATGGTTCACAGACAAGCCATTGAAGTATATATTTCCTGAGAAAACTGGCATCATAAGAGTCTGTCCATGTTCAAAATAAATGTATTTCAAAGAATCACATTTATTTTTATAAACCACATGTATTTGAATACCTGCGTTTCAGTGGAACCGTGTGCTTATGGACTTCGGAAATGTCCGGAAATAACAGAATGAATCTTAGAGGACAAAAGCTTGAGAATTCCAGGAGAAAATAACATTATAAAGAAGAGCAATAAAACATATATGCTTTTATTGCATGGAACTATAAAACATAAAAGTGTCACCATTGGATCAAACATTCCTTACGGGTTGCATATTTTGCCATATAAAATTGGATTGGAATATTTAGCCATGATGGATATGACACGCTCTCTGAAAATTCCGGGATTATCCGGCTGTTTTGTAACTATAGGAAATTGGTGAAACGTTTTGACAAGCGTGATTTGACGATTGGGGCAGGACTTCCCATGTCTCAAACTTACACACCTGCAGCGGCTTCATGCAACTTAATCACTTAATGAGTTAATTTGTGGTACTGGCACAATGGGTATAATTAATATTAATAGTTAACCCCTCGTATAAAGTCAAGAATTTAAAGGTGGTTGTTATTAATATCATTATTGATGGCTTATCAATGCTCTTATCTATTATTAAAAATATCACGATATCACGGTATATCACGATAAAATTTGAATAATCATCATGATATCAAAAACCCATATCGTCCCAACACTAATACTCGATATCATTTCAGTTATGAACCAATAACAACCTCTACCAGGTAGCCTGGAATCCAGAGTCGAAAAATTTGTTTTTCAGAAAAGATGGCTCAATTATAAAACACCTCATGCACAGCAAAACGTGCCCACTGCTCAAATCACATCAGCAGAGTCTTGGTACATCTAAATTCAAAGGAAGTGGCTGAACAGCTGGCAGGGTGCAAGCAGTTTAGGCCACAGGCTAAATAGCCAGTAGGAAAAATTGACTTTGTCGGCAGTCTAGCCCATAGTTTAAACTGTCCGCAAATGAATGCATGCTCCGTTTCAGAGTTTCCGTGTGATACTCCGTACTTTCGATTATTATTTTGACAATGGGCTGACAATATAGTGCTGACTTACTTAATTAGATATTTGCTGGTTTATATGTAATAAGTATGTTGAGGGGTATCAACAGTGCACATTTTGTGATATTAACAGGGCAGTTTAATATATAATTATAGGAATTGAACTGAAGTTGACTGGCACATCAGCTGGTTATATATATGCTTATGAGCAGACAATGTGTAATATGTGATAGCCAAACAACTTGTACCCATGAGATGTCATATCATGGGGTATTAAGATTCTTTGATTGAAGGTAATCAAGTGTGTAGCATTACCACTGTATACACTAGTGTGGTTATGAGCGAACAAATAATCAGTGTTTGAAAACAAACATCTCAGGATATGAAATGGTCCAAGGATCCTCTTATTACATGATCAAAGGTGATCGAACATATCTTAATCCACACCCAGTTAAAGCTGTTGAGCTTATTGTGTTGTGAGATGATGCAGGAAATATTCACACCAAATGGTAATGCTTACATATAGACCACCAAAATACCTAATTTCTGTGTCAGCACTGTATTATCAGCTAACTGTCATAAAGATAATGGAAAGTACTTATTGAGTATCACACTGAAACTGAAATAAAAAAATGCATTCATTTGCCAGCGGTTTAACCTGTGGGCTAGACTGCCATGCCACTGCTGGCTCTTTAGCCACTTCCAAATTCAAATCACTGGGTCAATTTAAACGCGCATTAAATTCAGATTTGAAGCTTAAACTGGCATCAATGGATAAATTATCACCTAAATTAGCCAAATCAGACTCTATGATAAAAACACTTTAAGGTGCTAGTTCCTAGTATATAAGCCTGGCCCTGGCGTATGCATCTGTTAGGTGTATATCTGCTAAATGCGTTTACTGCTTAATGGAACGGTGCAGGCCTAATATACTGGTGTGACTAATATTTATAGTCTGGGATGTGTAGGGGTTTCACTTCCCAGCGCTACACAGGTTCGGACTTCGGGGGTAACGGTATTTTAGATGACAAAACAGGGCCAAAGTTCATAACTGTTCTGTGCAGCGGTCACTCCGATTCCAACGAAAGAAGACATGAAGACAGTAGCTTGATCAGAATAATTATTGACAATAAATCATAACAAATTACAGTTATACCAGACTCGGTATGATTAATAACACACAATTATACTTTCAATCCACGGGTCCCCGTATCACCTGTTCCAGGGGCCGATTGTCCGCCATGATCTTAAAGCGGTGGGCCGAGATATTAAATCAAGCCAATGTTGAGGTTCCTCGCAATGTCACGGCCCGTACTGTGTATAAAATACGTTCACAATACCTAACCTTCACAGATGTATAGTTCACCAGGCTTGGACACACTTTTTCTTAGTTCTGTTCACGGTTTTCTCCCTTTCTGATACTGGCCATATCTTCGTGCCTGGATCCCAGCCGCTTCTCTCCTAAAACTAGTTCAGTACCGTAAAAACTAAACTGTTACCATAAAAACTTGGCTGACTACCAAGGGGGATTTGCCACATTCCTCCCCTCTTAAACCAAGACCGCCTGCGGTTTGGTCCAAAACAAACACACTTAATCAAACTCTAAATAGAATTAAATATAACATTAGAACAACCACAACTTCGGTGACTTCTTACAAATGATAATCTGGCCGAAAACTATGACATTTTCCTTTCTCAACCGGTTTATAGCTACTAATTGATCCAGCAAGTACTACAAATGATTTGAGCTAAACTTAACAGAACTTCGATCAATTGGACTGAGGAACATATCTGGCTAACCTTTATTTCCCTAATAACTTGGTAGTTCTCTAATGGCACATTTCTTCGCCCAAGGGCATACCTGTTAAGTAAGACCGGTACCCATGGCGGCTCCACCATGTCAACCGATTTACCAAATTTATGAGTCTGGTCACCACAACTCCAAGTTCCCCGTCTCTTTGAAAGTCTCTGTTGCTCATTTAGCCATTTAATAAGTCCCTTGCCTCTCTCTCTTACAAGTTAAGTCTGTCAACTGGCTTCTTGACACGCATACCCCGGCCTAATTGAACATCATCGGCCTCCGAGCGCACTGTAACATTGCCCATATTTTCATTGTCTGTGTCTTCGCCGTCGTACGAGAAGGGCTGTGGAGGAGTTTCAACTTCCCGGTTGTCCAGGTCACTCCTGGTTCGGGGCTTCCCTTCCTCCGCATCATCCTCTCTACAAGGTTCACTCTGCTGGTCATCACGAACCCCTGGCTCCTCTTGACCCACCAACGGATCTCCTAACAACACATCCTCGTCGCTCTCCTGGTCAGGAGCCTCCGCCCAGATCCAGCTTTCACGGGGTGGATCTCCAAAGTAAGACTTCAATTGATCCATATGAACAACCTTACTAGGTTTATCTGGGGCCTCTTGAATACGAAGATTGACATCAGTCACCTCATCAGTCACAAGATATGGGCCCGTCCAACCTCTGCCAAGTTTCTGGTTGCCCTTTGGTGGGTAATAGTACCACACCCAGTTTCCAATTGGGAATTTCCGGTAGATTGCATTAACATCATAGTTGCATTTTTGCCGCTCTTCTGCCTGCTTCAGATATTTCCGGGCATACTCATGGGCGAGCATAGTGGCCTCCTTCACCCAGGTGACATACTCATTTGGGCACTGGGGTACCTGGTCTTTCGGGGGTCCTCCCATAAGCAAATCTATAGGCATTGTCTTTTCTCTGCCCAGAAACATCAAGTCTGGGAGCACTTAGTACTGTCGTGAGCGGTCGCTCGATACGCAGACATCACATATGGTAACAAATCATCCCAGTTGTCCTGGTAGTCGTTGACGAAACAGGACAACATCTGTAGTAAAGCCCTATTTGCACGCTCCACGATCGCATCGCTCTGCGGACGATAGGTACTAGTCCGGGTTTTGTCAATCTCCAGCAACTTACATAGCTGATTCATCAGCTTTGACTGGAAATCAGGACCCTGGTCACTGTGCAAAACACGTGGTATACCATATTTCAAGATGAACTCATGCATTAACCTTTCTGCGATGGTTTGAGCGGTATGGTCTGGCATTGCATACGCCTCCGCCCACTTTGTGAAGTAATCTGAAATGACACAAATGTACTGATTTCCATTTTCCGTGGTCCTGAGTGGTCCTAATATGTCCATGGCCACACGCTCCATCCTGTCTCCAACAGGGCTTTGATGAAGTGGTGCTTTACGGGGTCCTGTGCGTGGTTTTCGGCTCGCACACATGTTGCATCTTTGGCACCAACGTATCACATCCCGCTTGTGACCAGGCCAGTAAAAGCGTTGGCGTACATTGTGTAGAGTTTTTGTTATGCCTAAGTGTCCAGCAAGTCTCTTATTATGGACAAACTTCATGATTTGTTTTCTCAATGGCCACGGTGTCACGAGTTGTCGGACTTTTGGCATGTCGTTACTAGGAGCCCACTCTCTATATAGTAAATTGTCCAGAATCACTAAGTTGTTCCACTGGCTCCATAATGCCTTTAAGTCTCGTGATTCCGTTGCTATCACGGCCCATGGTGGCTTTTGTTTATCTCTGGTTAGGAGGATTTTTATTTTCGATATCGCAGGATCCTCTTGCTGTAGCTTTTGGAGGGCATCTGTGTCATACTCTTGACACCACTCCTCAAATGACTGATGATCTGGGGAGCTTTGAGCGCCATCATTCTCTGTGTCACCGGCCACTTGACTCCGGGTATGCACCGCAGAGATCTTTCTCGTATCTGGTCCTAAACAGTCCTCTCTTTTGCACTGCTGACATGGAACCCTACTTAAAGCATCAGCGTTGGCATGCTTGGCTTGTGCTCGGGTTTGGATTTCAAACGAGTACATGTCTAACACAGTAAGCCATCGTGCTAACATCCCTTCAACATTCCGAAAGTTCTTTAACCATCTCAGTGACGCATGATCAGTTCGGAGAATAAAGTTTCGTCCCCACAAGTAATGTCTAAAATGTTTAATGAATGTTACCACTGCTAAGAGTTCACGTTTAGTGGTACAGTAGTTTTGTTGGGAACGATTTAGGGTCCGGCTGCCATAAGCGATAACACGTTCTTGGCCACCTTGAAGTTGGGACAGCACGGCACCCATACCTTCACCACTCGCGTCGGTATCCAAAATAAACTGGTCGTCTTCAGTTGGATACGACAACAACGGAGCTTCCATAAGTGCTTTCTTAA
This sequence comes from Sipunculus nudus, assembly GCA_026874595.1. Taxonomy (NCBI): domain Eukaryota; kingdom Metazoa; phylum Annelida; class Sipuncula; order Golfingiida; family Sipunculidae; genus Sipunculus; species Sipunculus nudus. The sequence goes on from CM049321.1 coordinate 56,545,769, forward strand.
GCGCTTCAAATGACTTTTGGCACTTTTCAGTCCATTGAAACGATCTCTTTTTGGGGTTCCCTCTAGTCAAAGCAATCATCGGTGCAGCGATTTCCGAGAATTGGTTGATGTGTCTACGGTAGTAGGCCGCTAAACTGAGAAAACTGCGAACATCAGTTAAGCTATTTGGTACTGGCCATTCTTCAACTGCTTTGACTTTGTCGGGGTCACACCTGACACCATCAGCTGGAAAAAGTGTCCAACGAATCATCGATCCGTGGTAACGGATACGCGTCTTTCCGCGTCATGCTATTGAGTCGCCGGTAATCGACGCAGAAACGTACACCTCCGTCCTTCTTTGTTACAAGCACTATTGGTGAGGCCCAAGGGCTGTTACTGGGCTCTATAATGTCTTGGTCCAGCATCTTTTGGACTTCATTTTCAACTACAACTTTCTGGGCCTGGGGTACCCGTCGCGGCGGTTGCATAATCGGCGGGCTACAACCGGTATCAATGTTGTGTTCGGCCATGTTGGTAAGGCCTAACTTTCCATCTGGTCCCAGAAAGACATCTTGGTACTCAAAAATGGCTGCCTTTAGGCGACTCATTTGACTGCAAGTAAGGACATCAGGCACATTGTCGATCAATGGCTGTAGATGTTCAGGTAACTGTATGTCCTTATCCACATTAAGATGACTGATATCCGTATTGTTGTCAGTAGGTAGTGGAATAACTTGATCTACCTCTCTAAACTGGGCAATGGGTGTTCCTTTTGCCACTCTGATTGTCTCATTGCTGGGATTTATCACTGTGACTGGCACAATCTTGTTGGATGTATTAATTACAGTGCTACCAACAAGAAGTCCACTCTCCTTATCATATTCAGGGTCTGGCTCTAACACAGCATCTGTTGGTATCTCAGTCCGTAACTTTCCCAGTTTACACGGTATAGTTGCTTCATACTGTGATGGAATTATCATTGTCTCTTTGACGTGTACCCGAGCGACACTACTACCAGACTGATAATGCATTTTATGAGGGATCCCTCAAACGGCATGACCTTGAACTGGTGTAAGCCAAGATGTGTACAAAACGCAGTCTTTTCCTTGGATCCATGGTCCTCCATCTTGAGCTGCCAATAGCCTGAGGCCATATCAAGTGTCGAAAACCATTGACTTCCGGATAAAGTGTCCAACGAATCATCGATCCGTGGTAACGGATACGCATCTTTCAGCGTCACGCTATTGAGTCGCCGGTAATCGAGGCAGAAACGTACACCCCCTGTTCTTCTTTGTTACAAGCACTATTGGTGAGGCCCAAGGGCTGTTACTGGGCTCTATAATGTCTTGGTCCAGCATCTTTTGGACTTCATTTTCAACTACAACTTTCTGGGCCTGGGGTACCCGTCGCGGCGGTTGCATAATCGGCGGGCTACAACCAGTATCAATGTTGTGTTCGGCCATGTTGGTAAGGCCTAACTTTCCATCTGGTCCCAGAAAGACATCTTGGTACTCAAAAATGGCTGCCTTTAGGCGACTCATTTGACTGCAAGTAAGGACATCAGGCACATTGTCGATCAATGGCTGTAGATGTTCAGGTAACTGTATGTCCTTATCCACATTAAGATGACTGATATCCGTATTGTTGTCAGTAGGTAGTGGAATAACTTGATCTACCTCTCTAAACTGGGCAATGGGTGTTCCTTTTGCCACTCTGATTGTCTCATTGCTGGGATTTATCACTGTGACTGGCACAATCTTGTTGGATGTATTAATTACAGTGCTACCAACAAGAAGTCCACTCTCCTTAACATATTCAGGGTCTGGCTCTAACACAGCATCTGTTGGTATCTCAGTCCGTAACTTTCCCAGTTTACACGGTATAGTTGCTTCATACTGTGATGGAATTATCATTGTCTCTTTGACGTGTACCCGAGCGACACTACTGCCAGACTGATAATGCATTTTATGAGGGATCCCTTTAACAATCACTTCCCCTCTTCCAAGATGGAGTGTGGCATCAAGATGCGTCATCAAGTCAACGCCTATCAGTCTGGGATCCTCAGCTGGCACAACCACAAATGGAAAGCTCAAGCGTTCCCCAGCTATCTCCAGATCAAATATTCCATAGCCTTCGGTGGCCATAGGCTGTCCAGTAATGGTACTAAATGTCTTGTCTACCGGATACAGTACAGGTCGTGTATGCAAGGGCATTCGATCATACAACTCTTTACTGATTATACTGTGAGTTGACCCTGTATCAACTAAAAGGTTCACATCAATTCCATTAATGCGTCCAGGCAGGTGCCATCCGGAAGCATCTTTTAATCCACTAGACCATCCAGGTTTTGAGGTGGTAGTCGCTCTAGGCATAGCCGGTGCACTAGGTGTCAGTGTCGTAGGTGCAGAAACACGTATGCCACCTCCCAGTCTGGCTCTAGTTGCTGAGAGGCCTAGGTGCCCAATTGTTGTGGACACCTGCTGAAACGATGAACCCAGAGCAATAGGTGCTGATATGTAACTACTTGACGTCCCAACTGGATTACCAATATCCAAGCACACAGGCTGCGGCATGTACCCAGGGTAAGTAGGTGGGGCGGGTGGTAACTGCGCGATGGGGTTAAAAGTCTCTTGTACTTGAGGTGCCGCAGCAAATGGCCGCCGGCGCCTGCGATGGGGACAATTTCTTCTGAAATGTCCTGCTCCCCCACAACAAAAGCATGTACCAGGCTCAAATTGGTGTTTCCTCTCATTTGCTAACCTTTGTCCTTGGCCAGGGGTCCTCATCTGAGGGGTCATGGTTGGCTGACTGACTGGAGGTAACTGTTTATACCCCTCTGTGTTTGCAGGTGACTGATTTGGTTCAGTCATTGTATTAGCCTTGACCTTGGCTGACCTTGGCTTACTTAAGTTTGATACACAAGGATGCCTAAAATCAACAGACTCATATTCGACTGCGGCAGATATTGCTGCCTCTAACGTAGCGGGTCTCGTAAAGTGCACATGCTTTTGTAGCTCATGGTGGTCAAAACCCAAGATAAACTGTTCTATCACCAGCTCCTGTAATGCATCATAACTTATATTGTATGCCTGGCTCGCTTTTTGTCATAGTGCATACGCGTAGTCTCGTAGATTTCACCAGTTTGTCGCTTTCGCTTACGGAACTCGTTCTAAAAAGCTGTTTTTCAGTCTTTGGGCGCAAATCTTGACTCTAACGCCGCTTTTAATTCACAAAAGTTTTCGCATTGTTCTGTGGGAAGATCTCCTAGTACCCGTTGTGCATGCCCAGTTAAACTGGCACCCAGCTGTAAAGCCTTTTCGTCATCATCCCAGCGATTCCACTTTGCAACTAATTAAAAATGGCGGATATAGTCCTCCCATTCAGTGGTTTCGCCGTCATATTTGTCCGGTTCTTTACGACCTCTTGGTTTTAGGTCATCACTTTTATTTTGTGATGTCATAAATGGCAAGTCACATACTCTGTGGCCTAATGTCTGTCCCTGGAGTGACCTTGACCCCTGTGCATTCAATGTCAGGTTTACCTGATCTCTAGTTAAGAGCATATCATCATCCTCTATCTGTATAATAGCGGAATCAGTGCATGAACTTATTCCATCATTCACCTGACCTTGACCTTTAATATACGGGTTACAAAATTTGGCTTGTTGTCCACTTTCAGTCTGTGTTGACTGCACTGGTACTATGGGGGTTGCGACGACCGAAGTCCCGAACAAGTCCACTAGTGATGTCTGTTGTTGTGTCATCTTTAACTATTATTTTATTCTCAATGTCACACAACACAAAATTTCTCTCTTATTGTCAATATCTCTCAATAGATACAATACTCAGTGAATTGTCATCAATAATCATACCACACAACTGTGCGATGACATAGTCTCTTTCTCTTCAACAAAACAAGAAGGAACTTGTGATCACTGAGACTATAAACTCTTTAAGTTAAAGCCACCAGACTCATAAGCATCTAGGTTAAATTGTTGTGCCAGAGTCAAACAGAGTATAAAATCATTATTGTTACTCAGGCCTATCTCATATATAGGCATAGTTCCTCTAAACAAATTAAAGGTTCAATACATTAATCACATATAATAAATATGCACATTTGTGTCTACTCACCCAGTGCTGCCACCACAATTAACCATATTTGCTAAATTGCAGTACCTGTATCATCAAATTATTATTGATACCAAAATAAAAACAAGTTACTCAATCACTGTGCCTCACTCAATACTTACAAGGCAAATTACTAAAAACATACATATTTCTGATTCATGTTGACCACCAAAACAATTTCAAAATATCAGTCAATTGACATACAACAGTCATACATTGTTCAGTTTGACAAACAATGAAACATATCAAATGTCAATAATTGCACTGTTTGCTGGTTCCAACACAAAAACTCGAATAATCTTCTCAGGTTTCATTATAAATAATATCCCCAGTTAATTTAAAGCAGTGCTCAGCATTAAATAATATTCCTTCTGGACATGGATCAGTGGCACCACCGCTGGCCTTATCAGTTACCAATGTGAACCTCAGAATTCCAACTTAAGTCAGTGACGCCATCTGTCTTCTTCAACTTGAACTTATCTGTTTCCAGTCTGATTCAATATATGGAAAATTACAAATGAAGCGGGCAAGTTTTCAGGCTTATCAATGTTCAAAATTTCAATTTTAATGTCATCAATTTACTCCAAATTATCGACGAGCGTACAGGCTACCAAATTCTGTATCTCTAAATGTACAATTGCAAGCATCACATTTTTACGCTTCCCCGCTGACTCACAATGAATAGCCTCTTTGAATATGCAATTGTAGCCATCAGATCAACCTGTCACCCCCACGTGCTGGCCACCAAATTCTGTAGCAAACCTGGGTTTCACTTCCCAGCGCTACACGGGTTTGGACTTCGGGGGTAATGGTATTTTTGATGACAAAACAGGGCCAAAGTTCATAACTGTTCTGTGCAGCGGTCACTCCGATTCCAACGAAAGAAGACACGAAGACAGTAGCTTGATTAGAATAATTATTGACAATAAATCATAACAAATTACAGTTATACCAGACTCGGTATGATTAATAACACACAATTATACTTTCAATCCACGGGTCCCCGTATCACCTGTTCCAGGGGCCGATTGTCCGCCATGATCTTAAAGCAGTGGGCCGAGATATTAAATCAAGCCAATGTTGAGGTTCCTGGCAATGTCACGGACCGTACTGTGTATAAAATACGTTCACAATACCTAACCTTCACAGATGTATAGTTCACCAGGCTGGGACACACTTTTTCTTAGTTCTGTTCACGGTTTTCTCCCTGTCTGATACTGGCCATATCTTTGTGCCTGGATCCCAGCCACTTCTCTCCTAAAACTAGTTCAGTACCGTAAAAACTAAACTGTTACCATAAAAACTTGGCTGACTACCAAGGGGGGTTTGCCACAGATGTCCGACACCGTCTTGGACGCTCTTAATACTGTCCAGGACCCAGTTGTACTGTCCGGGGGCTCAAAGACACCGTCCAAGACAACAGAACTAGCTTACTTAAACTTATACAGACACTTTTAAATTAAAAAAAACATGCTTTATTTGTTAATCAAATGCAATCTGAAAATAATTATATCGACAGGAATACCCTCCGGGGCAACAGGACCAGCCATGAACAGACCTGACATCAACAATGCGCACTAACCATCTGGATTAAACTGTTTCTGTTTGTCCTATTTTTCAACTTTAACTCGACTTTTCACCCATATGTAAACTAGTCCAGCACCAGTAGAAATGCTGGGCCCTGTGAGGACCATTGTCTGACCACATCCAGTTTGCAAGAATTTCTTCCATCATATCAACCAACCATGGCCTAGAATATAACCTCATCTCCATTTTATATTATTTAGATTTTTACCTTCATGGTGACCAAAGGGTCCATTGTTTCTATTTATTTTTTCCACAATAAAAATAAGGTTGTGATTCGTTCAAAATTTATTGGCACATCTATGAACAATGCTGTGATATGTCACCCACACAGGAAACCTCTGTGACACAACTAACTCCTGATCCAGAATTTTTGACACTGATAAGAATAAAAACTTGTGATCAGTTACTAGATTAAAGTCATTTCTGAATTTTGCCAGTGGCATCACACATTACCTGGTACAGCGGTGGTTTTTGATAAAACACTCATGCCTATAAAGCAGCCACATATCTCGCTAAATTAACAATTATGAAATGTGACACGCTTCACAAAAGTGGATCCAGTGCATTGTTGAAAAGGGTTTACACAACCACCCCAGCCTTTTTGTAGGGTTTCAGACCATTTTTTGCTGCTTGACCACCTCCATTTTCAAACATTAGCCATGTAGCTCCTCTTACCATCTATCATTGTAAAAGTGAATTATTGTGTGCCCAGTCTTCACAAACAAGCCTACACTGATACAATGATATAATGTCAGCACACAAAAGTTTGTGTTTATTTATATGCATAGCATACTACTTATATGTGCATTAATTAATAAACAATGTTTTCTTCTTACTTAGATGAATGATTGTACAATGTCCTCATCAGACAGCCATGACTTGGAATCTACTGTTCTGCCTCCACCACATGTTGACAGCTCAGTCCCAGACCATCAGAATGTCACTGAAGATGTCCTCCTCCCACCACCAGCTCCCTTCGCAGATTCACCTGGAGGGACATCCAAAATCTCACCAAAATCAGTTCCTGTCACAGATGTACTGTTCCCACACCTACCAGAATCCTCGGCATCAACACCTGTCGCTAGGAACCTCAATACTGGAGATCCAGACATACAAGTAAATTCTCCACACTTAGTTGACGTGTTGCCTGGACATGAAATGAGTCCTTTGAACAACCCACTCACGTCAACAAAGTTAACCACAAACTTGATTGCAGCTGGTGTTAGCAGTCATCTGGAAGACTTCAACTCTACAGAATCTGAGATTGCGTACCAGGATCTGTCATTCCCCAAACAAATTTCTGATCAGGAGTAAGTCTGTGTGTGCATCATTAGCAAAACCTAATTGATGTAACGAGTATATTCTATTCAGGTTGGTTCATACCTATGCCTACATTTTATAATCAGATTTATAAAATAATATATTATTAAAATATGTTTCTTTTTAACTACAAGAAACACAATCTGCTATGGGTGGGAGGTTATTGCAATGTATAATGTTATCTATGAAATATAAAATAATTCTTGTAAGCACATCGAGTAAAAGCTAGAAATTCTTAATTCATTGAGTAACTTTTTTACAGAATTTTCTCTCCTACGGATGACTGTTTAACTCTGTCTGCCGACCAGTCTAACAGCCAACGGGGAAGGTCCAACTCCATCAACTGCAGCTTCTCAGAACCGATACCAGGGGAGGCATAGTAAGTTTTATATTTTGCATTACAACCCTGACTAATAATAAAAAGATATAGGGCTATACACACAATGATCTCCCCGTTAAGAAAGGAAGTGTTCCAAGTAATATTTTAATATATTCTTTATTCCTATTTTAAAAAATACATGGCATTGAAATTGACATTCAGTGTCTTGAGTCTTGACTTGATTCAGCACTATTACCATATATATACATATTAAATAACGTCAGAGGTCACCAGGCAACATTGTGGTGTCACCACAATAACCTACCAGGAAGACAATGGACTTTGATGAAACTCAGCTCAAATATTAAAAGTATAAGTATAATACTTTACCTAAGTTGGTTCCTGCCATAATCCATGTTTATTTAATGAGGCCAGAGGTCACCAGAGTTTGGTGGCACCGTGATCACTTACCAATAAATATTGTTTGATCGATACAATTTCTCTCTTGCATTAAATTCTTGGCCAAATTCATCCATATTTAATGAGGTAAGAGGTGGCACAATGGTTTCTGCAGACTGGTGGCGCCACCTGTATTTTTAGCTCAGCTGACTTTCAGTCATGCTGGGCTATAGCGATGGGTCTTTGTCCGGCGTCCTTCCGTCTGTCTGGCCGGCCAGCCATTTGTCCGTTAGCAGGGCACAAATCGTAACCGTAGGGGTTGGGGCCATGAACCCTATGCAGTCTTAGAGGTTATAAAAAGATCTCCATGCAAACCTTAAATTAGGTCCCTGCGACCTATATTCTTGAAGTTATGGGGTGTGTTTGCACCCCCCAGAAATAACTATTTGAGACAAAATTTTCATCCCAAACCTTCCATCTTTCACATACAGCTCACCTACCAACAGGGGAAGAACCATAATTTTTTTTAGGTCCAAAGGTCAAGGTCACAGGAGCCTCTTCTTTGAAAAGCCTGTGGATGCATTTTAAGCCATCCCTTTTCTTTGATCTTTCACATATAGCTCACCTACTAAGTTGGAGAAGAATCCTATAGATTTTGAGGTCACAAGGTCAAAGGTCAGGGTCACAGGATCCACTTCTTTGAAAAGGTACTGGACACATTTCAAGCTAGACTTTTCATTCCAAACCTTCCAGCACTGATATCGCTTCTCTGCCAACCGGGGAAAAGACCTGTTGATTTTTAGGTCAAAGGTCACAGCACCCACTTCTTGGGTGAAGTCATTTTCAGGCAAACTTTTCAATCTGTACCTTCCATCTGTCATATATGGCTTGCCTACCAATACGGGAAGAAACCTATTGATGTTGAGGTCAAAAAGTCAAAGGTCAAGGTCACAATATTTAATTGTTCTAAATGCTTGTTAGCATATTTCAAGTGTAACTGTTCAACCCAAACCTTCAGTCTTTCACATATGCCACATCTATGCATCACTCAGTTTGACTCAAACTTCATATTTATGGGTCTTTTTGCTTGAATAAATAACTTATTGATTTTGGGGTCAGCTGGTCAGCAGGTTAAAGGTTGCAGGTCAAAGTTATTCACCCATTGGTTGCCAAGTAATTCCACCAGATTTAAGTGGTCAGTAGTTACCCATCATTTAGAAAGAATCCAGTTGATATATGGGCAAAAGGCCAAGGTCATAGGTCAGGGATGTTCACAATTACTTATTTTATAGACCATCTCTATTTTTCTTGTATATATAACCATCCCACTCCAGCTGGTACATCTCCCTGTGTGGCTGTAATTGTTAGTGACACTGGTGACATATGACTCCCTTTTGTATCAGCCTATTAAGTGATAAGGCTCAGTAAAGTACCTCGTTACTTCATAACAAAAAAACTGTTGTCAGAATGCTTCAGCCAGGCATTAAGACTATGAGAGTATAGTATTAAGGTTTAGCTACTGATTTATAAGATGATGGGAACATTTTTCAGTAAATATTGGACTTACACTTTTTACAATTGCATATCTGTAAATCTGATATGAGGGCCTGGACATGCCTTTTGAATTATTTTGGGCATTTATTACTGGAAAATTTGCCCCAAGTTTGGTCTCTTATTGGAGAATGTGGGATATCAAATGTCATACTTGTCAGAAATCCATTATGTCTGCCAGTTAGCCACCTTAGAAATTCTTTCTTCAGGGCAGTTTCAGTAATTTTTCTTTAATGTTTGGTCCGATTTAGAGAATGTTTGTTGTCTGATTTCAGACTTGTCAGAAGTCCAATATGGCCACCAGGCAACCATCTTTTAATTCCTTTTGATCATATTATCTCAAGAACAGTTAAAGTGAATGCAGTTGGATGTATATTTATGTAATCTTGTAAAGGATTGGGTCAAATATTTCTGAATAAATATTACCATCATTTATAAAAGTGCAGTACAGTTGGCTTGTATTGAATAAAAATTCATACAGAAGCACCTGTTTCTCAATAATTCTTGCATGTATTTCCTTGATTTTTGCTATATATTTTGATCTTATATTTGCCCTTTGTGGTGTTCCTTTTGAGACTGACAGGTTTCAAGCAAGTTGTTGGAATAGTTCCTGATAGCTTAACAATCATGCATTTTCCTCAGACCATCAATTCACTGTGTTTTAACCAGACATAGGTGATATATATTTCTGTTGTCATAGAAAATTTTCAACAAATTGGCAAATTGGTTCTTCAAAATTTGACTGGAAGTTGTGAATCTCTGTCCATGATGTCACAGGTCATGCTTGGCAGCTGAGCGTCATGACCCATGGGTCACTTGCTTTATTTTTAGCTCAGCTGACTACAAGTCATCTGAGCTATAGTCGAGGTGCATTGTCCGTTGTCTGTCCGTCCGTCCGTAGTTGTGGCACGTTTTGAAACCGTACGACCTAGGAATCCAAAATTCGGCATAATGTTAGATGTCCCTAAGATCTCCTACCAAGCCAAAAACTGGGTCTTTGCGACTTTGTTCCTTTGAGAAATAAGGAAAAACCTCAATTTTTTATTAAAAACCTATTTTCACAAATCAGGACTGCCTAATATCAAAACCACTCATCTGTTTTTCCTCATATTTACCATAAATATTCCTCTATATAGTTCCTATGTACATGCCAGAAATTAGGTCTGTATTATATAATTAAAAAAGTTATAGGCTCAAACATAATGCATTTTGTAAAAAGTCAGGAAAGATATTTGATCACTTAACACTAAACATGTTGAAGCTAAGGACTTTTTTTCAGTAATATAACTTTAATTAATCAAAATTAAATTCTATACCCAAAATTAGATCAAAATCTTTTAAATTTTTTTAAATATTAGCAAAAATAAAAAATTGGTACCTTAAATTTTGCCAAACTTTGACCATGGCACGTTTTTTCTTGTAAGTACAGTTGATTTAATTTTCACAGCCAGTTTACATATGGGTTTAATCTGATGAATTTTGAAATTTGATAGTATAAGCTTAAAAAATAGTGTAGCTATTGGAGTTTTTAAGAGGCTTTGATGTAATTGTATCTTCTAGCATCATGACCCCACTTTTGTTTACTACAACTTTGCCTGGTAATCCAAAAATTGGCATAATGTTAGATGTCCCTTAGATCTCTTTCCAAGCAAAAAACTGGGTCTCTGTGACTTTTTTTCTTTGAGAAATTAAGGAAAACTTCAATTTTTTATTAAAATCATTTTTTCCCTTCAGGAATGCCTAATATCAAAACCACTGATCTGAATTTGATCATTGTAAATATGCATATTCTTCCATACATTTCCTATATACACTCCAAAAATTAGGTCAGTATTGTGTAATTTGTTGAACTTATGGGCCCAAACATAATGCAACTTGAAAAAAAAAATTAGGAAATATATTTACTCACTCAACATAATAATTCTTGAAGCTAGAGACTTTTTTTCTGGGATATATCTTCATTTAATCAAGATTCAATTGTACACCCAAAATTAGATATGAATTTTGCAATTTTTTTCAAGTTATTAGCATAAATATAAAATAAGTACCTAAAATTTGCCCAACTTTGGCCATGGCACGTTTTTTTCCAGTAAGTACTGTGGATTTTATTTTCACAGCATTTACACAAAAGGATTTAATCTGTTCAAATCTTAAATTTTAAAATAAAGCTAAAAAATTAGGCTAGTTATTGATTTTTTTGTGGAGGCTCTTGTTGTATTTCCTTACATTGTCAAGCAGCCCACTTAGGGGTCACTGTAGGTCATTCAATATAACTCTCTGTGCCCAGGGTATTGTTATGTAATCCCATCACTCCTGCAAGCCCTCTCTCTTTGTTGAGCTAATTCAGGCTGTCTGCAGTTAATACCACAGGGAGTCTCTCTCTCTCTCTCTCTTCCCCCCCCCCCCCCCACCCAACCACACCCAATTTTGTCGACAGACTTGTACTATAAACAAGATGAATCTTATAATTTCCCATTTTTCAGCAACCAGCAGTAACAACAGAGACTCCTCCCCCACCGACACCTTCAAAACACAGGACCCATAAACAAGATGAATCTTATAATTTTAATGTTAAATTTATTTTTTTTTGTTGAAACTTGGACAATTTTAATTTTTTTAAAGATAAATATGTTCAGGAATTGAATTCTAACATTCGAATGTGATAAAATATTATGATCTAACGTAAGTGCTAATTGACTAGATTAAAGAAGATATAAATACTTTGTAGCATTTGTATCTCTTAAAGTTGGCAGGGCCTAGGTGTGAATAATACTATTAAACTCAGAAATATTGGTCAAACTTTGACAGAATATATTTTTAAATCATATGGCCATATATTTAACTATTGAAAACTTAATTTCTTCACACATTCTTTGTTTATGAAATGTAACTTTCATATAACACTTACCGTTGGACCTTTTTTCCCTTGGTGCATCATAAAATGGTTTCAGGCCACAAGTTTATTACATAGTGCATATGTTTTAGCTTATGTCCATTATTCTATAATCTACAGAGTTTAATTCTAGCAGCTCCATTTTCTCATTGCTTGTGAAATGCTAATATACATAAACCAAAAGAAATAAGAATATTTTGCATATGCTAATATTTTCCAAAATTCAGCTGAGCGATGTGACCCATGGGTCCCTTGTTTACAATTTTTTTCTCTATTTTTGAGACCTCAAAAGATGCTGTCATCTGTTTACAGGGCACAAATCGAAACCGCTGGTACTGGAATCTTCTCACTTTACATCCAGATAGGTCCATGAAAAATCTCCTTGTAAACCTAGAATTAAGTCTCAGATACCCATATTCTTCAAGGTATGGGGGTCTGAAGTATAACCAGGATAATGAAAAATTTTTTCGATTTTTTACGATTTTTTCCTCTCTATTTTGAGACCTTGAAAGATGCGGTTGTCCCTTAACAGGGCTCAAATTGTAACCATTGGTCCTAGAATCTTCAAAATTGACATCCAGGGAGATCTGTAAAAGTCTCCTTGGAAACTTAAATTAAGGTCTCTGTTACCCATATTTTCTGAGCTATGGGGCTTATAAGCACCCCTCAGAATAATTGAAAATTTGATACCTAAGTAGGGCACAAATCATAACCATGGGGCCCAGAATCTTCTAATTTGACATCCTGAGAGTTCCTAAAAGGTTCTCCCAAGGACCTGAAATTGGGTCAGAGTTAACCTATATTCTCAGCTTTTTTGGGTATGTTTGAGCACCCCAGAAATAATGCAAAAAAAACACAAATTGCCAGATTCCTCATGAAGGACTGGTTGGACAGTCATCAGATTTGTTGTGCTTATGGGTCTTGATGAACTTAAGCTAATATGCATCAACAATGATGCCACCTGTCTTAATTAGTTGTCTGTGCAAGGACCATTATCAACATGTCAGTAGGCTGAGCGTCATGACCCATAGATCACTTGTTCTGTATGACTCATAAATATTCTCATATATGGGCTAGATTTTCTTAAGTGTCCACTTTTCGGTTTGGAAAAATGAGCAAAATAAAGTTTCAAATATCGTATTAATAATTATAATGCCTGAAAGTACATGTCTTCTAAAATAAGTGCCGGAAATTAAAGCATCCGGACTACCCTCCTTTACATTTTGTCATATGAGCAAAATAAGGTATGCATTCAGTGTGTGATCTCCTTTACCTTTTTTACTGAAGCAAGTGAAATGTCTCCAAATAAAAATGCTCCATGATTCTGCAGTACATCCGGCACTGTACAGAAAATCATGTATCGAGGAAATAAACGTTATGGCACTATTTGGTGTGTATATAAATGTGTGTCAGTAAAGCATATGAAAAATAAAGGTTGTCTTTCTAGGATAAAACATGTTTTCTGAACATTTTAAAACATGTATTACTGATTAATGTGGAACATTAGAAAGTAAGACCTCGGCTTGTCCTGGCCTTTTATCAATGAGACAATATCTCATTTTCCCCAAATTAATTCACTCTATGAACCAGAAGGCAGAAAAAATATTCCATATGTGGCATCAAAACAGAGGTTGACAATGTAAATATGAACACAAGGAAGGTATACAAATGTTTATGTATTTGAAATACTAAATAGGACAACAAACACCTGTTGAAGGAATGTTTTATTTTAAGTATACTTGATATCGGAATTTGTGTTATGATGCATTTACCAGTACCACCAGTGTTAGCAAATTGAACTAGATCTATATGGCCAATAGAACTAAATCTATTTGATCGTTCATCTTAAATTTAATAACCAATGATGGTTCGAAATAATAGAAATAAGAACAATTACCCAAACTTACCACAAATAGATTAAAGGAAACTACCCTCTTTCTGTATGAGCCTGAATCTTAAACTGATAATACAAATAAGTGTGATGGCGAGATATTAATCAGACAATTGGCATGTAAAGGAGAACACCGAAATTATAACCAGATAACTACTTATTAAGAAGGAACAAATCTATTGCAGACCTAATATACATGCAGGGATTAGTGAGATCTAATTCACCAACAGACATTTTGTGCGAATCTGAGAACTATATATGATCAATTATGTTTTTTATTTCTTTGAGATGGGAAATATTCATGATCTCAAAAAATATAAAATGCTCGTCTTGAATGAACAATGTTAAATCACTTTTAAAAAGTAAAATGGAAATACAAAATGCTGTAGTTTCAGAAGAATAGACAGGAAGATAGATAAAGAGATAGGACAGGAAGATAGATAAAAAGATAGGTATGTGTGGCAGCAAGATGCGGTATATGAAAAGATATTCTATGTAAAAGAGAACACCTGCAAAAAAAGTGGATAATGGGGAATCTATAATGACTAAATATGTCTTTTATATAATGTCATGTTGCGCATATGGAGCCAACTTTATAAACCTGTGTCAAGCCGGTAATATTATTACAAATAAAGTAAAAAAAGTAATTTTTTGCAGTTAACTTGGGGATTAGATAGTAGGGCCGGTATATCTCTCCTTTATTATGTTTGTACAGTAAGTATATATAAGGCCTTAACAATAAGAATAGAGTGACTGAAAATGCAAACTTTGTTATATACAAGGGTATAATTAGAGCAATGATATCAGATCGATATGAAGTAAATCAAACTGTGTGCCTGTGTGTGGGTTACAGAGGCTCAAGTTCCTGAAAAAAAATATTCAAAGAACTAACAAATATAATTATATAAAGTTGTGTGGGGGCTGCGGGATGGCAAAATTGCATATGGACTACATTTGCTGTAGGATGTTAAAAGAAAATATATACTGAAAACATGCTTTTACATGTATGCATATGTAATTTTAAAAAGGCATAGAAAGCATGTCGAAAGTGTGTTGGGGAAAATTTTAATACATGTAAAATGGGCCCCAAAAAACAAATATATTTTATCACAGACATAGCTTTTACTTTTAACGGTGGCAATCACCTATCTGACCTTTTTAAAGGTAATCCTTTAGAGCATATTAAAATAGGCCAGAAAACATGGATATCACCACACACAGGCTGCTTGTTTTGTTATATTAACGTGTTTATAATATGGGGGGGGGCTGTCAAAATAATAAAAACAAACTCAACATGGGCATCTGGCATCAAGTCAGATATAGGACAGAGCTTTGCAGTTAGCATTTTGCAACAAGTGACCTTTCTACCTCGGCATATACATGTTACATGTTATACCCGTTTGTCAACATTGCTGTTTACAAACATGTTGTTGATAAACAAATTCATTCATCCTTCACGAAGGTCTTATAAGAACTTTTTACAAACAACATTACCCTTAGATCATTTATATATACAGGGGAAGCCAGAAATCACATAAATTCTTTTTCAGAAGGTAGGTGAATCGGCACCTTTAATAATATTAAAGCACAGATATAAATAAATATTAAATAAAAGGGAAGTAGAGAGGTATAGTGATGCATTGCTTACTCCACATACATAATTAATGTATTGTATTAGATTCCTGTTACGAAAAATTCTGAATACATATGTTTATCTACAAGCTCTTTGTAAACACGGTACATGCGCCATTTGTTGACAAACAAAAATAACCTTGTTTCCTTACATTGTTGGTTCCACATGTGCGGAAGCTGAAAGGTCACTATAGTCGCAAAAAGCCCTTTTCAGTGGCACTGGTTCATCTGACTTGCCACCAGAAGTCCTTGTTGCATGTATTAAGATTACTTTTGTGGTTCCCACATGTTATAAACATGTGGATATAAACAAGATGATATAAACAAAACGAACAGCCTTCGTACTGAGAACGGCGTTTTCTGGCCTATTTTCATAAAGATATACACGACATTATCTATGCTTAATAGACGTCAGATAGAACTTACATTGACATTTAACATCCATCCGAGTTCTTTGGGGCTAATGACCAATTGGCAACTTCACTTTGATACATTTTATCCAGAATATTCAGAACACTGTACCAGTAAAATAAATCAGCAGCTTTTAAATTTATTAGCATTGCGCATGTGACATCTGACCCTGACCAATCTCAGCTGGATTTAGATGTTATGAAAAATAGTTTGCTTTCTCATGTATAATTTGCAAGATATGGTTTGGTTTTATCCTTGTAACGAGGAATTTATGCCTCATTATGTCTTTGCTTTAATTCTGTCATTTAGAAAATTATTGGCAAATTGAATATTGGCACCCCTTGGTGAAAGAATATATTTTTTTAAAAACCATAATAGTTAAATCAGTTTATAAGCATCTGAAGATTACTTATAACTCTTATCTGAAACAATCCAGCATACTTCATCAAAAGAAGGTAGCCCTTAAAAGATAAAGATTTAGGGCAGTGATCTCCTTTACACACACTGTGAACTCCTTTACAGCTCTTTAATACCACATTCAAGGGATGACCTATGAGTAAGATTTTCTTACTTTCGCTTTAATATAAAAACAAAAGATGCAAACGAAAAGTATAAATAAATAAAAGTACTAATTTCATGCTTTGGGCTACTAAATTGGGTCTTTGAAACAGGAGAATGGAATATTGTTTTCATAATGTTACAAGTTGCGTCATAGAAAACATTCATGTGGTATCGATGACTCGCTTTCTTGGTACCATCTTCAATAAACACAGTGGGGCTGATGTTCAGAGTGCAAACTTAGAGTCAATATGTAGACACTACCTCTATACAATCTGAGACATAAAAGTCTTGGTAAAGGAGAACACGTAAAGGAGTTCACATTCCTGACGTGTTGCCTTCTAATATGAACAGCAGTGTTGTGTATTTCTATATTCATTTATTACACAGGGGTCACCAGTAGGCTAGCAATAAAGCAGTATGTGTTAACAGTCTGCTGGTACTATGGTATCTCAGGAACTGGACGTAAAGGAGATCACTTCCTTATCCCATCTCTCTCTGTATCAGAATTTGATTTGTCATATACGTAATAAAATCAGAAGCATACAGAAATAATTGTCGTCAACACAGACCATGGTACCCAGTAATTAATAAACAATGATACGCCATACGTTAAGTGATGTTTTAGCTATTTCTATGTATAGCATTTTGTTTTGTAAAGGAGAACACATGGCTCTGGAGACATTTATTTTTTCGATATTCTTTTCAAAGGTAATTATGAAAGGTGTGCTTTGATATCTTTTTTACAATCATGAGCGTGTATTGCTTGGCTGAACAAAGCTAATTACTCACCATACTCTCTTTACACTATCTTGCTACTCGATTGAAAATAAAGGATTGCTTTGGCGACATAAAATTTCTTTAAAAATCAATCGATTTTTTAAGTTTTCCATTCAAGGAAAAGGACAGTGGTGAGTGCCACCTGGTCATGTTACATATGTACAGCAAGCTCAGATGACGATCTATCCAATGGTACAGGTCCTGAAGTGAAATCTACTACTGGATTTGAAAAACATGCTGGCGACATAAAAATACATAAAAGTGGACAGTTAAGAAAATCTAGCCCATATATTTCTTTTCTACATGCCAGAAATTAGGTCAGTATTACATAATTGTATCCGCCAAAACAAAGTTTTGCAGATACAATGTTTTTGACCGGGTTCGGCCACTGTGGGGTTGTTTACGGAATAGAACTCTGAGACCACTGGACAGATTTTTCCGAAACTTAACACAATTTTTGGGTCACATGGGAAATGTGCCAAAATATTTTGCGCTGACCTCCGACCTTTCCTCTCTCAAGTTTGTCCATCTCTGCATATGTTTTGACACATTATCCCATATATCTTCAGACTCGTTTGACCAATCAGGCTAAAGATTTTGCACAAATGTAGCCCTTGGATAGCTACCATACATAAAAAATGGTGGCGTCACCTGCAACCATTTTTGCACAGCGTCCATCTGTTTATCTGCCTTAGGATAAAATCACTCATATCTCCTCAGTGGTTGGACTGACCGACCTTAAATTTCGCATGTGTATTCATCCTGGATAGCTTTCTTGATTTTATGACAGGTGGTGCCACCTACATTCACGTTTAGGCTTATATCTCAAGACTAGTTTGTTGACTCCTGAAATTTTGCATGTGTATAGATCTCACATAGCTCTTTATCATAAGCAAGACTGGTGGCACCACCTGCAACCATTTTTGCAAAGTGTCAGTCTGTTTGTCTGCCATTGGATAAAATCACTCATATCTCGGCAGTGGTTTGCATATGTATACAACATTGATAGCTTTCTGGATTGTGTGGCAGGTGGTGCCACCTACATACACATTTCGGCTGCAGACATCCATGCTTATATGCAACACACCTTACTCTATTTCCCCTTGCCACTCACTTCACCCGTCCTTCTCTGATTTCAGCTGATACACGTCGCTTGTGGACTACCTGTATTCTAGTTTATTAAAGCTATGGGCCCAAACATTATGCACTAAAAAATCTTGAAATATATTTACTCACATAACATGATAAATATTAAAAGAGACATTTTCCCACAATATAACTGTATTTAATCAGAAATTAATTGTATACTCAGATCAGTAAATTAGATAATTACCTCTTCCTGTCAGATTTTATCTCCATTTGATATTATGTAAGATTATTACCTTCGAAGTCAGTTTCAGCTGAGCACAGTGACCCATGGGTCCCCTGTTTTCCATTGACTGACAATGATAATATATATATACTATACAATACTATGATAATATATATATCTACTTTTTGCATTTTGTTCAAGCATGACAACATCCCAGAGCAAAATCTCAGAGAAAAACTTCTACAATGTAAGTAAATGAGGGCTTTTACTATAACTTTGTGTACATTACACTAGTTAGAATCAGAAAGATTAGACAAATGTTTTTCTTTGTCATAACTAATAGGAAAAATGTTGTTGCGCATAATTAAGGCTGTATTTCTTGTTGTCTAATTTCCTTTAATTAACTTGTTCTAACTTTAAACCCTTTATTGAAAAAAAAATTTGGGGGAATGACCAATATATATATATATTTATTTGTCTATTATTCCGTTGTTTAAAATAGATGTTAAAAAATTATGAACAAGATGACCAGAGGTCACGCGCTTGCCGGTAAACTTTGATCCAATCAGATGTTAGATAATCAGAACATGTCATTAAAAAGAAAAAGAGGAAGAAAATGAGCCATAATTTGTAAAGATTGGACCAAGATCGACAAAGTTATGATGGAAATGAGAATTTGCATGTTTTCTTGACCTTGACTTTTAACTTTGACCTATTTAAAAATACAGATACAGCTGCAGTAAATTGTTGCGATATACAATAAGTACAAGTTACAGTGATTTCTGGTAAACTGTCGCCTGTATTGAAAAACAAACGCATATTTACAAAGTGACACAAAGCTGAGACCAGTTGACAAGACTAAGCTATGCAGAAGTAAAAAGTGAAAAAAAAATGAGCCAAAGTTTGTGAAGATTGGAACAGAACTGACAAAGTTATGATGAAACAGGGTCAAAGGTCAAGATCACAGAGCTGCCCTCCTCATTTCACACTGTGTACTACACCCGGTCGATTATAACTGTGAGAGAGGATGCTCCGCGTTGTGGTGCCATTGTTGTCCACGGCTTCCTCAGAACATGGGACATTGATTAGGGTTTGTCTGTCTCTCCCTCTGACTGTCTGTCCGTCTATTTTTTGTTTGTGTGCGATAAATTTCCTGAATATTATCCAATTCCATTCAAATATGGGTCAGTGATTGCTCTCATGCACACCTTGGTTGGGATTTGTTTTGGGGTGTCCGTTTGAAAATTAATTATCACCAGCTCCTTTTGTTCCCGATTCCTAACAAAATTATAACATGTGGAGACATCTTCAGGGGAAAATAGATATTATTGAGAAGGCATATTGAGAAGGCAAGCATGAAGATCACAGGAAGCTAAAATAATAAGAGGAGGAAGCGGGGGACATAATTTCTGTGAATTTGCTTGTTTTCTATTGTACCGAGATGGACTCAGACTGATTCCTTACCTCTGGGTCTGAGTACAAGTCCCAAGTCCAGGATCCTTGAGTGTGAGTCCCTAAAAAAGTTGACTCGAGTCTGGATTCAAGCTCTACATCACTGAAATATACTATTATATTTGTAGAAAAATTCAGAGGAGGTGAGGGGAGGAGGTGGAGGGGTGAAGGCAGAGCTTCAGGTGGCTCTTACAGATCAAGTGCCCAGTGATGATGATCCAGGTAAATGTTTGTACTGTCTGCCAAATTTGATATTATGATTGGCTCTTTGTTTCTCAAGGGTTTCAAATTTGAGATATTACCAGGGAATTTATCTGGGAAAATAAAACCCTTATGATTAAGCTGTGTCATCCACCTAGGTAAACAGCCATTTACAATATATTCTGATTGGCATTTTATTTACTATGTTATTTCAATACCCCTACTTTCATAAATGGAAACCTATATTAAATAAAAAATATATTATCTGCCTATAGGAAATAAAAATTTCTACTTGTTCTTGTGGGTCCTCATAAGCTTATTAAAGTTTAGCCCTTTAAAATATTCCTTGTAATAATGGATGTACTAGATGTTAAGGCTACTAGATCATACAAATAAAACCCCTGCTAAACAAAACAAACAAGGGACCTATGGGTCACGGCGCTCAGCTGATATATATGATAAAAAATATGATTTAGAAATGAGGCACATGCTGGTTTTATATGGTAATAAAAATAAGCTGTATTATGAGTTGTTGTTGTTTAGCTTATGTATGATTTTGATAGTACCTTTGAAGACAGGAAAGAGGATTAATTTCATTTATTTCATTAACAAATGGAGTGGGATTGTCACACAGATTTTGACTTGGCCATATAACTAATATAAGCAGAACATATAATATAAGAGTTTAACTATTTATTAAAAAAAATTACAAATATTGTCCTAAATATAATTTTTATTAAAAATAATAAGAGAATAGTATGATTTTTTCAAATAAAATATGACTGAAATGATTATTAAAATAATATTAAAGAATATATTCATGAATGCATTCATTAATACATTTTGAAAATATTTGCACTGGTATTCATATACTTTCATTTTTACCTGAATTCCCATTCTTATGAAAGAAATTTTATAATGGAGTACATATTCATATTCGTGTTTAAATACAATTGCAAAGTATTCGCACCATGTCTGGTATTTATTCAGTTTTCACCAAACAATGATGTTGAGAATCCAGAATATACAAAATTCACACATTTAAATAATGATCATAAGTCCCTGTTTTTATGGCTATTTTTTATATTAAAAAAAATGTAATATATTTATTTTGGACTAATTTCACATCAATGTACACACTAGACACAGTAGGAATCTAGATTAATATTATCAACTGCATCTTTGTCTATCATTAATTTCCTTCATATGATCCCTAATGATTAGTAATGAATAATATGATTTACTTTTTTATCATTAAAATTGAACTTAAAAATACCATAGGTGACTGCATGGTGTTATTTGGAATACATGACATTCTATCCATCGATACAAGATTCTTATATCATCGGTAACTGCAAGTTATTTTCCTGTTATTATCAACTAACAAATTCCTTTTCTATTTTTCTTTAATTTGTTATTAAAAACCAATAAAAATTTATTAATTTATTGTTTATTGTTATGTTGTTGGTTAAAACTACTAGATGAGTTGGGTTGGACACCTAGATCAACTGTGGCTGGCCATTATATAATAAGCTGCCTGGACGCCCCAGTTTATGTCTCGCCTCAAGCATGCATAATTTGCTGAAAGTTCAACCAGGTCAACATACAGGTGACTCAAGAGGTGCTACAGAGAGCCAAGGTCTGACATGGTCTCATAAAAACATTAATAAAAGCTACAATTTTTGGCCAATTTCTTTCAGCTTTTCAAACTAAAAAGCTGAAATCTTTATGTGTGCATGATATGAAAATTATATCAACAGTACTCACAGGAAACAAACATGCCATGGTCAAAGTTGGGCAAAATTTAAGGTACTAATTTTATATTTATACTAATAACTTATACAATTTGAAAAATTCAGAACTAATTTTGGGTATTCAATTGAATCCTGATTAAATAATGTTACATCCCTGACAAAAAATCTCTAGCTTCAGCAATCCTCTTGTTAAGGGAGTAAATATATTTCTTGATTTTTTACAAAGTGCATTATGTTTGGGCCCATAACTTAAAACAATTACGCAATACTGACATCATTTCTGGCATGTGCATAGAGAATATATAGAAAAATATGTATATTATATATGATTAAAGTCAGATCAGTGGTTTTTATATTAGGCTGTCTTGAAGTGTAACAATGGGGTTTTAATGGAAAAATGAAGTTTTTCATTAATATCTCGAAGGTATTAAGTCCTAGTGATCAAATTCTTGGCATGGTAGGGGATTTTTGAGACATCTAATTGTATGCCAAATTTTAGGAACTGAGAGCTGAAGTTGGGGAGCTGAGCACTTGCAAACTGCATGACACTAGTTTGATGTAAACAATATGTTACATGGTGCTTGAAAGCTTGAATAAAATCTACAGTTTTGATCAACTGGTTTCAAATTTTTGGTGTTTACAGACAAAATGCTAAAAAAAACATGCTGTGAAAATTAAATCCACAGTCAGTACATGAAAAAAACGTGCCATGGTCAAAGTTGGGCAAAATTTAAGGTACCAATTTTTTATTTTTGTTAATATTTTAAAAAATTTAAAAGATTTTGATCTAATTTTGGGTATACAATTTAATTTTGATTAATTAAAGTTATATTACTGGAAAAAAAGTTTATAGCTTTAACATATTTTGTGTTTAGTGATCAAATATCTTTCCTGATTTTTTACACAATGCATTATGTTTGGGCCCATAACTTTTTAAATTTTTATAATACAGACATAATTTCTGGCATGTACATAGGAACTATATAGAGGAATAACTATGGTAAATATGAGGAAAAACAGATGAGTGGTTTTGATATTAGGCAGTCCTGAAGTGTAAAAATAGGTTTTTAATAAAAAATTGAGGTTTTTCTTTAAATTCTCAAAGGAACAAAGTCGCAAAGACCCAGTTTTCGGCTTGGTAGGAGATCTTGGGGACATCTAACATTATGCCAAATTTTGGATTCCTAGGTCTTACGGTTTCAAAACGTGCCACATCTACGGACGGACGGACAGACGGACGGACAATGGACCACGACTATAGCTCAGATGACTTATAGTCAGCTGAGCTAAAAATGCAAAGAATTAACCTTACAAATATGATACCAACCACAGTGTTAATTTAATTAGAATTGTGAAAATGAAGATACTCTAATCTAAGAACTACTAATAGTACTAAGCAAAGAATTACTTAGCATCATTGGCTTCTCAGATCCATACAGATCCATTAGATATTTTTTGCATACAAGAGAGATAAGCCACATGTATTATCCTCAGATTTTGTACCCACTTGATATTTAAAGTTGCACCAAAAATATTTGAGTATATATTATATTATATATATATTATATATATATATATAACACCGGACTGATATCTTTGACATTTATAACATCTGTAAGTTAGCGTTGTATGACAGAACCATATCGGCCTGGTCATGCCTTTTAAGCATTTTGGGTACTGTTTAATTGTAATGGATGAAGTTTAATTTTAATTTTCCCCTACCTTTTTCTCAGTGCATGTGTTTCTTTTTGTTGATTCTGTCAAACCTAAAGTTTTAGTTTGTCATTTTGTTCAGAACCTTTTTGCAGATCAGTTAATAATCATGACCGGCAGATCACAATTTAAAATGCAGAATTGAGGTTACACAAAAACTACAAAACCTTGAATTCAGCTATGTATGGCTGTTGTATAATTTTTCACATTAACTCATACTAAAACCAAGTTTAGATTAACACCTACAGACAAATATGATCTGAAGGAATTTGTAAATCATATTGGCTCCTAGGTAACTGAGGTCAAAGTGATTCTTATTCAGTCCGGCTAGACTGTTTGATATATTTTGTTGATCTAAAGGTTGAATTTGTAAATTAAAAGTACAAGGTTAAACTGTAATAATACTTTAAAATATAATTTTTCCTGATTACCTAAAATGCTATTAAAGTTGCTATTCATAAAATAGCTTGCCTCAGGCAAACATGTCTGTATTTATTATATTTTGCTGTATTTGGCTGAGCTTGGCTTTTTCATAAAACTTTCACAGTATCTGACAATAGGCCTTATATGGAAAGTGCATTTTTTTTCACAGAAAGGCTGCATGTAATGTCTTGAGTACAGTACTATAGACATATATAGATTTGAATGTCTCCATGCCCCCCCCACCATTAGGACCTGTTGTTTTCAGTGCCGTCGTCAGCAGTTGGCATTGGTGTCGGCTGCATATTTCCATCCAAAATTCGAAACATTCACTGTTCCTACCAAAATCATGGACAAATTCATAATCGAGTGACCTTGACCGTCATCTTCACAGTAAAATCTGCCAAAATATCAAATTTTATGAACCTGATAACTTTTGAAAAGCTTCACATTTAGTCCTCAGATTTTGTACACAATATGTTCCTACCATAGAGGAGTTTGAAATCTGGTGACCTTGACCGTCATCTTGAAGGTAAAATCTGCTGAAATGTCAAATTTTTTATGAACCCCATAACTTTTTCAATGACCTCACTTTTTGTCTTCAAATTTTGAACACAAATTGTTCCTGCCAAGTTCTTTGGCGAGTTTGAAAACTAGTGACCTTTACCAGGATCTTCATGGTCAAATCGGCCAAATTATAGTTATTGTCTTGTGAATGTGTTATCTTTTGAAGGGCTGCATATTTTCCTCCAAAATTTGAAACATTGATTGTTCCTACCAAAATCTCAGAGGGTTTCGAAGTCAGTGACCGTGACCTTCATTAGCAGGTCATATCTACTGAAATGTCAATTTTTGTGAACCCCATAAGTTTTGAACGGCTTCATATTTTGTCCTCAAATTTGGTACACAAATTGTTCCTACCAAATTCTTGGGCGAGTTAGAAAACCCTTGAACTTGATCTTCAAGGTCATATTTATCGATTCTAGGATTATTGTGACCCCCATAACATTGGAAGAACTGAAGATTTTTTCTTTAAATTTGACACTTCAGTTCTTCTGCCAAAATCTCATACAGGTAAGAAAAGTGGTGACCTTGACCAAGGTCTAATCTGCTGAAATCTGGAATCAGTGTTTTGATATAGTGCATTTTTTTACCCTAATGTTTTGGGATGGCCCATAGGGAGAGACATATCTGTTATTGTGCTGCAAAAACAAAGCCATTCAAGGTTTTATGCTCATGCAATTTTATAAGGTATTGATTGTATTTCTGAGGTGAAAAAATATAGCATGCTGTTCTGTTGGGGTCTTTTCCATGTAGGGCCGTCCAATGCATGAAAAATTGAGCCAATTGGTAATCACTACCCTCTTTAAGCACATTGAGGTCCTTATGTGAGGAAGCTTATGCTCAAATTTGAACTTAACAGTATCGTATCTTTTTAGGTAAAGCTTGTCGGTTGTAACTGTCCCACACTTAAACAGGGCTGTAGGCCTACTGTGTCATTTCTCAAGTGAGACCTTTATTCAGATCATCCATAACTTGGTTTTTATTATATATATAAATTTTATATGAATTGTCTTTCAAAAATCAAATTAATAATTTTGTATTTCTTTCAGAAATTCCTTTGCATCCCCATAGTGAAGGCCCCAGATATACAGGGGATACTATAGATTGTCTTTTCTCAAGTGAGACCTGAATTCAGATCATCCATGACTTGGTTTTTATCATATATATAAATTTTATATGAATTGTCTTTCAAAAATCAAATTAATAACTTTGTATTTCTTTCAGTATTTCCCTTGCATCCCCATAGTGAAGGCCCCAGACATACAGGGGATACTAAAGATTGGCAGGTGAGTGACACATTGAGGTCCCAAAAATATATATATATATATATATATATATATAGAGAGAGAGAGAGAGAGAGAGAGAGAGTCATAAATTGTAGTCAAGACTTTTTTAAATCATATAAATCTCAAAAGTCCCACACTGATTGCAGTGTCAAAGCATTGTGATGTAATTAAAAAAATTTAAAAAGGATTTTTGTTAATTTACCAGTTAAATATTCAGTGATGAGTAACTTAAAAAACTATTAAACAATATATTTGATATCTGAATCTTCAAATGCAAAATTTACCTGTATGATTCTCCATTGTATCAAAATAAAAAAAGTAAAATTCTAAAAATATCTCCATGAAGCTCTGTAGCTCAATTTGAAATGAAAACCATGGCTGACCCCATTATGTTAATCCCATTTAGTTGTTCAGTAGCATACATGCTTCACATTTGTACTGTAAGTAGTCCACTCATAACAGTACATGTCCATTTAATGTTTTTCTCACATGAAGGAATGTTACATTGCCTTGAAAGAAAAGAACACAGCCTTGGAGGATAAGAACACTGCCTTGGATGAAAAGAACACAGCCTTGGAGGAAAAGAACACTGCCTTGGAGGAAAAGAACACTGCCTTGGAAGTAAAGATCACGGCTTTAGAGAAAAAGATCACAGACTTGAATGAAGAACTGAAACAAGTTAAACAAGAGAATACAGAAATAAAAAATGAAGCATCAGGTGAGTGTTATTTCTAATTTGCTCTTTCAAATTGGTGGAGGCACATGTACTTAAAATAAATAGATTCATTTAAAATAACCAACAGAACTGCAAAGTTTAATATATGGCACTTCTGCCAGACTGACATTGCCTTTTTGCAGAAGTTAAACATAATTTAGACATAAGATATTCCCTTATTTCAGGAAAATAGGAATGACTGTTCCATTAATTTTCAGGAAATGTTAACTCTTTCTCTTATTCTTGCATATATAATGCTCAAAACACCTGAACCCATTGGTCAAAATTAATGTCAAAGTCTTTAGCAAATTAATTTTTTTTTATGATTGATGAATTGTGTTTATTGGATCATAATATACTGTGGAAGTGGTTTTGTTAGCGGGGTTTTTATTTTCGCGCTTTTCGCAGGAGCGTGATTTGCGCTAAATTAAGAACACGCATTATTTCGAACACCCAAGACATGTCCGTGTAGTTCACTTCAGTACTTTTTTACTTTATAAGATACAAGTAAAGAGTAATGGTGAATTGAATAGACGATCCTGTGTCATATAGATTGTTCGCCGCTTGGAAGACTGCAGAGTTATCGCCTGACACACAGTTGCGTGGGTCTGGTAATCCCTCCGTGCACGGTCGCTTGAGTTTAATCGTCTTCACTCAGGATGTAAGAGTAGTCATGTTGCTCTTAATACGATTTCATAGTAAGTGATATCTCAGCTGAAATCCACTCCGATATAGAGTAATTTGTAGAAACAACTGTGAAACAACTAGCCTTTGAAGACCTTTAGAACCCCCTCCAATTGTCTTTGAAGTACGACTGAGAGCCAGCAACGATTGTGGTCAGCTATGTATGTTGTTCACACATAGCGGGTTACTTCTAGTTATTAAACACAGTTGTTGTAGCTGAGCAATTCTACAACTCACTCAGATGTCAAACAGCGTGTCTTGGTGCAGTACCTTTGCATCATCAAACGTGATTAGTCCAGGTAATTACGTATTGTTTACCCCGTACAATCATGGTACTCAATAGCCCGTAACATATACGCAGTCACCCGAAGCTTGTTAGGTGGGAGGTAGGTTGCATTACAAACCTGTCTTTTATATAATCTATTAAATATTTTAATAATTTGACACAAATTGAATTCCCCATACATACTGATTTGCGCGAAAATTCGAACTGCGCTAATGCTGAAAAATGAAAAAAGCGCGAAAATTCAGACGCGCCAAATTAACCACTTCCACAGTAAGTGAACTAATATCCCTCATTTATTTGTCTTTAGCAAATTAAAATTTTTTTATGAATTGTGTTTATTAGATCATAATATAAGTGAACTAATATTCCTCATTTATTTGTCAGCATGCAAAAATTGAACAAAATAGCACAAACAATCTCATTTACATTTACACTTCCTTGGTAGAAAAAAACACGGCCTTAGAGGAAAAGATCACAGACTTGAATGAAGAACTGGAACAAGTTAAACAAGAGAATACAGAAATAAAAAATGAAGCATCAGGTGAGTGTTATATTTTACTTATACTTCAAAATAGATGTATGCATGTGGACTTACAACAAATAAATTGAATAAAAATAACCAGCAGAACTGCAAAATTTGGTATGTGGCACATCTGCCAGACTGACATTATTGTCTCTATGCAGAATTTAAACATAATATACAGAAATTTCAGGAAATTTCCTGATACTGGTGTTGGAGATTGGTTATAAATCTTCATCAATCATCAGTAAAATTTGGTTGACCTCTGATAATCGGAAATAACCAGTTGTTCAGGAGAATGAAATTTCTTACCATATACAAACCTGTACATCAGTTCATCTGATATATAGGCCTAAATCTTTGAAATATTTGTAATAATTCTATAGTCTACATGTGTATATATATAGAACAAGAATACACAGAAAAAGGCGGATCACCCCCTTTGGGAATTGAACCCATGACCCTCCGATTGCCGGTCATCTGCTCTACCACTGAGCTAACAGGGATCCCCAACTTCCTCTGTGTATCAGCACACTTTCATAAGAACTAGCGAAGTGACGTCACTACTGTGACTGGTATTATACGTTCTACATGTGTCAAAACAGCGACTTTGCATGTAGCAATGATAAACTGATGGCCTTTTTATGGTGTGCATCAAATATTATACAGAGAGATGTTTGAATGGCCATGCTGGTCCATTTCATGGAAATATAGAACAAGAATACACAGAAAAAGTCGGATCACCCCACATGGGAATCGAACCCATGACCCTCTGTTTGCCAGTCGTCTACTCTACCACTGAGCTAACAGGATCCCCAACATCTGCTGTGTATCAGCACACTTTCATATAGACTGAAATTTTAGCACGTTTATCCATCTTGGATAGCATTGTTGTTGACCAGACAGGTGGCGCCACCTGCTGTTCTGTTTTTATCAAAATTAGAATACATTGATGCACTTTTTCTCAGAAGTGGTTTGGCGTCTCAGCCTGAAATTTTATATTGGTGTATCCATCTATAGATCTATTTTTGGTGAAAATTGCACATATATGAGGAGATTAATTGGCATCACTGATGCCACAAATTTGGACTTGTGTCATGTCAGGAACATTCCATGCCTTACTTTACCCATGCCTCTGTGATATGGTGGATACACTTAGTCACATGTCGACTGCCCGTATTATAGTTGTTTGATAAAATTATGCTCATGATAAATGCTTGATGCGAGAGTGTAAGGTTCTTTGCAGATTACATTGTCTCATCTAAATTTCTAGTTTCAGTTTGCTTTGCTTTCTGCAGCATTCCTGTTACAATTTTTGAATAAGGATTTGGTTTGGATTAGCAGTTAAATGACATTTTTTCAGCCTGAATTCGAATTTGATGAGTCTGTTTCTCCTTAAAAATCAGCTGAAGTCTGGGAAAATTCGGAGAAAAGTCAGGGAATTTTTCCGAAGTTGGCTGCTGGCAACCCTGATTTAACATGTCGATTGCTAATTTAGGTCAAGCAAGAGTCTTGTTAATAAATGACAGACTAGGTCAGTGGATACTTTATGGTATCTCTGATGCCAGACATGTCTAGATTATCTGTTTATTTGTATTACAAGTACTTCTTTTATTATATATGGGAAAGAAGACCCTAGACCAGCAAACTCGCAATAAATAGTTGAGGCTTTCAACCTTACAAACCATGCATATGCGCACTAACGTCTTAAAGATTAGAAAAGTCCAAAAGTCATCATACTTGATGAAAATTATTTTCCAAAAGTTTAAAATGTTTTTATTAGTATTTTATTTCATAATTTAAAAAGTACTCCTTGAGGGTGTCACATGTTTAAAATCTGGAGCAGGATGCACAAAGCTATACCAAGCTCTCACTGGTTTGATTCCTCATCATTGCTCTGTGCCCATCCTGGTGGTCAAATCCATAATACCTTGCCATACAAAGCAGCGGTTACAGGAAAGGAGATCTGGGATGACCACAGTGTATACTGGTGCATGAGGAGCATAGTATCTAAAGTTATTTCAGAACTTTAATTTATGAATGTTTTCGAATATCACCAGTTGTTTTCCAAAGATTGTTAAACTGCTCAAGTTGTAAACCTTGAACGTTTTACTAGCATATGTGCCCTTAATAACAAATAGCCAAGGTTTTCACCTCTACCTAATTACCAAGGGCAACTTGTATCACAAATGACAATTCACATTCAAGATATAACATGTTCAAAATTTATGTCAAATATATTGCTAATTGGTTGTTGATTGCACATCATTAATTTCATCTTTTTTTCAGAGATTAAAAAGCATGTGCTCCACAAAATAATGATTGAGGATGATGGCAATTGTCTGTTTAGAGCAGTGGCCAGACTCCATCCACCGTACAAGGAGGAAAACCATGACATTCTGAGGAGACAAGCATACGAGTGGTTGAAAGCCAACAAAGATACAATCAAAATATCAGACAAGCATCTCAGAGATATTGGGAGACCAGATACTATGGTGACTCATCACGCCTTTCAAGCGCTGGCCTGCATCTTGAAATGTAAATTCAAAGTGTATGCATCAGTTACAGTCTCACCAACAGGGCCTGTGGATCGCACTATAAATTTATCTTATGACCGATTGCGAAATCATATTGATGCATTAGTCGAAAATGCACCAGTTGATGATACTTCTTAAGATTCAGGGTATTCCACAGAGTAATTATTCCTAGTTTTACTACTTTTAAAGTAAGCTTTCTATCATCTGTAGCTTATTTAAATCATCTTATAATCTGTATGTAACAATATGCCTTCACACGTCAACAGCCTTATTTAACTTCCTTGTCAGATCTGAAATGTGCATCGTGTGCTGGCGCCAACTGTATAGTTACTTTTAAAAAAAAGTTAATTTGCAGCACTGGGCTTTCTGTGGTTTTCCCTGTTCAGTCATTGGAAAATAAATTTTGTTAAAAAAACTACATGTATTTGTTTCATGTGATCTGCTTGGTAAATCTAAATTGGTAAATGTTCAATTGTCTTTGGATGTCGGCACTGACGGAAAGTGCAGGGGAGGCTGGGGTTAAAAACACCAGGTGTACTGCTCACTGACTGAAAGTGCAGGGGACGCTGGGGTTAAAAACACCAGATGTACTGCTCAGTGACTGAAAGTGCAGGGGAGGCTAGGGTTAAAAACACCAGGTGTACTCCTCTCTTACGGAAAGTGCAGGGGAGGGTGGTGTTAAAAACACCAGATATACTGCTAAGTCACTGAAAGTGCAGGGGAGGCTAGGGTTAAAAACACCAGATGTACTGCTCAGTGACTGAAAGTGCAGGGGAGGCTTGGGTTAAAATACCAGATGTACTGCTCAGTGACTGAAAGTGCAGGGGAGGCTTGGGTTAAAATACCAGATGTACTGCTCGGTGACTGAAAGTGCAGGGGAGGCTTGGGTTAAAATACCAGATGTACTGCTCAGTGACTGAAAGTGCAGGGGAGGCTTGGGTTAAAATACCAGATGTACTGCTCAGTGACTGAAAGTGCAGGGGAGGCTTGGGTTAAAATACCAGATGTACTGCTCAGTGACTGAAAGTGCAGGGGAGGCTGGGGTTAAAAACACCAGATGTACTGCTCAGTGACTGAAAGTGCAGGGGAGGCTGGGGTTAAAACACCAGATGTACTGCTCAGTGACTGAAAGTGCAGGGGAGGCTTGGGTTAAAAACACCAGGTGTACTGCTCGGTGACTGAAAGTGCAGGGGAGGCTGGGGTTAAAAACATCAGGTGTACTGCTCAGTGACTGGAAGTGCAGGGGACGCTGGGGTTATAAACACTTGGTGTACTACTCACTGACGGAAAGTGCATGGGAGGCTGGGGTTAAAAACATCAGGTGTACTGTTCACTGACGGAAAGTGCGGGGGAGACTGGGGTTAAAAACACTTGGTGTACTACTCACTGACGGAAAGTGCATGGGGGGCTGGGGTTAAAAACACCAGGTGTACTGCTCACTGACGGAAAGTGCGGGGGATCTGGGGTTATAAACACTAGGTGTACTACTCACTGACGGAAAGTGCATGGGAGGCTGGGGTTAAAAACACCAGATGTACTGCTCATTGACGGAAAGTGCAGGAGAGGCTGGGGTTAAAAACATCAGGTGTACTGCTCACTGACGGAAAGTGCGGGGGAGACTGGGGTTAAAAACACTTGGTGTACTACTCACTGACGGAAAGTGCATGGGAGGCTGGGGTTAAAAACACCAGATGTACTGCTCAGTGACTGAAAGTGCAGGGGAGGCTGGGGTTAAAAACACCAGATGTACTGCTCAGTGACTGAAAGTGCAGGGGAGGCTAGGGTTAAAATACCAGATGTACTGCTCAGTGACTGAAAGTGCAGTGGAGGCTGGGTTAAAACACCAGATGTACTGCTCAGTGACTGAAAATGCAGGGGAGGCTGGGGTTAAAAACACCAGATGTACTGCTCAGTGACTGAAAGTGCAGGGGAGGCTGGGGTTAAAAACACCAGATGTACTGCTCAGTGACTGAAAGTGCAGGGGAGGCTAGGGTTAAAATACCAGATGTACTGCTCAGTGACTGAAAGTGCAGTGGAGGCTAGGGTTAAAAACACCAGATGTACTGCTTTCTGACTGAAAGTGCAGGGGAGGGTGGTGTTAAAAACACCAGATATACTGCTCAATGACTGAAAGTGCAGGGGAGGCTGGGGTTAAAAACACTAGATGTACTGCTCAGTGACTGAAAGTGCAGGGGAGGCTGGGGTTCAAATCACCAGATGTACTGCTCAGTGACTGAAAGTGCAGGGGAGGATGGGGTTAAAAACACCAGATGTTCTGCTCAGTGACTGAAAGTGCAGGGGAGGCTGGGGTTAAAAACACCAGATGTACTGCTCAGTGACTGAAAGTGCAGGGGAGGCTAGAGTTAAAATACCAGATGTACTGCTCAGTGACTGAAAGTGCAGGGGAGGCTAGGGTTAAAAACACCAGATGTACTGCTTTCTGACTGAAAGTGCAGGGGAGGGTGGTGTTAAATACACCAGATATACTGCTCAATGACTGAAAGTGCAGGGGAGGCTAGGGTTAAAAACACCAAGTATACTGCTCAGAGACGGAAGGTGCAGGGGCGTCTGGGGTTAAAAACACCAGATGTACTGCTCACTGACAGAAAGAGCAGGGGAGGCTAGGGTTAAAAACACCAGATGTACTGCTCTCTGACTGAAAGTGCAGGGGAGGGTGGTGTTAAAACACCAGATATACTGCTCAATCACTGAAAGTGCAGGGGAGGCTGGGGTTAAAAACACCAGGTGTACTGCTCAGAGACGGAAGGTGCAGGGGAGGCTGGGGTTAAAAACACGAGATGTACTGCTCAGTGACTGAAAGTGCAGGGGAGACTATTGTTAAAAACACCAAATGTACTGCTCTCTGACTGAAAGTGCAGGGGAGGGTGGTGTTAAAAACACCAGATATACTGCTCAGTCACTGAAAGTGCAGGGGAGGCTAGGGTTAAAAACACCAGGTGTACTGCTCACTGACTGAAAGTGCAGGGGAGGCTAGGGTTAAAAACACCAGATGTACTGCTCAGTCACTGAAAGTGCAGGGGAGGGTGGTGTTAAAACACCAGATATATTGCTCAGTCTCTGAAAGTGCAGGGGAGGCTGGAGTTTAAACACCAGGTGTACTGCTCAGTGACTGAAAGTGCAGGGGAGGGTGGTGTTAAAAACACCAGATGTACTGCTCAGTGACTGAAAGTGCAGGGGAGGCTAGGGTTAAAAACACCAGATGTACTGCTCTCTGACTGAAAGTGCAGGGGAGGGTGGTGCTAAAAACACCAGATATACTGCTCAGTCACTGAAAGTACAGGGGAGGCTGGGGTTAAAAACACCAGACGTACTGCTCAGTGACTGAAAGTGCGGGGGATCTGGTATTATAAACACTAGATTTACTACTCACTGACTGAAAGTGCATGGGAGGCTGGGGTTAAAAACACCAGATGTACTGCTCACTGACGGAAAGTGCAGGAGAGGCTGGGGTTAAAAACACCAGATATACTGCTCAGTGACTAAAAGTGCGGCTGATCTGGGGTTATAAACACTGGGTGTACTACTCACTGACGGAAAGTGCAGGGGAGGCTGGGGTTAAAAACATCAGGTGTACTGCTCAGTGACTGGAAGTGCGGGGGATCTTGGGTTATAAACACAAGGTGTACTACTCACTGACGGAAAGTGCAGGGGAGGCTGGGGTTAAAAACATCAGGTGTACTGCTCAGTGACTGGAAGTGCGGGGGATCTGGGGTTATAAACACTTGGTGTACTACTCACTGACGGAAAGTGCATGGGAGGCTGGGGTTAAAAACATCAGGTGTACTGTTCACTGACGGAAAGTGCGGGGGAGACTGGGGTTAAAAACACTTGGTGTACTACTCACTGACGGAAAGTGCATGGGGGGCTGGGGTTAAAAACACCAGGTGTACTGCTCACTGACGGAAAGTGCGGGGGATCTGGGTTTATAAACACTAGGTGTACTACTCACTGACGGAAAGTGCATGGGAGGCTGGGGTTAAAAACACCAGATGTACTGCTCATTGACGGAAAGTGCAGGAGAGGCTGGGGTTAAAAACATCAGGTGTACTGCTCACTGACGGAAAGTGCGGGGGAGACTGGGGTTAAAAACACTTGGTGTACTACTCACTGACGGAAAGTGCATGGGAGGCTGGGGTTAAAAACACCAGATGTACTGCTCAGTGACTGAAAGTGCAGGGGAGGCTGGGGTTAAAAACACCAGATGTACTGCTCAGTGACTGAAAGTGCAGGGGAGGCTAGGGTTAAAATACCAGATGTACTGCTCAGTGACTGAAAGTGCAGTGGAGGCTGGGTTAAAAACACCAGATGTACTGCTCAGTGACTGAAAATGCAGGGGAGGCTGGGGTTAAAAACACCAGATGTACTGCTCAGTGACTGAAAGTGCAGGGGAGGCTGGGGTTAAAAACACCAGATGTACTGCTCAGTGACTGAAAGTGCAGGGGAGGCTAGGGTTAAAATACCAGATGTACTGCTCAGTGACTGAAAGTGCAGTGGAGGCTAGGGTTAAAAACACCAGATGTACTGCTTTCTGACTGAAAGTGCAGGGGAGGGTGGTGTTAAAAACACCAGATATACTGCTCAATGACTGAAAGTGCAGGGGAGGCTGGGGTTAAAAACACTAGATGTACTGCTCAGTGACTGAAAGTGCAGGGGAGGCTGGGGTTCAAATCACCAGATGTACTGCTCAGTGACTGAAAGTGCAGGGGAGGATGGGGTTAAAAACACCAGATGTTCTGCTCAGTGACTGAAAGTGCAGGGGAGGCTGGGGTTAAAAACACCAGATGTACTGCTCAGTGACTGAAAGTGCAGGGGAGGCTAGAGTTAAAATACCAGATGTACTGCTCAGTGACTGAAAGTGCAGGGGAGGCTAGGGTTAAAAACACCAGATGTACTGCTTTCTGACTGAAAGTGCAGGGGAGGGTGGTGTTAAATACACCAGATATACTGCTCAATGACTGAAAGTGCAGGGGAGGCTAGGGTTAAAAACACCAAGTGTACTGCTCAGAGACGGAAGGTGCAGGGGCGTCTGGGGTTAAAAACACCAGATGTACTGCTCACTGACGGAAAGTGCGGGGGATCTGGGTTTATAAACACTAGGTGTACTACTCACTGACGGAAAGTGCATGGGAGGCTGGGGTTAAAAACACCAGATGTACTGCTCATTGACGGAAAGTGCAGGAGAGGCTGGGGTTAAAAACATCAGGTGTACTGCTCACTGACGGAAAGTGCGGGGGAGACTGGGGTTAAAAACACTTGGTGTACTACTCACTGACGGAAAGTGCATGGGAGGCTGGGGTTAAAAACACCAGATGTACTGCTCAGTGACTGAAAGTGCAGGGGAGGCTGGGGTTAAAAACACCAGATGTACTGCTCAGTGACTGAAAGTGCAGGGGAGGCTAGGGTTAAAATACCAGATGTACTGCTCAGTGACTGAAAGTGCAGTGGAGGCTGGGTTAAAAACACCAGATGTACTGCTCAGTGACTGAAAATGCAGGGGAGGCTGGGGTTAAAAACACCAGATGTACTGCTCAGTGACTGAAAGTGCAGGGGAGGCTGGGGTTAAAAACACCAGATGTACTGCTCAGTGACTGAAAGTGCAGGGGAGGCTAGGGTTAAAATACCAGATGTACTGCTCAGTGACTGAAAGTGCAGTGGAGGCTAGGGTTAAAAACACCAGATGTACTGCTTTCTGACTGAAAGTGCAGGGGAGGGTGGTGTTAAAAACACCAGATATACTGCTCAATGACTGAAAGTGCAGGGGAGGCTGGGGTTAAAAACACTAGATGTACTGCTCAGTGACTGAAAGTGCAGGGGAGGCTGGGGTTCAAATCACCAGATGTACTGCTCAGTGACTGAAAGTGCAGGGGAGGATGGGGTTAAAAACACCAGATGTTCTGCTCAGTGACTGAAAGTGCAGGGGAGGCTGGGGTTAAAAACACCAGATGTACTGCTCAGTGACTGAAAGTGCAGGGGAGGCTAGAGTTAAAATACCAGATGTACTGCTCAGTGACTGAAAGTGCAGGGGAGGCTAGGGTTAAAAACACCAGATGTACTGCTTTCTGACTGAAAGTGCAGGGGAGGGTGGTGTTAAATACACCAGATATACTGCTCAATGACTGAAAGTGCAGGGGAGGCTAGGGTTAAAAACACCAAGTGTACTGCTCAGAGACGGAAGGTGCAGGGGCGTCTGGGGTTAAAAACACCAGATGTACTGCTCACTGACAGAAAGAGCAGGGGAGGCTAGGGTTAAAAACACCAGATGTACTGCTCTCTGACTGAAAGTGCAGGGGAGGGTGGTGTTAAAACACCAGATATACTGCTCAATCACTGAAAGTGCAGGGGAGGCTGGGGTTAAAAACACCAGGTGTACTGCTCAGAGACGGAAGGTGCAGGGGAGGCTGGGGTTAAAAACACGAGATGTACTGCTCAGTGACTGAAAGTGCAGGGGAGGCTATTGTTAAAAACACCAAATGTACTGCTCTCTGACTGAAAGTGCAGGGGAGGGTGGTGTTAAAAACACCAGATATACTGCTCAGTCACTGAAAGTGCAGGGGAGGCTAGGGTTAAAAACACCAGATGTACTGCTCACTGACTGAAAATACAGGGGAGGCTGGGGTTAAAACACCAGATATATTGCTCAGTCTCTGAAAGTGCAGGGGAGGTTGGAGTTTAAACACCACGTGTACTGCTCAGTGACTGAAAGTGCAGGGGAGGATGGTGTTAAAAACACCAGATGTACTGCTCAGTGACTGAAAGTGCGGGTGATCTGGGGTTATAAACACTGGGTGTACTACTCACTGACGGAAAGTGCATGGGAGGCTGGGGTTAAAAACACCAGATGTACTGCTCAGTGACTGAAAGTGCGGGGGATCTGGGGTTATAAACACTGACGGAAAGTGCATGGGAGGCTGGGGTTAAAAACATTAGGTGTACTGCTCAGTGATTGAAAGTGCAGGGGAGGCTGGGGTTAAAAACACCAGGTGTACTGCTCTCTGACTGAAAGTGCAGGGGAGGGTGGTGTTAAAAACACCAGGTATACTGCTCAGTCACTGAAAGTGCAGGGGAGGGTGGAGTTAAAACACCAGGTGTACTGCTTACTGACTGAAAGTGCAGGAGAGGCTGGGGTTAAAAACACCAGATGTACTGCTCAGTGACTGAAAGTGCAGGGAGGCTAGGGTTAAAAACACCAGATGTACTGCTCTCTGACTGAAATTGCAGGGGAAGGTGGTGTTAAAAACACCAGATATACTGCTCAGTCACTAAAAGTGCATGGGAGGCTGGAGTTTAAACACCAGGTGTACTGCTCACTGACTGAAAGTGCAGGAGAGGCTAGGGTTCAAAACACTAGATGTACTGCTCAGTGACTAAAAGTGCGGGGGAGGGTGGTGTTAAAACACCAGATATATTGCTCAGTCTCTGAAAGTGCAGGGGAGGCTGGAGTTTAAACACCAGGTGTACTGCTCAGTGACTGAAAGTGCAGGGGAGGGTGGTGTTAAAACACCAGATATATTGCTCAGTCTCTGAAAGTGCAGGGGGGGCTGGAGTTTAAACACAAGGTGTACTGCTCAATGACTGAAAGTGCATGGGAGGGTGGTGTTAAAACCACCAGATGTACTGCTCAGTGACTGAAAGTGCGGGAGATCTGGGGTTATAAACACTGGATGTACTACTCACTGACGGAAAGTGCATTGGAGGCTGGGGTTAAAAACACCAGATGTACTGCTCAGTGACTGAAAGTGCGGGGGATCTGGGGTTATAAACACTGACGGGAAGTGCATGGGAGGCTGGGGGTTAAAAACACCAGATGTACTGCTCTCTGACTGAAAGTGCAGGGGAGGGTAGTGTTAAAACACCAGATATACTGCTCAGTCACTGAAAGTGCAGGGGAGGCTGGGGTTAAAAACACCAGATGTACTGCTCTCTGACTGAAAGTGCAGGGGAGGGTGGTGTTAAAACACCAGATATACTGCTCAGTCACTGAAAGTGCAGGGGAGGCTGGGGTTAAAAACACCAGATGTACTGCTCAGTGACTAAAAGTGCGGGGGATCTGGGGTTATAAACATTGGGTGTACTACTCACTGACGGAAAGTGCAGGGGAGGCTGGGGTTAAAAACACCAGATGTACTGCTCACTGACTGAAAGTACAGGGGAGGGTGGTGTTAAAAGCACCAGATGTACTGCTCAGTGACTGAAAGTGCAGGGGAGGCTAGGGTTAAAAACACCAGATGTACTGCTCTCTGACGGAAAGTGCAGGGGAGGCTGGGGTTAAAAACACCAGATGTACTGCTCTCTGACTGAAAGTGCAGGGGAGGGTGGTGTTAAAACACCAGATATACTGCTCAGTCACTGAAAGTGCATGTGAGGCTGGGGTTAAAAACACCAGATGTACTGCTCTCTGACTGAAAGTGCAGGGGAGGGTGGTGTAAAACACCAGATATACTGCTCAGTCACTGAAAGTGCAGGGGAGGCTGGGGTTAAAAACACCAGATGTACTGCTCAGTGACTAAAAGTGCGGGGGATCTGGGGTTATCAACATTGGGTGTACTACTCACTGACGGAAAGTGCAGGGGAGGCTGGGGTTAAAAACACTTGGTGTACTACTCACTGACGGAAAGTGCAGGGGAGGCTGGGGTTAAAAACACCAGACGTACTGCTCAGTGACTGAAAGTGCGGGGGATCTGGTATTATAAACACTAGATTTACTACTCACTGACTGAAAGTGCATGGGAGGCTGGGGTTAAAAACACCAGATGTACTGCTCACTGACGGAAAGTGCAGGAGAGGCTGGGGTTAAAAACACCAGATATACTGCTCAGTGACTAAAAGTGCGGCTGATCTGGGGTTATAAACACTGGGTGTACTACTCACTGACGGAAAGTGCAGGGGAGGCTGGGGTTAAAAACATCAGGTGTACTGCTCAGTGACTGGAAGTGCGGGGGATCTGGGGTTATAAACACAAGGTGTACTACTCACTGACGGAAAGTGCAGGGGAGGCTGGGGTTAAAAACATCAGGTGTACTGCTCAGTGACTGGAAGTGCGGGGGATCTGGGGTTATAAACACTTGGTGTACTACTCACTGACGGAAAGTGCATGGGAGGCTGGGGTTAAAAACATCAGGTGTACTGTTCACTGACGGAAAGTGCGGGGGAGACTGGGGTTAAAAACACTTGGTGTACTACTCACTGACGGAAAGTGCATGGGAGGCTGGGGTTAAAAACACCAGGTGTACTGCTCACTGACGGAAAGTGCGGGGGATCTGGGGTTATAAACACTAGGTGTACTACTCACTGACGGAAAGTGCATGGGAGGCTGGGGTTAAAAACACCAGATGTACTGCTCATTGACGGAAAGTGCAGGAGAGGCTGGGGTTAAAAACATCAGGTGTACTGCTCACTGACGGAAAGTGCGGGGGAGACTGGGGTTAAAAACACTTGGTGTACTACTCACTGACGGAAAGTGCATGGGAGGCTGGGGTTAAAAACACTTGGTGTACTACTCACTGACGGAAAGTGCATGGGAGGCTGGGGTTAAAAACACCAGATGTACTGCTCAGTGACTGAAAGTGCGGGGGATCTAGGGTTATAAACACAAGGTGTACTACTCACTGACGGAAAGTGCAGGGGAGGCTGGGGTTAAAAACATCAGGTGTACTGCTCACTGACGGAAAGTGCGGATGAGACTGGGGTTAAAAACACTTGGTGTACTACTCACTGACGGAAAGTGCAGGGGAGGCTGGGGTTAAAAACATCAGGTGTACTGCTCACTGACGGAAAGTGCATGGGAGGCTGGAGTTTAAAACACCAGATGTACTGCTCAGTGACTGAAATTGTGGGGGATCTGGGGTTATAAATACCAGATGTACTACTCACTGACGGAAAGTGCAGGGGAGGCTGGGGTTAAAAACACAAGATGTACTGCTCACTGACGGAAGTGCAGGGGAGGCTGGGGTTAAAATCACCAAGTGGACAGTATGTAAAACCCCGACCCAAGAGAAATATATTATCTTGATATTCTGAAGGTAATATGTTGAGATATTTAAGCAGAAAAGCATTTTTAGACGTATTTTATATTATGTTTGGTTCAAACCTTAAAAATAGGTCTGTTTTATAACATTTTTTGGCAACTCTGATTTATATTTTAACATTGCGTTCAGGTATTACACACATGATTTAGGTATCTGTATCTGTATTTTTACATTTATTTCTTCTTTTTATTCTTATTAGCTCATCTAACTATAAGTCATCTGAGCTATACTCGTCGTCCGTCTGTCCGTCTGTTAGACTGGCACGTTTTGAAACCGTTAGACTTACGTATCCAAAATTTGGCATACTATTAGATGTCCCAAAGATCTCCTACCAAACCGAAAACTGGGTTACTGCGGCTTCTTTCCTTCGAGAAATTAAGGGAAAACCTCAAATTTCCATTAAAAACCTATTATCACACTTCAGGACTGCCTTATTTAAAAATCACATATCTGTTTTTCTTAATATTTACCAGAGGTATTCTCCTGTATATTTCCTATATACATGCCAGAAATTAAGTCCGTTAAGTGTAATTTCTTTAAGTTATGGGCCCGAACATAATGGACTTTGTAAAAAATCAGGAAAAAAATTTACTCACTTAACATGAAAATTTAAAACTTTTTTCCCAGGTATATAACTTTGTTTAATTAAGATTCAATCGAATACCCAAAATTAGATATAAATTTTGTAAAATTTTATTAAGTTATTAGCATAAAAATAAAATCAGTACCTTAAAATTTGCCCAACTTTGACCATGGCACGTTTTTTTCCTGTGAGTACTGTTGATTTAATTTTCACAGCATGTAAAACATAAGTATTTAATTTTTTATCTGAAATTTGAAAATTAAAGCTTGAAAATTAGGCTAGATTTTGAATTTTTGTCTGGAGGCTCTATTGTAGTCACTTGCTTTGTCCAGATGCAGGCAGCCAACTCCTGGTCACTTGAAGTCAGCTAAGGAAGGATTCCTGATATGTTACAGTCATTGGGGGGGGGGGAGGGGGGGGATCCCCTGCTGTGACAGGTGTACTGTTATCCCCCTACCCACCAAGTGTTATGCAGTAATTGATATTTTTTGCACTGTATTTCCTACTGTTTCCACTCCAATATACAAATCTTTCCTTGAAAAAGTAATTCAAAGTAATCCAGA
This sequence comes from Sipunculus nudus, assembly GCA_026874595.1. Classification (NCBI taxonomy): domain Eukaryota; kingdom Metazoa; phylum Annelida; class Sipuncula; order Golfingiida; family Sipunculidae; genus Sipunculus; species Sipunculus nudus. The sequence goes on from CM049321.1 coordinate 56,587,855, forward strand.
AGATGCCATGTCGTGTTAATGTAAAATTTTTTAAATAAATCAATTTTGTTTAAAGTGATTTTAAAAAATTAAAATATAATTAAACCCATCATTATGCATGAATTTATAAAATATGAAGCAAATAATGGATAAAAAAGGCACAATTTAAAATTGTGAAATCTGAATTAAGTATTAATTTTTTTAGATACATATTGTTTTGCAAATTTAAAAGATATATTTGTGGTAAAAAAATAAATATACATTTGTTTTGCATGATGTGAATTTATCTGACAAGATTGAGATTTATGATAATTTAATTTAGAATTATGAATCAACTTTTATATTCAGGTTAAGTATACCTATTACATGTGCGTTTGTTGTGTGATGGGAGGATTTCATCCAGATCCCAGACTTTGTCCTGATTTGATTGGCTGGTACACATGTGACATCATGGACTGAATTTTATCAACAACTCAGATCTAGTAAGGCCAAAAAAATGTAAAGGTATGGTTCTCAGGCACCACCCACATCAATTTTAAACCCCCGCATCAAAAATTTTTATTTTGATTTTCAATAAAAACTTTCCAATTTTGAGCTGCTGCCGCTCCGACATTTCTTTCTAGAAGATAAAACCATACAATTTCCTTTGTTTTGTAGGGCTTTTACTTATTTAGCAAAATAAAACTGTTATTTTCATGCTTTTCCCCTTATCATTTGACATTTTTATCGAAACATACCAAAAAATTTAAAATAAAAAAAGCGCCCGCCCGCATTTATTTCTGGAAAAAAGTGCCTGAGAACCATACCCTTTTTTTATTTTGGCCTAATGCATGTTATTTTTATTCTCTGCTGAAAATTTGGGAATGACAGAAGCAGAAATACTGTGCTTTTACTGAGATCTAGAATTTTTAGTCACAGGGGATTTCCCAGTGTGTGACGTCACTGCCGAGTTGACAGTGCTTATAGATATCCCAATAGTTTTTGAACAAATCACACAAACTCATGTTTTTAGTGGAAAAATAGATAGGAAAAATGTTTTTCCTCCAGGAATTGGGCTTATTATATGTAAAATCTATATTAATATTTTTTTTCATAGGCAATTATGTTATATGATAATATAATGAGATTTGGAATACGATTGCTTGACCTTCAGATATATATGTTATATTTGCAATGTATAGAAATATAAACTTAAAATAAAAAAAAATGTGATAAAAAAGATCTAATACAAACATTTGTTCATTATTTTCCTGCCTCAGCAGAATTGGAGATCAGGCTTTGTTTGCCCTGTATGTATATGCAGATGTGTTAATCCCCCCCCCCCCCCCCCAAAAGCCGCTGCCATTTATTTCTTTGCGCCTGTGCACTGGGACATGAAGTGTTAATCAAATCATCCCCCCTGCCATTTATTTCTTTGCACCTGTACACTGGGACATCAGTTTTATTGCAAATGTGTAAAATTTTATCAATTTAAAGAATAAATGGATTAGAAAAAATTATAATCTATTTCAAACATATTCTTGCCTCAAGAGAAAGGAACAAAAAGTGCTCAGCTCTGTCTGTCTATCATCTGTTCTTTATCATTAAATTTATATTAATTATGAAATTTTTCCTATAAGCACTGTTGAAATAACTTTCATATGCTGTATGTTTATGGATTTAAGCTATTAAAGACTGAAATTTGAAATAAACTTAAATATTGAGTAATGTAATATTGAAGATGATAAACTTTGAAAAATTGATATAATAAAAGAAATAAAAAATAATTGAAACTTCATATATTATCAGCTTTGTTTGTCTACCAGTCTGTCTGTCCTTTTTCTAAATATTAAGGAATTGTGAATTAACTTTTTTATCATGTAAGCACTGTTGAATTAAGTGAAAATCCTACTGTATACATTTTATAAAATAAAAAAAATACGTATATTTAATAATATCTAATACTTATAAAAGGAATTCGGTACACGTTTGTTCGCAATGTTCTCTAAAACCGCCATGTATACATTACTGTGCCATACATCATTTTAAAGGTTATTATCCCCGCAGTGACATAGGCGATAGGAGAATAAATAATTTGTAATGTACATATAGTTTTGAGTGATTTTTTAGTTTTAACTGACTTGCAAACAGGTTAGACCGAGCACAGCCGAAATGCTTTCGCCAATGACCGGAATGCTTGCATCGTGGCCACTCAGCCTCAAAGGACTATTGTTCATATGAATAAAGCTTTCTTTCAGTGAGGGATTTGACCATATCCGGCCCTTCAAATATGAACAAGGCTCTCACCCACGTGCGTGATCAGTAAAAGAGGAAAAACACATGTTTCTCGCTTTATGAAATGGATAGTTCAACCCAGGAGGATTAACGACAAAACCTATTTCAAGGTCCCGCTATTTCAGGAACAGGGTTCGGATGGGGTGGAGTGGTGGCGGTGGTTTCAGGCCTCAAAATATGTCTAATACCATGAAAAAAAAAGCTTGCGGTGGCTGAAAATGGGATACGGACCCTCTGCACGAAGTCCCGTTGGATCCACTTCTGCTGCTTACGAGGTATGCTATTTTTGTTTCTTTCTTCAGGAACAGTTTCCTTGCAAAATACATTTAATAAATCTTTCATGTGTTCCTCACATCAACCTTATCTTTATACGTCTAACGATAGAATCCAGTCAAATATCAACGAAAACCTGAATGCCCCCGCGTCTCATTCCGGTTCGCAATATAAAGATCATCACTGACCAGGTTTTCAAGGTAAACATACCGGGGTATGAATTTCTTGCCATGAGCACAGAGCCACAAAATAAATTTTTAAAAATATTTATACACATTTCATTGAGACAGTTTCTCACTGAAAAAAAAAACTTATATTTTCTGTTAACTTTTAGAATAAAAAGGGAGCCAACATTCCACATCTCAGTTAATATATCTCCCCTACCCCGGTAATAAGCCCGGTATACCGGGTTTATCAGCTAGTATATTATAAAAAAATAGATTCAATTGAACAAACGTGTAAGCCAATATACTGTCACCAATTTATCAAAAAGCCAACCAATTATCATGGTAATAATATACATCTTATGTTCACAATGCTTCAATTTAAACATTAGGAAATGCATGGTTTGGTCACAAAATATTATTTGCTACAATTTCTTGCTCATCCATACAAACCAATAATGTCAACCAGCCATGGCCTATATTACCTTTCCCTCTTACACTATCTCCATTTGATATTATTTTAAATTTTTACCTTCAAGGTCAACTTCAGCTGGGTACAGTGACCCATGGGTCCCTTGTTAGTTCACTCTGTGAACTTATGCCATGACGCAGCGTCCGCCGTCCACTGTCCACTGTCAACTGTCCACCGTCCACCGTCTGTTACCAAATATCTCAACAGCCACAGCAGCTACCTTCATCAAACTTTGCAGAATTAATAATCACGGGATGGACATGCAAAAATAAGCTTTTGGTGGCGCCACCTATGTTGACCTACTTTCTGCGGGACGAAATGTTCTTTTCCACTTCTTCCAAGATAAATCATAAAGTATTAATATTTTGGCCTTCATATCATAGTCAGCAGTTCCTTAGAGTAGGGGGGAATAATTTGAGTATAAATTCAATCAAGTCTTTTTCAAGATGGCGTCTCTACAGAACTTCAAATTCTGTCGATTGCAAAATATGACAACTTGATGTGTTTCTATACATGGTGTATTGTCTGTTACCAAATATCTGAGGAACTGCTGCAGCCTTCAGTTTCAAATTTCACAGGAATATTGATCATGTGACTGCTGAATGATTTTGACCTGCAGGTGGTGCCACCTGTGTTGACCTACTTTCTACAGGCTGTAATGGTCTTTTCTCTTTTTTCCAAGATATGTCATAAAGTATAAATACTTTGGCTTTCATATCATAGTCAACATTTACTAGGAGGAAGGGAAATAATAATTTTAGTATAAATTCAGTTAAGTCATTTTCAAGATGGCATATCTACGGAACTTCAAATTGTGACAATTGCGAAATTTGACAATTTGATGGTTTCCATACAGGATGTATTGTCTGTTACCAAATATCTTAGGAACTGCTGCAGCCTTCAGTTTCAAATTTCACAGGAATATTGATCATGTGACTGCTCAATGATTTTGACCTCCAGGTGGCGCCACCTTTGTTGACCTACTTTCTGCGGGATGAAATGGTCTTTTCCACTTCTTACTAGATAAGTCACAAAGCATTAATATTTTGGCCTTCATATCATAGTCAACAGTTCCTTAGAGGAAGGGGTATAATTCAAGTAAATATTTAGTCAAGTCATTCTCAAGATGGCGTCTCTACGGAACTTCAAATTTGTCGATCGTAAAATTTAACAACTTGATGTGTTTCCATACATGATGTATTGTCTGTTACCAAATATCTTAGGAACTGCAGCCTTCAGTTTCAAATTTCACAGGAATATTGATCATGTGACTGCTTAATGATTTTGACCTGCAGGTAGCGCTACCTGTGTTTAGCTACTTTCAGCAGGCTGTAATGATCTTTTCCACTTTTATCCATAATATGTCATTAAGTATTTATTTGTTATAATCTGCCAAAACAGAGTCTCCTCTGAGACTCTTGAACTGATCTTTCTGAAACATATTTTTTAATCACCTGCCAAAATGCACAGTTATTCACAGAGTGAACATTAGACCCCTGGGTCTCTTGTTTTTATATTTGTTTTTGCCCACTAGGTGTACTGCTCACTCGTGGGATTTGCTGGTAACTTTTACATTTAAACACTCCAGGGTCATTGCAAATATTGTCGGAGACTGTCAGTAGTACTCTTATTAAAGGAAATGTGATAATACGCTCCCGTTCAGGAAATGGCAGGAACAAAAGTTAAGTGTTATATGACCTGTTATTTAATAAGAGTATAACAGTTGGTGATTGACTGTGAATGATTGACAGGAATGGTCAGATTATAAAAACATCCCTCTTGTTTGTTGAACTACTAAATTCCAGTTATAAATTTGGTCTTATATTTGTCAGGAATTGTCAGGCACCATGTTGCTGTTTATTGAATGTCGATGTTCTGGTTAGAACTGTCTCGTTGGATGTGGATGCCATTTGAGGTCGATTTCATGGAAATTTGTATATAATTTCGCGAGTTATATTTCTCACGTTTTGCAGCAGTGAATGTCAAAAAACAAAAACTATATGAGTGCAGGTAACGCACTTTTCAAAGTCACAAGAGTTTTTCATGCACAATTCAAAGTAAGCCCCAATGAACCAGAGCTGTCGGTTTACACGAACTATTTGAAAGAAATTCCTCTATAAGTTACAGTGGAGTTGCTAAACGGTGCACAAGTGAAAAAGTTTCTAAGCGAGGTCTTATATAAAGAACAAACAAGAATCGGGACCGCGAACAAGTGGTTATTGTAAACAGAGGTAATCATTAGGCAAGGTTTTACATGTTTTGCACACCTTTTATCTAATAGTCTCAGATGTCTATCTATCAGGATTTTATATTCACTCATGACTGTCCCCCTCCGATAAATGACCACATAAGCCTGTTTAAAGTTGTCAACTGAGGGTTGTCAACTTGAGTTGAAAATATCCTAATCTCTCCTATGTTAACGAACCTGTGAGCTTATGCGATGGTGTAGCGTCGTCCGTCGTGCGTACGTACGTTAACCCATACTATTTCAAAAACGACAAGAGCTAGCATCACCAAATTTTATGCAAAAATTCAGTCATCTAAAAAACTCTATCGAATTTTGCTTATTATTATTTTTGCTATCTGCATTAACTTAGATTTTATAGAGAAGAAGCAAAAAAAAAACTTTAAAAATTTTCCAGCCAAATTCTTCAATATTTCACAAAAATTATCCCTGAATCGATCTCAAGTTTTTTCGAATGGTTACAGTTCGCTGATTTTTGGCCGAGTAACAGGAATCTGAACTTGCTCATTTTTTTCAAAAAGCCTACTGAAATTGCAATCTCAGAAACGGCTGGAGCTGTCATCACCAAATGTTATGCAAATGTTGGTCACATGAGATTTTAAAATTGAGATACTGGTGGTGCCACCTACATCGACTTTTTTTACGGGTCATTGGTCATCAGTACATGAACCCATAATTTCTCAGGAACAGTAGGGGCTAGCATTCCCAATTTTTATGCAAAAATCTGTCACATATCAAATTTTGTGGTGTTATACTTTTTGTGGCGCCACCTGCATCAACTTGCATATTACGAGGAAAAGTTTGATAGCCTTTGAAAATCTTCTACTCTGAAATCATTCAGCCAAATTGTTAAATATTTCTTAGAAATGATCCCAGAGACGAGCTGTATAAATGGTTTGGGTTTGATGAATTTTGGCTGAGTTACAGGAATTTGAACTTAGTCATTGGACAATTAAGAATACAAACATAAAATCTCAGAAAGAACAGGAGCTAGCATCACCAAGTTCCAAGTTTTTTTGCAAATGTAAGTCACGAGATTCAAATTTGAAAATTGCAGTTTTTTTGTGCCACCTACATCGATCACTTTTTTACAGGCAAAGGCCTCGTATAATTTTAGCTTCTTTCAGCTTAAAAATGTTTTATGATGAAATTGTCAAGCTGAATGGTATAATTTTCACAAGAATTATCCTAGGGTAGGGTTCTTTCACAAAATAAACAAGCGACCCAACAGTCTTACACAGGTTGTGAAAAATGTTTGTGAAACTGGAAAATCTATATATTAATAGCGTAAGGCGATTTTTGTGATTTTCCGTATCTCCTCTGATACCGCCGTACGGATTGCCGTGATTTTCGACATACATATGCTCTGGGTTTGTCCGAAGAGATTCCGCCCCCTTTTATTTGCAATATTTGCGTATTACCTGCATAATTAATAATTTTAATATTTGCTCCCCCGTGGGCGCCTATTTTCTTTGTGTCTTTGGGCCCGGTAACACAATGGCCATAGGGTGTGTGATGGCGGGACAGAGTTTTACTCCGGGGGCCCTATCTGGGGTTTTCTCACATTTCGTGGTGACCGGCCCGAAATAATCCGCATTGGTGATCCCTTCTCAAAAGGCAACCTCCGCACAGCGAAAAGGTCTATTGTGCTCAAAAGAAGGATCTTTCAAAGAATGAAAATTTTCCGAGCGGTAGTGAATGCAGGGCAGTGAGTAAAACCCGAACCCCACGGTCCCCGGACCCCATAAACCTATTTCCTCATTTTCCATTATTTAAACCGATATAAACACCACTATTGTTGATGTTAGGACAGAGCAAAGTCCCGAAATGTTGCACATTTGTAAATGACCGATTCACTGAAAGATTTATAATTACAAAAATATTTCGATGAAGACGGACCTCATTTACTTGAATTTGCCGACTGTTCAATTTTGACGGAACCCACCCAGTGAACCATTTGACGTCCAGAAAACGTGACGGAAACGTTTCCTTCTAAAACGTCTTTAAGACGTGTGGATTCGCAAAAAGTGTTACATAGGTGAGACGTCTTTATTTCGTTTTCTGAACGTCATGAAACGTACAGATGACGTTGCCGTCATAATTTCTCCAGATAATGAAGACGTCTTTAAAACGCTGTGAATACGTTTGTTTGGCGTGTCGTTGACGTTCTGCTGACGTACCCTAATAATGTTGAAGGCGTTGTGCAGACATCTTAAAGATGTTGTGCAGATATCACTGAAGTGTTTTGCAGACGTCACGCATACGTTGGCCAGACATGGTACGGACGTCGTGAAAACGTCGCACATGCGTCGTGCAGACAAAGGACTGACGTGATGCAGACGTCGTACACACGCTTTGCGAACATAGCATGGACGTCCTGCATACGTTGCACATACGTTGTGCAGACATTAGGCTATCGCCATGCAGACGTCGCACACACGTTGGGCTAACATAGCATAGACGTCGCGCAGGCGTATCGTAAACGTTTTGCAGACATATGACTGATGCCATTCAGACGTCGCTTAGACGTAGTTGGCAATGTATGGATGTCATACAAACGTCACCTGTACGTTAAGCAAAGTAAAGACTTTGTACTCACTTCGCACATATGTTGTGCAGTTATTGTACATATGTCGTGCAGATATCATGTACGCGCCCCGATCATCCAGCCACTGCTGCACATATAATACATTAGGTTATTATATTAAGTTATATTTAGCATGTAAATATTTAAAGACAGTTTGCTTTGTGATGAAAACTCTAAATTTGTTACGGAAACACAAAATACAATCTATAAACGTACTTTAATATATCGACGTTAACGCTACAGCCAAGGATATGCGACTAGTTTTAAACAGTGAATGCAGTTGATGATTTATTTAAATATGTTTATTTGTAAATATGAGCTGAAAGAACTTCCTAAGTCCGCTACGTCCATGACCGCTACAAGACAGAGAAACGAACTTTTTTCAAAAGGTCATTTATTATCTTACATACCATGCCTAAAAATACAGACAATGTTCGGTAAATCAGTTCCGTCTTAATTTAAGTTACAAAAAAACTGCAAATAAAAGACTGCAAATGCAAATGAAAAAAAATAAAAAAATTAATTCTTAATCTTCAAGCCTAAATCCTATGATGATAAAAAATCAATAAAATAATGCTACAGTTTGAAGTTATATAAAACTTGCAAACATGTAAGGACGACTTCACGTGGTCAACGCTCTTAGAACAAAATTAGATGTAAACACAGCTTACACACTATACATCAGAATACTAATGCGTTTACCGACATGCTACAGCCTTGTGTACTAGGAAGTATCTTTACTTTATATGCATCCCCTCCTTTCAGTCCACACGACCTCTTGAGTTTGATGCTCGGTCTTGATCGTATTGTTGACAAGGTTTTGTGTTGAACAGTATTCATAACTTACACATCCCCATGTTTGTAATTTACATAAATAAAAAAAGAAAATAATGTAATTGTATGAAGGCAAATTACACTTGCAAATGTGCGAGAACGACATTAACACTTCTAGAACAAAATTAAGGGAAAAATATCTTGCACCCTATATATCAGAATACTGATGTATAATTTACTGACATAAACTTCAGTCTTGTGTACTACTGAGTCTCTTAACTTTATATGCGTCCCCTCCTTTCAGTCCACTGGACCTCTTGAGCACATTGCTTGCTCTTGATCGTAATGTTGACAAAGTTTCACTCGGGTGTTTGCCCCTCAAGACGCCTGTAAATAATAATAAGGAAAATGTCGTTTTATTAATGATCATAACCAGGTGTAATTTCCATCGAATAATGAAACGATTAATGAGTAAAGAATGCGAGAAAAGTACACACACATTATAGGACACTTGGATTTTAATTTCATAAGGTCACTATTAAAAACAATGTCTGGATAAAAAAAAATCCAACGAAATTGCATTTAAACCCATCATGGAAAGTATATTGGAAAATGGATATATAGAGTTTTAGTCTGGAAAAAATATGAGTCTTAAGATAATATCACCCGTGGTGTACTTTACCGTCAATTGAATTTGTTACGTCTGCTTTCCAACTTTACATTTTATGTGTATTGAGAAAGTAAGCAAATCGGAATTTTTGACTTTCTATAGATGTGTTCAGTAGTACCAACTGGTCTAACATGCATATGCTCTAAATGAAAATCCACTCAAATCGCATAACCGTGACGTCAGCCCTCAAATGATTTCTTCTTGTCCTTAACTTAAACAACCATTCCATCTCCGACACTTTGAATGTCTTTCCTGTGAACTATACATTTGGAAGCAAGCCTCATGTAACCACTTGGGAGATATTTAACTGATTTAATACATACGCAGGAGGATCTTCTGGCACTGTGTGCCCATAAAGTTGTGTTTATCCCCTGGTTCCTGAATGACGCTGCCTGACTTGATAGCTCCTCCACAGTTGAATTGTTGTGCAAGTTGGGGTCTCTGAATTACCTTCGAAATACACTTAAGTACCTGGTCATTCTCAGACCGTCCAACTAGGCTTTCGAAGATTTCTCTCTGTAACATCAAAACGGGTCAAATCAATTGCAGCTTTAAGATTCAAATTTAGGTAAAATTGTCCATAAGCAATGTAATTTCATAATATCTAGTATATATATAATTTCAAGTTTGTCAAGATATATATATATATATGCGAGGACAAGATTTGCATGCGATGTCATGTATACGGTGGCTGATTTAGGACACAGAAAAAAAAAATATTTATCTCGTGATCTCGAGATAACATCTCGAGATCTCGACATAGAATTTCGCAAAAAAAAAAATTTAGGAAGCAAAAAAAAAAATTTTTAGGAAGCAAAAAAAAAAAAATTTAGGAAGCAAAAAAAAAATTTGAGGAAGCAAAAAAAAAATTTGAGGAAGCAAAAAAAAAATTTGAGGAAGCAAAAAAAAATTTTAGGAAGCAAAAAAAAAAAATTTTTTGGAAGCAAAAAAAAAATTTTAGAAACGAAAAAAAAAAATTTTAGGAAGCAAAAAAAAAAGTATCTTTCGAGATCTCCAGATAAAATGTCACACTTATACGAACCATTCGAAGCTGAATTGACATAAAACAAAGCAACCTTATGGGGACAGTATACGTGAAGAGTGCTTACTAGTGCAATTATAAAACAAAGACCATGTATACTGTGTTTAACTGAACGGTAATACAATATATTTAATTTAAAATCAATCAAATTTGTATATCCCCTGAGATAAGGCGATTTGAAGAAAAGTTCAACATAAATTCAATATTTAATTATTAATATCCGTAAGGAAGATGTCAAAGCCTAAAGAATCTGAAACATTCTACCTGAACGGCGGATTCGGAGCCATGTCTGATAAATCACTCAAATAGAAATGTTTTGGTCTGCATGCATGCATTGTGGGTACCTTATTATTTTAAGAATACAAAGAAATATGAGCTTCATATAGAAACACGCTTTTTGTGCAATTTCTTTCAGCTTTTGTTTTATTGAAATGGTGTGTTGTTTTATGGAACATGTATTACACCATCATAAAAAATATGCTAAAGCTGATTACCGTGTTTTCGGGTAGGTACGCTGGGAGGGGGGGGGGGTCGGGAAGGGGCGTTGCCTCAGCCCCTAAAGCCCAAGTCTTGATCCACTATAGCTCTTACTATAGCTCAGATTACTTTAATCAACCTATCTTCATAAATGTTTTATATTCATAAATAAACGGTTTAAAATTTCGATCATCTCTCATCATGATTTTTCTTCAGCAAAATGCTCTGCTTTGGTCTTAAAGTCGCTATTCACCTGCCCTATTTATAGAATCTTTGTAATACAAGCTAACTCTGCATATACATATTAAAGAAGTGAAAATAATCATGAACATAACCTAGGTAAACATAATCTATTAATCTTTCATAAAAATGAGCCAATGCCATGGGTAAAGGCGGTGTCTTTGTCTATATCCACGTTTTTTTCTAATATGGGTCGGGGGGGGGGGGTGCAAAAATTGCCACCGATCGTAATAGAAAGACGTCCGGCAGAAACTCGGTTACATGTTTTTATCTGTATGTTAACACTTGCTCAAGTGCCTTGTATACAAGTAGCCTGTAGATAAAATGTTTATACGTCAAAGTGGCGTTATAAGACCCATTTCCAGCTGGGGTTTCTTCCTAAATTTTTTTTCTTTTGCTTCCAAATTTTTTTTTTTTGCTTCCTAAAATTTTTTTTTTTTGCTTCCAAATTTTTTTTTTTGCTTCATAATTTTTTTTTTTTCTGCTTCCTAAAATTTTTTTTTTTGCTTCCTAAAAATTTTTTTTTTGCGAAATTCTATGTCGAGATCTCGAGATGTTATCTCGAGATCACGAGATAAATATTTTTTTTTCTGTGTCCTAAATCAGCCACCGTACATGTATAAGGAAATAGAGAGTTGAAATAGATTTGTTATGCACGGTGCCTCCCGATTTACTTCATTTTTCACAAATTAATTGAATAATTAAATGCATTTAATACATGAAAGAACACCAGTTAAAGGGAATATTTATTTCCCCAGTTTTCCGTTGAATATTTGTCAACAGAAATGTTTTAACAATTAAATCGGCAGTGTAGTAATTGACATGGTCTCCTTTAAGAAACATTAGTTTATCTCATCAGTAGCATGGAGCCCATGTGTAATTTCCCTTAGCTGAATCTTACACATCGCTATAGAACTTAGCTCACACCAACATATAAGCTGTGGCTTACAAAGAAAAAAAAAAAAAATATATATATATATATATATATATATATATATATATATATATATATATATATATATGCGTGTGCTGTTAACATCAAAGGTTTAGTGACTATGATTTGTCAATGTTAAGATTTACATTATGAGCTGTAGTAAGTTATTCTCAGAGAGAGACCGAAGGGTCTCAAATTTACTCTGTGTATAGGACTGTGCATGATAATGGATAAAAATGGAACAGTGTAAAATGAAAATACAAACTATTCCAACCATTATAGTCAAGAAATTCAATTCAGAAAAATTTACAAATTGATTTTTGCTCATATAAAATAAGTCATAAGTTTCGCCATATTATACTTACATCACCTGATCAATGTATGATATTATGAGTACTCACCAGGGCTTTTCTCTTATCAAGACTCCCATCTAGTTCTTCTTCCAGCCTACTAAACTCATCAAACGTCTGCACCGGTAGCCCAACACAGAAATGTGGCTCAGAATCCAACTCGTCGTCTGATGATAAGTCCATCTCCTTGTCCCCTTCCAGACAGTTCACATCATTTCCAGATACTTTGTTTTTTACTGCTTTTACAACTGTGGCCATTTTGTTCTCTAGCTTGTTCAGTCTGTCAAGTACTTCGTCATGTCTAACTCTGGATTCGGCCGCAAGCTGGACAAGCAGCCTCTTCATCTGATTGGGACTTGCTAGTTCACTGACAGTTGAATATTTACTTCGTAGATGAATCGCTGGTATCCATATCTGAACGCCCACTATACGATCCGATCCCTGATTCCTCTGTTTGCTGAGGAGATGGATCTTCACGCTGCTCTGTGTTGCTATTTGATGGACCTTGCACGCCTGATTGTTCATGCTGTGAGCAAGTTGGCAACAGTTTCTTCATGGCTATGGTAGTTATCACTCTAGCTTGATTAAGCTGCTTGACACTTCCGGATGTGTCCCCTAATCCACCATCAATCACCCTGACTGGCAGTGCGTCCTTCTCATGTAACAGCGAATCGGGTTCGGTTGTTTCTCCTGGGCTATCATACCCGACTAATTTGGTGCTTTTCATTTTTTTTCTGTTGCCACGACCAAGGGGCGAAGTCGTTTCGTGATCTTTGGATGGGACAGACTGTCTTTCATCTTCTAATGTATCATCAGTCCCAAAGTCAGATTCCGAACTCTCTGTTACAAGCTGCTGGGCCTCTGCAAGTGAGTTTACGCTGCGCGTGCACGATATAAGAACATAAGAAGTCCAAGTTTCCTCTTCCGATGGGGCAAGGCAATTTTTAATTGCTGTTTTAAAGTTCACATGAGCTGGCGGCCACTTCACCGTCCCAAGGCTTTTGGAGACCCAGGTTCTTGGAACAGCTTCACTTTCACTTCGACCAGAATGCCCCTTCCGGTACCATGCTGCTTTGCACCACCTCTGGGCGTGTATAGGTACACTGCCTTTAGTAGCCATGGCCCTGTAACACGTTAAAATAATGTAAAAATAACCAGTGGAAAATGCGTCTATAACTAAAATTGGAATTAAGATACAAAAAAAAAAATTAATTCGCACAACTCACACCTTTGTGGTAAAAGGGTTTCAAAATATGAACCATGACACGGTTGATTATCAAATTTTACGACATACGGTTTAGAAAAGCACATTCGGTCGAACATGGTTTTTTGTATCATGTGTATTTGTTAAATACACATCTCACTCTTGAAGATTTAAGCATTTTCCTGCTATAATATCATCGAAATTTTGCAGAGGTGAAAGGGGAAAAGCTCAGCAGAGAAAATGTAAGACGATGTATCACAAATTACATTTAACATTAAAGCACTCACCCTGACGTCAACACCGACGCCCCCAGATTTTAATATAACTTTCGGTACGCCTATGAATAAATAAACCAAAAAGACACAATAAAATGAACCTAATGAAAAATCTTTACCATATCATAAAAGTAAAGATTTTTAAGGCTTACTGCATATATTTCGATGAGATTTTGAGATATGTGTACATAATTACATGTTTTATGCCTTGGAGTTAACGACGACGGCGATCGACTTCAAGTTCATGGAGCATTGGAATCAACACGTAATCGGTTTCATTGTCGCAGGGTAATAGTACAACTTTATGGTGAAGTACATCTTTGGTGACGATTCTCGGTGTTGCGCGCTGTTTGTCAAGGTTCCGAACAAGAAAGACATTGGCAAGGCTGGAAGGGCAGGGCGACTGGAATAGGTCCTCACACTGATCAGCTGAAAAAAACAAGGACATCGTACCGGTTGTCCCTTCGTCGACGTCGCTGAATCATAACAAATTCTCGTGTACTGTCTAGGTAAAACATTGAGCCTTTCATCTTGGTAGACACAACAGTTTGAACCGCTTTGCCATATTTATGATAGTTTTGATTTGTTCTTTCTTCAAGCCTGGCACACACCTGAGCCAGTGGACTGCATGGTGCTTTCACCATCTTCTTAAGACTCTGAAGATGGTTCTCAAATGGAAACGCACTGATTCCATTTAGATAGGTTTGAAATCTCTCTACATCATCAGGAATGTGTGTCAAACAATGAACATTGTACACTATAAAACCTGCCCCAAACAATTCATGCGAGTCCCGCACAAACTCGAGAAGTAACTCGCGAGCGAAACTGAGCAGGACATTTCTGCGATAGTCATTTTCTGAGTGAAGAATATTCATGGCTACAGTTAATTTCAAATATAGCTCATATATTTCACATGAGACTACTCCTTTCAAAAATATATATCCGGTATAGAGGAGCGAAGATCGCAGCTCAGTAGCCTTCCATCTTTCAAGTTCGAAAATAGTCCTTGGTTGCCTTGAAAATTCCTGAGGAAGCCTCAGTCTTAAAAGTTTAGCATTCATTTGGGTTTTTTGGTTCATTGACAATCTACAAACACCTCTTGGGCCAGCCATAAGAAAATGAATCATTCGCTTCCAGGTTCCTAAATACACGTTATGCATGACGTCAGTGACAACATCTGATACACAGTTGAGCTGAGCATCGATAAGAGGAGAGCGTTCTCCCGTTTGATGTGTGTCACCATCTGACGCATTATGGTATGCGATTGCTGCAAATCTGTCATCGGTCCTAGGCTCATATACGAGGCGAGCTGGATATGTAACCTTGCTTTCCGTGTATATCCCTTTAGCCTTACATCGTTCGCATGCATAATAACCTGTGTGACCCTTAATACATTTGAGCAAGGACCGTGCTGGAGCATCACATACCCAACACTGCAATTTTACGTTATACCGATTTCCTCCGTATCTTAGTCCCAATCGAACCAGCTGCTGATATTCATCAATGAAATCTACAATAAAGTCACGAATGTTGGATGGTTTAGTTTCTCCAAAGTATAGAGCTTCTACAAATGGCCAGTGCTTTCCCACTGAACACAGTAAAGGCCAGAATTGACCACTGCATGACTTATACAATGGCACGCATTGTCATGGTTGACATTGAATAATATACCGGTAGTAATCTTCGTGCCTCCTCTGCACGGGACTTAGGCGGCATATTTATCTGCAAGTGTCCAACAGTCAGTGTGTTTATACATTGAAATTGTCTAGCATTCATCTTGGAATGAACTGGGAGCGGACTGGGTTGTAATAAACATCCCGGATATGTGAAAGCGGAACATTGCAACGGCGTTTATATATGAAACTGGACAAATTATTTAAGTGCCATAAGTTAACAACATAAATTAGATAACCACGTTCAGATGTGATACTCCCAACTTCTAAATTTGAAAATTATTTAAAAGGTACAAATCACACACGAAACCAGAAAAATACTTGATTTTTATTTAAGTATTAAATTACTCATTGAGTACGGTATATTAAGCAGATCATGAATCTTGGGTCTAAACTGATGTTAAAGTTATGCAACAATTTTAAGGATTCATGCAGGTAAGAGACTGTTTGAGTAGCGACTACAATAGCCGGATAAAAAGCGTCATTATCGTTGAAATCATAGAGACATCTTCCAAGTGTTCTGATTACACATTTGACATGATTTCCCAATGATAATAATTCGTATGAAATTCATATAAATCTGTAAAAGAAACCATATTTTTTTCCAAGAGAACCGTTCTAGGTTGATGATCAAAAAGTCTTGTAAATAAGTGTTATATTTATGGAACACTTTTGGATTAGGTCTTCCAGCAGTTAAGAGAATACACTGAAGTGGTAGCGATAATATCGGTGGACGTCATCGAGACATCTTCAAAACGTTCTGATGACACGTTTGGAGTACGTCCCAAAAAATTATAATATATATGAAATTTATATAAATTTGTATAAAATGATTTATTTCAAGAGTACCCTCTTAGGCAAATTATGAGAAGGGCGTGTATATTGATGTCAAATTTATTCAACCCTTTTAGATGGACAATAGTGGTGGCTACAATATCCAGATGAAAACTATAGTATCCGTATTAGTAGACGTCGTCAAGACGTCTTCCAAACGTTCTTAATTATACAACACGTAGAATTCGTCCCAAATGAAATAATGCATATTAAATCCATATAAATTGATTAAAGTTATGTAGGCATAAACGAAATCACAAACTATATCATTTCATTTCTTCTTTTAGTGTAAGCACTCTTTGTCTTAAACATTTTTGGCAGATCATCAAAAGAGCGGGAAATTGATGTAAGAACTTAGCCAAGTTTACATTCAAACAAACGGTTCAAGAAATAAAGAGACATTTAAATTGGATTAAACTTAGGTACGGGTATTTAATACATAAAGTGAATCATTCTAGACTTCTAAATTATAGGTTTTAATTTATACTTACCCTGTTTTTGGCTTGAAATGCGACAATTCACTTGCTCCTTGCCCTCGGCAAATATGGCGGCTAAAATACCCGGATGTAAACTTCATTATCGATATACGTCGTCGAGGCGTCTTCCAAACGTTCTGATTACACGTTTGGAATACGTCTCATTAATAATAGTTCATATAAAATTCATTGAAAATTGTACACAAATGTTTTATTTCAAAATTATCTTCTAATGTTAATTATTAGAAGGGCGTTTGTAATGTATATTGATGTCAAAGTAATGCACGATTCTAGATGGACAATTCAAGCAGTTAATCGACTTTACTGAAGTGGTGGCTACAATAACCAGATGAAAACCATAATATCCATATAAGTAGACGTCGTCAAGACGTCTTCCAAACATTCTGAATTATACAAAACGTGTAGAATTCGTCTCCTATGAAATAATTCATATTAAATCCATATAAAAGTGATTAAAGTTATGTAGGCATAAACGAAATCACAAACTATATCATTTCATTTCTTCTTTTAGTGTAAGCACTCTTTGTCTTTTTTTTTGGCAGATCATCAAAAGAGCGGAAAATTGTTGTTAGAATTTTGCCAAGTTCACATTTAAACTACCGGTTCAAGAAATAAAGAGACATTTAAACATAGGTACGGGTATTTAATACATAAAGCGAATCAATCTTGACATATAAATAATAGGTTTTAATTCATCCTTACCCTGTCTTTGGCCTGAAATACGACAGATCAGTTGCTCCTTGCCCGTTCCGTCGGTAAATATGGCGGCTGCGATACCCGGAAGTTATCTTTTACGTCATTATCGGTGGACGTCACAAAGACGTCTTCCAAACGTTTTCATGTCGAACGTTGCGTTGAGGGTGTTGCCACGTCTTCAAGACGGCCCCAAGACGTACAAAGAACGAAGGGGCTTTTATTTGTAAACGTTTTCCCTGCCAGTTAATGACGTCTTTGGTAGGGGATAACGTTTCCTGGAGGCCCTTTACTAAAATGTGTCTTTGCAATGAACTACCCAGTGCTAGCGCCCCCCCCCCCCCCCTTATTACATAAATCTATTTGCAGAATTTGGATTAGATCAAAAACGATATGGTAAAATTAAAGAAAAATTGTTATAACAATGTAGAAACGTTTTGTAAACTTATTGGTTACGTCTTCAAGAATGAATAATATATATATATATATATATATATATATATATATATATATATATATATATGTATCTCAAGACGTCTTCCTTAAGGTATGAGAGCGGCGAATGCCACAAATTTTATATGTCTCCGATACTTTCTAATGACGTCTTTATAACGTTTTGGTGACACTGTAAATTAATACGCGTAACCATCTAAACCAAAACGTCTTAAAAACGTCACCCAAACGCCCCGAGAGCACTACCGGTAAAATCAGTTAATTTAATAATTTTCCGTTACATAATGAAAACGTGGTCCAAACGTGTTGGTTACGTATTATATAAGGTTTCAAATATCCTCTCCTCAAACACGTTTTGGAAACGTCTTACAAACGTCCTATTTTTCTCAACACGTCTCTAAATCGTGTAGAAGACGTCTTGCAAACCAACACGCCTAAAAGACGTCGCCGTCACCAAAACTTATGGTTCACTGGGCAGTAACCACCGCTCATATTTTTATTTATGACTAAAAGAGGACAAAAATAGCACTCATGTCACACACTTAATATAATATTTGTTATTTTAAATAAAAATATAATAGTGCGGACACAGTGGGGGAGATTTAATTTTAAGTGCACTAACAGTTGAGCGGGTCTGAGACTGATATTTCAGAGCACTTCCACATAACAGGTTTCGTGCACCGTTCATAACAACCATGCAATTTTAAAGTTAGCAATAATATTAATACCTAAAGGAATTGTTGATTACTTGCATTTCAAGCAACTATAGGTTCCAAAATAAGGATTTTGTAAATGTTTTAAATTATAATACTTTTTAAACCGCTACACAAATGAAATAAATAGCAAATATAAAATTATGACAGAAATGTAAAAATACAGATACAAACACAATAAATAATCACAGATGTGTCATGGCTAAACGTGATGTCAAATACATGTATGTACTAAAGAAATGGTAAAACAACGAGAAAACGGGGTCCGTGTAATCCGTGAGGTCCGTGCCCCAGGGTCCGTAAGTGTTTTTTTTTTTATCAAATTTTGTTGCAAAACAGACTATTTTTTTATGTTTTAACCAAACATAATATAAAATGTGTTTAGATTCGATTATGCTATAATATCTGGACAAATTACCATGAGAGTTTAAGAATTACAAATTTTTCTTGGGTTCCGGGATCCGGAGTGGGATCCGGGTTTAACACAATGCCTGAACGCAGTGACTGTCTCACAGGAAAACATTGGCTCAGCTTTCAAACAGAAAGGAGTGCGTGATATTTAAAAATATATACAGCCATTAAATGTACCACATAATATAATGCTACCACGAACTTTTGCGCAGCGGGATGCCCGACCATGTGAGTGCTCAGTTTTTGTGCGTTATAACCGGAATGCAATTATCGAGATCACGTCTCAGCGCTGTACTGTACTACCATGCAAGATAACAGGTTCCTTTACTGGCGTATTCACGGGCGCGGAGGGCAACTTTAAATGGCGATGTTCAGCATAATATATATTTTCATATAAAAATGATTTTATTTAACATATCAAATTCTTCAAAAATTCTCCGGCCAACCTCTCGGCTTCAATCAGAGTTTTATGCATAACACCATGCATATAATGGATCTATATATTAATAGCGTAACAGCGATTTGTGTGAATTTACATGTCTCCTCTGACATTGCGGTTTGCCGTGATTTTTGACATACATATGCTCCGGGTTTGTCCGAAGACATTCCACAATTCGGACAAGAACGTATTCGTCCAGGTCATTCAGACTCCGTCACAATTAAGGTTAACTCAGAGACAGAACACTTAAATACCAAATGTCAGATTCAAAGAGACAGTAACATTGTACACCCAAGACATGAAACTATGACAGACTATTTGACATCAGAACTAAATGCTCGCCCAAAACCGTGCGTAGCACGGGTAATTGCTAGTCTATATATTAATAGCGTAAGGCGATTTTTGTGATTTTCCGTATCTCCTCTGATACCGCCGTACGGATTGCCGTGATTTTCGACATACATATGCTCTGGGTTTGTCCGAAGAGATTCCGCCCCCTTTTATTTGCAATATTTGCGTATTACCTGCATAATTAATAATTTTAATATTTTCTCCCCCGTGGGCGCCTCTTTTCTTTGTGTCTTTGAACCCGGTAACACAATGGCCATATAGGGTGTGTGATGGCGGGACAGTTTTACTCCGGGGGCCCTATCTTGGGTTTTCTCAAATTTCGTGGTGACCGGCCCGAAATAATCCGCATTGGTGATCCCTTCTCAAAAGGCAACCTCCGCGCAGCGAAAAGGTCTATTGTGCACAAGGGAATCTCGCGTGAGGAGAATGCTCAAAAGGGGGCTTTTTTAAAGAATGAAAATTTTCCAAACGGTAGTGAATGCAGGGCAGTGTGTAAAACCCGGACCCCACGGTCCCCGGACCCCAAAAACCAATTTCCTCATTTTCCATTATTTATATCGATAAAAACACCACTATTGCTGATGTAAGAACAGAGCTTAATCCCTAAATGTTGCAGCTTTGTAAATGACCAATTCACTGAAAGATTTAAATTTACAAAAAATATTTCGATGAAGACGGACCTCATTTACTTGACTTTGCTGACTGTTCCATTTTGACGAACCCCATGCAGTAACCACCGCTCATATTTTTATTTATGACTAAAAGAGGGGGAAAAATTAGCTCTCATGTCACACACTAAATATAATTATTTGTTATTCTAAATGAAAATATAATAGTACAGGCACGCTGTGGGAGATTTATTTGAAGTGCACTAACAGTCGTTGCGGACCGGAGACTGAGCTCTTCCACATAACAACAGGTTTCGTGTTCCATTCATAACAACCATGCAATTTAAAGTTGGCAATAATATAAATACCGAGAGGAATTGTTGATTACATGCATTTCAAGCAACTACAGGTTCCAAAATAATGATTTTGTAAATGTTTTTAATTATACTTTTTAAAACGCTACACAAAGTAAATAAATAGCAAATATAAATTATGAATAAAAACTGAGACAAAAATGTAAAAATACAGATAAAAAAAAATAATAAATCACATAGGTGTTTTGGCTAAACGTGATGTGAAAATATGTGCTAAAGTAAAACAACGAGTAAACGGGGTCCGTGTAATCCGTGAGGTCCGTGCGCAAGGGTCCGTAAGTGTTAATCTATATATTAATAGCGTAAGGCGATTTTTGTAATTTTTCATATCTCCTCTGATACCACCGTACGGATTGCCGTGATTTTCGACATACATATGCTTTGGGTTTGTCCGAAAAGATTCCACCCACTTTTATTTACAATATTTGCGTATTACGTGCATAATTAATAATTTTAACATTTGCTCCCCCGCGGGCGCCTCTTTTCTTTGTGTCTTCGAGCCCGGTTACACAATGGCCATAGCGTGTGCGATGGCGGGACACGGTTTTACTCCGGGGGCCTCATTTGGGGTTTTCTTATATTTGCGGTCACCGGCCCGAAATAATCCCCATCGGCGATCCTTTCTCAAAAGGGGGATCTTTGAAAGAATTGTTTTGCAGGCCTTCCTGCGACCGGGGGGTAGCAAAAAGAGGGCTCCTTCACATGACCTGATATGCTTGAGTGCACAACTACCGTGTAACAGGAAAATCGTGATGGTTAGGCCAAAAAAAAGGTTTTATTCTCAGGCATTTTTTTTTCAGAACATGTGCGGGCGGGCGATATTTTACCTTTGTTTTGTATGTTTCGATAAAAATGTCATATGATCAGGGAAAAGTATTACAATAACATATTTGTTTTGCTAAGCAGGCAAAAGCACTCTATAACCAAAAAATGAAAATCAAAATAACAATTTTGAAACATGCGGGGGGGGGGGTAAAATTGACGAATGCGGTGTCTAAGAACCAAACCTTTTTTTTATTTGGCCTTATGCCATCACCGGTCGCACGTAGTCAGGGGCCTTGCATGAGATTGAGGTCCTTGACAAATATTCGCCAACACATGTAGGCCTACCATGTGACAGATGTAAAGAAAATGTTAATCAAATTCACATCATGGTTGGTACAGTGTGATGTGTACACGTGTTGAGTGCCATTATACATTATTAAAGTTGTATATATATAATATTGACTTAAATTGTTTTGAAATGGAGATTTTTCCTCATTACAGCAGTTACAAATGTAAATCTCCTGTAAAATTGTAAATTTAATAAGTTTGTGCTGATAATAGTTCCTTTTACATGCAGGTGCCATATGGCATTTCATTTTCAATGATGTTTATGTAATACTCTTTGTTTTGAAAGACTTTTTCTTTCATTCAGTATATGTATGCTTACTGCGTATAAGTCATGGCCATCACTGTTACTATTTCCACAAAAAAAAGCTGTTTTTCTTTGCATTTTCGTCTATAAGGTCTATTTCTTGGACGGTTTCTTTTGTATGTATATGTGATATTATAGATCAGTTTCTCATGTCACATGGTATATGTGTAGGTGACTATATTTGTCAAAGACCGCGACCACATTCTAGGGACTGGCTTAATTCGAGAGACCGTGTGCCACTGTACGCTGATCCGAAACAACCTCGAAAAATTTTTACCCACAACACTATACATATAATGGAACTATATATTAATAGCGTAAGGCGATTTGTGTGATTTTCCGTATATCCAGATTTTCCAGATGGATTTCCGATACCACCGTACGGATCGTCGTGTTCGCTCCAAACCGTGCGTAGCACGGGTAATTGCTAGTATATTTTAAGCTGTCACCTAAAACAGGTGGCTGTCCTGTTTGTAGCTTAGAGGTCACGCAAATCATACCGTTTGACATCAGTAAAGAACAAAGCACAACTTACAGTCTGTCTAAGTGAGAGCCATTGGGAGCTACGTCAGTCTGGTAAGCTGCTCCGATGTCCATAACAGTAGTGGAACATGCATTTACGTCAATGTGACAGACAGAATTTGTATATATCAAGAAGCCTGTAAAGTTGCCGATAGCTGCAGCCATTTGAACGATATTTGGTTACAGACTTACAATGTATGCCTACATTTTAAATTGTGATAATCGTAATTAAAAATTCAAGTTCCAGGATGGCCTAATATAAAAATTCTATTTACACTCATTTTTTTATATCAAAGAAATGGTAAATAAAACGGGTAACGTTAAGATTTTCAGACATAAACGGGGATAAAATGGAAATACCATTTTGACCTAAAGGAAGGTGAACACAGGCAACAATGAAATACCATTCATATTATCAATATGCGAGTAAACTTTAATATAAATACCTAGAGAAACCCCCCCCCCCCCCCCAAAAAAAAAAAATGTTAATAATCGTGATATTAAGTGTGTGAAAACATAAGTTATAAAGTTGTGTGATCTGTATTATTCTCCATGGCGTAAAGACAGTTATAAATCCCTATTTGTTTTGTGTGAGAATAACTTAAAATCAAATTATATGCTTTAGTAAACGTTTGAACTGGCCCGGTGAAAGCTTGCCCGGGGTCTCGAATTGGCTGGTTCAGACAAGGGTGCCGTCTGAAACGAGACTGTCGGTTTTTTTTTTTCAAGTTTTTCATCGACTTCATCATCCGACATTTCTGATTTTGCGTCCACTTTATCGCTCGTCAGTAATGTATTGCCATTCTCTTCACTTTTCTCCATGGCGGTGCTTGTACTCCCTGTTTTATATAATACATTATATACCACCCTCGTAACAAGGCAGTCAGTAACCTTCACTAATGAATTCCTAGAAAATTCCTTCTCCAAACGTTAACTCTGGAGACTTACCGGCTTCTGCGGTCTAGGGATAGAGCACAAGACTCGAAGCCGGAAGGTCGTGAGTTCAAATCTCAACCAAGGAGCGGTGAGAATTTTTCACAGTCGGACCCCGCCCAAAGGTGAGCGCACTGAAGGCTGTGCCACACAGACGTGTATCACTCACAGTCCAGTGAGTCTTTAGCAGGTTCCTCTGTGTTATGACTCAGCAATGGGGTTGATTACACATCCAGGACCTACAGGTGCGGTTGACATCGGGCCTAGGTAAAACCAGGATATAAAATGAATGTCAGGAAGTGAGTGCTACCACCCTGTCACGAACTCCCGAACCGAAATGGAACTCTGCAGATGTAAATCTTTAGATAAGAATTAGACAAGTCAGCAGTTATAGACAGAGGCTAACGATGAAAATAACATGAAAGATATGATTTTAGATGGCATCCAACGAAATTCTAATATTTTTATTTTTCATAAACTTTAATATCCCTCTTGTATACTATGTACCTTATACACATTCCAATAACAGGCTGTATCCAATCTCTTTAAGTTCAAGAAGATGTATTATAAATATCCTTCATATCCGTCCTGAGTTTTGAGGCATCCGTCAGGGTACAGTGAAGGGAACCATAGCAACCACAAAGCATGTGCCTAGCAGTCCCGTGTATAATCCGGATCCACACCAAAGTCTAACCGATTCTTCATTGGCCTATTTCCGCTGCATGGACCCTGAAATTTCATGGGATTTCGTTCAAACACAATTGCGTGAGTGTGAACAAACACACACGAAGGGAATTTAAACTCGTACCCTCCTGGCGGCATCATTCACACCTGAATTCATTCTTAATTTGCTTGTGTGCATATAGCAATGTGTTTTGGTCAATTGAGAAGCATCTATCAGCTTTCTCAGGATGAGTAAATAATTACGTTACTTAAAAGTATAATCATACCATTCCCCGGTAGAGGACTCTCTAAATGTCACTTGTAGCATTGAAACTTGGTGTGAAGGAGCCAGGGTGTTATAATGGCGTAAAACTAAGACATGATAAGACTAAGTTACGGAGATGATGCCAGATTAACGTGTTCGGGTGCCCTTGCCCAGCATCTTGAATTATGATAGGATATATACGCATTACTTAAACATTAAATCAAAGTCAAGCAGCCTTACACAGGGCGGTGTACATACACACGCAAACCTATATTACAGAGACATTATAATGATTATATGATAATAATAATAATAATAATAATAATAATAATAAATAATAATAATAAATAATAATAACAATAGTAGTAGTAGTCGTTATGATAATAATAATAATAATAATAATATAATAATAATAATAATAATAATAATAATAATAATAGTTGTAATAATGATAATAATAAATAATAATATTTATTAATGAACCACCAACTCTGATAGTCTGACTTGGACACTCATACCAACATACAGAGCATAATTTCTCGGAAACCTCTCTGTATCTCTTTCAAAACCCCTTCTCTAGCGAACCTGTGAGCTTATGCGATGGTGTGGCGTCTTCTGTCGTCTGTCGTCCGTCGTCCGTTGTCCGTCGTCTGTACGTTAACCCATACTATCTTGAAAATGGCATGAGTTAGCATCACGAAACTTTAAGTAAAAAATTATTCATCTAAAAAACTCTATCGGATTTTGCTTATTTTTTGGCTGTTTTTTCAGTGGCGGATCCAGGGGGGGGGGGGGGCTTCGCCCCCCCCCCCCCACGTAAACCACTGTTATAGGCCTTTTTATCAGAGAAATATGTATATCTATGCGTTATGTCCTTATGTCATTTGCATTATTTTATTTATAATTGCCATATAGCAATGAAAAAAGACCAATTCAACAACAACAAAAAAAAGCGTGTGTCTGAGCAATGTGCTACGGAACCTAATATAAACAGATCACGTATGCGTGATGAACACAAATACTGTAACGGAGATGAAAAAAAATCAGATTCTGTAACACTAGGCAAGTGAAATGTCTAGGGGAATGAATAAAGAAGTCAGTGTTTTTTTGTTAATAAATAACTATAATTTATTCTTAAAACAACCCTAACATTACAATACACTAAATCAATACAATTATATAGTAAAACAGCGACATGAAGACAAATCAATATAATCACACAGTAAAATACACAAATCGCACAGTACCTGGATACCACCCCCGTCACAACGATAAATTGTTTAAATGTATACTCTCGGAGAATCACAGTCCAGTGTAAAGCTCTTGTAACAATCCAGAAAGTAAACTGAAGTCCAAATGCACAAAATCAAGGAGAAAGTCTGACCAAAATCTATAATTGCCGCACTCGTGGGATAAGGTCCCAGAAACAGACACACACGTTTGCGTCCGCTGGGAATCTTCTCTGCTGCTCTCTCTCGGCTCTAAAACACAGCCCCTTTATATACTCTTCACCCCAAGCCGAGAATTTTCCACTTCTTGAACAGTCTAAAAGATCTTACACAACACAGTAAACTCTCATCACAGGAATCATCTAGAAGAACATCGCTGTGTGTGTCTCTACAATCAGGGTCCACACGTGACTCACGACCAGGCGAGAAAGCCCAAGGCTAGCATGACAACGAGAGTTCAACCAGTACGGTTTAAACTGTAACAAACGGCCCGGCGAGGGTGTCACAACACGAATTACGCCCGTGTCACACAATAAAAAGAGCACCTGTAACAAATGCCCATATCAATTTATATTTTAGAAGAATAAATTGGAATACCAACAATGGATGCAGACATTATCATTTCTATCCAAATTAATTATACGCCGTTTACGTCGAATCTTGCAGCTTCTTAAGGCTTCGACATTTTGAACGACATTTTTTCAATTTTCCTTGTTTTGGGAAATACATGCACTCTTGATAAATTTGAACTGAATGATATTGTATTATCGTTCAGTTAAAACACAGTAAACAGTGTATGTATACGCATGGTCTTTTTTTATGATTGCAAATTTAAGCTCTTTAAACGTGCTGGCTCGTCATTAATAACATGTAAATGATTAATGACTAATATTGGGCAGTATATATCCGTTTGAATTTTCGTAGTCGAACACTTTGTTAGACGTATATGGTGAAAAGAACAACTTTTCAAAATGTGACAGAAAAATTAAATATACCCACAGCATTAATTTATGAATATTTCTTATCGATCAGCAATGCAGTTATCGATGGTGCATAAATATATACTAGATAACAAATGCTTTATAATACATCAAGACGTACACGCCAGAGATCAAATTTACCGTAAGCTGATAAGCCTTTTAATATAGTAGCCGCACATAGGGAAGAGTAATTCAAGCTACTGGTTATTCAAAATAATCTCTAATGAGTAAAATCAACTTGAAAATCAGCTGTATAGTTCGAGTTTATAACTAAATATAATTGGGCATCGGTTTGCCTCACAATAATATTTACATAACTCAATATTGCAGATACTTTTGAATGTTTACGTTTGCATTAATTTTATGAATGGGTAAACTTGGTTTTGATATAATAGAGGAATGCTTATAGGTGCGTCCTTATGTGCATGTGCTCTGTTCTAATTTTCCACTCCTTTGATATGATCACAAATGATAATTGAAAGGGCATGTACAGGCTATGGGGGTTGGGTATATAATTGCTTCCCCCCCCCTACTCAAGTTCTCAAAATATGCGAATACTATGAATTTATATACAAATTTGCAAAAAAAGTCTTTTCGTACATAAGGATCACGGTGAGATTTTTCTTGTTCATGTGTATAAGCTGGTATTTGTGTTATTTTACCCAACTAAAGAGCAGCTGTCATAAGTTATATACATGCATGCGTGTTTTTAAAGATTATTATATTCCATCAAGCCTGCATTTATAACACAAAGTGGAGGTTATTTTAATCAAGAAAATGTTGCTTCTTTATTATATATTGCGCCAAATTTTTTAGCTGTTATGCTTTTTGTAATTTATTTAGTATTTCCTGCCTGTAAAGCATTGTACAGGAGTACACAACGGATGAGCGAGTTTGCAAGTACTTCCGAAATATATTTTCAAATAAAATTACCAATAATCATAATATAAAAATATATATATATATATATTTGCACTTTTTCTGTATCAAATTAAAACCAGTTTCTGATTCTAGCCCCCCCCCGTTGAAAAATCCTGGATCCGCCCCTGATTTTCTTAGATTTTAAAGGGAAAAAGCTAAAAAGCTTTAATAATCTTCTTCTCCGAAACCGTTCAGCGAAATTGTCCAATGTTTTACAGAAATGATCCCTGGAACAATCTCTCTCAAGTTTGTTCGAATGGTTTAAGTTCAAGGATTTTTTACGGAGTTACAGCTAGTTGAACTTAGTCATTTGTCCAAAAAAGCATATTAAAATTACCATCTCAGAAACGGCTGGAGCTATCATCGTCAAATTTTATGCCAATGTTGGTCACACGAGTCATATTTGAAATACAGGTATTGGTGGCGCCACCTGCATCGCCCTTTTTTGTACAGGGGTCATCAGTGCCCGTATCATACTGACTGGTACAAAAAAAACTTCTTCTCTGAATCCATATGGCCAAATTGTTTAATATCGCACAGAAATGATCCTGGGGTAGTGCTTTCTGAAGATTGTTCAAATGGTCTCAGTTCATTGACTTTTGGCTGAATAATGGGAACCTGAATTTAGTCATATGCCATAATAGCCCATGTTAGCCTAGTGGCTACAAAGATCTTCTTCTCAAAAACCACTGGGCCAAATTCATAGATCTCACACATTATTTTATCCTTAGATGTTGATAATTCAAATTTGTTCAAATGGTTTTGGTTCAGTGATTTTTGGCTGAGTTATGGGAAGTTTACTTAGCCATTTTGCTTTATTTTCCAATATGAGTTATAAACCTCCAAAACGTTTTTTGGCTGAGGCCACTGAGGCCAATTTGTTTAATATTTTACAAGAATAATCCCCTGAATAATTCTTATAATAATTGTCTTTTATGGTTCCAAAGAATGAATTTTGGCTGAATTTTAAAGATTGAATTGAGTCATTTTACCATATATGTTAGCTGTGTGAAGCAGATACATCTAGCCTGGAACCAGTTTATGAGCATCCGTTACAACATGCCTCCAGACATTTAGATTTCAGGTTATCTATGGTTAATATTGACAAGAATTTTTTTTAAACTTTTAAAAAATGTAGATTAATGATTTTAGATATTCCTCACGCCAGGCAATGTTTACAACCACAGGTATACGTTAACCCATACTATTTCGAAAATGACTGGAGCTGGCATCCTGAAATTTAATGCAAGAAATCGCCATCTAAAAAATCTGCATTTTTAGCAAACCTGTTAGCTTATGCGATGGTGTGGCGTCGTCCGTCGTCCGTACGTTAACCCTTACTATCTTGAAAACGGCAAGAGTAAGCATCACGAAAATTTTATGCAAAAAAATTAGTAATCTAAAAAACTCTATCGGATTTTGCATATTTTTGGCTAACTGCAATTTTCTTAGATTTTTAAGGGAAAAAGCTAAAAAAAGCTTTAAAAATCTTCTTCTCCGAAACTGTTCTGCCAAATTGTCCAATATTTTACAGAAATGATTCCTGGAACAATCTTTCTCAAGTTTGTTCGAATGGTTTAAGTTCGGTGATTTTTGACTGAGTTACAGGAAGTTGAAATTAGTCATCTGTCCGAAAAAGCATAGTAAAATTACAATCTCAGAAACAGCTGGAGCTTTCATCACCAAATTTTATGCCAATGTTGGTCACACGAGTCATATCTGAAATTGAGGTATTGGTGGCGCCACCTTCATCGGCCTTTATTGTACGGGGGTCATCAGCGCCCGTATCATACTGACGGCTACAAAAAAAACTTCTTCTCTGAAACCATATGGCCAAATTGTTTAATATCGCACAGAAATGATCCTAGGGTAGTACTTTCTGAAGTTTGTTTAAATG
The DNA here is from genome assembly GCA_026874595.1 of Sipunculus nudus. Taxonomy (NCBI): domain Eukaryota; kingdom Metazoa; phylum Annelida; class Sipuncula; order Golfingiida; family Sipunculidae; genus Sipunculus; species Sipunculus nudus. The sequence continues at coordinate 56,617,688 of CM049321.1, forward strand.
GTCTCAGTTCAGCGACTTTGGCTGAGTTATGCGAATATGCCATAACATCCCGTTTTAGCTAAGTGGCTACAAAGATCTTCTCAAAAACCACTGGGCCAAATTCATAAATCTCACACATTAATTATCCTTAGATGTTGATTATTTAAATTTGTTTAAATGGTTTGGTTCAGTGATTTTTGGATGAGTTATGAGAAGCTTAATTTAGCCATTTTGCTTTATTTTCCCATATGAGTTATAAACCTGTAAAACGTTTTTTGACTGAGGCCATTGAGGCCGATTTGTTGAATATTTTAAAAGAATAATCCCCTGAATAATTTTTATAATAATTGTCTTTTATGGTTCTAAAGAATGAATTTTGGCTGAATAATAAAGATTTAATCGAGTCATTTTACCATATATGTAAGCTGTGTGAATCAGATACATCTAGCCTGGCACTTGTTTATCAGCATCCATTACATCATGCCTCTAGACATTTCGATTTCAGGTTATCTATGGTTAATATTGACAAGAATGTTTTTTAAAAGCTAAAAAAAATGTAGATTTATGATTTTAGATATTCCTCATGCCAGGCAATGTTTACAATCACAGGTATACAGCTCTCTGTGGGTATATAAAGACGTAGGGCTGTACATGGATTATAAATTATAGGTATCCATACTCAACTTGATTCAAGATTTTGCCATCAGTGAGATGTATCTGTATTATGATTTTGCATTCAATATGCATCTGTGGTAATTTTTAGCGAACCTGTGAGCTAATGCGATGGTGTGGCGGCGTCCGCCGTCTGTACGTTAACCCATACTATTTCAAAAAACGACTTGAGCTAGCATCATGAAATTTAATGCAAAAAATTAGCCAACTGAAAAACTCTACATTTTATTAGATTTTATAGAGAAAAAGGTAAAAAAACTTTAAAAACCCTATCCTCTGAAACGGTAAAGCCAAATTGTTCAATATTTCACAGAAATAATCATTTATAACATCTCTCTCAAGTTTTTTTAATGGTTCAAGTTCGGTGAAATTTGGCTGAATTACAGGGGGAAAAAGCATACTAAAATGACAGTCTCAGAAACGGCCGGAGCTATCATCACCAAATTTTATGCCAGTGTTGGTCACATGAGTCATATATGAAATTCAGGTATTGGTCGCGCCACCTGCATTGACTTTTTTTGTGCGTGGGTCATTGGCCATCTGCACATTAACCCATAATTTCTCAGCAATGGCAGGAGCTACCATCCCCAGATTTTATGCAATAATCTGTCACATATCAAATGTTGTGGGATTCAGCTTATTTTTTTTTTTTATTTTTTTTTTTTTGCTATCTGCGTTTACTTAGATTTTATGGGGAAAAGGCTGAAAAACCTTTAAAAGTCTTCCTCTTGTAAACGGTCCAACCAAATGGTTCAATATTTTGCAGAAATGATCCAAGAAGCAAGCCCTCTTAAGTTTGTTCAAATGGTTTGCATTTGATGAATTTTAGTGGTGTTACATGAATTTGAACAGTCATTTGGCCAAGTAAGCATACTAACATAGTAATCTCAGAAATGACAGAAGCTAGCATTACCAAGTATTGTGCAAATGTTGGTCACATGACTCATATTTGAAGTTGCAGATTTTGTGGTGCCACCTACATTGGCCGGTTTTTTGGGGGGCAAAAACCTCATAATTTTAGCCTATTTCAGCTTAAAATGTTTATGATGAAACTGTCAAGTTGAATTGTTCAATTTTCTAAAGATTTATCCTAGGACATGGTTCTTTCAATCATATCAGAAAAGCTTTTGTTGGTCTAATGGCCATTATTATGTCTTTTTTCAAACTGAGGACTGCAAAACTGTTCTTCTACAAAATTATTGTTTCAATTATAACTTCTGTAACATTGCACAAAAATTATTCTTAGGTGGCCTTTGTTCAAGTTTACTTGAATGATTTTTATTGGATTATTGACCCTTTAACAATGAAAGAACTGCATCTTTTATTATTCTAGATATTATGATAAAAAGTTTATGAATATGTCTGCTTGAAAAAAAAATGCATTTTAGCCAAAGTCTTTCAGTATGTGTAAACAGATTCACAAACACTCCAAGATTGTGTCTGTATCTTTAAATAGGTTGAGAAACTGCCAACTGTTTCAGATTTGGCAACAGATCAAGAGTTCATTCAGTGCAGCCAGATTTAGGTCAAGAGTTCAATCAGTGCAGCCAAGCACAAGGCATGTGATCACCTCATGGGTGACATGTGATCACCTCATGGGTGTCATGCCCCTCAGGGCAGGGCCCCTGCATGAGCTTATGCAATGGTGTGGCTACTATTTCAGACTTGGCAACAGGATAGAGGTCAGTCTCGATCTATTATAGATTTGGCAGACTGCCAACTGTATCAGATTAGGCAACAGGTCAAGAGTTCACTCAGTGCAGCCAGGTATGGGTCAGGAGTTCACTCAGTGCAGTAGCAGCATTCTATTCACAGTGTTAGCAGATGCCCATTGCATCAGATTTGGCACCAAAGTTCATCCTTGATCTATTTATAGCTTTGGCAGACTGCCAACTGTGTCAGATTATGCAACAGGTCGAGAGTTCACTCAGTCCAGCCAGGTGCAGGTCATGATCGAGTTCACTCAATGCAGTAGCCTGAGCCAGCAAATTTGTCACAGTTCACTCAGGGCAACTGCCTTTCTCACCTAAGCCTGGTCAGCCTCATGCATCAGACTCAAGGTAATTTTGATGTGTTGGCCTGATATTTTGACCTGTCTATGTGTCTTTGGTGACTTTCTCGTTCACAACACAAGTGTCGCCGCCTACAATGACTTTTGCACAGTGTATGTGCCTGCTTATTTCTACAGAGGAATTTGATATATCAGCCTGAAATTGGGCATATATATACATATATATATATCGAATAGCTTTGTCGTATACAAGACTGGTGGTGCCACTTACAATAATTTTTGCACAGTGTGTGTCCAGCATTGAAGCAAATTTTATACCTGGTGTATATCCCAATGCACAGGTTCGCATTAGGCCTGTAGGCCTTGTTTCTTACTCATTCCCGTATATATTAACCCTTTGCAATACACTGGAAAAAAGAACAGATATTAATTAATAAAAAGTTTGTCGAAAGAGATAATTAAGTTTATAAATTGGTTTTAAGGAATGTAAGAGTCGGAGATTTTCTTACTGTAGTAGGAAGCGACTTCAGCTTTTCGTGCCAATTAAACTATAGGAAAGTTTACCGAATTTGAAATGTGTTGTAAAAAATTTATTAGAAGGCAAATACAGTTTATGATTATTCATAATGAATCGTGTTTTACCTGGGATATCTCGGACAAATGTAAAATCTAGCTCCACGTAATGGGTCAACTTTAAGTTGTCGTCTGGGTGAACCATTACTGGTGCGCCTGCGTACTGGATGATCGATGTAGTCACGTGAGTACAGATACACTGTCGTCTGCTGACTGTCAGGGACGCTGAAAGAATTCATCACACTACCAGCTCCACTACGAAAAATTCCATGATGGTTCAATTTTGATCCAGGAATTCTTCAAACCCCTGTAGGCACCCTAATCTACAAAAACCATCACGTTTAAAAAAAATAATCGTACGAGTGCCAATCGCTACAGTCTACAAAAACCATGTTCACAACAAAAATAATCGTGTGAGTACCAACTTCTGCAGTCTATAAAAATCACGTTTACAATTAGAATAATCGTGAAAACCCTCCGTTTTTTTTAGTCAGCTGGGAGCACACACACATGATATCACGATAACGTGTAATTACACTGTATGTAGATCTTGTATATGTCAGGGTATAATCAACAAATTAACTCTCCCTTCATTTCATTAGCCAGTATTGGGGGGGGGTGGAGTTCACCTTACCCGTCTGACCAATGGAATGAATGGGGTGATGTTATTGGTTATTTTCCAATGAGAGAGAGAGAGAGAATTTTTAACAAAAGCGAGGCTAGAGTTATGTGTGAGACAGATTCCTTTTTGGCGACTCAGCACATACATCTATAGGACAGTTTCTGTGTATGGACATCTTTATTAGGCTATATACTGGGAACGAGAAAAATAAAATAATGGTTACCTAAGTTGCCGAATTTTTGTGTTGCGGCTATAATCAAATAGAGTCACTGACAAACCTGTGTGAGTGCATGGGAGCGTGAGTTGAAGAATACCAGAATGCAGAACGTATAAATAAAGTCACAGGACTTTATAACAGCACCCAGTATAACAAGAGGTGTAATTGATAATATTTGTATTTTTAAATGTTCTTACTTAAACATACAGACATACAGATGTTTCAAATTTAATTCCAAAATGTGGTATATACGTAAAGCTGCTTATGATTGAAGCAACAATACCATTCAATAATAATTAACCATACACATGGTTGAAAAATATAAAAATAAAAATAATCTATTTTTATACCTTGAATCCTTTGATACCTTTTATTCCTTGAATCTCAACTTTAATTAAAGGCAGTATTATCCTAGAATGGTTTATTAAATGAAACCAGAACCATATTTAAATTCTTTAAAAATGAAAATGAACACTCTACTGGGCAAAACGTGAGGGGCAGAACTACCTGTATAGGGCTGAGTTTATCGGTCAGCCCATCCAGGTACAATACGTATTGTTTTTATCATGCTTTTTATAATCATCAATTCATATTACCAGTGTCTTTTGCATTTATGAAGTTTGTGAATAAATTCTTCAGAGACAAATTTTTTCTGTTCTGAAAACTGTCTTTAACACATACGAAAACATTATCAATCCGTTGTACGCCTTTCTCTGTGCTTGGCTAAGGGCCTTAATAGAGCAGGGTGCCATTTTATGTGGGCGATGTCACTTGACCTCGTGTTCTATTGGCTGACAGGAGGGTCATGAGCTGATCAGTACTGAGGTCTATCGGATCTTGTGGAAGAGGCCAGCTCAGGCGGGGGTTTCTAATTTCTAAACGGGAAAAGCCTTGCAGGCGACCGTTATTAATGAGATCAAAGTGATTAGATAGTGATCGGGATTATTTCCTTCTGGTTTTAATTGCGCATATATAATCACCTGAAAATGCTTTATAGCTCCTCACAGCATGGCCTAATTTTGATATTCATTTATGAACTTGATGGGGATGATTTTGGCCTAGTATAATTTGCGCATATATGATTATCAGAAAATACTCATTGGTTCATAATTACGTCCATGGAGGAAGGAAAAATGTCTTCATATTTAGAGTTCATTTTCATATTTTAGCATTGGCATTTTTTTTTACAGTTTTAGGATTTGGCGGTGTTTCGAGTATGAACAATGGAGATTAATATGAAATATGATTCATCAACTTTATTCACACAAATATCAATGGAACAAGCCATTAATAATGTATATATATTAATTGATAATTAAGCAAAGATAATAACTGATGACCAAGCACCTATAATAATAATGGACCAAATTAACACGAGATTCTCCCTGGAACTAATGCAGGGGGTTTCCGCCGGGAGTTTGCATTTCTATGTTACACCGGAAATCAGACCCCGTCGCACGCCCTCGAAGCACTCCGTACTGTTGGTCGGAAACTCAAAAAGATTGAAGACTGTGGTGTTGAAAAGTTGGAGTAAGTGAACTAAGGGTAAGTAAATGTACATTTGATGAGGTATCGTTGGTTTTAGACAGCGGTAAGTCTTGTCAGCGGTAAAAATGAGTGGTGTTTTGAGATGTTTGTCTGCAGCGGTCCGTCGATTTACCCAAAACACCGGTGTTTTGGGTAAATAGGACGAAACACTACGAAACACCTATTAAGCCTCAATATTTAACAAATTTAACAACACACGTCGTTAGAATATAACATTATTCACTTACAGGAGTCGTTTCAAAGTAAAATGTTGGATAATAAAGTAAATTTTGAGTGTTTAGTTTGAGATCGTTTACGCCGGCCACAGGAGCCCGACTTTTTCCATTACACCCCTTGATCGGTAGTGCTGCCAACCCCTGGAGGATATGAAAACAACGGTGCTCCAGGTTGGTCAGGCAAAACGAAGTGCTTATTGACACACGGTCCGAAAGTCTCGGTTACCTCGATTTGGAAGTCTCGGTTACCGTGTTCTGAGGTCTCGGGTACTGAGAATTGGGAGTCTCGGTTACCCCGTGTCACCAGTGGTCAGTCATGCGTACCGCAATTAAGCTGGCGCACCGTTGCCCCAATTAATCACTTTGATCACTGGTGTCCTAGATCAAAGGGCCAGGTAACTTCAAAGGCTACCAGGGAAACTGGGAGTCATGAAATGTGGTGTTTTTTATCATTGCGAAGACGTTTCTTTTGCCTTTTTGTAACAGGGGTTTTCCAGGGTAATTGTGTAACTAAATTTTTTTTCAATGGCCTATTTTCCATCTTTAACGCAAATTATAAACAAATGTTATGTTCTGTAATGTAAAGGAGATGTATAATTTTGCAAACAAATAAGCATTTTATTAAAGGTGGTGTTGTTTGAGAGTCATTGTGTATCCTAATTAAGTCGAATTTATCGGCTCAAACTTTGATCTACCACCATAAGTAACGTTATGCATGACGTTGATATTGATTAAGTCGCTAGGAAAACGTTGCATTGCATTGTACAAGCTATGTTTGACTAATTTGAGCACATTTAGTCATAAAATATCAAATATGGTAGTTATTCTTTTATAGATATCCATTTCCATTTATTAAAGAATAATAAAAATTTGAAAATAATGCGTCAACGATAATAAATGAAACAAGCCTTTAAAAATTCTCTAGTTGCATATTTACCTCATCCAGGGCCCCTGCATGGCAGGGCATGCATTAGGAAACACTTCAGAGGTCGAGAAGGATGATACTGAAGAATACTGTATTGGAATATTTAATTTTATATGGAACTTGCTTGAATATTTATGTACGGTATATTTTGTATATAATAAAAATATGTATGCATGTTTGTGTCCGTATCTTAACATGTTTATATTGTGTATATTAATTGTGTATATTTTATATAGCATGATGAATTGTTTGGATTTTCTTTCTTTTTTATTACAGAAACGTAGTACATGCTTAACGTAACAGTACATACATACAAACATACATATAGAAATTAATATTTCAATAACAATTTACATTGAATCGTGAAGATTATTCATGTAGAGGAGAGCAGGTCGGTAAGGTTTTCCCATTTTGAATAATGTTGAGTTAATTTACCTCCTCAAAGTTTCGTGGCGATTACATCATATGTTGAATAAATCTGCTTAACATAGCTTATACATCCATGATAGTTCGGTAACATTTTGAGACATCTGCAATTACAAACATACATTTTAGCAACCAGTGTTAGCATATTTAACCATCTATGTTCGCTTAAACCTAACAAAACTTCAGATACTGAAAACTTAACAGAGGAGTTTAATGACGAATTATTCAAAACCTCTTGTATTTTTAACCTCAAGTTAGCGACAAGAGAACAGTTCCAAAAAAATATGTGATAAAGTTTCTCTTACTAATTTACAAAAGGTACAAGTAGGAGAATCTATTAGCTTACATTCAGTCTATGACGAAATGGGTTTAACGTCACCCGACATTGTAGTTCATAAAACTGAAAATTCCTAAGTGGTACGAAATTTGTTGTGTCATAAATCTTGGAGAATCCCATATAAACAATCTCCTCTTATATATTAATTAAATCTTGTTTCCATTTCTAAACTACTAAGTCTGGAGTGACTAAATGTTTCTCTTGTTTTCTCTCATCATAAGAGTGTACGGGTTGTGCTTTTTTCAAGTAAATTTTTACACTTTTTCCAACAGCGGACCAAGTATTCTACCAAAGTCTTACCGTTATAATTTATGAATTAAACCAATTGAATTGTTTTATCAAGTATTGGAAACTGCATAATTGTGTAAGATGTTTTATCATACAGAATTGTTAGGGGTTCATAATATAGGCAGAACATTCAAAACCATTGTGCCTCTCATCTTCGATGTCACCGTTTTTACATATGACACAGCCCCTTGCTTCAGTGTTTAGGTTCTTGTATTTATTTGGTGGTATCAGCCTATATATGGTGTCTGAAATCTGTCAGTTTCACTTCTCAGCCCAAGTATCCCACACCAAAGCCGAGCAAGTGTACTGAACTTTGCTGTCGTCGATCGGGCCATATACTTTTTACGTATATACTTAAATATGTGCCGTGCACTGAGTGCTGATAAAAAAATCTTAATTTCAGAACTGATCGGTATTGTTCAAGCCATTTTTGTTGATTATCAGAACGTAACTTCTGGTTCAGATTACGTTGGCAATGCGGCGCTATTTCATTATATGTGTGTATTAATATACATCAATGGATTCGAGTATCTTACTTCTTTGTATCTGAGCACTCAGTTATCCGCGACTTGCAAGGTTATCATCCAATATGAATACTTTCTTGGTTAGACTTGAGTAATCCATAGTGATTCCAAAACCGTAACATCTCAATCAAATGATATCTACATGTTAAACAACCAATGTCTCTTTTAGAGCAGCAATTACACATGCAGAACCTGTGAACACTAAAAAAGGTAACGGAGTGGTCTGTTTTGAATTTTATCACATGACGGGGGTTATGCATATCCCCATAACTCAGACGCATAATCTATAGGACTGTTACTACCATCATAGTATTTAAATTTGTAAAGGAGTCATATAAGTAGAGTATCCTTAAAATTCTTAAACTTGCTCAATACTAGACCAAGACAATCCAACAGGCGCTAGGAAATCAGAACTTTTAGGACATAAAAAATGGATTTTATACCGACATAAGGCTTTTTATTTTATCTGCTAAGCCGTTAATACATATATATTAAACAGCGTGACGGATTATATCGCCTTGTACCTCACATAGTACCCCAAACCAATTTGTGAAAATATTATTACTTAATCATACATAAGCTGAATAACTACTGTATAAACTTTTTTATGGTGTTATAGATTTTGTAATCAGTTTTTAGTCCAAACAGCCGCGAGTGAAGAGTAGTTTCCTATATTTACCCATCAACAGCTCTTTTCCTGCATGCATGCACATGCCCACTTACTAGGGCGACGTGTTTCTATTCCTTGAGGCAAACGATTATTTAATAATGAAGTAACTAAAACATATGATCAGGACAGGAGCGACCTTTTTCGAACCCCATTCTGATCCTTGGCTATAGGGTTAAGTTTGTTAAAGTAAGACGCGTTATTCTATAATCGATCAGGCCACGATGATGAGTTGTTGATAAAGATATGACCATTCCATGGCTCGTAGTAACTTAGCCAATTTCATTTTCGGTTTGTTTCTATGATTTTGAACATGTCCACTTTACATCGTGAAAATCTGGAAAAGTATACATCTCATAAAGAAGAATGTGACAAAATTCTCAGTAATCACGTCTCTATTAAAATTAGAGTAATAAAGTATCCACTTCTACAGATTAATAGCAATTATTTAATTATTCAGTATCGATGTGCTCATAAAGTTTGTATATTTAGTAATAAAAAACTATGATTAACTTACTATATTTTGTATTAATTTCAATAAAGCTTATTTGTTCCTATTATCCTTGTTTATTATTTTCTGATTAGAAAAATGATATTGAATAAAACGAGATATATGTATGTAAATTATATTTTATTTTTAAATTGTTGAATATATTTAAAATTTTGAAATGAGTTAAATAATTTTCATCAGGGATGTAATTTTCATCCCCGAAATTATTTGTACCCCGCCTAGTAAAAATAGGTTTTAAACTAATTAATATACCTAGGCGATGAAAGTAATAAACTATTATAAATGTGAAACATTTGTGTCAGAGATCAAAGGACCCCAATGGTAACACCTGATTAGTCCAAAGCTACCACTTCTACACGGCCCGGTAATTAAGACCTTCTATAGTAACAACAGCTCGCGTTATTGACACACGGTTTCGGGTATCACGACGGGGGTTGTATAGTGACACACGGTGAACGCCCTGCCATCTAGCGGGAGTGTGACAGATTTGACGCATGCGCAGTTAAACCGTGTGTCAATAAGCTGGACCTTATTGACACACCCCGTGTGTCAATAAGGGCGGCCCAGGCAAAACAACGTGACTCCCGCCTTAAACATGCCGTCCACCTCGTTCCAGAACGGGCTACATGCTTATGATAATAGTGTTGATCGGGTCAGACTAATCACCCAATCGTACCCCATCGGACCCAATCGGACTATGTTAATTACAAATAACCCTTAATGAATCTTATTTTCTCTTCAGACAATTACAAAAAAAGGTCTAATTTAATGTTTCAATTATGTTTTTTACAACAAAAATAAGATCTGTTACTTTTATTTTATATAGTGATAAGGTAGCCCCTAATATTTCTGTTGCATATTTTAAATTGGAAAATAATATAAATTCTAATCCCATTTCAAACATGCACAAATACCCATCAGGAATAAAAAAAAAAAACTAAGCAGATCCAATCCTTTGAATATAAAGATATTCCTTTATAAAATATTTTTCACAAAAGAAACTTAAATTTATTTTTTCTCAATAAAAAATGGTATATTGAGATGTTACATCCATTCTGACAAATTTTAAACCAGGCAGAGGGGGGGGGGGGCAAACTACAATCATAATACAACCATAGGAATAACTATCATGTATAAAATTTAATATCAAAATAATTACATTCATGATAAAAAAGTGACACCTGAAATTAAACCAATTTGTACATTAATCTAAAGGGATAAGATGATATATAAGTAAAAAGGGTATCTAAAATCTATATATTCAAGTCCCATTTGTCGGATGGGGACTGATACGCATAATCAACATTTTCACATCTTGTGCCAGTATTTGTTTTTTTTTTTCTGTCATATGAATTTGTATATTTGTTATAATTGGGTCTATTTTTCTACTGGATACAACTTTGTACTAGTACAATACTTATATGTGTGTGTATAATTATCAGAAATATAACCCAAGTATGACCAAAGTATATGCAGGTGAGGCAATCGGAAAGATACACTGGTCAAGTTTATAAGCTAAACATTGGAGTAATATTTTTTTAAGTACAGTGAGCCCTGTGAAATAAGACCAGCCAGAATGTGTGTATGTATGTCTTTGTGTTTGTAATAAGACTGAAATTTGTATTTTATAGATTTGTAAGAAAGGTTGAACATCTCAATACAGTTTTCCTCTTGTGAAAATATCTTTTAAGGGATATGTTTATATTCCATGGTCCGATTGGGTCTGCTTGGTTAAGTTTTTCATTCTCTTTTGGTGGGTATAAATTTGTGCATGTATGGAACAGGATTAAAATTTATATTATTTTCCGATATTAACATTTGCAACAGAAATATTAGGGGCTACCTTATCACAATATAAAATAAAAGTAACAGATAGTATTTTTGTTGTAAAAAAACATAATTGAAACATTAAATTAGACCTTTTTTGTAATTATCTGAAGAGAAAATATTATTCATTAAGGGTTATTTGCATTTAACATGGTCCGATGGGGTACGATTGGGTGATTAGTCTGACCCGTGTTGATCATGTGATTATTAAATAATAATTAGGACATAGACCTACAAATCAAGAAAAGAAGAATAAACTTGTTTTTAGCGAGTCTTACAGGCCCACGAGTTGCACCTTGGGGTTAAAACCGCAAGAACATGTTTCAGACACTTGTGCCAAGTTGTAGACATCGTCAGCCGCTTATTCTGGCAATCGGGCCAACCCATGTTAACATAACCCGGGTCACTGAAGTCACCGGGCGTGTATGCCATGTAAATAAAAACTTTTTCCCTAAGGATGATATTATTATTTCCCTAAGGATGATTAACTTTCACTCTCAACAGATGATTTGTAACTCCGTGTTCTGACTTATGCATAAAGCTGCACTTGTGGGTTATACACGCATTTATCGTTATAAACTTTAACGTTCTATCGTTATAAACCGGACTTTGGTTTTTCGTAATTGAACATCGGGCCCTAATAGAATGTAGGAATATACCCAAATATCAAACCCCTTCTTTCGGGAGAAAGAAGATCTTTTGGGTACCGTGTAACAGCGAATGTGAAGCACTGCAAATACTGAAATAATTAAAATGCTGAAGGGAAGTTTAATACTACTGAGGACTATGAATATTTTATCTTTCACCTGAGCAGATGCTGCTTAATGGATATATATATATATATATTCAAAGTCATGCATTATTATTTAGTTGTAACATAATGCGAATCTGAGTAATTATACTGGTGCATGTTCCTGATTAATTATGTGATCACTCGGTTGCAGGATCATTATTTTTCATGTATTATACATTCAGTATATATGTCTACATTTTCAATTAATGCTAAGATTTATTTCACTCTGACTTGGTACTTGTTACATGTAAATGTGACTTTATCATGTGGACTCTATAGCTTAGTATACCTAAATTATTCTCATGCCCTAATTATATTATTTATTAAATATCTAAATGTTTAAGGTCCTTAACATCTGGTAGAGTGTTTTATTTTTTTCAGAATCCAGTATTAAAACTCCATGTTTTGGGCAGTTATTCTGGATCATCATATCGAAATACATCATTGAAATTTTGTCAAAGACTGTCATTATTCCAAATAACGCCATAATTATAAGATAAAATTGAACTTTCAGGTGGTATGTTAAGAAATTTATATATTTGAAAGCCAGAAAAACAATTTTCCACATGTAACCTATTTGTTTAATGTTATATGCCCGCTGCAAAGGGTCAGTGCTTATTATTTCTATTTGGTTTTAGTTTATAAAAAAAACATGGTCATTCTTGTCCGTTTGTCAGTGCCTGTTATTGGATCCCCGCTTGATCATAATAAAAACTGCGTCAATGAAAATCATCTGACAGGTAATGCTCTATATATCAGCACTTGGAACTTCAGAACATACTCATATAATGTAAAATTACAATAATGGATATTAAGACTGGATCCTCAATCTATTTTTCAGTCTGTTTCAGTTTATTCATTTTGGAAAATCCTTTTCCTATGGTCAGCTGATGCACAAAATACTTGTAAAATAAAATGCTACCATACTGCACTAAAAAATCCATGACCAGCACGGTGTCTACAAATGCTGAACACATTTTCTGTAACTATATTGTCTGAGCGAGAAATGTTAATAAATCTGTATACTGTTTACGTCTCCATGTAATCTAACAACATTCACCTGATGATCGGGTCGCATCCCGTGAAGAGACTGTAGTGAAATTACAGTGTTATTTTTCTTCAGAGTTATATACTGTGGTTGCCTTTTTGTTCACGAGGGTTTTAATTTCGCGATATTCGCGAATGGGAAATAATCGCGAAAATGAAACCCTCGGGAATAATCGGCCAATTGAGAATGTCCTTCTTATTTAGTGTAATCAATACTTGTATGGTAATAGGTTAAAACAGAGAGAATTTTTTAAATAAATTACATCCTTGCAGGTATAGGGAAATGTAAGCCTTAAACCACCTATGCTGTTTGTGGGGGCCTATCATTATATAAGAACATGTCACAAACTCATGACTTATTCTCATTTTATAATACACACAGGTATATGGCTTTGCCAAAGATTTGATATAGGTTCTGTGAGATCGCGAAAAATGAAACCCTCGCAAAACATTAAAAATGGAAAAATCGCGAAATTTCAGCCTCGCGAATATGAAGCCAACCACAGTATATATATATAATGCTTATTGGCAGACTCCCGGCCGTGACCGATTGAAAGCACGTGCAACCAATTAGCGCTAGCAATAACAAGATTAACGGCTGATTTCGCGGCCCTCACAAACAAGGGCCCGATTGACCACGGCTGCAGGTGGTACAATTAGTACCGGCCATCGTGGGAACAAGGCTTGTAATGTGTGAAATGTCATGAGGTCCTGTACGTATAGGTTGCCCCCTCTGGCCCAAGATAAAAAAGCTGATGTTTTACAAGTTTGAAATAATATATATCACAATAGGTCTTTCGATTTTAACTTTTGTAGCTACCTGAATTTACTAGACAAGAACTTGTAGTCTAAGGAATAATAATAATAATAACCCCCTTAACAATGATTAACAGTATGGATAAAAGGATAGGTCTTCCCTTTAACTGCATGCATGGATAGAGGCATATGTCTTCCCTTTAACAATAATTTGAATATTTAGTGGTCTTTATATTCAATTTATGGCATATGAATTGATTCCTGAAACAGTTGCACATAATGATGGAGAGGGATTTAACGTAAGCAGGCAAAACAGGGTGTATTCTCCTGAGTAAAACATTGATGTAAATACTGTATATTCAGATACTATCGTGGGCTTTAAATTCATGGTTTTTGTGCTATAAAACATATCGTGGGGTATTTGAATTCGTAAAATAAGACTGGAAATGTGTATAATTTGTGGTTTTATCAATCTTCACGTACATGATATTGAAAAAGAGTCCATTATCAGCATATACATCGGCAACTCAATTGATCTGCGAATCACATGGTGTGCTTCCCAGCAATCATTACGCAAGTGTTGTCCATGGAGGGAGGGCCCGCTGCACGGTGCCTTCTTCCAAGTTTAATTAGCCATGACGAGCGCGTGCTGACACACGTATCTGCCTTAGCTCCTCATTCCCTCATATTTCTTAACGAGAAATAATTAATGACAACAGCAAATGGATACCGGAAATGAGATGTAATTTAGTCAAAAATTCGTCAAATATTTACAATATATGATTTTACATACATGAACTTAATACCACATAAAAATTGAACATTTAGGTGTTCTTGAGCGATGTCAGGAGAAATTCACATATAAGATAAAAGAAGAAGGACGGAATTGCAAAAAAAAATGATATGCTTTATAAATCAGTACATATTATTTACTAGTTTCAGTCATAATATAATAAAAAACAAGTTCATAAAGCTTTATTGAAAATTCATCAAACATTTTGGTTGAGGTCGATCCCGTGTTGCCCCGTCAATGAATACATGTTACTTCTCAATTTATGTTATTTGATAACTGATTTTTTTTATCGTTGGGATCTTGAAATCGTGGATTATCTTTACCCATGAAAATAAAATTCCAACTAATATTTCTGAATATACGGTAATATTAAATCCTTGCCAATTTTCACACTGGTTGGCCTTGTAACAATGTAGTAAATTATATTCAGGGGCCCTCATAGTCATGACAGATGGATTATAAAAATATACATAAATACATAAGCGGTCTTGACAAATTAATATACATCAAAATTGGAGAGAGCGTATACCTATGTTGGAATTGTTCCCTTTAGTAATGAAAACAATAAATGTAAGTATATATCTCAAATCTTATAATATATGCACTTGTATTGCCGTGGGCTTAGTTTTAAAAAAAAGTTGTGGCCCGACGCAATGTCAGTGATCATTTTCCATGTTCATGTATGGAGTAACACGAAATGAATTTTAACTACGAACCTCTTGTTAGCTCTTTATTCTAATTCAGCTTTAAAATGCACATAAGCCTGTAGGAAAGGCAGTATGATGTACTATATTAACATTCATTTGTGTCTTTTGTTATTCAAAAGCGAATTAACAAAAAAAAAAAAAAGAGTTGGACT
Source organism: Sipunculus nudus (assembly GCA_026874595.1). Classification (NCBI taxonomy): domain Eukaryota; kingdom Metazoa; phylum Annelida; class Sipuncula; order Golfingiida; family Sipunculidae; genus Sipunculus; species Sipunculus nudus. Next base: position 56,633,278 of record CM049321.1, read on the forward strand.
AAAGAATTCATTTTTTTTTCTTTCATCCGTCTACTCTTCCCATCGTTTATTTATACACCTGACCCATTGCAATAACAGTTATAATAATAATAGTAAAATTAATAATGATATTATTCACATAGACATAATTCACATAAATGAATCAATTGATTATTTCATTCATTCGTCCATCTGGCCATCAGTCACAACAACAGTAATAATATCCATTATATAATAATAACATTCCAAATCACATAATCAGCGCTATAAATTTACCATAAACATGTAGCCCGTTCTGGAACGAGGTGGACGGCATGTTTAAGGCGGGAGTCACAATGTTTTGCCTGACCAACCCGGAGCACTGTTGTTTTCATATCCTCCAGGGGGTGGCAGCACTACCGATCAAGGGGTGTAATGGAAAAAGTCGGGCTCTTGTGGCCAGCGTAAACGATCTCAAACTAAACACTCAAAATTTACTTTATTATCCAACATTTTACTTTGAAACGACGCCTGTAAGTGAATAATGTTATATTCAAACGACGTGTGTTGTTAAATTTGTTAAATATTGAGGCTTAATAGGTGTTTCGTAGTGTTCGTCCTATTTACCCAAAACACCGGTGTTTTTGGTAAATCGAGGGACCCGTCTGCAGTGCTGTTGGAATATTCCGGAATGCTGGCTGCTGCTTCAACCAGACGTCTGGATGGATTTGTCAACTCAAACATGAACGTCTTCATCCCTCCAACAATCACCGCGGCCTTTTTACAATTTTTGCGTTAAAGGGTTTAACTCTAGGATAATAGTGGTATGGCTAAGATAAACAAATTAATATAGTTTGACCCCCATGAGCCCTTGGTTGCAATGCAGCCTCTACCATTGCCTTAGACTTAGTGCAAGGCTGAGGATTACACGGTTAGACTTTTTACCGAAACTGACCTCTTTTACCGGAACTGACCAAAACTGACTTTAAAATATATTAAAATACAATTAAATTATATTTTTATTTTTTTATACTCGGACAATGTGTAACATAATGTAATGCACAAACAGTAGCACCAAACACGATAAAATACAAGGTTTTGTCAGGATCATACAATAAAAGTACCTCATTTTCCGTTTATGTTTGTTTGTAAATATGTTCAGTTTTAACACGTGACGCCGGGCTCCATACTCGATAGGGTTTGGACGGTTACCGGTATACGGTATTATCACGGTATCTCACAGCCACGGTTATCATACCGTCAACTTTCCTATTATCGCGATATCACGATATCAATTTTTGTTCACGATTATGGTTCACAGACAAGCCATTGAAGTATATATTTCCTGAGAAAACTGGCATCATAAGAGTCTGTCCATGTTCAAAATAAATGTATTTCAAAGAATCACATTTATTTTTATAAACCACATGTATTTGAATACCTGCGTGTCAGTGGAACCGTGTGCTTACGGACTTCGGAAATGTCCGGAAATAACAGAATGAATCTTAGAGGACAAAAGCTTGAGAATTCCAGGAGAAAATAACATTATAAAGAAGAGCAATAAAACATATATGCTTTTATTGCATGGAACTATAAAACATAAAAGTGTCACCATTGGATCAAACATTCCTTACGGGTTGCATATTTTGCCATATAAAATTGGATTGGAATATTTAGCCATGATGGATATGACACGCTCTCTGAAAATTCCGGGATTATCCGGCTGTTTTGTAACTATAGGAAATTGGTGAAACGTTTTGACAAGCGTGATTTGACGATTGGGGCAGGACTTCCCATGTCTCAAACTTACACACCTGCAGCGGCTTCATGCAACTTAATCACTTAATGAGTTAATTTGTGGTACTGGCACAATGGGTATAATTAATATTAATAGTTAACCCCTCGTATAAAGTCAAGAATTTAAAGGTGGTTGTTATTAATATCATTATTGATGGCTTATCAATGCTCTTATCTATTATTAAAAATATCACGATATCACGGTATATCACGATAAAATTTGAATAATCATCATGATATCAAAAACCCATATCGTCCCAACACTAATACTCGATATCATTTCAGTTATGAACCAATAACAACCTCTACCAGGTAGCCTGGAATCCAGAGTCGAAAAATTTGTTTTTCAGAAAAGATGGCTCAATTATAAAACACCTCATGCACAGCAAAACGTGCCCACTGCTCAAATCACATCAGCAGAGTCTTGGTACATCTAAATTCAAAGGAAGTGGCTGAACAGCTGGCAGGGTGCAAGCAGTTTAGGCCACAGGCTAAATAGCCAGTAGGAAAAATTGACTTTGTCGGCAGTCTAGCCCATAGTTTAAACTGTCCGCAAATGAATGCATGCTCTGTTTCAGAGTTTCCGTGTGATACTCCGTACTTTCGATTATTATTTTGACAATGGGCTGACAATATAGTGCTGACTTACTTAATTAGATATTTGCTGGTTTATATGTAATAAGTATGTTGAGGGGTATCAACAGTGCACATTTTGTGATATTAACAGGGCAGTTTAATATATAATTATAGGAATTGAACTGAAGTTGACTGGCACATCAGCTGGTTATATATATGCTTATGAGCAGACAATGTGTAATATGTGATAGCCAAACAACTTGTACCCATGAGATGTCATATCATGGGGTATTAAGATTCTTTGATTGAAGGTAATCAAGTGTGTAGCATTACCACTGTATACACTAGTGTGGTTATGAGCGAACAAATAATCAGTGTTTGAAAACAAACATCTCAGGATATGAAATGGTCCAAGGATCCTCTTATTACATGATCAAAGGTGATCGAACATATCTTAATCCACACCCAGTTAAAGCTGTTGAGCTTATTGTGTTGTGAGATGATGCAGGAAATATTCACACCAAATGGTAATGCTTACATATAGACCACCAAAATACCTAATTTCAGAGTCAGCACTGTATTATCAGCTAACTGTCATAAAGATAATGGAAAGTACTTATTGAGTATCACACTGAAACTGAAATAAAAAAAAGCATTCATTTGCCAGCAGTTTAACCTGTGGGCTAGACTGCCATGCCACTGCTGGCTCTTTAGCCACTTCCAAATTCAAATCACTGGGTCAATTTAAACACGCATTAAATTCAGATTTGAAGCTTAAACTGGCATCAATGGATAAATTATCACCTAAATTAGCCAAATTTAATAAGACTCTAAGATAAAAACACTTTTTAAGGTGCTAGTTCCTAGTATACAAGCCTGGCCCAGGCGTATGCATTTGATATGTGTATATCTGCTAAATGCATGTACTGCTCAATGGAACGGTGCAGGCCTAATATACTGGTGTGACTAATATTTATAGTCTGGGATGTCCGACACTGTCTTGGCCGCTCTTAATACTGTCCAGGACCCAGCTGTACTGTCCGGGGGCTCAAAGACACCGTCCAAGACAACAGAACTAGCTTACTTTATTTGTTAATCAAATGCAATATGAAAATAATTATATCGACAGGTATACCGTCCGGGGCAACAGAACCAGCCATGAACAGACCTGACATCAACAATGCGCACTAACCATCTGGATTAAACTGTTTCTGTTTGTCCTATTTTTCAACTTTAATTCAACTTTTCACCCATATGTAAACTAGTCCAGCACCAGTAGAAATGCTGGGCCCTGTGAGGACCATTGTCCGAGCACATCCAGTTTGCAAGAATTTCTTCCTTCATATCAACCAACCATGGCCTAGAAGATAACCTCATCTCCATTTTATATTATTTAGATTTTTACCTTCAAGGTGACCAAAGGGTCCATTATTTCTATTTATTTTTTCCACAATAAAAATAAGGTTATGTGATTCGTTCAAAATTTATTGGCACATCTATGAACAATGCTGTGATATGTCACCCACACAGAAAACCTCTGTGACACAACTAACTCCTGATCCTTTTAAAAACAGAGAATTTTTGACACTGATAAGAATAAAAACATGAGATCAGTTGCTAGATTAAAGTCATTTCTGAATTTTGCCAGTGGCATCACACATTGCCTGGTACAGCGGTGGTTTTTGATAAAACACTCATGCCTATAAAGTGGCCACATATCTCGCTAAATTAACAATTATGAAATGTGACACGCTTCACAAAAGCGGAAGCAGTGCATTGTTGAAAAGGGTTCACACAACCACCCCAGCCTTTTTTTAGGGTTTCAGACCATTTTTTGCTGCTTGACTACCTCTATTTTCAAACATTAGCCATGTAGTTCCTCTTACCATCTGTCATTGTAAAAGTGATTAAGTGAATGATTGTGTGCCCAGTCTTCACAAACAAGCCTACACTGATACAATGATATAATTGTCAGCACACGTGTGTATTTATTTATATTCATAGCACATACTACATATATGTGCATTAATTAATAAACCATGTTTTCTTCTTACTCAGATGAATGATTATATAATATCCTCATCAGACAGCCATGACTTGGAATCTACCGTTCTGGCTCCACCACATGTTAACAGCTCAGTCCCAGACCATCAGAATGTCACTGAAGATATTCTCCTACCACCACCAGCTCCCTTCGCAGATTCACCTGGAGGGACATCCAAAATCTCACCAAAATCAGTTCCTGTCACAGATGTACCGTTCCCGCACCTACCAGAATCCCCGGCATCAACACCTGTCGCTAGGAACCTCAATACTGGAGAACCAGACATACAAGTAAATTCTCCACACTTAGTTGATGTGTTGCCTGAACATGAAATGAGTCCTTTGAACAACCCACTCACGTCCACAAAGTTAACCACAAGCTTGGATGCAGTTGGTGTTAGCAATCATCTGGAAGACTTCAACTCTACAGAATCGGAGAATCCGTACCAGGTTCTGTCATTCCCCGAACAAACTTCCGATCAGGAGTAAGTCTGTGTGTGCATCATTAGTAAAACCTGATTGATGTAAGGAGTATATTCTATTCAGGTTGGTTCATACCTATGCCTACATTTTAAATTCAAATTTATAAAATAATATATGATTAAAATATGTTTCTTTTTAACTACAAGAAACACAATCTGCTATGGGTGGGAGGTTATTGCAATGTATAATGTTATCTATGAAATATAAAATAATTCTTGTAAGCACATCAAGTAAAAGCTAGAAATTCTTAATTCATTGAGTAACTTTTTTACAGAATTGTAATGACTGTTTAACTCTGTCTGCCGACCAGTCTAACAGCCAACAGGGAAGGTCCAACTCCATCAACTGCAGCTTCTCAGAACCGATACCAGGGGAGGCATAGTAAGTTTTATATTTTGCATTACAACCCTGACTAATAATAAAAAGATATAGGGCTATACACACAATGATCTCCCCGTTAAGAAAGGAAGTGTTCCAAATAATATTTTAATATATTCTTTATTCTTATTTTAAAAAATACATGGCATTGAAATTGACATTCAGTGTCTTGAGTCTTGACTTGTTTCAGCACTATTACCATATATATACATATTAAATAACGTCAGAGGTCACCAGGCAACATTGTGGTGTCACCACAATAACCTACCAGGAAGACAATGGACTTTGATGAAACTCAGCTCAGATATTAAAAGTATAAATGTTATACTTCACCTAAGTTGGTTCCTGCCATAATCCATGTTTATTTAATGAGGCCAGAGGTCACCAGAGTTTGGTGGCACCATGATCACTTACCAATAAATATTGTTTGATCAATACAATTTCTCTCTTGCATTAAATTCTTGCCCAAATTCATCCATATTTAATGAGGTTAGAGGTGGCACAATGGTTTCTGCAGACTGGTGGCGCCTCCTGTATTTTTATTTTTAGCTCAGCTGACTACAAGTCATCTGAGCTATAGTCGAGTCCATTGTCCGTTGTCTGTTCGTCCATCCGTAGTTGTGGCACGTTTTGAAACCGTACGACCTAGGAATCCAAGATTCGGCATAATGTTAGATGTCCCTAAGATCTCCTACCAAGCCAAAAACTGGGTCTTTGCGACTTTGTTCCTTTGAGAAATAAGGAAAAACCTCAAATTTTTAGCTCAGCTGACTGAAAGTCATCTGAGCTATAGCGATCACTCTTTGTCCGTCGTCCGTCTGTCTGTCTGTCCGTCTGTCTGTCCGTTAACCAGGCACAAATCGTAACCACTGGACCTGGAATCTTCTAACTTGACATCCAGGGAGTACCATGAAAAATCTACTTGGAAACCTGAAATTAGGTCTCTGTTACCCATAACCTCTGAGCTATGGGGCTCCAAAGTACCCCCCAGAAAAATGGAAAATTTGATACAAAAGCTCAAGTATCTGAACAACTATTGCATTGATCACCATGATTCTGTGCATGGATATTGATCATGGAATGTTTCATCAGTTTCTGCAGTCTGGTGGCGCCACCTATATTTTTTTTATTTTTACGAATTTTTTTCTTTATTTTTGAGACCTCTTGAGATGTGGTCATCTGTTAACAGGGCACAAATTGTAATGACTGGACCTAGAATCTTCTATCTTTAAATTCCGGGAGGCCCATGAAAAGTCTCTTTGGAAACCTGAAATTAAGTCTCTGTTACCCATAACCTCTGAGCTATGGGGCTCCGAAATACCCCCCAGAATAATGGAAAATTTGATTCAAAAGCTCCAGTATCTGAACAACTATTGCATTGATCACCATGATTCTGTGCATGGATATTGATCATGGAATGTTTCATCAGTTTCTGCAGTCTGGTGGCGCCACCTATATTTTTTTTATTTTTACGAATTTTTTTCTTTATTTTTGAGACCTCATAAGATGTGGTCATCTGTTAACATGGCACAAATCGTTACAACTGGACCTAGAATCTTCTCTCTTGACATGCTGAGAGGCCCATGAAAAGTCTCCTTAAACACTTGAAATTAGGTCTCTGTTACCCATAACCTCTGAGCTATGGGGCTCCGAAGTACCCCCCGGAATAATGGAAAATTTGATACAAAAACTCAAGTATCTGAACAATTATTATATTGATCACCATGATTCTTTGCATGGATATTGATCATGAAATGTTTCATCAGTTTCTGCATTCTGGTGGCGCCACCTGTATTTTTTCAATTTTTAGCTCAGCTGACTGTAAGTCATCTGAGCTATAGGGATCACCTTTTGTCCGTCGTCCTTCCGGCCATCCAGGCGTCTGTCTGTTAACAGGGCACAAATCGTAACCGCTAGACCTGGAATCTTCTTACTTGACATCCTGGGAGGTCTATGGAAATTCTCCTTGTAAACCTGAAATTAGGTCTCTGTTACCCATAACCTCTGAGCTATGGGGTTCTGAAGAACCCCCAGAATAATGCAAAATTTAATACAAAAGCTCAAGTATCTGAACAACTAATGCATTAATCACCATAATTCTTTGCATGGATATTGATCATGGAGTGTTTCATCAATTTCTGGAGATTGGTGGCGCCACCTATATTTTTTTTATTTTTTACATTTTTTTAGCTCAGCTGACTGAAAGTCATCTGAGCTATAGGGATCACCTTTTGTCCGTCGTCCGTCTGGCCGTCCGGGCGTCTGTCCGTTAACAGGGCACAAATCGAAACCGCTAGAACTGGAATCTTCTTACTTGACATCCTGGGAGGTCCATGAAAAATCTCCTTGGAAACCAGAAATTAGGTCTCTGTTACCCATATCCTTCGAGCTATGGGGCCCCAAAGTACAACCCAGAAAAGTCCAAAATTTCATACAAAAACTTCAATATCTCATTAACTACTTGACTGATGGTCATGATTTTTGGCATACATATTGATCATGAGATGTTCTATCACTTCCTGCAGACTGGTGGCGCCACCTGTATCGTTAAATTTTTTACTAATTTTTTTCTCTATTTTTGAGACCTTTCAAAATGTAAACATCTGTTAACAAGGCACAAATCGTAAAGACTGGACCTAGAATCTTCATTCTTGACACACTGAGAGACCTATGAAAAGTCTCCATAGAAACCAGAAATTAGGTCTCTGTTACCCATATTCTTCGAGCTATGGAGCCCCAAAGTACCCCCAAGAAAAGTAAAAAATTTCATACAAAAACTTCAATATCTCTTTAACTACTTGACTGATGGTCATGATTTGTGGCATAACTATTGATGATGAGACGGTCATCACTTCCTGCAGACTGGTGGTGCCACCTTTATTGTTCGATTTTTTCAATTTTTTCCTCTATTTTTGAGACCTTTAAGGATGCTGTCATCTGTTAGCATGGCACAAATCGTAACGACTGGACCTAGAATCTTCATTCTTGACACACTGAGAGGTCCATGAAAAATATCCTTGGAAACCAGAAATTAGGTCTCTGTTAACCATATCCTTTGAGCTATGGGGCCCCAAAGTACCACCTCCCCCCCCCCCCCCCCAGTAGTCAAAAATTTCATACAAAAACTTCAATATCTCAATAACTACATCACTGATGGTCATGATTTTTGGCATACATATTGATTATGAAATGTTCCATCAGTTCCTGCAGACTTGTGGCGCCACCTGTATTCTTTGATTTTTTTACGATTTTTTCCTCTATTTTTGAGACCTTTAAGGATGCTGTCATCTGTTAACGTGGCACAAATCATAACGACTGGACCTAGAATCCTTATTCTCGACACACTGAGAGACCTATGAAAAGTGTCCATGGAAACCAAAATTAGGTCTCTGTTACCCATATTCTTCGAGCTATGGAGCCCTAAAGTACCCCCAAGAAAAGTAAAAAATTTCATACAAAAACTTCAATATCTCATTAACTACTTGAATGATGGTCATGATTTGTGGCATACATATTGATTATGAAATGTTCCATCAGTTCCTGCAGACTGGTGGCGCCACCTGTATTCTTTGATTTTTTTACGATTTTTTCCTCTATTTTTGAGACCTTTAAGGATGCTGTCATCTGTTAGCATGGCACAAATAGTAACGACTGGACCTAGAATCTTCATTCTCAACACACTAGAAGACCTATGAAAAGTCTCCATGGAAACCAGAAATTAGGTCGCTGTTACCCATATCCTTCGAGCTATGGGGCCCCAAAGTACCCCCCCAGAGTAGTCAAAAATTTCATACAAAAGCTCAAGTATCTGAACAATTATTATATTGATCACCATGATTCTTTGCATGGATATTGATCATGAAATGTTTCATCAGTTTCTGCATTCTGGTGGCGCCACCTGTATTTTTTCAATTTTTAGCTCAGCTGACTGTAAGTCATCTGAGCTATAGGGATCACCTTTTGTCCGTTGTCCTTCCGGCCATCCAGGCGTCTGTCTGTTAACAGGGCACAAATCGTAACCGCTAGACCTGGAATCCCCAAAGTACCCCCCCCAGAGTAGTCAAAAATTTCATACAAAAACTTCAATATCTCAATAACTACATCACTGATGGTCATGATTTTTGGCATTCATATTGATTATGAGATGTTCCATCAGTTCCTGCAGACTGGTGGCACCACCTATATTGTTTGATTTTTTTACGATTTCTTCCTCTATTTTTGAGACCTTTAAGGATGCTGTCATCTGTTAGCATGGCACAAATCGTAACGACTGGACCTAAAATCTTCATTCTCAATACACTAAGAGACCTATGAAAAGTCTCCATGGAAACCAGAAATTAGGTCTCTGTTACCCATATCCTTCGAGCTATGGGGCCCCAAAGTACCCCTCAGAGTAGTCAAAAATTTCATACAAAAACTTCAATATCTCAATAACTACATCACTGATGGTCATGATTTGTGGCATAACTATTGATCAAGAGGTGTTCCATCAGTTCCTGCAGACTGGTGGCACAACCTGTATTTGTTCGGTTTTTTTTAAGAATGTTTTATCTATTTTTGAGACCTTTAAAGATATGAACATCTGTTAACAGGGCACAAATCATAAAAACTGGACCTAGAATCTTCATTCTTGACACACAGGGAGACCCATGAAAATTCTCCATGGAAACCTGAAATTAGGTCTCTGTTACCCATATTCTTTGGGCTGTATGGCTCCAAAATACCCCCCCAGAATAATGGAAAATTTGATACAAAAAGTGCAGTATCTCAATAACTACAACACTGATGGTCATGATTTTTGGCATACATATTGATCATGAGCTGTTCCATCAGTTTCTGCAGAGAGGGTGCGCCACCTCTATTTTTTTTCAAATTTTTACGAATTTTTTTTCTCTTTCTTCGAGACCTTTGAAGATGTGGTTATCTATCAAGAGGGTACAAATTGCAACAACTGGACCTAGAAACTTCATTCTTGTCATGCATGGAGGCCCATGAAGAGTGCCTGTGGAAACTTGAAATTAGGTCTCTGTTACCCATATCCTTCAAGCTATAGGACTCTGAATTATCCCTCAGAATAATGGACAATTTGATACAAAAGCTGAAGTATCTGAACAACTAATACGGAGATCATCATGATTCTTTGCATGGATATTGACCATTAAGTGTTTTTAGCTCAGCTGACTGTAAGTCATCTGAAGTATCTCTCAGAATACTGGACAATTTGATACAAAAGCTCAAGTATCTAAACAACTATTGCAGTGATCACCATGATTCTTTGCATGGATATTGATCATGGAATGTGTCATCAGTTTCTGCAGTATGGTGGCGCCACCTGTATTTTTTTTATTTTACGAATTTTTTTCTCTATTTTTGAGACCTCATAAGATGCGGTCATCTGTTAACATGGCACAAATCGTAACAACTGGACCTAGAATCTTCTCTTGACATGCTGAGAGGCCCATGAAAAGTCTCCTTAAAAACTTGAAATTAGGTCTCTGTTACCCATAACCTCTGAGCTATGGGGCTCCGAAGTACCCCCCAGAATAATGGAAAATTTGATACAAAAGCTCAAGTATCTGAACAATTATTATATTGATCACCATGATTCTTTGCATGGATATTGATCATGAAATGTTTCATCAGTTTCTGCATTCTGGTGGCGCCACCTGTATTTTTTCAATTTTTAGCTCAGCTGACTGAAAGTCATCTGAGCTGTAGGGATCACCTTTTGTCCGTCGTCCTTCCGGCCATCCAGGCGTCTGTCTGTTAACAGGGCACAAATCGTAACCGCTAGACCGGGAATCTTCTTACTTGAAATCCTGGGAGGTCTATGGAAATTCTCCTTGTAAACCTGAAATTAGGTCACTGTGACCTATATTCTCTGAGCTATGGGGTTCTGAAGTACCCCCAGAATAATGCAAAATTTAATACAAAAGCTCAAGTATCTGAACAACTAATGCATTAATCACCATGATTCTTTGCATGGATTTTGATCATGGAGTGTTTCATCAATTTCTGGAGATTGGTGGCGCCACCTATATTTTTTTTTATTTTTACGTTTTTTTTCTCTACTTTTGTGATCTTTAAACATTTGGTCATCTGTAAACAGGGCACAAATCATAATGACTGGACCTAGAATCTTCTGTCCTCACCTCCAGGGAAGCCCATAAAAGGTCTACATGGAAACCCGAAATAAGGTCCCTGTTACCCATATTCTGTGAGCTATGGGGCTCTGAAGTACCCCCCAGAATTAAGATTTGGTCATATATTAACAGGGCACAAATCATAATGACTGGACCTAGAATATTCGGTCCTCACCTTCAGGGAAGCCCATAAAAGGTCTACATGGAAACCTGAAATAAGGTCCCTGTTACCCATATCCTTCATGCTCTGGGGCTCTGAAGTACTCCCCATAATATAGATTTGGTCATCTGTTAACAGAGCACAAATTATAATGACTTGACCTAGAATCTCCTTTCTTGATATGCTGGGAGACCCCTGAAAAGTCTCCTTGTGCACCTGAAATTACATCTCTGTTACCCATATCCTTCATCCTATGCAGCTTTGAAATACCCCCCAGAATAAACATTTGGATTTGTTAACAGGGCACAAATCATAATAACTGGTCCTAGAATTTTATTTTTTGACATGCTGGGAGGCCCCTGAAAAGTCATCTTGTAAACCTTGAAAATAGGTGTCTGTTACCCATATCCTTCATGCTACAGAGCTCCATAGTACCCCAATGAATATTGGATGATTTTATACAAAAGGTCAAGTTTGGAAAAAGTATTTCATTCAAATTTGACATTCAGATGATAAAATTACTTTTGTCAATGTCTTCCTGGTCAGCTGAGCGTCATGACCCCTGGGTCACTTGTTATTAAAAACCTATTTTCACACTTCAGGACTGCCTAATATCAAAACCACTCATCTGTTTTTCCTCATATTTACCATAAATATTCCTCTATATAGTTCCTATGTACATGCCAGAAACTAGGTCTGTATTATATAATTAAAAAAAGTTATAGGCTCAAACATAATGCATTTTGTAAAAAGTCAGGAAAGATATTTGATCACTTAACACTAAACATGTTGAAGCTAAGGACTTTTTTTTCAGTAATATAACTTTAATTAATCAAAATTAAATTCTATGCCCAAAATTAAATCAAAATCTTTTAAATTTTTTTAAATATTAGCAAAAATAAAAAATTGGTACCTTAAATTTTGCCAAACTTTGACCATGGCACGTTTTTTTCTTGTAAGTACAGTTGATTTAATTTTCACAGCCAGTTTACATATGGGTTTAATCTGATGAATTTTGAAATTTGATAATATAAGCTTAAAAAATAGTTTAGCTATTGGAGTTTTTAAGAGGCTTTGATGTAATTGTATCTTCTAGCATCATGACCCCACTTTTGTTTACTACAACTTTGCCTGGTAATCCAAAAATTGGCATAATGTTAGATGTCCCTTAGATCTCTTTCCAAGCAAAAAACTGGGTCTCTGTGACTTTTTTTCTTTGAGAAATTAAGGAAAACTTCAATTTTTTATTAAAATCATTTTTTCACTTCAGGAATGCCTAATATCAAAACCACTGATCTGAATTTGATCATAGTAAATATGCATATTATTCCATACATTTCCTATATACATTCCAAAAATTAGGTCAGTATTGCGTAATTTGTTGAACTTATGGGCCCAAACATAATGCAACTTGAAAAAAAAAATTAGGAAATATATTTACTCACTCAACATAATAATTCTTGAAGCTAGAGACTTTTTTTCTGGGATATATCTTCATCTAATCAAGATTCAATTGTACACCCAAAATTAGATCTGAATTTTGCAATTTTTTCAAGTTATTAGCATAAATATAAAATAAGTACCTAAAATTTGCCCAACTTTGGCCATGGCACGTTTTTTTCCAGTATGTACTGTGGATTTTATTTTCACAGCATTTACACAAAAAGATTTAATCTGTTCAAATCTTGAATTTTAAAATAAAGCTAAAAAAATTAGGCTAGTTATTGATTTTTTTGTGGAGGCTCTTGTTGTATTTCCTTACATTGTCAAGCAGCCCACTTAGGGGTCACTGTAGGTCATTCAATATAACTCTCTGTGCCCAGGGTATTGTTATGTAATCCCATCACTCCTGCAAGCCCTCTCTCATTGTTGAGCTAATTCAGGCTGTCTGCAGTTAATACCACAGGGAGTCTCTCTCTCTCTCTTCCCCCCCCCCCCCCCACCCAACCACACCCAATTTTGTCGACAGACTTGTACTATAAACAAGATGAATCTTATAATTTCCCATTTTTCAGCAACCAGCAGTAACAACAGAGACTCCTCCCCCACCAACACCTTCAAAACACAGGACCCATAAACAAGATGAATCTTATAATTTTAATGTTAAATTAATTTTTTTGCTGAAACTTGGACAATTTTAATTTTTTCAAAGATAAAAATGTTCAGGAATTGAATTCTAACATTCGAATGTGATAAAATATTATGATCTAACATAAGTGCTAATTGACTAGATTAAAGAAGATATAAATACTTTGTAGCATTTGTATCTCTTAAAGTTGGCAGGGCCTAGGTGTGAATAATACTATTAAACTCAGAAATATTGGTCAAACTTTGACAGAATATATTTTTAAATCATATGGCCATATATTTAACTATTGAAAACTTAATTTCTTCACACATTCTTTGTTTATGAAATGTAACTCTCATATAACACTTACCGTTGGCCCATTTTTCCCTTGGTGCATCATAAAATGGTTTCAGGCCACAAGTTTATTACACAGTGCATATGTTTTAGCTTATGTCCATTATTCTATAATCTACAGAGTTTAATTTTAGCAGCTCCATTTTCACTTTGCTTGTGAAATGCTAATATACATAAACCAAAAGAAATAAGAATATTTTGCATATGCTAATATTTTCCAAAATTCAGCTGAGCAATGTGACCCATGGGTCCCTTGTTTACAATTTTTTTCTCTATTTTTGAGACCTCAAAAGATGCAGTCATCTGTTTACAGGGCACAAATCGAAACCTCTGGTACTGGAATCTTCTCACTTTACATCCAGATAGGTCCATGAAAAATCTCCTTGTAAACCTAGAATTAAGTCTCAGATACCCATATTCTTCAAGGTATGGGGGTCTGAAGTATAACCCAGGATAATTAAAAAATTTTTCGATTTTTTACGATTTTTTTCCTCTCTATTTTGAGACCTTGAAAGATGCGGTTGTCCCTTAACAGGGCTCAAATTGTAACCATTGGTCCTAGAATCTTCAAAATTGACATCCAGGGAGATCTGTAAAAATCTCCTTGGAAACTTAAATTAAGGTCTCTGTTACCCATATTTTCTGAGCTATGGGGCTTATAAGCACCCCTCAGAATAATTGAAAATTTGATACCTAAGTAGGGCACAAATCATAACCATGGGGCCCAGAATCTTCTAACTTGACATCCTGAGAGTTCCTAAAAGGTTCTCCCAAGGACCTGAAATTGGGTCACAGTTAACCTATATTCTCAGCTTTTTTGGGTATGTTTGAGCACCCCAGAAATAATGCAAAAAAAAAACACAAATTGCCAGATTTCTCATGAAGGACTGGTTGGACAGTCATCAGATTTGTTGTGCTTATGGGTCTTGATGAACTTAAGCTAATATGCATCAACAATGATGCCACCTGTCTTAATTAGTTGTCTGTGCAAGGACCATTATCAACATGTCAGTAGGCTGAGCGTCATGACCCATAGATCACTTGTTCTGTATGACTCATAAATATTCTCATATATATTTCTTTTCTACATGCCAGAAATTAGGTCAGTATTACGCAATTGTATCCGCCAAAACAAAGTTTTGCAGATACTATGTTTTTGACGGGGTTCAGCCACTGTGGGGTTGTTTACGGAATAGAACTCTGAGACCACTGGACAGATTTTTCCGAAACTTTACACAATTTTTGGGTCACATGGGAAATGTGCCAAAATATTTTGCGCTGACCTCCGACCTTTCCTCTCTCAAGTTTGTCCATCTCTGCATATGTTTTGACACATTATCCCATATATCTTCGGACTCGTTTGACCAATCAGGCTAAAGATTTTGCACAAATGTAGCCCTTGGATAGCTACCATACATAAAAAATGGTGGCGTCACCTGCAACCATTTTTGCACAGCGTCCTTCTGTTTATCTGCCTTAGGATAAAATCACTCGTATCTCCTCAGTGGTTGGACTGACCAACCTTAAATTTCGCATGTGTATTCATTCTGGATAGCTTTCTTGATTTTATGACAGGTGGTGCCACCTACATTCACGTTTAGGCTGCAAACATCTAGGCTTATATCTCAAGACTAGTTTGATGTGTCCTCCTGAAATTTTGCATGTGTATAGATCTCACATAGCTCTTTATCATAAGCAAAACTGGTGGCACCACCTGCAACCATTTTTGCAAAGTGTCAGTCTGTTTGTCTGCCATTGGATAAAATCACTCATATCTCGGCAGTGGTTTGCATATGTATACAACATGGATAGCTTTCTGGATTGTGTGGCAGGTGGTGCCACCTACATACACATTTCAGCTGCAGACATCCATGCTTATATGCAACACACCTTACTCTATTTCCCCTTGCCACTCAATCCGTGCCTCACTTCACCCGTCCTTCTCTGATTTCAGCTGATACACGTCGCTTGTGGACTACCTGTATTCTAGTTTATTAAAACTATGGGCCCATACATTATGCACTAAAAAATCTTGAAATATATTTACTCACATAACATGATAAATGTTAAAAGCTAGAGACATTTTCCCACAATATAACTGTATTTAATCAGAAATTAATTGTATACTCAGATCAGTAAATTAGATAATTACCTCTTCCTGTCAGATTTTATCTCCATTTGATATTATGTAAGATTATTACCTTCGAAGTCAGTTTCAGCTGAGCACAGTGACCCATGGGTCCCTTGTTTTCCATTGACTGACAATGATAATATATATATACTATACAATACTATGATAATACATATATCTACTTTTTGCATTTTGTTCAAGCATGACAACATCCCAGAGCAACATCTCAGAGAAAACTTCAACAATGTAAGTAAATGAGGGCTTTTACTATAACCTTGTGTGCATTACACTAGTTAGAATCAGAAAGATTAGACAAGTGTTTTTTTCTATCATAACTTGTAGGAAAAATGTTGTTGCGCATAATTAAGGCTGTATTTCCTGTTGTCTAATTTCCTTTAAGTAACTTGACCTAACTTTAAACCCTTTATTGAAAAAAAAAAATTTGGGGGAATGACCCATATATGTGTATATATATATATATATATTTATTTATTTGTCTATTATTCCGTAGTTTAAAATAGATGTTAAAAAATTATGAACAAGACGACCAGAGGTCACGGACTTGCCAGTAAACTTTGATCCAATCAGATGATAGATAATCAGAACATGTCATTAAAAAGAAAAAGGGGAGAAAATGAATGAGCCGTAATTTGTAAAGATTGGACCAAGATTGACTTATGATGGAAATGAGAATTTGCATGTTTTCTTGACCTTGACTTTTAACTTTGACCTATTTAAAAATACAGATACAGCTGCAGTAAATTGTTGCGATATACGATAAGTACAAGTTACAGTGATTTCTGGTATACTGTGGCCTGTATTGAAAAACAAACACATATTTACAAAGTGACACAAAGCTGAGACCAGTTGACAAGACTAAGCTATGCAGAAGTAAAAAGTGAAAAAAAATGAGCCAAAGTTTGTGAAGATTGGAACAGAACTGACAAAGTTATGATGAAACAGGGTCAAAGGTCAAGATCACAGAGCTGCCCTCCTCATTTCACACTGTGTACTACACCCGGTCGATTATAACTGTGAGAGAGGATGCTCCGCGTTGTGGTGCCATTGTTGTCCACGGCTTCCTCAGAACATGGGACATTGATTAGGGTTGTTAGTCTCTCCCTCTGACTGTCTGTCCGTCAATTTTTTGTTTGTGTGCGATAAATTTCCTGAATATTATCCAATTTCATTCAAATATGCTCTCATGCACACCTTGGTTGGGATTTGTTTTGGGGTGTCCGTTTGAAATTAATTATCACCAGCTCCTTTTGTTCCCGATTCCTAACAAAATTATAACATGTGGAGACATCTTCAGGGGAAAAAAGATATTATTGAGAAGGCATATTGAGAAGGCAAGCATGAAGATCACAGGAAGCTAAAATAATAAGAGGAGGAAGCGGGGGACATAAATTCTGTGAATTTGCTTGTTTTCTATTGTACCAAGATGGACTCAGACTGATTCCTTACCTCTGGGTCTGAGTACAAGTCCCAAGTCCAGGATCCTTGAGTGTGAGTCCCTAAAAAAGTTGACTCGAGTCTGGATTCAAGCTCTACATCACTGAAATATACTATTATATTTGTAGAAAAATTCAGAGGAGGTGAGGGGAGGAGGTGGAGGGGTGAAGGCAGAGCTTCAGGTGGCTCGTACAGATCAAGTGCCCAGTGATGATGATCCAGGTAAATGTTTGTACTGTATGCCAAATTTGATATTATGATGGGTTTTTTGTTTCTCAAGGGTCTCAAATTTGAGATATTACCAGGGAATTTATCTGGGAAAATAAAACTCATATGATTAAGCTGGGTCATCCACCTAGGTAAATGGCCATTTACAATATATTCTCATTGGCATTTTATTTGCTATGTTATTCCAATACCCCTACTTTCATAAATGGAAACCTATATTAAATAAAAAATATATTATCTGCCTATAGGAGATAAAAATTTCTACTTGTTCTTGTGGGTCCTCATAAGCTTATTAAAGTTTAGCCCTTTAAAATATTCCTTGTAATAATGGATGTACTAGATGTATAGGCTACTAGATAATACAAATAAAACTCCTGCTAAAAAAAAAACAAACAAAATGCAAAGAAGTAACCTTACAAATATGAAACCAACCACAGTGTTAATTTAATTAGAATTGTGAAAATGAAGTAACTCTAAGAACTACTAATAGTATTAAGCAAAGAATTACTAAGCATCATTGGCTTCTCAGATCCTTTAGATATTTTTTGCATACAAGAGAGATAATTATAAGCCACACATATTATCCTCAGATTTTGTACCCACTTGATATTTAAAGTTGCACCAAAAATATTTGAGTACATAACACCAGATTGATATCTTTGACATTTATAACATCATGCCTTTTAAACATTTTGGGTGCTGTTTAATTATAACTGACAAAGTGTAATTTTAATTTTCCCCTTCCTTTTTCTCAGTGCATGTGTTTCTTTTTGTTGATTCTGTCAAACCTAAAGTTTTAGTTTGTCATTTTGTTCAGGACCTTTTTGCAGATCAGTTAATAATCATGACCGGCAGATCACAATTTAAAATGCAGAATTGAGGTTACACAAAAAATACAAAACCTTGAATTCAGCTATGTATGGCTGTTGTATAATTATTCACATTAACTCATACTAAGACCAAGTTTAGATTAACACCTACAGACAAATATGATCTGAAGGAATTTGTAAATCATATTGGCTCGTAGGTAACTGAGGTCAAAGTGATTCTTATTCAGTCCGGCTAGACTGTTTGATATATTTTGTTGATCTAAAGGTTGAATTTGTAAATTAAAAGTACGAGGTTAAACTGTAATATTACTTTAAAATGTAATTTTTCCTTATTACCTACAATGCTAGTAAAGTTGCTATTCATAAAATAGCTTGCCTCAGGCAAACATGTCTGTATTTATTATATTTTGCTGTATTTGGCTGAGCTTGGCTTTTTCATAAAACTTTCACAGTATCTGACAATAGGCCATATATGGAAAGTGCATTTTTTTCACAGAAAGGCTGCATGTAATGTCTTGAGTACAGTACTAAATAGATTTTAATGTCTCCATGGCAAAGGCAAACATGTCTGTATTTATTATATTTTGCTGTATTTGGCTGAGCTTGGCTTTTTCATAAAACTTTCACAGTATCTGACAATAGGCCATATATGGAAAGTGCATTTTTTTCACAGAAAGGCTGCATGTAATGTCTTGAGTACAGTACTAAATAGATTTTAATGTCTCCATGGCCCCCCCCCCCCCCCCACCATTAGGACCTCTTGTTTTCAGTGCCGTCGTCAGCAGTTGGCATTGGTGTCGGCTGCATATTTCCATCCAAAATTCGAAACATTCACTGTTCCTACCAAAATCATGGACAAATTCGTAATCGAGTGACCTTGACCGTCATCTTCACAGTCAAATCTGCCAAAATATCAAATTTTGTGAACCTGATAACCTTTGAAGAGCTTCACATTTAGTCCTCAGATTTTGTACACAATATGTTCCTACCATAGAGGAGTTTGAAATCCGGTGACCTTGACCGTCATCTTGAAGGTAAAGTCTGCTGAAATGTCAAATTTTTTATGAACCCCATAACTTTTTCAATGACCTCACTTTTTGTCTTCAAATTTTGAACACATTGTTCCTGCCAAGTTCTTTGGCGAGTTTGAAAACCAGTGACCTTTACCAGGATCTTCATGGTCAAGTCGACCAAATTATAGTTATTGTCTTGTGAATGTGTTATCTTTTGAAGGGCTGCATATTTTCCTCCAACATTTGAAACATTGATTGTTCCTACCAAAATCTCAGAGGGTTTCGAAGTCAGTGACCGTGACCTTCATTAACAGGTCATATCTGCTGAAATGTCAATTTTTGTGAACCCCATAAGTTTAGAACGGCTTCATATTTTGTCCTCAAATTTGGTACACAAATTGTTCCTACCAAATTCTTGGGTGAGTTAGAAAACCCTTGAACTTGATCTTCAAGGTCATATTTATCAATTCTAGGATTTTTGTGACCCCCATAACATTGGAAGAACTGAAGATTTTTTCTTCAAATTTGACACATCAGTTCTTCTGCCAAAATTTCATACAAGTAAGAAAAGTGGTGACCTTGACCAAGGTCTAATCTGCTGAAATCTGGAATCAGTGTTTTGATATAGTGCATTTTTTTACCCTAATGTTTTGGGATGGCCCATAGGGAGAGACATATCTGTTTTTGTGCTGCAAAAACAAAGCCATTCAAGTTTTTATGCTCATGCAATTTTATAAGGTATTGATTGTATTTCTGAGGTGAAAAAATTTAGCATGCTGTTCTGTTGGGGTCTTTTCCATGTAGGGCCGTCCAATGCATGAAAAATTGAGCCAATTGGTAATCACTATCCTCTTTAAGCACATTGAGGTCCTTATGTGAGGAAGCTTATGCTCAAATTTGAACTTAACAGTATCGTATCTTTTTAGGTAAAGCTTGTCGGTTGTAACTGTCCCACACTTAAACAGGGCTGTACTGTGTCATTTCTCAAGTGAGACCTTTATTCAGATCATCCATAACTTGGTTTTTATTATATATATAAATTTTATATGAATTGTCTTTCAAAAATCAAATTAATAATTTTGTATTTCTTTCAGAAATTCCTTTGCATCCCCATGGTGAAGGCCCCAGATATACAGGGGATACTATAGATTGTCTTTTCTCAAGTGAGACATGAATTCAGATCATCCATGACTTGGTTTTTATCATATATATAAATTTTATATGAATCGTCTTTCAAAAATCAAATTGATAACTTTGCATTTCTTTCAGTATTTCCCTTGCATCTACATAGTGAAGGCCCCAGACATACAGGGGATACTACAGATTGGCAGGTGAGTGACACATTGAGGTCCCAAATATATATATATATATATATATATATATATATATATATATATATATATATATGTATATATATATATATATATAGAGAGAGAGAGAGAGAGGCATAAATTGTAGTCAAGACTTTTTTAAATCATATAAAATCTCAAAAGTCCCACACTGATTGCAGTGTCAAAGCATTGTGATGTAATTAAAAATATTCAAAAAGGATTTTTGTTAATTTACCAGTTAAATATTCAGTGATGAGTAACTTAAAAATCTTTTAAAAAATATATTTGATATCTGAATCTTCAAATGCAAAATTTACCTGTATGATTCTCCATTGTATCAAAATAAAAAAAGTAAAATTCTAAAAATATCTCCATGAAGCTCTGTAGCTCAATTTGAAATGAAAACCATGGCTGACCCCATTATGTTAATCCCATTTAGTTGTTCAGTAGCATACATGCTTCACATTTGTACTGTAAGTAGTCCACTCATAACAGTACATGTCCATTTGAATGTTTTTCTCACATGAAGGAATGGTACATTGCCTTGAAAGAAAAGAACACAGCCTTGGAGGATAAGAACACTGCCTTGGATGAAAAGAACACAGCCTTGGAGGAAAAGAACACTGCCTTGGAGGAAAAGAACACTGCCTTGGAAGTAAAGATCACGGCTTTAGAGAAAAAGATCACAGACTTGAATGAAGAACTGAAACAAGTTAAACAAGAGAATACAGAAATAAAAAATGAAGCATCAGGTGAGTGTTATTTCTAATTTGCTCTTTCAAATTGGTGGAGGCACATGTACTTAAAATAAATAGATTCATTTAAAATAACCAACAGAACTGCAAAGTTTAATATATGGCACTTCTTCCAGACTGACATTGCATTTTTTGCAGAAGTTAAACATAATTTAGACATAAGAAATTCCCTTATTTCAGGAAAATAGGAATTACTGTTCCATTAATTTTCAGGAAATAAGCTGAACCCTAACCCATTCATCAAAAATTAATGCTCAAGTCTTTAGCAATAAATCATTTTTTATGATTGATTGATTGTGTTTATTGGATCATAAATTAAGTTAACTAATATTCCTCATTTACTTGTCAGCACGCAAAGATTAAACAAAATAGCACAAACAATCTCATTTACATTCTCATTTACACTGCCTTGGAAGGAAAAAACATGGCTTTGGAAGAAAAGATCACAAACTTGAATGAAGAACTGGAACAAGTTAAACAAGAGAATACAGAAATAAAAAATGAAGCATCAGGTGAGTGTTATTTCTAATTTGCTCTTTCAAATTGGTGGAGGCACATGTACTTAAAATAAATAGATTCATTTAAAATAACCAACAGAACTGCAAAGTTTAATATATGGCACTTCTTCCAGACTGACATTGCATTTTTTGCAGAAGTTAAACATAATTTAGACATAAGAAATTCCCTTATTTCAGGAAAATAGGAATTACTGTTCCATTAATTTTCAGGAAATAAGCTGAACCCTAACCCATTCATCAAAAATTAATGCTCAAGTCTTTAGCAAATAAATCATTTTTTATGATTGATTGATTGTGTTTATTGGATCATAAATTAAGTTAACTAATATTCCTCATTTACTTGTCAGCACACAAAGATTAAACAAAATAGCACAAACAATCTCATTTACATTCTCATTTACACTGCCTTGGAAGGAAAAAACATGGCTTTGGAAGAAAAGATCACAAACTTGAATGAAGAACTGGAACAAGTTAAACAAGAGAATACAGAAATAAAAAATGAAGCATCAGGTGAGTGTTATTTCTAATTTGCTCTTTCAAATTGGTGGAGGCACATGTACTTAAAATAAATAGATTCATTTAAAATAACCAACAGAACTGCAAAGTTTAATATATGGCACTTCTTCCAGACTGACATTGCATTTTTTGCAGAAGTTAAACATAATTTAGACATAAGAAATTCCCTTATTTCAGGAAAATAGGAATTACTGTTCCATTAATTTTCAGGAAATATTAAATCTCTTATTCTTGCATATATAATGCTCAAAAACAGCTGAACCCTAATCCATTCATTAAAAATTAATGCTCAAGTCTTTAGCAAATAAAAAATTTTTTATGATTGATTAATTGTGTTTATGTGATCATAATTTAAGTGAACTAATATTCCTCACTTACTTGTCAGCAAGCAAAGATTGAACAAAATAGCACAAACGTTCTCATTTACATTCTCATTTACACTGCCTTGGAAGGAAAAAACACGGCGTTGGAGGAAAAGATCACAAACTTGAATGAAGAACTGGAACAAGTTAAACAAGAGAATACAGAAATAAAAAATGAAGCGTCAGGTGAGTTTTATTTCTAATTTGCACTTTAAGATAGGTGTAGGCATGTGTACTTAAATTAAATAGATTCATTTATCCGAATACAGAATTTACTTTTTAGCCCTCAGCCCATAGGCTGATGGGCTTTTGTCGTCACCAAAGTCTGTCCATCCGGCGTCTGTTAACTTTTACCCTTGTGAGCGGGAAATCTCTAAAAGGATTCACCGTAGGAATTTTATTTCTTCGGTGAAGATGTATAGTGACAAAATCCCTATCAAGTTTGAAGATGGGTGACCTTGACCTATATTTTACATTTTAGAACTGTTTATAGAAAAACACTCAGAAGCTAATTTCTCAGGAACCATTGGATGGATTTTCAAAAAATTTACTCTGATCATTGGGACTGATGGTCTGTACCTGCTGCACAAGTGTGGTGGCGCCACCTACAATATCTGATTTTTTATGAAATTTTGATCAGATTTTTCAACTTTGGCATTGTAAGCAGGATATCTCCAAAGGTTTTCAACACAAGAACTACATTTCTTCAGTAGTGATGCATATTGACAAAATTTGGTCAAGTTAAAAAATGGGTGACCTTGACTTATTTTTCTATGTTTTAGAACTGATTTTAGAAAAACACTTAGAAGCTAATTTCTCAGGAACCATTTTATGGATATTCAGAAAACTTAGTATGGTTATTTGGACTGATAGTTTGTACCTGCTGCACAAGTGTGGTTGAGCCCTGTACAATTTCTGATTTTTTTATGAATTTTTATAGGATTTTTCAACTTTGACCTTGTGAGCAAGATATTTCCAAAGGTATTGAACATGGGTCCTTCATTTCTTCAGTGCTGATGCATATAAACAAATTCTCAGTTAAGTTAGAAAATGGGTGACCTTGACCATATTTTTCTACATTTTAGAGCTGATTATAGAAAAACACTTAGAAGCTTATTTCTCAGGAACCATTGGGTGGATTTTCACATAATTTACTCTGATCATTGGAACTGATGGTCTGTACCTGCTGCACAAGCTTGGGGGCCCCATACACAATTTAGATTTTAAATGAATTTTTATCAGATTTTTCAACTTTGGCCTTGAGAGTGGTATATCTCCAAAGGTATTCAACATAGGAACTTCATTTCTTCAGTGCTGATGCGTGTTAACAAAATCTTGGTCAAGTTCATAGATTGGTGACCATGACCTACTTTTCAAGGTCACAGAGCTTAGAATAGAATAAATCTTAGGAGCTTATTTCTAAGGAACCACTGGGTGGATTGTTATGTGACATGGTATTATGATATGCCTTGATGATCTCCAAGTTCTGCATGAGATCGATCTTACCATACTTGCAAAGGTGCTACATACCTCTCCAGTTTAAATTTATAACTGAGACATGTACAGATATACATCCATGTGAGAACAAATATTTCATACTTGTTACTGTTAACACCTATAAACACTGTTCCTTTTGGCTGAGGGCTTTTGTCAGCTTCTGCTGATATTCTAGTTTACAATTCTCAATAATGATTTCAAGAATTGTTCTGAAATTTGGTGTGTCCATTCATCTATGATGGTGTTATCCATTTAACAAGACTTTTAGAGCAAACATTTAGCATGTCTGTTGATGCAGGTCGGCATATTGGGCCTGATTACAAGCAGATGTCTTGGTCCTGGGAAACTGTGATATCTTTGATGCCGTGCATGTCTAGTTTATTCTTTATTTATGTTACATGTATTTACTTCTGTGATTATTTGCAGGAAAGAAGTCCCAAGACCAGCAGGCACAAGATGATCAAATCAGGGTTTGTAATAATACAGTTTGGTGCTTACAATTAAATTAAATTTAATTTTATTTTGTTTTACAATGATTAAGTCATCATTTCATTTCATAGCTTAAAAGTATTCCAAGCAAACCTGTGACATGACTGGATTCAAATTTATATAAACAGCTCTGTGATGAAAAAAAGTGATAGAGAAACTTTTGTGTTTATTTATAACTTCATAACTAAACTAACTATATATACACCTGTAAGCTTTTGAACTTTTGACAATGTCAGATAAAATGTGGGCCTGCATTTAAGTTATGATAATGTTGAGGTTTATACAGTCAGATGTATCACCCTCCAAAACAACCCATAATTTAATTTGTGAATGTGTCAAATGTCACGCGGTTATCCAAAGAAAGGGTAACTGTAGAGAAATACTGCAAATTGTACAAGCATGAAACAAAATGTCAAGGTTTTTACCTCAGCCTTCTTACCAACAAGAAATTGTTACACAAATGACATCTAAAATTCAGTTTAAGATTACATGATAAAAATTTGTCTAATTTAAACTAATTTTATACTGATGCAATATTATTATAAATGAAATGTATCTTTTTACAGAGATGTGAAAAATGTGGCCCCTCCCCGATGCGAAGAGTGAAAGTTCCAGAAGATGGAAATTGCTTGTTTCGCTCTGTGGCGGCTCAACATCCACATTATCGTGACCATGTAGAAGGCCATTACATTTTAAGGTTTGACTTGGCCAGATGGTGCGTACGAACGAAATATCAAATAACAAAGAAGGAACTGGACATCATTGAAACACCTGGTCGTCCAGCTACTAAAATTACAATTCAGGCCTTGGCCACCTTTTTGGAGGCTCAATTCAAGATACATGGTTCAGGGACCATATCACCTGATGGACCTGTCAATCATACGTTCCATTTATTCTATGATCCTGTTCTTAATCATTTAGATCCATTATTCCCTTATTCACCAGATGATGATCCTGCCCCTGAGTGTAATTAATCTATTTTTCTCTCTCTGGATAGCTCAGACTGCCAGTGCAGCCTTAAAATCTCTCATTTCTAACTTTCTGAAATTCACTACACTTACTCAGGACTTTACAGATACCTGTATTATATATTTTAAGATTTAAAGGTAATTTATAAAGACAGTGTTATAAAGTGTTTTCAGTTTGCTCCTTTTTATACTTTTTCATTTGAGGTTTTAAAATCTTCTAGGTATTCCACAGAGTAATTTATTGCTTTTAAAGGAAGATTTCCATCATTTGTTGCTAATTTAAAATAAATTATAATCTGTATGTAACAATATTCCTTCACGTGTTAACAGCCGTATTCAAATGCACATCAAATGGCCCGTCCAAGGTTTTCCCTGTTCAGTCATTAGGAAATAAAAAAATTTAAAAAAAAAACATGTATTTTATTTCATATCATGTGCTCAGTAAATGTGGAGAGGCTCAGTTTAAAAACACTAGATGTACCGCTCTCTGATGGAAAGTGCGGGTGAGGCGCAGTTTAAAAACACAAGATGTACTGCTGTCTGACTAAAAGTGCGGGTGGGGCTCAGTTTAAAAACACTGGATGTATCGCTCTCTGACTGAAAGTGCTGGTGAGGCGGGGGTTAAAAACACCAGATGTACTGCTGTCTGACTGAAAGTGCTGGTGAGGCTCAGTTTAAAATCACCAGATGTACTGCTTACTGACGTAAAAGTGCTGGTGAGGCTCGGTTAAAAAACACTAGATTTTCGCTCTCTGATTGAAAGTGCTGGTGAGGCTCAGTTTAAAAACACTAGATGTATCGCTCTCTGATTGAAAGTGCTGGTGAGGCTAGGTTTAAAAACACTAGATGTACTGCTGTCTGACTGAAAGTGCGGGTGAGGCTCAGTTTAAAAACACCAGATGTACTGCTGTCTGAATAAAAGTGCTGGTGAGGCTCGGTTTAAAAACACTAGATGTACTGCTGTCTGACTGAAAGTGCGGGTGAGGCTCAGTTTAAAAACACTAGATGTACCGCTCTCTGACTGAAAGTGCTGGTGAGGCTCAGTTAAAAAACACTAGATGTATCGCTCTCTGATTGAAAGTGCTGGTGAGGCTCGGTTTAAAATCACTAGATGTACTGCTGTCTGACTGAAAGTGCTGGTGAGGCTCAGTTTAAAAACACCAGATGTATCACTCTCTGACTGAAAGTGCTGGTGAAGCTGGGGTTAAAAACACCAGATGTACTGCTGTCTGATTGAAAGTGCGGGTGAGGCTCAGTTTAAAAACACTAGATGTTCTGCACTCTGATTGAAAGTGCTGGTGAGGCTCAGTTTAAAAACACAAGATGTACCGCACTCTGATTGAAAGTGCTGGTGAGGCTGGGTTTAAAAACACCAGATGTACTGCTGTCTGACTAAAAGTGCTGGTGAGGCAGGGGTTAAAAACACCAGATGTGCTGCTCTCTGACTGAAATTAGGGTGAGGCTCAGTTTAAAAACACTAGATGTACCGCTCTCTGACAGAAAGTGCTGGTGAGGTGGGGGTTAAAAACACCAGATGTCCTGCTCTCTGACCTAAAACTGCGGATGAGGCTCAGTTTAAATACACTACATGTATCGCTCTCTGACTGAAAATGCTGGTGAGGCGGGGGTTAAAAACACCAGATGTACTGCTCTCTGACCTAAAAGTGTGGATGAGGTCAGTTTGAATACACTAGATGTACCGCTCTCTGACTGAAAGTGCTGGTTAGGCGGGGGTTAAAAACACCAGATGTACTGCTGTCTGACTGAAAGTGCTGGTGAGGATCAGTTTAAAACACTAGATGTACCGCTCTCTGATTAAAAGTGCTGGTGAGGCTCAGTTTAAAAACGCTAGATGTACCGCACTCTGATTGAAAGTGCTGGTGAGGCTCAGTTTAAAAACGCTAGATGTACTGCACTCTGATTGAAAGTGCTGGTGAGGCTCAGTTTAAAAACGCTAGATGTACCGCACTCTGACTCAAAAGTGCTGGTGAATCAGGGGTTAAAAACACCAGATGTACTGCTGTCTGACTGAAAGTGCAGGTGAGGCTTAGTTTAAAACACTAGATGTACCGCTCTCTGACTGAAAGTGCTGGTGAGGCGGGGGTTAAAATCACCAGATGTACTGCTGTCTGACTGAAAGTGCTGGTGAGGCTGGGATTAAAAAACCAGATGTACTGCTGTCTGACTGAAAGTGCTGGTGAGGCTCAGTTTAAAACACCAGATGTACTGCTCTCTGACCTAAAAGTGTGGATGAGGCTCAGTTTGAATACACTAGATGTACCGCTCTCTGACTGAAAGTGCTGGTTAGGCGGGGGTTAAAAACACCAGATGTACTGCTGTCTGACTGAAAGTGCTGGTGAGGATCAGTTAAAAACACTAGATGTACCGCTCTCTGATTAAAAGTGCTGGTGAGGCTCAGTTTAAAAACGCTAGATGTACCGCACTCTGAGTGAAAGTGCTGGTGAGGCTCAGTTTAAAAACGCTAGATGTACCGCACTCTGATTGAAAGTGTTGGTGAGGCTCAGTTTAAAAACACTAGATGTACCGCACTCTGATTGAAAGTGCTGGTGAGGCTCAGTTTAAAAACGCTAGATGTACTGCACTCTGATTGAAAGTGCTGGTGAGGCTCAGTTTAAAAACGCTAGATGTACCGCACTCTGACTCAAAAGTGCTGGTGAATCAGGGGTTAAAAACACCAGATGTACTGCTGTCTGACTGAAAGTGCAGGTGAGGCTTAGTTTAAAACACTAGATGTACCGCTCTCTGACTGAAAGTGCTGGTGAGGCGGGGGTTAAAATCACCAGATGTACTGCTGTCTGACTGAAAGTGCTGGTGAGGCTGGGATTAAAAAACCAGATGTACTGCTGTCTGACTGAAAGTGCTGGTGAGGCTCAGTTTAAAACACTAGATGTACCGCTCTCTGATTGAAAGTGCTGGTGAGGCTCAGTTTAAAAACGCTAGATGTACCGCACTCTGATTGAAAGTGCTGGTGAGGCTCAGTTTAAAAACGCTAGATGTACCGAACTCTGATTGAAAGTGCTGGTGAGGCTCAGTTTAAAAACGCTAGATGTACCGCTCTCTGATTGAAAGTGCTGTTGAGGCTCAGTTTAAAAACGCTAGATGTACCGCACTCTGATTGAAAGTGCTGGTGAGGCTCAGTTTAAAAACACTAGATGTACCGCACTCTGATTGAAAGTGCTGGTGAGGCTTAGTTTAAAAACACTAGATGTTCTGCTCTCTGATTGAAAGTGCTGGTGAGGCTCAGTTTAAAAACGCTAGATGTACCGCACTCTGATTGAAAGTGCTGGTGAGGCTCAGTTTAAAAACGCTAGATGTACTGCACTCTGACTGAAACTGCTGGTGAAGCAGGGGTTAAAAACACCAGATGTACTGCTGTCTGACTGAAAGTGCTGGTGAGGCTCCGTTAAAAACACTAGATGTACCGCACTCTGAAAGTGCTGGTGAGGCTCAGTTTAAAAACACTAGATGTACCGCACTCTGATTGAAAGTGCTGGTGAGGCTCAGTTTAAAAACGCTAGATGTACTGCTCTCTGACTGAAAGTGCTGGTGAAGCAGGGGTTAAAAACACCAGATGTACTGCTGTCTGACTGAAAGTGCTGGTGAGGCTCAGTTTTAAACACTAGATGTACCGCACTCTGATTGAAAGTGCTGGTGAGGCTCAGTTTAAAAACACTAGATGTACCGCACTCTGATTGAAAGTGCTGGTGAGGCTCAGTTTAAAAATTCTAGATGTACTGCTGTCTCACTGAAAGTGCTGGTGAGGCGGGGGTTAAAAACACCAGATGTACTGCTGTCTGACTGAAAGTGCTGGTGAGGCTCAGTTTAAAACTAGATGTACCGCACTCTGATTGAAAGTGCTGGTGAGGCTCAGTTTAAAAACACTAGATGTACCGCACTCTGATTGAAAGTGCTGGTGAGGCTCAGTTTAAAAACACTAGATGTACCGCACTCTGATTGAAAGTGCTGGTGAGGATCATTTTAAAAACACTAGATGTACCGCACTCTGATTGAAAGTGCTGGTGAGGCTCAGTTTAAAAACACTAGATGTACCGCACTCTGATTGAAAGTGCTGGTGAGGCTCAGTTTAAAACACTAGATGTACCGCACTCTGATTGAAAGTGCTGGTGAGGCTTAGTTTAAAAACACTAGATGTACTGCTCTCTGATTGAAAGTGCTGGTGAGGCTCAGTTTAAAAACGCTAGATGTACCGCACTCTGATTGAAAGTGCTGGTGAGGCTCAGTTTAAAAACGCTAGATGTACTGCACTCTGACTGAAACTGCTGGTGAAGCAGGGGTTAAAAACACCAGATGTACTGCTATCTGACTGAAAGTGCTGGTGAGGCTCAGTTAAAAACACTAGATGTACCGCACTCTGAAAGTGCTGGTGAGGCTCAGTTTAAAAACACTAGATGTACCGCACTCTGATTGAAAGTGCTGGTGAGGCTCAGTTTAAAAACGCTAGATGTACTGCTCTCTGACTGAAAGTGCTGGTGAAGCAGGGGTTAAAAACACCAGATGTACTGCTGTCTGACTGAAAGTGCTGGTGAGGCTCAGTTTTAAACACTAGATGTACCGCACTCTGATTGAAAGTGCTGGTGAGGCTCAGTTTAAAAACACTAGATGTACCGCACTCTGATTGAAAGTGCTGGTGAGGCTCAGTTTAAAAATTCTAGATGTACTGCTGTCTGACTGAAAGTGCTGGTGAGGCTCAGTTTAAAACTAGATGTACCGCACTCTGATTGAAAGTGCTGGTGAGGCTCAGTTTAAAAACACTAGATGTACCGCACTCTGATTGAAAGTGCTGGTGAGGCTCAGTTTAAAAACACTAGATGTACCGCACTCTGATTGAAAGTGCTGGTGAGGATCATTTTAAAAACACTAGATGTACCACACTCTGATTGAAAGTGCTGGTGAGGCTCAGTTTAAAAACACTAGATGTACCGCACTCTGATTGAAAGTGCTGGTGAGGCTCAGTTTAAAACACTAGATGTACCGCACTCTGATTGAAAGTGCTGGTGAGGCTCAGTTTAAAAACACTAGATGTACCGCACTCTGATTGAAAGTGCTGGTGAGGCTGGGTCTAAAAACACCAGATGTACTGCTGTCTGAATAAAAGTGCTGGTGAGGCTGGGGTTAAAAACACCAGATGTACTGCTCTCTGGCTGAAATTAGGGTGAGGCTCAGTTTAAAAACACTAGATGTACCGCTCTCTGATTGAAAGTGCTGTTGAGGCTGGGGTTTAAAATGCCAGATGTACTGCTCTCTGACGGAAAGTGTAGGGGGGGGGGGGGAGGCTGGGGTTTTTAAACATCAGGTGTACTGCTTACTGACTGAAAGTAAGGGGGAGACCCTGGACCAAAAGAGAAATCTGTTATTTTTTATACCCTAATGGTAATTGTTGAGATATTTAAGCAGAAAAGCATCTATGGATGTATTTTATGTTGGGTTCAAACCATAATAATGTCTGTTTTGTAAGTATTTGACAATTACTATTGACGGACTGTGAACCAAGGACCTGTTTTGCCTGTTGTTTTGCTCATATTATAACATCATGTTTAGGCATAATATCCATGTGAATTAGTAATTGTGCATTTGTATCTTTATTTTTTCATTCATTTCTTTTTTTTTAATTCCTACTTAATATTTGCTCCTGTCCACTAGGTATGCACTGTTGGGAGCTGCTGGTGACTTTAAAATACTTACACAAACCAGGGTCATTTCCTCTGGTCGGGGAGTGTCATTTAACTTGAAATTGGTAATCCTGTTACTTAACCTAGTAAGAATTGGCAATAATGACATAACTTCTAAGCACGAAATGTTATCTGACCCAGCCGACACTGGCACTCTAAACACATTGTACAAGTCTTATCCGACATTAAAACCAGACATCATATGTGTGAGGTGCATGATACTGTAGCCCTTATATTTAAGCACTGTATTAAAACTGTTTATTCATTTTTATGTTTAAATGGTTTATCTAATTTATAAACCAGTACTACGCAGACGTTGGTTGTAGTCTTGCACCGCAGGGAGCCATGATGCTTAAATTCCATAAGTACCAGGTGGTTCGGATGCCTCTAAAGTAAAATTGCAATTTATATAATGGAACTTTACCTGAAACAAAAGTGTAACAGCTATTTCCCAGGGGGAACCTGAAAGAGTGCAACTTGTAATAAGGATGCCACTTCTGCAAGGAATTTTATGGTAGTTTTCTTATTAAAGGAAAGGTGATATTATGCTCCTGTTCAGGAAACAAGTTTACACATGCTTTTTACATTAAATTTAAATTACATTTAAAAGAGACTGAATTTGGTTTATATTTAATTTCTTGTTATTTTCTTTGTACTTTCTGTATAACAACCATGTCTTTCTAATGGACTTTAGATACACTCAAAGTTCTGGCCTACATTTCTGTACGTGCAACATTTTAAAAAAAATATTTTATTATTAATTGATTGATATTGCTTATTTATCGACTGTGCTGAGATGAATCACATAGAAACAAAAATGGGAGTATAGGTGGCACCACCAGTCTAATACAATAGATGAAGCTATCAGGGCTCTGGTCATACAAAATTTCAAGGCAATCCCTACACCCTTGACGGTTCTTGAGATACCAAAGGTTTTGTCCTATAATCAATTAATTGGGGCTAAATTAAGTTCATTCATACTTTAACCGATATCCAAAGTTTAAACATGCTTCTTCAAAAAACTCATATTTAAAAACATTAGCAAATTCACAGAAACTTGTAAATATGTTTTGGAGGAGTTGCCATTGCAGTTAAAGGGGTAGGGATATGAAGGCTAACCTGCCTTCAAACAAAATGGCTTGTGGGTCATCAGCACAAGAAAAAGGTATCAATATACTACCTTTGGTCATGCTGATTTGTGAATATTTCACCAAAGCGCTCTTCAGAAAGCTGTATTCTACGAGTTTCACCGAATATGGTAGTGTTAGAGGTCAAGGACTCTAGCTCAATACCATAGTAATGATAATGACCCCTGTTGTATAGTCTTCAGCTTCTCGCAGATATCAATGATTGTTGCACTAAATTTTGAGTTTTAACCCAAACAAAATTTTTCTAAGGTGCCAAAGTCAACAATGGCAGTTTGCCTCACATTAGATGCACAACCTGCATGGCAGTTTGGGGGGTTTTCAGATGTTGTCAACTCCCCCCCCCCCCCCCCCCCCCCCCACGACAGGGGGCTAAAAATGAAGGTAACACAACCAAATTAACCTAAGGACCTGGTTTCAAAAACATTACTTTATATGCAAAAAATACAGTTCACTCAACCTGAGTCTGTGGGATTATTTCTGTGAAATGCTGAACAGTTTGGATGAATGATTTCAGAGAAGATTTTCAAAGGTTTTTTTTTAGCTTTTTCCCGTAAAATATAAGTTCATGCAGATGGCGCCAACAAACACTCAATCCCACATCATCTGATTTGTGACTGATTTTTGCATAAAATTAGGTGATGCTAGCTCCTGCTATTACTGAGAAATGAAGGGTTAATGTACTTAAGACTAATGACCCTCGTAAAGACAAGGTTGATGCAGGTGGCATTTGCAATACTTCAAATTCATATACGAGTCATGTGACCAACATTTGCATAAAATCTGGTGAAGATAGCTAAAGCCTTTTCTGATATTTTAACTAAAGGGTCCTTTTTTTGGCCAAATGACTAAGTTCTGCAACCTGTCACTAAGCCCAAATACATTGAACTCGCATTGACAAATGACCCATATATCGTGACGCTCAGCTGACTGGGAAGAGATTCGAAAAAGGAAATGTTATCATCAGAATGGTAGTATACACTCATTCAACTGAAGCATCAAACATTTACCAACAGGCCAAGATTAAGTCTGTATTTATATATCTCTAAAAATAGAGAAAAAATGTGTAAACTTTAAAAATTAGAATGTGGGTAGCCGACAAGTTACTACATGTATCCAGCAAAATCAGAGTGGAACGGGTGAAGTGAGGCATGGATTGAGTGGCAAGGGGAAAAAGAGTGAGGTATGTTGCATATTAGCATGGATGTCTGCAGCCTAAATGTGTATGTAGGTGGACAGGGGGCGCTAGTGTTCCAGTCCACACACATGTTCATGAGCTCTCAATGAAACTTCATTTCTTTTGGAATTCATCATGTTGTGAGCTGAAAGGTAGATGAACAGTACCTTAGGAGTTAAGCCATTAACTCCAAAGAGCAGAAAAGTTGATATTTGCTTATAATACAAGTATAAACTTGTTGTAAAAGGATACCTCTGTGGACATTGTGCACCAACAGTTAAGTACACATGTACCTGCCGCCATAAACCAATATGTGCATGGAAATAAATTAGAGTCATCTACTGATGCTGAGGAACACCTACCCCCCACTGCAAGGTATTTATCAATGTATACATTTTGATAAAATTGAAATTACAGGCCTGTAGCAAATTATGTGTGTGATACTATATGCTGAGGAGAATGGTCTAAAAGAGAACCAGAAGTAATAATCCCAGCACCTCCTTAACTGACTCAAAAATTGATCATAAAAAGGCAAAACAACTTTTATCTATGAGTTCTGCAGATAAAAGTTTTGAAGACGGAAAAATGTCAGAAGAAAATTTAACAAAATCAGATATACAAGAAATGCTTGATACATTGAGGTGCCAGATTGTAATACAGTTAGAATAAAAATTTGATAAAAGATTTTGCTTGATAGAAAATGCGGTCTTTGATTTGAAAAGAGAAAATGAAATTTTGAGAGAAACTGTTAAAAAGTTAAATGAAGAAAATAAAACAAACAAGGAACAAAGTGAACAAGCACTGAATATGGCAAAAGAGGCAAAAATAAAAACAGTTGAAAATGAACAATATTCAAGAAGGGCAAACTTAAAAATATTCGGAATGGAAGAACAAAATTTTGGTGATTCAGAGGAGGACTCCGGCAGAATTGTATTAAATTTGTTTAAGAGCAATTTGGGAATATCTCTGAAAACGGACGATATTGATGCCTGTCATAGAGTCGGTAAAAAGCAAAACAAAAACAAACCCAGGCCCGTTCTTGTCAGATTTAAATCCAGGGACCAGAGAACCAGTGTGCTCAAGGCCAGGAGCAAATTGAAAGGCTCCAGAAAGTTAATTGTTGTGGATCTTTGTCCAGACTTACAAATGGTGTTCAACAGAGTGAAAAAAGACCCCAGGGCCCAGCAAGCCTGGACATGGAATGGGAATGTGTTCTTCTCTGATACAGGTGGCACAGTACATAAGGTGCGTTTTGGACAGACCATGGATGAAATACTTGAGGAAGAAATTCAGGCCTGACTAGTGACTCTTATTATGGACATGATTTGGATACCTTGTTTTATATGTTATGTGGTGTCTTTATTATATGTAGTGATGAACAGATTGCCAGGGATATTTCAGACTCAAATTCTTACAGGTAGGGACACTAATCTTATTCATGTGTTGTCAGGAACAATGGCTCTAACTTGTAAATATGACTCTTATGGTCTTTGTAGATTAACTAATGTTGAACAGTTCATTTAAATTTACAACTCTTTCACTTAAAGTTAGAGGATTAAGGGAGTATAAAAACGCAGTAAAATATTTAATTGGGCATTTAAGCATGGATGTAATGAAGGTATTATGTTTTTCCAAGAAACCCACAGCGATATTAATTGTATAGGACCCTGGGGTCACCAATGGCACGGACTAAGCTAAGGAGTGTTAACTTTAATTGGAAGTAAACCAGAATTTTCACTGTTAAAAAATATTATTGATACAGATGGAAGATATATTATTACACATAGTCTTATTCAAGGGAATGAATTTTTACTTATAAATATATATGGGCCAAATTTAGAGCAAATGCAAATGAAATGTTTGAAGAAAATAGTTGAAATCATAAAATTTACATTAAAAGAACCTATTCATATAATCTGGGGTGGTGACTTTAACTTCTGCTTCACAGAAGAAGATGCGGATGGTGGTAATTTGAAATTAAAGAAAAATATCATATCCTAAATGCATAATGTATGCGAAAGTTTAAATTATTCATGATATATGGCGAATTAGAAATCCAAATGGTAAAAGGTTTACTTGGAGAAGATATAACCCTCTAACACAGAGAAGGTTAGACTTCTTTTTAACTTCAACTGTCTTACAGCCATTTATTACACATTGTGACATCAGTTGAATCAGATCATTCTGCAATACTTATGAAAATTTGTTCACTACCTGAGCAAAAATATGGTTCAGGGATATGGAAATTTAATAATTCTCTGCTATCTGACAGGGAATTTATACAAGAACTTAAGACAGCAATCAATAAATGGAAGTTAGAATTAGAATGTTATCCAAAGGAAAAGTGGGAATATCTAAAGTATTTAATAAGAATTCACTATCAGGTACAGTAAAACTAAATCAAGGAAATTCAAGGCTGAGTATAAAGAACAGGAAAAACTTGTAAATAAACTTGAACCAAAAATTAATGAATCTTCCGACACATTGAAAGAATATTTAGAAACAAAACTGAAACTTGAAGATTGCTATCAACACATTACCCAAGGAATTATAATAAGGTCCCGTGCCCAATGGTTTGAAGAAGGGGATAGAAATACTAAATACTTCTTAAAGGAGCCCAATCACCCATAAAGCATGTTGAGTTAACACGAAAAAAAGCTTTTTCCCTTTAAAAAAAAATCTGTTCCTGCCAAATTTTGCCTTGATTCCGTTTGCTTACTCCTGTAAACGAGTTTTAAAAACAGTGGACCGGGCGCGATAGCAGGTGTCAACATAAACACAGTGCGTGGGGCCGTGTCCAGTGCGGAGCCAAAACACGGGTCAGTCAGGAGATGCCCTGACTGACTTGGCCCTAAATATAATACATGTTCCCGCTGGGTAAAACACCGCGTATTGCCCCTCTTAAACGGACCTCCAGTCATGCGGCCTTGTTATGGTAAACAGACACACGTGGACTCTGTTTACCAACACATAGAGCCATAACAAGGTGTTTAACAGCCATATGCGAGGAAATGAGACTGTGTGCTGGGAAAGTTCTGCTGGGAAACTTTTTATATAGAGGAAAACTGAACTGATAGTGTGAAAGAATAGGCATAATATTGCTCTTGATTATGCCTCTTTAAATTTACAAAAAAGAAACAAAGCAAAAACTCACATTAAAAAGTTATTGGTAGATAGACATGAAATTACGAATGAACAAAATATTTTGAATGAACTGGCAGACTTTTTCAAATGTAAATATAAAGGAGTAAACAAACATTTAGAAGAAAATATAAAAACATTTCTGTTGAAAGTGGAAGTACCTACATTAACCACAGAGAACAATAACTTAATGAAATTAGAATTAACAATAAATGATATACGGGATGCATTAAAAGACATGAAAAACAATAAAACCCCTGGGAATGATGGGTTATCTAAAGAATTTTATGTGTTTTTACTCTCTGATATTGGAACTGAATTACTAAATTGTTATAAGTATTGCTTTCAGATGAAACAAATGACACCCAGCCAAAGACAAGCAGTCATTACATTAATAGAAAAACCTGGTAGGGACAACCGGTTAATTAAGAACTGGCGTCCAATTAGTCTGATAAATGTGGATGTGAAAATTTTAAGTAAGATAATCAGTAACAGATTAAAAAAGGTTTTACCATTACTGATACATGAAGATCAAAATGCCTTTGTTCCTGGTAGGAGTATAGGAGAATCGGTGAGATTAATTACAGATATGATGGAATATACAGACACAGAAAATAAAGGTGGAATAATCATGGCTGCAGATTTTGAAGCTGCTTTTGACTCTGTGGATCACTCATTTATGTTTGCTGTCCTTGGAAAATTTGGTTTTGAAGAATCTTTGATAAATTGGATTAAATTAATGCATAACTTAGAAAGTTGCATTATAAACAATGGTAAAACCACTAAGTATTTTCCAATAGAACGGGGTACAAGACAAGGGGATCCATTAGCTCCATATTTGTTTATTTTGGTAATTGAAATTTTAGCCTGTATGGTCCGTCAGAATAGAAATTTATATGGTATTAATGTTCAGGGTACAGAAATAAAGCAATGTATATTTGCTGATGATTGCACATTTTTCTTAAAAAATAAACAATCTTTCCAGCTCATGATGAAGACATTGGAAATTTTTTCCAAATATTCTTCAATAAAAATAAATTATGATAAATCAGAGATTGCTTGGATAGGTCGTTGGAAAGACAGAACACACCATATAGGTGACTGTAAATGGGTTAATCTAAATAATAAAAGTTTGAAAATACTTGAGTTCATTTCACATACAACACACAATTATTTAATACTCTCAACTTTCGAAAACCTGAGAGTGATTTTAACGCAGTTCTTAACATTTGGTCAGGAACACAATTAACGGTCTATGGAAGGATTCAGGTATTGAAATCACTGGCATTGTCAAAACTGTTGTATATTTGTAATTTTTTGTGCACAATTCCAAATGGGTTTATAAAAGATATACAACAGGTATGTAAAAGGTTTATTTGGAAAAGAAAACGACCCAAAGTGAAATTGTTCCTGAGATATGAGCTTGGATGTGTGCAGCATTAACTAGAATGTACGTGGCGCCACCTGTCATAAAATCAAGAAAGCTGTCCAGGATGTATAAACCTGCAAAATTTTAGGCAGTTATGTCAAACCACTACAGAGAAATGAGTGATTTTAGGCCATGGCAGACAAACAGACAGACGCTGTGCAAAAATGGTTGCAGGTGACCATTCCAGTTTTGTGTATGATAAAGACCTAAGTGAGATCTATACACATGCAAAATTTTGGCCCAATCGTCCCTGAGATATGAGCTTGAATGTCATCAGCGTGAACGTGAATGTAGGTGGCTCCACTCGTCATAAAATCAAGAAAGCTATCCAGGATGTATACGCATGCCCAATTTCAGGAGAATGAGTCAATTCACCGCAGAGATATGAGTGACATTATCCCATGGCAAAAACACAGACTGACACTGTGCAAAAATGGTTACAGGTGGCGCCACCAGTTTTGCATATGATAAAGAGCTATACGAGATCTATACACATGCAAAATTTTGGCCTGATCGGTCAAACGGTTCCCAAATATAAGCTTGGATGTCATCAGCATGAACGTGAATGTAGGTGGCGCCACCTGTCATAAAATCAAGAAAGCTATCCAGGATGTATACGCATGCTGAATTTCAGGAGAATGAGTCAATTCACTGCAGAGATATGACCCAAGGCAGATGAACAGATGGACACTGTGCAAACATGGTTACAGGTGGGGCCACCATTTTTGTGTATGTTATAAAGCTATCCAAGGGCTACATTTGTATAAATTTTATTTCCTAATGGGTCAAACGGTTCCCGAGATATGAGGGTTTATGTGTGGAAACAGACGCACAAATGGACGCTTGGCAGAGAGGAAAGGTCAGAGGTCAACGCAAATTGGTAAGACACCAGTTCACGTGACCCAATAATTTGTGTAATTTTCGGAAAAATCGGTCCATTAGTCTCAGAGGAGTTCTCTGGAACGAACGCGGCGGCGGCAGATGAACCCGGTCAAAAACACAATAACCGCAGAACTTTGTTTTGGCGGATACATAAATACAGGTGGCTCCACCAGTCTGCAGAAACTAATAAAAACACTTAATGGTCAATATCCATGCAAAGAATCATGGTGATCTCCGCATAAGTTGTTCAGATACTTCAGCTTTTGTATCAAATTGTCCATTATTCTGAGGGATACTTCTGAGTCCTATAGCTTAAAGGATATGGGTAACAGAGACCTTATTAAAGTTTCCACACGCACTTTTCATGGGCCTCCTTGCATGATAAGAATGAAGATTCTAGGTCCAGTTGTTGCGATTTGTACCCTGTTGACAGATAACCACATCTTTTAAGGTCTCAAAAAAAAAAAAAAATTCTAAAAAATTTGAAAAAAATAGAGGTGGCGCACCCAGTCTGCAGAAACTGATGGAACAGCTCATGATCAATATGTATGCCAAAAATCATTACCATCAGTGTTGTAGTTATTGAGATACTGCAGTTCTTGTATCAAATTTTCCATTATTCTGCGGGGTATATTGGAGCCATACAGCTTAAAGAATATGGGTAACAGAGACCTTATTTCAGGTGCATCAAGAATTAAGATTCTAGGTCCAGTCTTTACAATTTGTGCCTTGTTAACAGATGTTCACATTTTAAAAGGTCTCAAAAATAGAGAAAAATTCGTAAAAAAATGGTAAAATACAGGGGGCACCATCAGTCTGCAGAAACTGTTGGAACATCTCATGATCAATATGTATGCCAAAAATCATGACCAACAGTGATGTAGTTTTTGAGATATTGAAGTTTTTGTATGAAATTTTTTACTATTCTGGGGGTACTTTGGGGCCCCATAGCTCGAAGGATATGGGTAACAGATACCTAATTTCTGGTTTCCAAGGAGATTTGGCTGAGAAGATTTTTTAAAGTTTTTTTTAGCTTTTACCTCATAAGATCTAAGTTTTTAAATGCAGATAGCAAAAAACTAAGCAAAATCTTTAGGTTTTTTTTTATGACATAGCATGGGTTAACGTACAAACGACGGACAACGCTGCACCATCGCACAAGCTCACAGGTTTGCTAAAAAGTTAATAACTGCACCAATACATTCCTGAAAGCCAGCATGTGTGGGTTTTTAGTATACCACCCTAAAGACGCAGGCCCTCTGACTGAATACATTTACCAAGTTTCTACTTTATACCACTGTTGTTCCCCCCACACAGGATCTTTGGTCGATGCATGCCCTCCTCCCATAAATTTCTTGGCTGCATGCACTCTAACAATAACAAACAACAGAAACACATATTTCAGAATTTTTAATTTTCAAGCATGCAAGGTTATATTTTGGCTTGTCTACTACATACAGCCCTCAGGTCTTTAGTTCATGTTTTGGCTGGTCTGTTTGTAGCTTTCGGGCCATTTATCCAGGTTTCCTCTTGAGGCCTGCTGTCCATGTTTGAGTGTATCTATTAAAGTCTTCAAGCCTTTTTTTCCATATGTGAGCCTAGGTGGTGCGTAACTGTGTAAAGCCTCAGGGAATATGTTGAAAGCTTGCAAAAACATGGTCAGCAGGCCAAAGTCATTTAGAATATCCTTCATTTCTTAGCCTTTCTATATGCCTCGGTTCTTAATGATCCTGAGTCCGATATCTGCATACATGTACATGTGACCTGTTACGGATCCCTGGATGTTCTATCCTCCATTCTGAAACAAAAGAAAAAAAGAGATGGTCTTAATCAAAGTGTGACAAACATAACACCTTTAAATCCAAAGATTCAAGCAAAAAAAAGGTATGGTTCTCAGGCACTTTTTTTCATAAAACAATGCGGATAAAAATGTCATATGATCAGGGAAAAGCATGATAACAACAATTGGTTTGGTAAACAGGTAAAAGAACTACATAAAGGGAATATGATCAAAATTGTATTATTTTCTTGAAAGATGAAAATCAAATAAAAATTTTTGATTCTGGGGGTTAAAATTGACACACTGGTGTCTGAGAACCATACCTTTACTACTGTCCTGTTATAAACTTTATGTATATACATGCATGAGTGATGCATGTTGCTATAATATCAGAAATAAATGTGAACTACTCAATATGCCTAACCTTGATGCCAAGCTGATTCAATTAATTCAAAAGGTAGTCATTATTAATACAGGAAATATGTAACAAATCCCTAAACACTGGTATATTCAATGACAAATTATAAGTTAGAAAACAGAAGACTGAAAATTATCACTGCTCCATTTGATCATTGAAAATATAGAAATATATTGTTCATCTATGAAAACTCAACAACCTTTGAAACCTTGCAAAAGTTACAGAAATGAAAATGTTAAACAGAAGTTTTGAAAGATCAAACAAAAATACAGATTAATCCATTTGAGGTATGTTCTTAATTTCTGTATCCATGTTTATTACAGCAGCTGTGTAACAAGCATATTTTTACATATTAAACATAGCTGCAATGTTACATATATATTTTTTTTTTACAAAATGCAAAGTTAGTCACAAGTCATGCTTAGACCCATAGCACAGTTTAATGTAATGGTCATCAGAGTAGGAATCAGGGGGTGCACACATGCATGTGAATCTCCTGAAGTGAAGGTAAAATTGTTCCTAATTATGCACTTTATGCATGTACATTTGATCATATTTATTAGTCATTTTGTCCTAAATAAGCCTGGTAAATTATCCTTAGAGGTTTCTGATGTAGTATTACTATCACTTGCACATGTTTTGAACCTATCTCTCACCACTGTTCCTCATTATTGGACACAGGCACTGTTCATCATTATTGGACACAGGCACTGTTCCTCATTATTGGACACAGGAACTGTTCCTCATTATCAGACACAGGCACTGTTCCACATTATTGGACACAGGCACTGTTCCTCATTATTGGACACCGGCACTGTTCCTCATTATCAGACACAGGAACTGTTCCTCATTATCAGACACAGGAACTGTTACACATTATTGGACACAGGCACTGTTCCTCATTATTGGACACAGGCACTGTTCCACATTGTTTGACACAGGCACTGTTCCTCATTATCAGATACAGGAACTGTTCCTCATTATTGGACACAGGCACTGTTCCTCATTATTAGACACAGGCACTGTTCCTCATTATTGGACACAGGAACTGTTCCTCATTATCAGACACAGGCACTGTTCCACATTATTGGACACAGGCACTGTTCCTCATTATTGGACACAGGCACTGTTCCTCATTGGACACAGGAACTGTTCCTCATTAAGGGACACAGGCACTGTTCCTCATTATTGGACACAGGAACTGTTCCTCATTATTTGACACAGGCACTGTTCCTCATCAGACACAGGCACTGTTTCACATTATTGGACACAGGCACTGTTCCTCATTATCAGACACAGGCACTGTTCCACATTATCAGACACAGGCACTGTTCCTCATTATTTGACACAGGCACTGTTCCTCATCAGACACAGGCACTGTTTCACATTATTGGACACAGGAACTGTTCCTCATTATCAGACACAGGAACTGTCCCTCATTATTGGACACAGGCACTGTTCCTCATTATTGGACACAGGCACTGTTCCTCATTATTGGACACAGGAACTGTTCCTCATTATCAGACACAGGCACTGTTCCACATTATTGGACACAGGCACTGTTCCTCATTATCAGACACAGGAACTGTTCCTCA
This sequence comes from Sipunculus nudus, assembly GCA_026874595.1. NCBI lineage: Eukaryota > Metazoa > Annelida > Sipuncula > Golfingiida > Sipunculidae > Sipunculus > Sipunculus nudus. The sequence goes on from CM049321.1 coordinate 56,676,609, forward strand.
TTATTTGACACAGGCACTGTTCCTCATCAGACACAGGCACTGTTCCTCATCAGACACAGGCACTGTTCCTCATTATTGGACACAGGAACTGTTCCTCATTATCAGACACAGGAACTGTTCCTCATTATTGGACACAGGCAATGTTCCAAATTATTGGACACAGGCACTGTTCCTCATTATTGGACACAGGAACTGTTCCTCATTATCAGACACAGGCACTGTTCCAAATTATTGGACACAGGCACTGTTCCTCATTATCAGACACAGGAACTGTTCCAAATTATTGGACACAGGCACTGTTCCTCATTATCAGACACAGGAACTGTTCCTCATTATTGGACACAGGCACTGTTCCTCATTATTGGACACAGGCACTGTTCCACATTATTGGACACAGGCACTGTTCCTCATTACCAGACACAGGAACTGTTCCTCATTATTTAACACAGGCACTGTTCCTCATCAGACACAGGCACTGTTCCTCACTATCAGACCCAGGCACTGTTCCTCATTATCAGACACAGGAACTGTTCCTCATTATTGGACACAGGCACTGTTCCTCATTATTGAACACAGGCACTGTTCCTCATTATCAGACACAGGAACTGTTCCTCATTATTTCACACAGGCACTGTTCCTCATTATTGGACACAGGAACTGTTCCTCATTATTGGACACAGGAACTGTTCCTCATTATCAGACACAGGCACTGTTCCTCATTATTGGACACAGGAACTGTTCCTCATTATTTGACACAGGCACTGTTCCTCATCAGACACAGGCACTGTTTCACATTATTGGACACAGGCACTGTTCCTCATTATTGGACACAGGAACTGTTCCTCATTATCAGACACAGGCACTGTTCCAAATTATTGGACACAGGCACTGTTCCTCATTATCAGACACAGGAACTGTTCCTCATTATTGGACACAGGCACTGTTCCTCATTATTGGATACAGGCACTGTTCCACATAATTGGACACAGGCACTGTTCCTCATTACCAGACACAGGAACTGTTCCTCATTATTTAACACAGGCACTGTTCCTCATCAGACACAGGAACTGTTCTTCACTATCAGACCCAGGCACTGTTCCTCATTATTGGACACAGGCACTGTTCCTTATTATTGAACACAGGCACTGTTCCTCATTATCAGACACAGGAACTGCTCCTCATTATTGGACACAGGCACTGTTCCTCATTATTGGACACAGGCACTGTTCCTCATTATTGGACACAGGAACTGTTCCTCATTATCAGACACAGGCATTGTGCCACATTATTGGACACAGGCACTGTTCCTCATTATCAGACACAGGAACTGTTTCCATTATTGGACACAGGCACTGTTCCTCATTATCAGACACAGGAACTGTTCCTCATTATTGGACACAGGAACTGTTTCTTATTATCAGACACAGGAACTGTTACTCATTATTGGACACAGGCACTGTTCCTCATTATTGGACACAGGCACTGTTCCTCATTATTGGACACAGGAACTGTTCCTCATTATCAGACACAGGAACTGTTCCTCATTATTTAACAAAGGCACTGTTCCTCATCAGACACAGGCACTGTTCCTCACTATCAGACCCAGGCACTGTTCCTCATTATCAGACACAGGAACTGTTCCTCATTATTGGACACAGGCACTGTTCCTCATTATTGAACACAGGCACTGTTCCTCATTATCAGACACAGGAACTGTTCCTCATTATTTCACACAGGCACTGTTCCTCATTATTGGACACAGGAATTGTTCCTCATTATCAGACACAGGCACTGTTCCACATTATCAGTCACAGGCACTGTTCCTCATTATTTGACACAGGCACTGTTCCTCATCAGACACAGGCACTGTTTCACATTATTGGACACAGGAACTGTTCCTCTTTATTAGACACAGGAACTGTCCCTCATTATTGGACACAGGCACTGTTCCTCATTATTGGACACAGGAACTGTTCCTCATTATCAGACACAGGCACTGTTCCTCATTATTGGACACAGGAACTGTTCCTCATTATTTGACACAGGCACTGTTCCTCATCAGACACAGGCACTGTTTCACATTATTGGACACAGGCACTGTTCCTCATTATTGGACACAGGAACTGTTCCTCATTATCAGACACAGGCACTGTTCCAAATTATTGGACACAGGCACTGTTCCTCATTATCAGACACAGGAACTGTTCCTCATTATTGGACACAGGCACTGTTCCTCATTATTGGATACAGGCACTGTTCCACATAATTGGACACAGGCACTGTTCCTCATTACCAGACACAGGAACTGTTCCTCATTATTTAACACAGGCACTGTTCCTCATGAGACACAGGCACTGTTCTTCACTATCAGACCCAGGCACTGTTCCTCATTATTGGACACAGGCACTGTTCCTCATTATTGAACACAGGCACTGTTCCTCATTATCAGACACAGGAACTGCTCCTCATTATTGGACACAGGCACTGTTCCTCATTATTGGACACAGGCACTGTTCCTCATTATTGGACACAGGAACTGTTCCTCATTATCAGACACAGGCACTGTTCCACATTATTGGACACAGGCACTGTTCCTCATTATCAGACAGGAACTGTTCCTCATTATTGGACACAGGCACTGTTCCTCATTATCAGACACAGGAACTGTTCCTCATTATTGGACACAGGAACTGTTTCTTATTATCAGACACAGGAACTGTTACTCATTATTGGACACAGGCACTGTTCCTCATTATTGGACACAGGCACTGTTCCTCATTATTGGACACAGGAACTGTTCCTCATTATCAGACACAGGAACTGTTCCTCATTATTTAACAAAGGCACTGTTCCTCATCAGACACAGGCACTGTTCCTCACTATCAGACCCAGGCACTGTTCCTCATTATCAGACACAGGAACTGTTCCTCATTATTGGACACAGGCACTGTATCTCATTATTGAACACAGGCACTGTTCCTCATTATCAGACACAGGAACTGTTCCTCATTATTTCACACAGGCACTGTTCCTCATTATTGGACACAGGAATTGTTCCTCATTATCAGACACAGGCACTGTTCCACATTATCAGTCACAGGCACTGTTCCTCATTATTTGACACAGGCACTGTTCCTCATTATCAGACACAGGAACTGTTCCTCATTATTTCACACAGGCACTGTTCCTCATTATTGGACACAGGAACTGTTCCTCATTATTGGACACAGGAACTGTTCCTCATTATCAGACACAGGCACTGTTCCTCATTATTGGACACAGGAACTGTTCCTCATTATTTGACACAGGCACTGTTCCTCATCAGACACAGGCACTGTTTCACATTATTGGACACAGGCACTGTTCCTCATTATTGGACACAGGAACTGTTCCTCATTATCAGACACAGGCACTGTTCCAAATTATTGGACACAGGCACTGTTCCTCATTATCAGACACAGGAACTGTTCCTCATTATTGGACACAGGCACTGTTCCTCATTATTGGATACAGGCACTGTTCCACATAATTGGACACAGGCACTGTTCCTCATTACCAGACACAGGAACTGTTCCTCATTATTTAACACAGGCACTGTTCCTCATCAGACACAGGCACTGTTCTTCACTATCAGACCCAGGCACTGTTCCTCATTATTGGACACAGGCACTGTTCCTCATTATTGAACACAGGCACTGTTCCTCATTATCAGACACAGGAACTGCTCCTCATTATTGGACACAGGCACTGTTCCTCATTATTGGACACAGGCACTGTTCCTCATTATTGGACACAGGAACTGTTCCTCATTATCAGACACAGGCACTGTTCCACATTATTGGACACAGGCACTGTTCCTCATTATCAGACACAGGAACTGTTCCTCATTATTGGACACAGGCACTGTTCCTCATTATCAGACACAGGAACTGTTCCTCATTATTGGACACAGGCACTGTTCCTCATTATTGAACACAGGCACTGTTCCTCATTATCAGACACAGGAACTGCTCCTCATTATTGGACACAGGCACTGTTCCTCATTATTGGACACAGGAACTGTTCCTCATTATCAGACACAGGCACTGTTCCACATTATTGGACACAGGCACTGTTCCTCATTATCAGACACAGGAACTGTTCCTCATTATTGGACACAGGCACTGTTCCTCATTATCAGACACAGGAACTGTTACTCATTATTGGACACAGGCACTGTTCCTCATTATTGGACACAGGCACTGTTCCTCATTATTGGACACAGGAACTGTTCCTCATTATCAGACACAGGAACTGTTCCTCATTATTTAACAAAGGCACTGTTCCTCATCAGACACAGGCACTGTTCCTCACTATCAGACCCAGGCACTGTTCCTCATTATCAGACACAGGAACTGTTCCTCATTATTGGACACAGGCACTGTTCCTCATTATTGAACACAGGCACTGTTCCTCATTATCAGACACAGGAACTGTTCCTCATTATTTCACACAGGCACTGTTCCTCATTATTGGACACAGGAATTGTTCCTCATTATCAGACACAGGCACTGTTCCACATTATCAGTCACAGGCACTGTTCCTCATTATTTGACACAGGCACTGTTCCTCATCAGACACAAGCACTGTTTCACATTATTGGACACAGGAACTGTTCCTCTTTATCAGACACAGGAACTGTCCCTCATTATTGGACACAGGCACTGTTCCTCATTATTGGACACAGGCACTGTTCCACATTATTTGACACAGGCACTGTTCCTCATTATCAGACACAGAAACTGTTCCTCATTATTGGACACAGGCACTGTTCCTCATTATTGGACACAGGCACTGTTCCACATTATTGGACACAGGCACTGTTCCTCATTACCAGACACAGGAACTGTTCCTCATTATTTAACACAGGCACTGTTCCTCATCAGACACAGGCACTGTTCCTCACTATCAGACCCAGGCACTGTTCCTCATTATCAGACACAGGAACTGTTCCTCATTATTGGACACAGGCACTGTTCCTCATTATTGAACACAGGCACTGTTCCTCATTATCAGACACAGGAACTGTTCCTCATTATTTCAAACAGGCACTGTTCCTCATCAGACACAGGCACTGTTTCACATTATTGGACACAGGCACTGTTCCTCATTATTGGACACAGGAACTGTTCCTCATTATCAGACACAGGCACTGTTCCAAATTATTGGACACAGGCACTGTTCCTCATTATCAGACACAGGAACTGTTCCTCATTATTGGACACAGGCACTGTTCCTCATTATTGGATACAGGCACTGTTCCACATAATTGGACACAGGCACTGTTCCTCATTACCTAACACAGGAACTGTTCCTCATTATTTAACACAGGCACTGTTCCTCATCAGACACAGGCACTGTTCTTCACTATCAGACCCAGGCACTGTTCCTCATTATTGGACACAGGCACTGTTCCTCATTATTGAACACAGGCACTGTTCCTCATTATCAGACACAGGAACTGCTCCTCATTATTGGACACAGGCACTGTTCCTCATTATTGGACACAGGAACTGTTCCTCATTATCAGACACAGGCACTGTTCCACATTATTGGACACAGGCACTGTTCCTCATTATCAGACACAGGAACTGTTCCTCATTATTGGACACAGGCACTGTTCCTCATTATCAGACACAGGAACTGTTACTCATTATTGGACACAGGCACTGTTCCTCATTATTGGACACAGGCACTGTTCCTCATTATTGGACACAGGAACTGTTCCTCATTATCAGACACAGGAACTGTTCCTCATTATTTAACAAAGGCACTGTTCCTCATCAGACACAGGCACTGTTCCTCACTATCAGACCCAGGCACTGTTCCTCATTATCAGACACAGGAACTGTTCCTCATTATTGGACACAGGCACTGTTCCTCATTATTGAACACAGGCACTGTTCCTCATTATCAGACACAGGAACTGTTCCTCATTATTTCACACAGGCACTGTTCCTCATTATTGGACACAGGAATTGTTCCTCATTATCAGACACAGGCACTGTTCCACATTATCAGTCACAGGCACTGTTCCTCATTATTTGACACAGGCACTGTTCCTCATCAGACACAAGCACTGTTTCACATTATTGGACACAGGCACTGTTCCTCATTATCAGACACAGGCACTGTTCCACATTATCAGACACAGGCACTGTTCCTCATTATTTGACACAGGCACTGTTCCTCATCAGACACAGGCACTGTTCCACATTATTGGACACAGGAACTGTTCTTCATTATCAGACACAGCAACTGTTCCTCATTATTAGACACAGGCACTGTTCCTCATTATCAGACACAGGCACTGTTCCACATTATTGGACACAGGCACTGTTCCTCATTATTGGACACAGGCACTGTTCCTCATTATTGGACACAGGAACTGTTCCTCATTATTGGACACAGGCACTGTTCCTCATTATTGTACACAGGAACTGTTCCTCATTATCAGACACAGGAACTGTTCCTCATTATTTGACACAGGCACTGTTCCTTATCAGACACAGGCACTGTTCCACATTATTGGACACAGGCACTGTTCCTCATTATTGGACACAGGCACTGTTCCACATTATCAGACACAGGCACTGTTCCTCATTATTTGACACAGGCACTGTTCCTCATCAGACACAGGCACTGTTCCACATTATTGGACACAGGAACTGTTCTTCATTATCAGACACAGGAACTGTTCCTCATTATTAGACACAGGCACTGTTCCTCATTATTGGACACAGGCACTGTTCCTCATTATTACACACAGGAACTGTTCCTCATTATCAGACACAGGCACTGTTCCACATTATTTGACACAGGCACTGTTCCTCATTATCAGACACAGGAACTGTTCCTCATTATTTGACACAGGCACTGTTCCTCATCAGACACAGGCACTGTTCCTCATTATTGGACACAGGAACTGTTCCTCATTATTGGACACAGGCACTGTTCCTCATTATCAGACACAGGCACTGTTCCTCATTATCAGACACAGGCACTGTTCCTCATTGTTGGACACAGGCACTGTTCCTCATTATCAGACACAGGCACTGTTCCTCATTATCAGACACAGGCACTGGTCCTCATTATCAGACACAGGCACTGTTCCTCATTATCAGACACAGGCACTGTTCCTCATTATTGGACACAGGCACTGTTCCACATTATTGGATCCAGGAACTGTTCCTCATTATTGGACACAGGAACTGTTCCTCATTATTACTGGACATAGGAACTGTTCCTCATTACTGGACCGAGGCACTGTTCCCCTTATTGGACACAGGCACTGTTCCTCATTACTGGACGCAGGCACTGTTCCTCATTATTAGACACAGGCACAGTTCCTCAATATTTGACACAGGCACTGTTCCTCAATATTTGACACAGGCACTGTTCCTCAATATTTGACACAGGCACTGTTCCTAAATATCGGACACAGGAACTGTTCCTCATTATTGGACACAGGCACTGTTCCTCATTATCAGACACAGGCACTGTTCCTCATTATCAGACACAGGCACTGTTCCTCATTATTTGACACAGACACTGTTCCTCATTATCAGACACAGGCACCGTTCCTCATTATTGGACACAGGCACTGTTCCTCATTATTGGATCCAGGAACTGTTCCTCATTATTGGACACAGGAACTGTTCCTCATTATTACTGGACATAGGAACTGTTCCTCATTATTTTACACAGGCACTGTTCCCCTTATTGGACACAGGCACTGTTCCTCATTACTGGACCCAGGCACTGTTCCTCAATATTTGACACAGGCACTGTTCCTCAATATCTGACACAGGCACTGTTCCTCAATATTTGACACAGGCACTGTTCCTCAATATTGGACACAGGAACTGTTCCTCATTACTGGACCCAGGAACTGTTCCTCATTGTTGGACCCTAGGTTTTATGATTTACAGAACATATGAGCATTCAAAAGTTAACATAGTTAGTACTAGCAACTAATTTTTGCAGAATCCTAGATAGTGTCTACTGCTGCAAAGCAACAACCAGAAAAAAGGTGAACATACCAATTATAACTGGTCCTATAACAGCAGAAAATTACACAAGTTAATTAAACACAAATAAGTGATCATCAGTCATTTTTAATTTTCAATTATCAACTATGATTTTACAACCGATTCCTACCACTAATGGATATGCATAGTTGTCCAGTCAGAATTTAGGGTTCTTTGAAGACACAATAATTTCAGGGTGTCCCACATGAGAAACATAACAGGAGAATAAAGAACAAACTAATCACCAATACTTTAGGTGTATTTCTGTGCAGGTGCTTAGTAGTGGCAATTAATCGATTATATCAATGATTGGATGACAGGTAAATTTTCTTTCATAATTGATTAATTTGTTTACATTTGTGTATAATCAATTATAAATGATTATGTATGTACATGCCAAAAGTTCATTCAGAATACAAGACGGGATACAAATTAGTGAACAGCATTCAAACTTATAATACAGCTCTAGCTACCTGATATCTTTGTGACACTTAACATTCTACTTACATAAGTAGTTATGAGACTTAACTACTGTGGTTGCCTTTATGTTTAAGGGGGTTTCAAACTCGCGATTTTCCAAGGCAAGCAAAAAGCTGAGGATATTACATATTACATTTGATCTTAATTCATTAATCCAAGATAGCTGTTATATCTTTCATAATATCTGCCAACAATGATTTTTACTCTTTTAATATTCACTTGGATCCCTGTCCAAATTTTATGATTTAGTGCACACGCATAACTTTGTATGACTAATTTATTAAATTATGGATACATTCTGTGTAGGAAATTATATGGTGAGTCCGTGAAAACTGAATTGTTACAAAACAATAATTAAGCGAAAACCTTGTGTACATTAAGCCAACCACAGTATACACATAGCTCTATGTTACACTTAATTCTCTACTAACTTTAACACCCAAAAGCTTAGCTACATCGCCAGAGACCTTGCTGTTTGAGGCAGTCATGCTAGCAGTTTCATTAATTATGAATGGACGAATCAAATGACTGGCATATGCTCCCTGTACAAACCTACAAAAACCAATGTTACAATTCACATTTTTTTGAGTATCTGACCAATCACGAAAAGGTTTGTAAACCTACCCAGTTTATGGTCCATGTGTTCTTGTTTATACAACATTTGAACAATTTAGACTACAGCATATTGTTTACTTAAGTTAAATGTAATTTGATTGGCTGTTTTGATCTTTGGACTCATCATATGCAAACATGCAAGGTTTGAATTTCCTATGAGCAAAGTACTGGTAGCAAATTTTCAAGTAATTTTTCACTCCTACTTTTGTTTGCTCTTTGAAAACTCTGGAACTAGCAAAGCTCTGCAAGTTACTTCACAGCTAGACATCTTATTCTGTCCAGCTGAGACTAAAAACAACACAGACTTTAGACAAAGGAATGAGCAACTAAGAGTGATTCTTGTGTTTACAAAACAAGCCACAGATCTATGCATTATAAAAACTTTACAAGGTCAAGGTCTTGACTAAGCTGCCTATCAGCCGTCCATATTGACAGTCACATTGACACTATTTTAATAAAAAAAAATTGAAGTAAATTTGAAAATGCTATTTAGAAAATTACCTCAAGAAAAACTTAGCTAGTGGCAAAATAACAAATTTCAAACTCTGGCTCATTCATAATTCATGAAACAGTTGGCACATAGCCCTGGATGAACAAAGTCTCTAACAAGGAGCTTTGATTAGCAGTGTTAAAGGTGAAGAAATCAATACCTCATCTAGGGGGCCCTCATCCCTCAGGATAACCCCCAGTGTATCAGCTATCTGAACACCAACTCTGGAACAAATTAAGACCACATTATATACAAAATTCTATTATTGTTATTATTATTATTATTATTATCATCATTATACCATATTCATAAAGCACTCTTTTCACAAAAAAAAAAAACTAGAATACGGGTAGTCGACAAGCGACTACGTGTATCCGCCAAAATCAGAGAAGGACGGGTGAAGTAAGGCATGGATTGAGTGCCAAGGGGATATAGAGTTACATGTGTTAAATAATAGAATGGATCTCTGCCACATAAACATGATTGTAGGTGGCGCCACCTGTTATTTGAATGAGAAACTATCCAAGATATATACACAAGCAAAATTTCATGTGGAAAAGTCAAACCACTGCAGAGATATGAGTGATTTTATCCCACAGCAGACAAACAGATGGACGCTGTGCAAAAATGGCTGCAGGTGGCGCCACCATTTTTGTGTATGTTATAAAGCTATCCAAGGGCTACATTTGTGTAAAAAAATTTCCTGATTGGTTGAATGAGTCCGGAGATATAAGCATGGATGTCTACAGCATGAACGTGAATTTAGGTGGTGCCACCTGTCATAAAATCAAGAAAGCTATGCGGGATGTATAAGCATGCTGAATTTCAGGTAATTTGGTCAAACCACTGCAGAGATATGAGTGATTTTAACCAAAGGCAGACAAACAGATGGACGCTGTGCAAAAATGGCTGCAGGTGGCGCCACCATTTTTGTGTATGTTATAAAGCTATCCAAGGGCTATATTTGTGTAAATTATTTTTCCTGATTGGTCAAACGGTTCCCGAGATATGAGCTTGGATGTCTGCAGCGTTAACGTGAATGTAGGTGGCGCCACCTGTCATAAAATCAAGAAAGCTATCTAGGATGTACACGCATGCCGAATTTTAGGTGAATTGGTCAAACCACTGCAGAGATATGAGTGCTTTTAACCCCAGGCAGATGAACAGATGGACACTGTGGAAACATGGTTGCAGGTGGCGCCACCTTTTGTTGTGTATGTTATAAAGCTATCCTAGGGCTACATTTGTGTAAATTTTTTTTTCTGGATCGGTCAAACGGTTCCTGAGATATATGGGTTTGTGTGTGGAGCGTTAACGTGAATGTAGGTGGCGCCACCTGTCATAAAATCGAGAAAGCTATCTAGGATGTATACGCATGCCCAATTTTAGGTGAATTAGTCAAACCACTGCAGAGATATGAGTGATTTTAACCCCAGGCAGATGAACAGATGGACACTGTGCAAACATGGTTGCAGGTGGCGCCACCTTTTGTTGTGTATTTAGTGAAGCTATCCCAGGGCTACATTTGAGTAAATTTTTTTTCCGGATCGGTCAAACGGTTCCCGAGATATATGGGTTTATGTGTGGAGCGTTAACGTGAATTTAGGTGGCGCCACCTGTCATAAAATCGAGAAAGCTATCTAGGATGTATACGCATGCCAAATTTTAGGTGAATTAGTCAAACCACTGTAGAGATATGAGTGATTTTAACCCCAGGCAGATGAACAGATGGACACTGTGCAAACATGGTTGCAGGTGGCGCCACCTTTTGTTGTGTATGTTATAAAGCTATCCCAGGGCTACATTTGTGTAAAGTTTTTTCCGGATCGGTCAAACGGTTCCTGAGATATATGGGTTTATGTGTGGAAACAGACGCACAAACGGACGCTGGGCAGAGACGAAAGGTCAGAGGTCAAGGTCACTTGGTTAGGCACCAGTTCACATGTGACCTGATAATTTGTGTAAGTTTCGGAAAAATCTGTCCAGTAGTCTCAGAGGAGTTCTCCGGAAACGAACGCGGCGGCGGCGGCGGCGGAACCCGGTCAAAAACATAGTATCCGCAAAACTTCGTTTTGGCGGATACAATAATCACTGATTTTTGTAGGACAAGTAAAATAATTGTTGGGTAAATAAAAGATAGTATTTACATGCCCAGTGGGCAAGTACTTTTTTAAGTCAGTGTTCTGCCCTTTTGAAGCTGATCTTTTGAGCAAAAAGAGTATTAAAAGTGTTGGCACCCAAAATGTACCAGTATGAAAAAGTAAAATTTATTTTATAATTTTTAGTAACTAGTAAATATTCTCTTGAAATTATACTAATGATACACTGTTAATTATATTTTGTATTTATAAATTATATTTTGTATTTATAAATGAACAAGTTCTTCAAAGACTTTTTTTCTATTAAAATGTCAAAGGATCTGCTTCCTTGTATTAAATGTCCATATATAGTTTTTTCTCATATAGTAATGAGATAAAACATTTAATTTTATATACCCACTGGTATATGATTTTTTTTACTGTTTAATGTACTTCCACAGAGTAATAATTATAATCACCTGTCTCTGTCCCTACCTCTAATGAAGGGACACCTGCAGTGTTGGAACAGTTAGGCTATATCCAACAGGTGTTCCCTCATTACAGGTACTACTGTATATCAAAAGGGTAGCAACTGTAATCTTGACTGATAAGAAAATATTATAATGTGTTACTTTACCTTGCCTCACTGAGGTTTACAGAGTCATCCTCTCTTCTGATCTAAAAATCAAAGGCAAAAGGTCAAAGGTTAATAAATACAATAATGACCATTTTGTAGGATACCAGTAATATGTGGGATTGTATCAGGCTATGTTCAGTTTGCTTTTAGTAATGCTACTCTGAAATGACTGCTACTATATATATATATATATATATATATATATATATATATATATATATATATATATATATATATATATATATATATATATATTAGTTAACTGCTTTTAATTTTTTAATGCTAGCTTAACTAAGTATAGGTACATCTGCAGAATTCCACTGCGGTTTCAAACTCTGGGACAAGGCAGTAACACATGCTTCCTCTTATTTTACAGCCTGGTGGTAACCAGGCCTGGTGACTACTGCAACTGCAGGCCTGGGTGAATAATCATCCCCACTGTTGGGCCATACCACCCAGGAACCCCAAAAGATGCATTTGTTTGTGATTGAAACATGGCCAATTTTTTTGTTGGAGGTGACCACCTCCAATTTTTAATGCTAGCTTAACTAAGTACATGTACATGTGCAGAATCCCATCGTGGTTTCTGACTCCATGACAGGGCAGTATCACGTGCTTCCTCTCATTATATATCCTGGCATTAACCAGGCCTGGTGACTATTGCACCTGCACGCCTGGGCGAGTAATTGTCCCCATTTTCGAGCTATACCACTGAAAGATGCATTCGTTTGAGATAGAAACATAGGTGACGGGCATGCCCTTCCAATTAAGCCTGCAAAGCACTCACCCCGGGTGGGGGCAAACCTTGAAAATTCTCACTGCCTCATCTGAGATTAAAACGGCGACAATAAAAGTTAACGGACGGACAGGATAAAGATCGACGGTAGGTATATATCATAATACTCCCATCATAATATGGGTATAAAAAGTTTTTTCCAGCAATTCACTAAAACATTTGTTTTACTTTGTTAGGAACCATGACCATCAGTTTTTAAAGCAGGTTCGTTAATTTAGATGGCTTTACTTGTCTGACTGCATCACACAGATGCACATAACAATAATTTCAGTATGAACAGTTTTTTCAGTAACACAATTGTTCAGTGAAACAAGGCCTACAGGCCTAACATGAACCTGTGCAATGAGTACTTACATCATCAACCACCTGTATAGGTGGATCCATCTCAGTAGGAGGTGGCCATGGTGTTGCTGAGCACCTGGTAGTAGTACCGAGTACCTCCTGGATCATGTTACTGGAATCAACATTTCAGACTGTATTTCTTATCATGAAGTCCAGCAGTCATTTAGTCACCTACCCTTTCAATAGAACTTATCTGGCACTCTCCAGATACATGATGTAATTCATTTTCAGAAAAGTTCTTGTAATGCCTCTGTGGTAGATCTGTTACAGCTTGTTTACTTACACCCTTTGTGAATCATTTTAGCAAGTTACCCCATGTTATAAACAGACTGACATAAACAAAACAGACTATAGATTTGCTGCAGTGGGATCTGTGATATCTTGCTTACTGGTACTTTAATGATGGCTCAAGAGATTAAATTTAGCTAATAAATGTTACATATCCATATGACAACACATGACAACCTTAAAAGTAACAGCAGTAGAAACAAATTTACAAATGTGTTACTGAAATGTCATTATAGCCTATTGCTAATGTAGAGAAGATTACTTCACACATTAGACTTTAGAAAAATACACCATCAGTTTTATAAAACGGTCATCAAAAACACTCAATACATAATACATTAAACACAATAAGTAACAAGAGCAACACAAATGGTGCATAACATGCCTGTCACTTATCTTGTGACCTCTGACCCAATAAAATATGCATAATTTTTTTCTGCAAGTCATCATGCTGCCAGCAAAGGTTAGTGACCTCTGATATCATTAAATATACAAAGATTTTGCTAGAAATCAAACTGGGGCAAGATATTATATAGATCAACATTTTAATTAAGTTTTATCAAAAATCCATCTCTGGTAAGTTATTGATCCCATAAAGTAGCCTAGTGACCTATGACCTTATTAAATATTGTATTTGGACAAGATAATCTACTGGAATGCAGTTTTGGAAAGTTTTGTGAAAATCCATCAAACCCCTAGTAAGTTATCACTACAACACTTAAAGTTAATGGATCGACAGAGATGTACAGACAGACAGTGAATATACCATAATATGTCTCATCATAGAAAAGTGATTTAAAAGGAAATGAAACATTCAACTTCCACAGCAGTTTTATTCACGGGCCTAGAGGCACATATAGTCCCCCATCATGTTTAATTAAAGATCAGCATTCACCTATCTTTTGAAAAAGACTTTGTGATTTCTGGCTTCCCCTGTGTATATATTAATGATCTATGGATGATTTTGGTTGTGAAAAGTTCTTATTATGCCTTTGGGAAGGATGTATGAACTTGTTTATCAACAACATGTTTATAAACACAGAAATGTTGACAAACAGGAAAAACACGTAACCTGAGGTTGTAGGTTGCATATATGAGGAGGTAGAAAGCTCACTTGTTGCAAAACACAATTTGCAAAGCTCTGGGTTATTGGACTTGCTGTCAGAAGCCCTTGATGACTGTTTTGATTATCTTGGCTGGCCCCCTGACATATTATAAACATGTTGAAATAAACAAAACAAGCAGCCAATGTGTGGTGATATCCACATTTCTGGTCTATTTTATAAAACCTTCAAGGGATTACCTTTAATTTATGAAGGTCAGATAGGTGATTGGGCCACTTTAAGTGTGAGAAAAATTAATGCCTTAATATCCTAAGACCTTGGTAGGAACCCTATTTACATGAATGCACATGAAAAATACAAACAGTATAAAAAAGAAGGTGCATGATTAGCTTTTTACATATTAAGATGTTATACATATTAAGGAATCTAAGGGTCAGGTTATAATATTGACTTGATATTGTGCATGATTATGGATAACAAAACAAACAGTGAAATATGCTTGTTGAAGAAAATATTTCATGTTCAAAGAGCCTACTGGCACTGGGAAATTTGGTACAAAACTGAACTTAATTGTACACCTGATATACAAAAAATTTGTGATTGGTAACATTTGCATTTGCATGAAGAAGTCATTTGAAAAATAAACCATTCAAGTCACAAACTACTCAATTTCTTTTGTTCTAAGTGGCAGTTTACCATGATATGAAAGCTTAGGTTTGAATATTCTCTGACCAATTCAGAAATGAGCAGAAAATACTATATTAAAAGGGTGAGACAACACAGATGTTGCCATAAAAAAATCACACCTCAGTTAAATGATTAAACAGTACTACAGTTCAGGGAGAATAGGTAAGTTCCACTACGTTGACTTAAAGTAGGTCACCACTTGACTGAGCCAACGATCAGACAAACCAAAGGGTGCTACAAAACAAACATTAGGAAGACCCCTTCACCATGCTGCCAGCAACGACAATCCCAAAAGAATTTTGTAGCGACAAAACCTGTTGCGCTGAGTCCTAGATATAGAAGGAGGCAAATGTGTCTGAACACTTCCATATACCTTGTTAAAGTAACTCAGACACAGAGCCCCCCCACAAAAACCATAAGCAGGGGTAGTATTTCACGCAAGTCGCACAAGTAGACTCTCGTACCAACTCGCCTAACATGTTTAGCACGAGTTGCATGCGAGTACAACATCAGGTACAAACAATTGTCAAAGTGCAAAATTTCTGGCGAGATCAGTTTGTATCACTATTTTTCAGTTTGTTTACAGAAACATTTCGCCCTGGAACTATTTCCATATGCACCTTGTTTGGAATATACACCCTTGCCCTTTACAAAGTTATGGCTGGAAACATTATAACAGCACCTGCATAATGGTTCATAAACGGTGAAATTCTCAGACGAGGGCGAGTGTGCCGGAACCATGCGCTGCGTCACGAGATAAAGGTCTACCCTGTGAGGGTTCCAAATCTAATCAAAAACTTTACCGTCATGACTGAAAACTATTTTCACTACAGAGTTTGTTAAAGAAAACGATGAATCTGATCAGTAGCATCAATTTCCACGTGGATTTCAGTTTCGTTTTAAACTGTAAAATCTGATCAAGCATTCCAAGTCAAGTGGTAATTTGCGACCCACTAAAACTTTTGCCTGCACACTTCCAATTCACCTTGGTAAATCGTCAAGTGTTATTCAGTGGTCAGAAATTCAAACGGAGACTTTTGGAAAAACTAGTTTAGTAAAACGTGCATGCTTTCAATCGGATAGAAAAAGATCACATACTCACACCAGCTGGGTGGAATTGTTCGCAACTTGCAAAAATATGTGAATTTACTAATTAAATTAAAATGGTGAATAACTGTTATCTTTCATGAAAGCGTTAACAAACTGTTGCGGACTCCTGCAATGTAGCATGCAGTAATCCTGAGACTGATAGACTGACAAAATCGGAGCAATCAGTGGGTCTTTAAAAACAGCCACCGAGATGGGGGTCGACCTTGGTGATTTATTTATGCGAACACTGTAGTATTGTTGCAGTGAATCAATACCACAAGATTCTGTTCTTGGATGGACCACTTATTCAGGGCCACTATTTCACCTTGGTCACTAGGTTATTGATATGTTGTGTCTGCTCCGTGTGAGACCACAGACCAGAAATACACCAATCTCCCAAGTGGGCTCCCCAGCAGGTAAGGGGACACGTCTGTGTTAACTTCCTTGGGGTTAACAGACACGAACAAGCGCCCCTGAGTAAGGAACCAGATGGACTGCCAGGGAGCTAGAGCTCAACAAAATTCCCTACATGGTATGTGAAGTGACATTGTGAACCAAATGATTCTTGGCAGAGTGATGGAGATGATACCGGAGAAACAATTGTTGTACCAGCTGCATCAACATCCTCCCGAGTGGTGTAAATTAGAACGCCCAATTCAAATGCCCCATGATCTCTGCCACTTCTCGTGTGGGGATTGTACAACTGCGCTGGGTGTGACCGTCAGAAGATTGATATTCTCTGCCGTGCCCATAGGTAACGCGACCACGCCCCACACAAGGTCCATCAGCATACCAAGTAACGGAACCTTCCTGGAGAGCACTAGGTGCGATTTCTCATTCTGAGAAGAAATCCAAGAGACCTTACCATTTCTAGTCCTGTTTCTCTGTGATGGCAGAGAACTGAGAGATCTCTGCAATGTACCAACTATTCATCCAGGTAGGGTTTCACAGAAATAACCCTGGACCTGAGATGTACTGCCACTAGCTCCACTATCTTGGAAAATAAATACCCAAGGACCAAGAGCTGAGCTAGCATAGTTGAGGGAGGCATTTCCACAGTACAGGGAAAGTAACTGGAGCCATTAAACTTGCTGGAAAAAGAGCCAGGGCTTTTAATTGAGTTTTGACCAGTTGCTTCTCTACTGACTTCACCTTAGGTCTGTGTGACCGGGACCTATGCTTAGATCCCCCCCCCCTGACAAGAACTAGAGATAGAGGGAGGGACAAGGCAAGGCCCGAGATTGAAAAAAAAGGCATCATATTTTTTCCAATATTTCTGTTCCAATTTCAAGCAATAGGGCAGGGTTCAGTGGAACACCACATTCCCTGGCTGCAAGACAGAATGGGCACTGGTTGTTGGGATCACATTCAGGTAGTGGAGCGGAACAGCTCGAGCTATTGTGGGTCGAGGGGGAACTCAGTCACACCCTTGGACATAATTGCCCTCTAAACATTGTACTCACAAAACCTGTGTCCTGTAGTAGAGGTCCGGCAGTGTGACCGAAAGCTAAAAGTCAGCCGGTGTATCGCCAAGAGTTGGAAACACTTCTATCATGGCCGGCCACATGGAAATTTGTGAATGGTAGAGTAATACATCATTGCCAGGTGGAAGTGTGGCAACATGGGTAGAAGGGTCCAGGGTCAAAATTTAAACGGTGTTGGGTAGCAATGAGGTGAAAGGTTATGCTTGAGTCAAGTGGTCACCTATTTCATGTCCTAGTAGAGGAACAACATTTGCTCAAAACTTAGTGATGCTAGCTCTTGTAGTTTACAAGATTGTTATGTTTGTATGCTTACTCAGTCAAATGACTAAGTTCAAATTCCTGTAACTTGGCTAAAATTCATGGAACCCAAACCATTTGAACAAACACCTGAGAGCCCATCTTTAATATAATTTCTGTTAAAAAAATATTTGTAAGTTTATGCAGGTAGTGCCACAAAAAGCTCCATTCCAAAACATTTGATATATGACCGACTTTTGCATCAAATTTGGGGTTGCTAGCTTCTGTTACTCCTGAGAATTTTTGGGTTTATGTACTGATGACTGATGACACTTGTACAAAAAAAAGTCATTGCAGGTGGCGCCACCAATACTTTAATTTCAAATATGAATAATATGACTATGACCAATGTTTGCATAAAACTTGATGTTGATAGCTCCAGCCATTTCTGAGATTGCACTTTTAGTATACTTTTTTGGCCAAATGGCCAAGTTTAGCTCCCCATAACTAGGCCGAAAAACGCCAAACTGAAACCATTTGAACACACTTGAGAAAGGTTGATTCAGGGATTATTTGTTTGAAATATTGAACAATTTAGCTGGAGGTTTCGGAGAAGAAGATTTTTTTTTAGTTTTTTCCCTATAAAATCTAAATAAATGCAGATAGCAAAAAAAAAAAAAGCAAAATCCAATAGAGATTTTTATATGACTGATATTTTACATTAAATTTGGTGATGCTAGCTGCAGAATGTGTCAATGTTAGGACGACTGTGGACGGACCTGTCTGCGCCATCGCATAAGCTCACAGGTTAGATAATAAAAAGAGATAAAAGTGTAGATATACCTGTCTATATGCCTCGGTGCTCCTGTACTGTCTGGTGGCTCCCAAAAATATGGATCATATTTTCCCTGCAAACAAAATCACTCATTAAACATACTGTTACTACATAGAGTGCAGATTATGAGTTTTGTATTTTCTTGAATAATATAATATTTACTAAAGATGTAATCAAAATAACAAAAACAAAATAATATTATTCACTTATAAAATTAATGAGTTAACATGAATTTCCTGTTTTTATTATCTTTACGGTATCACCCGATTATGGTAGGATTTTAAGATGAAGTATGAAGCCAAGTACTAGTTGACCAATTTATATGCTTACATGCATGAAAAATTGATCATATCATTTTCAACTGAGGTGTTCCAAGTGTCAAACAGGACATATGTGTGAAAATCCCGACAGGAGTGATTTTCACGCATACAGTCTGTGAGAACTCGGGGATTCGGGGTAAAATGACATCCCTTCATCTTTTGTGGAAGACCTGCCCGATCAACTGTGCAAATATATGAATCTGCCAGTTCACACATATACAGATATACATGCACAAGGAAAACACACCTTTATAAATGTGACCTTATAAACAGCTGTGGTGTACCCCATAGATATCCCATTCATAAGGTCACAGTTAATGCCCATGCTCCCAACACGACTACACGGGTGAGGACAATAGCCTATTAGCCTGTATAGGAGGGCTATTAAAAAGTATTAAAAGTGAAATAAATGTTTGTAGCGTAACCCAGTGTGCCTCTCCTGAGAAGAGACTGAAAAAAACGAAACACCTTGATTTGATGTACTCACCTCGGTTACTTGTACGGGCAATTTCAACCCTGAGTCTCCAGGTTCAGTTGGTTGTTCCATCTGAATAAAATAAGCTTAACATATATAATTATCCAAACATGATATATTTGTGTAACTTCAACTGTCCAAAGCCCGGTGGAATTTATTTCTATTTTGTTTTGGTTTCAAAAACTATATTTCTTTTTTTTTCACTGCGATTTATCGGATCCCCCACTTGATCATAATAACTAGATGTGTCGGAACGACACGAATGCCCCCGCCTTGGGCAAATTAGAAACATTTGTAAAATTTGGAAAATTTTTTAAGTTCAGGAGGTGTCGTATGGTCAAAAGTAGGTCAACAAGGGCAAAATGCAAACAAAAAAAAGAACTAGAATACGGGTAGTCAACAAGTGACTGTGTATCCGCCAAAATCACAGTGGTACATGTGAAGTGAGGCTTGGACTCATGTGGCAAGGGAGTGAGATGTGTTGCATATTAGAATGGATGTCTGCCACGTAAACAGGACTCTAGGTTGTGCCACCTGTCATTTGAACAAGGAAATTATCCAAGATGTTTTCACATGCTAAATTTCAAGCTGATCAGTCAAACCAGTGCCGAGATGTGATTTTTACCCCTGACAGACAAACTGTGGACACCATGCAACAAGGGAAAAGTTGATCTGTGGAACAGATTTTGTATGTCCCCTGCCTGATGTGGGCATAATTAGTAATGAATATTGTGAACACATGAATGAAATTTGAGATGGATCAATGTCACACACCAAAATTACCTCTGTGACCTTGAAAACTGCATGAAGGTCATCCATATTCAATCTTGACCTAGCCCTTCATGAGGTACGTCAAAGCTGTAAGTTTGGTGAGTGCGCCTGTAATTCTTTTCAGTTATTGTGTTAATATCTGTTTAGCATTAATGCTGCTGTGACATTTGTTCAAACTGGGCATCGCTAACACAAGGGACCGCACTCCAGGCAAAGCATGTATAAGGAACAAAAGTCCTTCATTAAATAAGTTGCTTTATTTCATATGGGTCCAGTCTCGCTGCACACACAAACTGAAAGGTTATGGAATGAACAGTGGCGGAATGAACAATGGTGGAATGAACGGTGGCTCAGGATCACGGGTTTATCTGCAATACATGAAATAAATAGTTGCAGGCCTAAGCCACATCTGTTAACATACATCTGTTACATCAATTGTAACTAATAAAACTATAATATCATCATAATACTACATAATAATAAGAGTGTTAACCATTAAGGTCAGATACTGTAACTTCGGTGTTCAGATCAATTGTCTGTATACTCGACATAAATGTAACTGGAATAGTCACATATTAATACTAAATAACACTCAATAACACTTAACAGACTTCCAGCTGTGTGGTTAATGTAATGTTAACTAGCACTGTTCTAAAGAGCGATTACCTCCAGTTGGAGTTATTTATCAACTTATAACCAACCTATCATATAATGACATAGACAACATTAGCACATCATGATCCTAGTGAAACATCACTGATGCTAACAATAGGCAATGCAATATTAACTTAAGTAGGGTTGGGACGGTTACCGGTATATGGTATTATCACAATATCTGACAGCTACGGTTATCATACTGTCAACTTTCCTATTATCGCGATATCACGATATTAATTTTTGTTCACGATTTTGGTTCACAAGCAAGCCCTTGAAGTTCAAAATAAATTTATTTCAAAGAATCACATTTATTTTTATAAACCACATGTAATGATGTATTTGAATACACGCGTAAGGGTGGAACCGTGTGCTTACAGACTTCGGGATTAGTCGGATATGTCTGAAAGTAGCAGAATGAATCAGAGAGGACAAAAGCTTGAGAATTCCAGGAGAAAATAACCTTATAATGAAAGAGCAATAAATACACATATTTATGCTTTTATTGCATGGAACGAAAATGTCAACATAAAAGTGTCACCACTGAATTGAACGTTCCATACGGGTTGCATATTTTGCCATATACAACTGGGATGGTATATTTAGCCATGATTGGTATGACACGCTCTCCGAAAAGCTTTAATGTAGCTATAGGAAACTGATGGAAAGTTCTGACAAGCGTGATTGACGATGGGGGCAGGACTTCCCACACCTCAAGCTTGCACACCTGCAGGACCTTCATGCAACTTACATCACTTAATGAGTCATTCTGTAGTACTGGCACAATAGGTATAAATGATATTAATACTTAACCCCTTGTATAAAGTCAAGACTTTAAAGGTGGTTGTTAAAAATATCATTATTGATGGCTTATTAATGCCATTAAATATAATTAAAATATCGCGATATCACAGTATAAAAACCCATATCGTCCCAACACTAAACTTAAGTAGCTATAGGAACTTCAGTAGTTAATCCAATATTAACTAATATGACTCCATCATAATGATGACATCAAATGACTACAACACATTGAACAACTCTTCTGAGAAACCTGTGTCAGAATCCCCAATGATATAAGCTAAGTCACTGAAGACATTCATATAGCTATAAGTCACTGAAGACATTCATATAGCTATATGCAATCTTTATTATTAAGATGTTATGGCCCATATAAAACATCAGGAAAGTTACTGACATTCAGCTACAACAGTAGCCCATAAGAATGAACTCCTCAATTGCTTTTTTCAGTGACTGACGCATTGTGGAGTCCATAGATTGCACCTGCAGTTAACTGTGATTATAACACTCCATACACAACTGTGAGATTTAACTTATATCCATTGATTAATGTTCAGTACATCTATGTGTATTGTATATTTAACCACTGGAAAACATTACTGTTCTGTTCTCAGCCCTATTTTGCACCAAGGAAGTTAAAATATGGGAGCGAATGTAGAATCAGTACCTACATTGTTGATTATAGGTATATATGAATGGATACCTTTTGGAATAGCCTACATACTAAAGAGGGCGATATATTTGATGGGGATAGAGAAAAAAATAGGGTGTAGTTTTTTTGGGGGCGTTTTCATATTATATATATATTTTTTTTAATATATGGAATATATATATAATAATAAAAGTCTGCACATCCCTATGTTGTCTTGTCTTCCTTATTCTCTGATGGCGTCTTATGATAACCTGACAATTGAAGAGATGTTGATTATTATATATATTTGGTTAGTACATATATCACATAATGAACACATGAAATATCATCAGATGATCTCACCGGGATTCGATCCTGTGCAGCACGGGTCGGTAGTCGAACACTAATGCCATTACACGGTACAAGACGATGTGAAGGTCGTCGGATTTTGGGGATATTTAAACCTGGGTCAAAGTAAAGTAAGCGCGCCACCTGACGGCACTAATTAAAACAAACCGTAATGAATACAAGTTTGACAACCATTAGCGTCATTAGCAACCTCACAATGTGGTCGGACGACAGTTCTTTTGAGTCGCCACAGACCTTCCGTTCGAGTACTACTGTGTCCAAAGAGAGGGCTAGAAGCAGTAGAAAAAAAAATATGGAGAGCTTAAAGCGGAAAAATGAAAGTAAAGTGGAATCGTCAATCAGAAAAAAGAAGGTTAAAGTTCATCGGAAGGAGGGTCCATCGGGAGTTGGAAATACGCAGACTGAGCAGTTGTCAGGCGAGGTTAGTCACACTACAAGATGTGATTCTAGATCTACAGATCCCTCCATAAGTAATATGACAGACCCAAAAAATAAAGATTTATCTACTCAAGTGACACTATGTTGTAATGATGGTGCCACACACGAATGTTGTAATACAAAGGGTGAAGTTAGCTGTGGAAAAACGACGACGTTTGCGTTGGGTAGCATCAACAGAAAAGAAACAACGACCAGTGATGTAGATATCACGTGGAAAAAACTGACAAGAGACATATTAAAAAATAAAGAAGGGACAATCCATTGCCATGATTGGTTAATGGAAAATAATATTATCAAACAGAATCGTACTTGTCATAAATGTAAATCAGAAATGAAATTAGTGTCAGCAACAAGTGCTCAAACAAGTGATCTGGTCAGATGGCGTTGCCAGAAAAGAAACCCAACGCATGATAATGATTTCAATGATATAAAGTTGTCAATCAGACATGGTAGTTGGTTTGCTTTGTCAAATATGACTTTGGAGGAGATAACAGAGATGACATACTTATGGTGCATGGGATCATCTCAGCTGCATATAACCCATGAACTAGAATGTAGCAACAAAACTGTAGTGGACTGGAGCTGTTTCTGTAGGGAATTTGTGAAGAAACACTGATACGAGAAACAGAGAATGGTGATAAAATAGGAGGACAGGATGTGATCGTTGAAATAGACGAATCAAAGTTTGCTAAGTGAAAGTACAATCGGGGTCACAGTGTTAAAGGTGGGTGGGTTTTTGGCGGAAGGGAAAAGGATGATAAAACCAAAGTGTTCATGGTGGTAGTACCAGACCGGAGTAAAGAGACTTTGATCCCGATCATTCAGAAACACATCGAGGTGGGATCCATCATCTTTTCAGATTGTTGGAAGAGCTATGATTGTTTGTCGGATTTAGGATATCAACATGGGACAGTTAATCATTCTAAGAATTTTAAAGATCCTGTCACAGGAGTACATACAAACACCATAGAGGGACAGTGGCAGAACGCTAAACATGGGGCACATATGCCCCGATCTGGTGTAAAATCAAACCATTTGCCAGGATACCTCGCCATTCACATATGGAAACTTAAATACGGTGGACGCAATATTTTCTAGAATTTCCTAGATGCGGCCAGCAAAATATACAATGGCAAGTGCGGCACCAGCACTTGTCAATTCTGCCAGTAAAACATAAGTGTTCTTCATGTATATAGAACTGTATATATGTTGATATGTTCCGTTGCGTAAAGATTGGTCGAAGTAGAAGATGAGGGTGGTATATAAAAAGAGGTAAGCACTTTTCTAAAAAGACCGATGTGCATTATACTTCAATATGATATTTTATAACCGCTAAAGACAGAAGATAACTAGACATTTCTTGGCACCGCAGGTGCCAGAGTATCCCCAGACATAATAGGCCCCCCCCCCTTCAAGAATAGACCCCCATTTTTAGCAGCATATACTGACACTTGGCATATTTATTGTTTCTTCCATCTAACAATCAACAATCTTGTTGAAGATGTTGGTCCTGTGACCTTGATCTTTTTAAAGATGTGTCCTGTGACCTTGACCTTTGACCTCATGACCCCAAAATCAATTTGGGTCTTGCTTTTCCAATGGGACATATGCAAGTCAGGTTTGAAATCTATACATCAATAAAGCAGGAATTATCATCCAGAAACTAATTTTTGGACAGATGGCTCCTGTGACCTTCACCTTTGACCTTGTGACCTCAAAATATATAGGACTCTTCCTCTCTTGGCAGGTGAACTATATGTGCAAGATGAAAGATCTGAGATGAAATATTTGGCTGAAAATGCATCCTCAATCTTTTTAAAGATGTGTCCTGTGACCTTGACCTTTTACCTCATGACCCCAAAATCAATTTGGGTCTTGCTTTTCCAATGTGACATATACAAGTCAAGTTTGAAATCCATACATCAATAAAAGCAGGAATTATCATCCAGGAACTAATTTTTGGACAGATGGCTCCTGTGACCTTCACCTTTGACCTTGTGACCTCAAAACTGATAGGGGTCTTCCTCTATTGGCAGATGACTTATATGTGCAAGATGAAAGGTCTGAGACGAAATGTTTGGCTGAAAATGCATCCACAATCTTTTTAAAGATGTGTCCTGTGACCTTGACCTTTGACCTCATGACCCCAAAACCAATTGGAGTCTTGCTTTTTCAATAGGACATATATAAGTCAAGTTTGAAATCCATACATCAATAAAAGCAGGAATTACCATCCAGAAACTAATTTTTGGACAGATAGCTCCTGTGGCCTTGACCTTTGACCTTGTGACCCCAAAATTTATATGGATCATCCACTATTGGCAAGTGAGCTATATATTCAAGATGGAAGACCTAGGATGAAAGTTTGGCTTAAAATGCATCCACAGTATCTTTTAAAATGCCAGTCCAGTGACCTTGACCTTTGACCTCATGACCCTAGTACCTATAGGGTTCTTACTTTAGTGGTGGGCCATTCATAAGTCATGTTTGAAACCCATATGGCTATCAACACTGGAGATATCATAAGAGGTGTGTGATTTTCACCATATATGGCAATATTCAAGGTCAAGGCCACTATCATAGGAAAGGTCATGACCCCAATTTAAATAAACATCATCCCATAACCCATACCTATGTATATGCATAATATAAAAGAAATCTGTCCATTAGTTTTTGACTTATAATGCTCACAGAACTGTAAGGTGGCAAATTTGAGGGTATTAATGGCACAAAAACAAGTAAAGAATAATAGGTGGCACCACCAGTTTCTGGAATATGACAACCCTATCCATGATCTTCCATCAACTTGATTTGGGATAAATCCATGCAAGATTTCTTGAGATATAAAAGAATTTGTGTGATTTTCCCCCATATTGGACCTATTCAAAGTCAAGGACACTCTCCTAGTAAAGGTCATGACCTCATTTTAAATAGGCGTTGTCCTCTTACCCATATCTATACATATACCAAGTTTGGTAAAGTTCCGTGAAATATTTTTTGGGTTATCGCGCCAACAAGATTTATATGCGGCGGCGGCGGGACCGGTATGAAAACATAGTATCCCCCGACTTTGTCTGGGGATACAATTAATTGGGGGGAGACCCCCCACACCCCCCCCCCCCTGAACTTATTTTTTTAATGGTAGGAATGGTAAACTAAAGACCGTAGAAAATTAATTGGGGGGAGACCCCCCACACCCCCCCTGAACATATTTTTTTAATGGTAGGAATGGTATACTAAAGACTGTAGATAATTAATTGGGGGAGAACCCCCACACCCCCCCCCCCCCCGGAACGTATTTTATAAATCGTTGGAATGGTAAACAAAAGACAGTAGATAATTGATTGGGGGGAGACCCCCCACACCCCCCCTGAACGTATTTTATTAATCTTAGCAATGGTAAACTAAAGACCGTAGAAAATTAATTGGGGGGGAGACCCCCCACACCCCCCTGAACTTATTTTATAAATCGTAGCAATGGTAAACTAAAGACCGTAGAAAATTAATTGGGGGAGACCCCCCACACCCCCCCCTGAACGTATTTTATAAATCGTAGGAATGGTAAACTAAAGACAGTAGATAGTTGATAGGGGGGAAACCCCCTACACCCCCCCCCCCCTGAACGTATTTAATAAATGGTAGGAATGGTATAATTAATACGTGATGTGTTTGAGAATGTTTAGGGTGTAAACGTATTTTATCAATGGTATGAATGGTATAATTAATACGTGATGTATTTGAGAATGTTTAGGGTGTAAACCCCAAGGGAGCCCCCATGTTTTACTCCTATACTTTACGGTAGGTGAGAACTTGGTTACTGTAATAAACCCTGCATATTGAAACATGGCGGATTCTACTGGGAGCTCCCTATCGTTAGCTGATGAAGGGATATTTGAGTTTAAATCAGATAATGTAGAGTAAATAATAATGCAAGCAAGTACACCATTAGGAGTTCTTAAGATGTGCTGACATTATATGTTATCTGTGGAACAGTTCTTCCTACATTAGTTGTGTCTTGACGATGGCCCCATGTAGGTACTGATTGTACATTTGGGCAACATAATAGTACACAGGCCTAAAGCCTTATACAGGACTGCCACCAAATGCAAGATGTCTACGGGGCTGTTAATGCTTCAATTCTCTCTGGACAAATATTATCAGTTGCTGATGTTACAGGTACTTCATGCTTTCCAGAATGGTTATTTTTTATATCAGGCCTTTCGACATACAACATTATGTGAACATTGGTTTGCTAAAACCATAGGAAATATTTTTAATTTCCTTTCTAAGAGTAACAGATCGTATCGTGCTATAACCCCAGTTAGCCCTTTGGTAGGCCGGCGACACAACAGAAACCTGAAACCTGTTGCGTCGCCGTCGGCGGCTACAACAACAGCCATGAACTGAGAACACTGACAGTTAATGATCCACAACATCAACTTGCCATCATAATAAAATAGCATTCAGTGATTCACAATAATATTCCGGTCGAAAGTATGCCTGTTTGTATGAACGAAAGCATAACACAAGTAATATTAATCCGCTCATCTAAAGAGAACGCTTTCAACTTGTAAACAAACCAATGTGACCGATGACCTCTCTCTGAACTAGTTCCGGCCTCATTAGCATAATCTGACCTAGTTAAACTTCGTTACATGACGCATGAATGGCGCAAAACTTAATACCGGAACAAAAATCCGATACTTATTTCACATCGAAAATACAGCTAGAAACTTAATACAAGTTATCAAAACTCTGTCAAAGGACTCCAAGGGAAGCATGCATACATTCGTCATAAAAGTTACCTGCTGTCACAGGCTTGTTTCCACGACAAACAAGAAAGTCGGGTCCACACAACCCACCGAACACAACCTGCCCCAGGAGAACAAATGGCCGCTCTCCCGGCATATAGACCCCTTTCCAGCCAAATTGAGGCTCCTCTGACGTAGCTCATTAATATTAATGGAAGGCAGAAAGCTGGGGAAGCCCCTTGCCTCCAGCCTTTGTTTGTATAGCAGCCCTGTACACAAAGCACCAAAGAGTGTCAAAGCTACAATAAAATCATGGTTTTCAGATGTTTTGTAGTTGGATGAACATAAAGCCAGAACAAATCAAAGGGCTTCACACTACACAGGATTTATAATCCTGGGGGCAATTTCCATAAGGGCCCTAAATTTCAAGTTTGCTGCCCCCCCCCCCCCCCCCCTCCATTAGGTTTGATGATATGTTCCGTTAAATTAATTTATACATATGATATTTCAAAACATTATCCACTGAAAAAGTGTCCAAAGGCCACTATATGGAGGATTAACAAAGTAGGCCTAATGGGTTAATGACCAGGGTTCACACTTGGAAGGTATTATCCTGAGAAATGTATAGTATAAATTCAATCAGAGCTACCTTTCCCTAAATTTGATGTTCTGAATCCGAATAACTTGATTGTAAAACTATTTAAGAATTTCAATCTTCACATTTCAAATTTAAAAGTTTAAAATATAAAAATGCATCTTAATTTTAAAACCTTACTTATATTTTGGGCATGCATAAACTGGCAAACTATATAGTCCTAATCATCAATTTGATCAGCTAGGTTAAGAAAAATTGTCAATTCATCAATTTGTCACGTTTTAAATTTTGAAATTTACCATTTGAAGATAGTTTATTGAATCAAATATCGAATAACATTTAAATTTTTAGTATTAATTATGTTTTTGAGCTGAAGCAAAGCGAAATTTGAATGGGTACGTTAACGTAAAACTGGCAAGGGGGTATTCATTTAATTTTTCTAAATCTGTTTAAAATCTAGTTTTAACTGAAACAGTTTACTTAAACCTTAAATTGAAATTTTAAATTTAAAAAATCATTTAAAATGTTATGGAAATTTAAAGTGGTAATGATATTTTGCATTAAAGATGATGAGGTAAGTCTTTAACTTAAATTGCTTTACAGAATTCAATGGAATATCACAATGAAATAAGTCATCACATTTCCTGTTTATAGCCTAAAACAAAGTGCATTTTAGATCCGCTTAGTTTAATTAAAAAAAAAAATTAATACGTTTTTATACATGAGCTTCATGTATTGATGTCAGCAGCATAGCAATATACGTTTCCACAGAAAAGGCACAGGCGAGTTTTAATGAAATATTGCGAAAAAGGATGACAAAATAGGTCATAATATTTAAAGATTAACACAATTTCATAGATAACACGTGGGATGGATCTATAACTTAAAACATATAGTGCCTTTAAATTTAAATATGCACATGTGGGATGAACACATCTTTATTAAATCCGGCAGGAGAGCAAGGACATTTGATTTATTTTGAAGTAAATATTATTAACTGACCTGTCTTTATAGTTGGAGATTTTTAATGCTCTTCGATGAAATTCCAGTGTAATGTGAAAGTTACACATTAATTTGATCTTCAAAATTTGGTTGAAAGTTATAAAATATGTTTAAATTTAATATATACATTAGCATCTTGTCCGACAGGACGGCAAACCGTAGTGTGATTATTCCATTTAAACAAAATTTTATTTGTATCATTAATTTTTAGTAGAATTAGTTTATCAAATTTAAAATCTCGAAATTCGAATTTATTAATAAAAGAGGCCATGAATTAAGTATTTAGAACAAAACCGGATTTGGGACAAATTTCAGGTCTTAGGCTTTGTGCGAAAAAAAATTTGCCAAAGCTACCAATTAAAGCAGCACAAGGTAGGCCTTTTTCATAGTTGTGTTATGGAGTAAGAAAGGGTGTGTATGTGACTTGATATATATTTAAAGGAATATTTCAATATTTAAGATCTAAAATCATTCAGAAACAATAAAAATCAATCTTGGTTTCAGTCTGTTCTGATATTCAGACAGAGCCAAAGAATTATTAATGTTCATCAGACGACCAAGTATCTAATGGTAATTCAGTATGTTTGTAGAGCCTTATTGTACTCTCACAAATTAGCTCTAAATTGGTTTCTATGATGAGACAGGCAGATTATGTTTATAGAGTTTGGAAATAGCATTGTAGGTCAGTCTATAACTGTATGCATGTCAGGTCAGACTTGGGATTTTCCACAGAACTTTTGTCCAGTCAGGTCTCACGAAAGGTAGGAGGAACACTTATAACTCTGATGTAATTGTGACCTACTTTGAGTCATCCAATAAGGTTTAGCTTTTATGACGAAATGCAGAAATATGGATATGTACTTCTCATGTGTCACATGACAGCTCTGTAACAAAACTATCTGTAGTGCGCTGAGGGTCAGAGAGAGTCAGGGAGGCTGGGCGGCTCTCTCAGAGAGAGAGAGAGACTGTCCCAGCCCACTTGCTATTGAATAAAGACTTCTATCATCAAACTGGTCTTGGAACATTGTCAGCCACGCGCATCAGCAACTGCTTGTGATACAGTGTGGGGACAATCCCCGACCCCACACTGTATCATTTTTGGTGGAGACCGGGTCCTGTATCATTTTGGTGGATGAACCAGGATTCACTTCCAGCACATCAGCACCAGGAAAACCAACAATGCTGCCAGCTGGAGTGAAGAATGAAGATCCTCCCCCTCTTGCAGCCACAGATGCCACTGACTGGTCTACCGACCCATGCATTGGAACTTCAACCCAGGTACCGGATCACAGCCTAACATCAAGAATGTCATATCTGCTGCTGAAGGTGTCGAACTTTTGCTATGAACTCTCTCTTCAAACTTTAACTTGGCTGCAGTTTTCTCAGTGCTCTGCTTGAGAAGATCAAAGACTCTCTCTGTATCTTTTAACCAAAAGGACACTGTAATCAGCATATTGCTTTAACCGTGACTTAAAGTTGCTAAAATGACTTTTTTCGCTAAAAAAAAGTGCTGTGATATCTCAACCTAAGATCATCATTGTTTCGGACCAGCCACACAAAAAAAAATCAATATCGGGACAAGCCAGCTTCAGGCCTATGTCAACAATACTACTGGCCATACCACGTGCACTGTGTTTTATCTCACAACAAGTTCCTCGCTATGTTCCTGCAACTACTAGAAGCAGATTTGCCGTTCTACTGCTATCTTCTGCATCACCTTCCATACCATGACTCCAGAAAGAAAAAAAGAAGCCAAGTCAGCAGAGAAGACCACAGAAGACCCTAAGAAGACAAGATTTCCTGAGGTAATGAAAAACAAAACCAGAGACTCTGAATTTTACATGCCCAATGTAAATTTGGGGCATGACATAATATTTTGCATGTATTTGTTGTAAACATAAAAAATATGTATGTAGTATTCTATAAATTTCTCTTCTTGAATTGTCATAATTGTAAAATGATACAATCTATTGTCTCTATCTTATTGATATGGTATGCATGGAATAATTTTTACCAGACCACAGAAAAAGAGTAGAGAACTATCAATATTAGATTTGATCAAGTTATGTCTATCTAAGACGTTAATATGTAATGTCACCAAAATGACTGTATTGATTCACATTAAAGAATTCCTAGAGTAGAGCAATATGCAAAACCATCAGCATGTTAGCATTCATTTATATTGAGATTTTCTCATGTGTTGTTCCATACCAAATCAACAGGTATCATTATGCACTATTGGCTATAAATTTAATGGAATGGTAGCACATTGTGTCACCAAAGCACAATGCAATGCTTATTTTCAATTGTCACAGTTTGGTCCTCAAACACGGGTTCACAGGCAGCCCCCCAATATATAGGGAATTGGACAAACTGGGGAGTGTGATTACTCCAACAGTCAATAATGCACTGACCTGTGGTCACATTATTGCCTCAAACAAGGGTTTGATTTGGTTAACCTCATTAATAGCTGAAAATGCCAGGCAATATATGTAGGTTAGCACAGGAATTCTTCTCATAGGAATTTCACATTCACACGTACTATGACAGACATGTTCATGAGCAAATGCATTCTGGTCATGCATTCATGATACTGATAACCCATAAACCAATATGTGGAATGACAAGGATTTCAATCATTAACATTACTCATAATTTAATTCATCATTCTGCAGATGTATGTTTGATCTTACACATAAATAGCATGCAATAAAACTACCATCAAAATCCATATATGATTAGATCGATACGTGCAACTGTCAGAGAATTATTTTCATTATCATCACATTTTCACATATATTTCGCCTTGTTTATGCACAAAAATTGGAAATCAATGGGAACCTATGTATACATTCCTCTGTCGTTAGGAATGACATCATTCTGTCATGTACTTATTTGCTGGTAAGGTACACCAGTTGTGTTATGCTAAAGGAATAGCACTTCAACCAATCCATTATCAAATGACAACTTGTCCCAATGGCAAGCATTGAAAGCCAAGATGTATTTTGAATCATTGGTACTGATCAACACATTGTTACTAAATCACTTGTTATTTTTAAATGCATATTGCTGTTCGACAGAACATCTTTATGTAACATCACTTACTCTATGTTCAAAGTGTTCACATACTTTGACTTATTCCATTGCTTATACTGTAGGCATTGTACTTGTATAATCTGTGTATGATGTTATACTCCTATCCCTTAAGATATTTATTCTACTTAGATGCTGTCATACTTATATAATCTAATGATTTAATGCTTATATTAGGATGTCAAGTAATGTAACCATAGTTGTGATGTTGTTCCTGATTACTTAGAAATCAGCATTTTCTCTTCTAGATAATGTTTAGGATTGTCAATTTACAAACCAAAATTGTCTTTAGAACATGTATGTGTAGCTATAGATTTAAATATGCTGTTTCTCAGCTTATATAGGATAGCTTAAGCACTGTTGTTGTAATCCGACATCATTTAAAATAGGAACTAGTTCATTCCTTACACTGTTACATCTGGAACTGTGACATATGTTCATGTACTTCACATCTATATTGATATGTGCAATCTATTACACCTCAGTGATGTAATACTTTACTCTCTACAGACATATATCCAACACACTGTAATGCAGACTTAAGCTGTATATCTTGATCTTTACACATTATGTATTTCTGTCATCTACATTCTGGTTATCCTTCTTGAAATAACTCATTTTTCTCCGACTTAGCCGATGAGGCCGGAGCCTCATTCTGAATGCCAGAGGGATATGTTATGGAGTAAGAAAGGGTGTGTATGTGACTTGATATATATTTAAAGGAATATTTCAATATTTAAGATCTAAAATCATTCAGAAACAATAAAAATCAATCTTGGTTTCAGTCTGTTCTGATATTCAGACAGAGCCAAAGAATTATTAATGTTCATCAGACGACCAAGTATCTAATGGTAATTCAGTATGTTTGTAGAGCCTTATTGTACTCTCACAAATTAGCTCTAAATTGGTTTCTATGATGAGGCAGGCAGATTATGTTTATAGAGTTTGGAAATAGCATTGTAGGTCAGTCTATAACTGTATGCATGTCAGGTCAGACTTGGGATTTTCCACAGAACTTTTTTCCAGTCAGGTCTCACGAAAGGTAGGAGGAACACTTATAACTCTGATGTAATTGTGACCTACTTTGAGTCATCCAATAAGGTTTAGCTTTTATGACGAAATGCAGAAATATGGATATGTACTTCTCATGTGTCACATGACAGCTCTGTAACAAAACTATCTGTAGTGCGCTGAGGGTCAGAGAGAGTCAGGGAGGCTGGGCGGCTCTCTCAGAGAGAGAGAGACTGTCCCAGCCCACTTGCTATTGAATAAAGACTTCTATCATCAAACTGGTCTTGGAACATTGTCAGCCACGCGCATCAGCAACTGCTTGTGATACAGTGTGGGGACATCCCCAACCCCACCTCGTATCAGTTGCCCGGTCAGACTGGTGTTGGCATGGATGTACATCTGCCTTAAGTTAGCAGTACTTATACTCATATTACAGCAACTTTTGTTCATGACCACATACAAAGTAATTGTATGAGTGCAGTGCCTTGTATGACTTCATTTTAGAACTGGAGTAAATGCTAGTGCTCTCAATCATAAAGTATTGATAAATGTCAAGGTACTCAAGCTCAGGCCAGCATCTGGGATGGTCTGACCACAAAGAACCCTCAATAGCATAAGGGTCAGGCAGCATTGCACTATCTTCTCCATGGTCAATTTGCTTATATACACCTGCTGATTATCTAGTGTTAATTGTTGGGCATCAGAGTTGCTCTGTTTATTATATAATTGAGCTTAATTGTGAACATTCTGAGGGAAGAGTGGAGTGACCAGTGCTGGGCAATGTTTTGCCTCCAGCAGGAAACCCAGTGCATATCAATGAGGTCAGGTCATATTACAATGAGCCCGCGGAAAGGGGGTTTATAATAAAACCCGGAAAATCTCGGAAATTCTTGGAAAAACTCGGAAATCAGAGGGCCATGGGCCATCTTGTGTAGTATTTTTTTCTGCATATAAAAACAGGTTCAGACCTAATAAAAACCCATAGAAAATGGAAATATAATTGTAACAATGATTCAGATTACATTTTTTTATCCACATATATATAAACACACACAATCATTCATCTAATCACATGCATGAACATATCTCACTTGCTATCTCACTTTTTTTTATCTCACTCTAAATTGATATCTCTAATCCCACCATCCAACACTTATTCTCTCAGTCTCATTCACTATTTTTCCCAATTTCTCTCTCCCCCCCCCCCCCCATCCTCTCTCTCTCTCTCTCTCTCTCTCTCTCTCTCTCTCTCTCACACACACACACAAACACACACACACACACACACACTTGCAGGCTTACCCCCCCCCCCCCCAGACACCACACACCCTCACAAAGTCTGTTGACCCACTAGCACTTCCTTTGTCTCATTTTTTATCTCACATTTTTTATCTCACATTTTTTATCTCACATTTTTTATCTCACATTTTTTATCTCACATTTTTTTAACGATCTCACTTTAACTGGTGCATACACTTTCTCCTTACATTTACATTACTATGTTATCTCACATTCTATCTCACACTTGATATCTCACTTTTTCGTTCTCACTCATGTACTCACTATTTCATTCTCTTACATACAGCACTCTTACACTGACTCTCAGATACATACAGAAAAAGAAAACATATTCTGTAAATATATATTATATTGTCTTGATTTTTTTTTAAATTTTAATCCACCATTTTTTTCAATTTTCAGTAAGCATTTTCATATATACCACCATGTTAGGTATATGTGGTCAGCCAGTGCAACTGATGTTTCTTGGTTCTGAGATATCAAGATGGTGTTTTTCTCTTTTTTTAATTTTTTTTACAGAACAATCCACATAGTTGCTGTCCTTCTTTAGAGCACCACAGCAGGCGGTACAGTGTCAGTGTCCTCATACAGCTTGTATTTCTCACTTGGGAAGCACCACTTTGAGCACATCAGGACCATCTCACCATCCCAGGCCATTCCACTTCTCACTGTCCTCGTCAAACAGCAACATGCCATCACATGATGAATTACACTGCCTGGTAACAACTTTGATCAACTCAAGCAACTGGCCAAGGTGACTAATTAAGCCTGTGACCAGCTCGTTCACACCCTTCATTGCTGCAGCCTGTTAAAATGCCTAGTTAGTACATGCCAGTGGTTGCAGCAGTCTCACATAGTACTGGAGACATCCATCCTCATCCAACATTAGGCATTGGCATCTGCAATATCAGCAACAGAGCATTGCTAAAGTATTTGGTATTTGTAAGGAGGTTCTTCTGATTCAGTTTAGCCATAAATTCTTTCACCGATGCCAGGCCTACCATTTCTGAAACCCAATTTTGCTAATTTTTAACTTTTTTCTGGAACCAACTTTTCTCATTGGAGTTTTGCTGATGCATAATTGGAGTGAACCTGTGTTTTCATGGAGCATTAATCAACTGATCTGGTCAATTCAAACTGTTTTATATTCCACAGGAAGGTAGAGTTCCACTGACCGCAGCCTGAGGATTGATGCAGTGCCTTCAACCTTTTCTCCACAGGTTGCCAGCCCAGCCCAGCAAGGCCAACCT
Organism: Sipunculus nudus; assembly: GCA_026874595.1. Taxonomy (NCBI): domain Eukaryota; kingdom Metazoa; phylum Annelida; class Sipuncula; order Golfingiida; family Sipunculidae; genus Sipunculus; species Sipunculus nudus. The sequence goes on from CM049321.1 coordinate 56,713,260, forward strand.
CAGCCTGTTGTACAAAACCGGGGGAGTTCAGCAGGTACATACCCATGACACATCTGGCCAACCTACACCTGGGCTCCATTATGGTGACCTCCATGACAGGATGAGTTGCAATCCTTATTCCACACAAGCTGGTATTTGTTAAAAAGGGTGATTTTTAGACCCCAAATCAGGCGCGTTAATCAGGCCACCATGGTCAATAAAATGATCATGCAGCTTCCAGCATGCCCATGCTGATTTAAGACATAGTTATAAAGTGTATCCTGGAATATCTAATTGATTGTTTAAGAATTGACTGATTACATAAAGATTTAGAATTTGCATTTGGGGCTGTGATTCAGCATGAAAACAGGCTGCATTAACAGTCAGGCATGAGCTAGTGTAACAGCTGACTATGGGGCCAGTTTTAGGCATAGACCTATCAAATTTCAGTGTGGTATACAGAAATATATGTATTTCACAAAAAATAACATGTCATGGGTCCAGGTTGGGGTTAATTTTATTGTAGGTGTGAGCGACAATTAGAGCACTCGGCCCATTTTGTGTAGGTCCACCGGACTAAATGTAATATGACAGGGCCGGGCTGAAGGGTGTCACCCTCAAACTAATAGGAGGGCCATCAATATGTGGCTTCTACTATTGGATAATATAGGATTTTAGCTTTTTAATCATGCGAAGAAAATATTTTTATCTGCAGAGAAAAAAAAATTGACACAAGATGCTGTGAGAGGTGTGCCTTTTCCACAGTTTGCTCCAGGAGGTGCTGCCATCTTCAGACTGAGACAGAACTAGGCCCATAGTTCTCAAACGAGTCACATGAGGCGCCACTTTCTCCACATTTGTAAACAGAGTTCAGTTTGGTCTCTCAGGCCAATGTGACGGAACTGTCAATATGTGGTCAGGTATGCATGCAATTCACCTTAATTTACAATGATAATATATAGTGAAAATAATGCGTCAGTCTGACCTTTTAACCGACCCTTTTCGTGTTGATCACCCTGTAAAATTCCTGCGTCCGCCATCTTGGAGTCATGGTATGTCGGAAAAAAGTTGTCCCCTCGGAAATAAAGTAAATGTTTCTTTAACACTTTGTTAAACAATCACATTATGAAATAAAGCATAACTATTTTAAATAAATCAAAATTAATACTTTTTTTTGGCATCCAAATCTATTTAATTTTTACCAATCAAACTTTTAGAACTTGCCAGAGCTTCTTGCTCCAGGGATCATTCCCTGATATAATTGTCACAGACAGAACATCGTCAGTTTCAGCTTCGTTAGAAAACATGGACAAATTAAAACGTGAATCATCGACAAATATACTGTTTATTTAGTAAACAATTCATTATACCATGATAACCCACAGATTTACACCATATATGTATTTTCATCATTTACTGAAATCTTATGACTGAATTAAAATATAAATTTTGTTTTAAAGAGTAACAATTGATGACATGAAGCATATCTTATATATATATATATATATATATATATATATATATATATATTTACATATATTCCTAAACAATGCTCACTGTGCATACAATTCTGAATAAAATATATGTATTGGTCATGATTTTTTTAATGTTTTAAGAAATTTTATTTTTTAAGGAATTCCATATTGTAACTACACTGTAGATGTGGAAATGTTTCAATTGAATCCTTGAGAACAATAATATCATTTTAATATCATTTTATAGTTTAAACACTAATGTGCCAAGTGACTTTTGTGAATCTTTTAATGTGCATATTATCTCATATTGAAAATGATTCACAGATACCTACATATCATGTATATATCAACAACTTCATTATAATATGTTGTACTTGTATATATCTTTTATTAACACGAATTGTTTACTAAATAAACAGAATATTTGTCGATGATTTACCTTTTTATTTTTCCATGTTTTCTAATGAAGCTAAAACCTAACGGTACGTGTTTTATCTGTGACTTGTACAGAAAATTATATCAGGGAATGATCCCCACAGCAAGAGGTCCTCGCCAGTTCTAAAAGGTAGATTTGTGTAAATTAAATAGGTTTGATTGCCGAAAGAAGTATAAATTGGGTTTATTTAAAAATATGTACGATTTGTTCCATAATGTGGCAGTTTAACAAAGTGTTAACATAAGTTTACTTTATTTCCGAGGGGACAACTTTTTTTCCGACATACCATGCTTCCAAGATGGCGGACGCAGGAAATTTACAGTGTGATCAACACTAAATAGGGTCGGTTAAAAGTAGTTTTTTTCATTTTAAGCAAATAAAAAACAGCTGTATGGTCGCACTGAATCTTTCTCTGTTAAATGTATCATTTGAATTATTCTTCCTCATGTGTTTATCTTCTTTTCCGGCCATTTTTCCGAGTTTTATTAATTTCCGAGTTTTTCCGGGTTTTATTATATGCCCGCTCTCCCGGCAGAGGGCTCTGTCATAAGCAGTGTACAAAGGTTACACCCCTCTGTATTTTTATACAATAAGGGATGCTTATTCCTACTCCCCCTTGTGATAAAAGCTGGTAAAGTATTGAGTATTTTGGCAGTTTAAGTGACCAAAACTTGGGTGTTTATTCTTTCCAGTGTTAAACATAGTTTAATAATTACTATTCTTCACAAAATCCTCTCTCAAGTATTTCTATGGACATAACCGTCGACAGGGACAGCTTGGACATTGGACAGTTACATATTTCTAGATAAAAGTTCTTTAAACAATTAAGTTTTTCAGTTTTTATATTGAAATTGATTTTTATTTTAATGCATTTCACATCAAAGTTTAAAACAATGATTTGCAGAGTTACCCCTAACAATTATATTACAATTATGTGTGACACAAAATTTAAAAGACATGTAGATTTGTATTTTTTTGCAGTGCCATTGTTTGGTCTGGTTGTTTAATCATTTTGAAAACTTGTATATTTGGATCATGAGAACTAATTTAAAGTAGCACATAAGGAGTAAGAGATTTCAACCTTACTTGATAAACTGGCTGAGAGTCCTTATCAGTAGACTCTTGGCACCTCATTAGTGAGCTCTGGTTTTGTGTCCATGCATATGCTCAGAGCTCAGACTGGTGCAATCAGCTCTTGGCTCAGAATACAAGGTAAAGCCCAGACAGTTAAACTGGACTGGCACTTGTACCCTGGTAGGTTGTTTCAGTAATTTAGCATACCACTGATTTCATCTTAAACATTTTCAGTGAGACTAATGTGGTGTCAAAATAGGCAAAACTTACAAGAACTTTGATTAAAAGAAAAATTTAAATTATAAGTGTCACACTGGGTGCTTTAAGACAATTGGTACTATACTGATTAGATAGATATGCATCTCAAAGGTAAGCCTAATAACACTCATGTTATATATATATATATATATATATATATATATATATATATATATATATATATATAATATATATATATATTATATACATCAGTGTTATCCTATGGAGCTGCTGTAAATGAATATATATTCTAACAAACCCTTATCTGTTCCATCTAACATCATGGGGATTGGTAACTTCTAGGGGGAGTGGAAATTAGCATCCCTTATTTCATAAGCACTTCCTAAATTAATATTTACCTCTTTACGCCAGTTGACACTATCACACCCCCCCCCCCCTGCCAATGCGAAATCGTCCTCGACTAGCACCCCTCAGGGCAACCAAAAGCCTAACTATAAAACAGTGAGAAGAAAATGTGAAATACGACCTTACATCTTAGGTAATTTCTAACCGTTTTACACAAAAACCTCATAATCAACTGATACAATTTCAAAGTTACACGGAACTTTGATAGCTGATCTAGGTTCGTGATGCGGTCCCTCGAAACACCCAAAACACCGGTGTTTTGGGTATATTATGACGAAACACCACGAAACACCTATTGCCTCTTAAATTAGAGATGTATGTTCGAGTGGATGCCCGCACCTACCCGAGCAGTGCGCCTTAGGGGAACACTTAAAGACGGGCTACTTTCCCTTCCCTCACCGGGTCTATTGTCAAAGTCGTCCTGTGTCTCAACTCTTTCCACAGGCTGACCTACTAAAGGAGGCAAATAGACTATGCCAACATCATCCTCGTCACAGTCACTTTGGTGCATCTCTAAAGCTCTCGCACCATCAGCCTGAGATCTTAGAGATTTCTTCACAACACTTTCACCCAAGCTCCTACCAACATGAGTATCGACAATCCTCATATCATCGCAAGGTTTAAGTTCCTGTCGGTTTACCCACTTACTAGGCCCAAAACCTTGACTAGGCTCTATCAGGTACACACCTTTTCCTTCAAACTCCTGGACCACTTTGTAAACATCAGGATGATAAAGATCCGGAATCTTGTGCCTCTTGGTTAAATCATGCCGTTATAACAATACCCTTTGCCCTACAAAGAGCGGATCGAAGTTCCCTGGCTTTACGATCAGCATACCGTTTCCTAGAGGCAGCTGCCTGAACCCTAACGACTTTTCACAAGATCATGGGCTAACTTAAGCCTGCGTTGATGGGTTTTAACCCAATCAAAAGTACTCTCAAAAGACTGCTCAGCCGAAGCTGGCTTCAATAGTATATCTGGCGGTAATGTGGGATCTCCGCCAAACATCAGGAAGAAGGGGATATGCCCTGTACTGGCATGTGGTGTGCAATTATATGCAAACGTTACTTGGAAAAGATGCTCGGGCCAACGTCTTTTGGCCTCGGGAGGAAGTGTTCGGAGGAGGTCGTGAAGGGTCCGATTGAACCGCTCTACTTGGCCGTTCCCTTGTGGGTGATAAGGGGTGAATGGGATTTCGCCACACCATAATACTTGCACAACTCCTTCACCACAGCCGCCTCAAAATCCCTCCCTTGATCAGAATGGATCCGCAAGGGTGCCCCAAACTTTGTAAACCAGTGCTGTACTAAATCCCTAACTACAGTCACCGCCTTCTGGTCTCGCGTTGCCACAGCAACTGTGTACTTAGGAAAGACATCAGTAAGTATAACTGTATAAGCACATTCTCCCTGCCATCACTTGCAGGTTCTCACACTGTGTAGTCCATAGCCAAGACTTCCAACGGACGCAGTGCTAATATAGAACCCAATGGTGTACATATATTGACAGGCTGGCATTCAAACAACGTTCACATCGGTTCACCCAATTTCTTATATCACTATCCATTGATAAATGCGCCTGAAATTCTTATCAGTTATTGTGTTAATATCCGTTTAGCATTAATGCTGCTGTGACCTTTGACAAATGGGTCAAGGTCATCCATGTTCAAACTTGACCTAGTGCATGACAAGGTGCATTAATGCTGCAAGTTTTGTGACTGTACCTTAAATTCTTGTCGAGTTATTGAGTTAACATCATTTAAGCATTACGGTTGCTGTGACCTTGAAAAATGCGTCATTAATGACATTATAAGCCTATATATAGGCCTGTTATCAATAATGACTTTTCGCGAACATGAAAATATGAATAAAACTGCCTATTCTCATTTCTTTATTTTACTTCCTACGTTCCCCTGCAGATGTCCCTTCACTTATTTTACCTAATCTTACATGAACCATCAGTGAATATCAGAAGTCACCTGAATGGAGAATCAAACCTACAAGCTCTCGACTTGGAGCCTACACACTTCTCCAACTGAGCTGTGAAGAGGATATACCAGCTACGGTGATATTTGTTCAATTATAGCTTCAAGTGAAGCACCATTTATCGCAAAAATGGGAAACCATTTTGTATTTCAACACTAGAACAGCAGAATTTAGCGCAAGGTGGGGGCACCGCTCCTAGTCTTACACTCACGCTTGGGCGGTAACCCGGATTCCACAGACCCCTCCTCCTCTTACAAATAAACTCCCGGTAAGAGCAAAACCAAATACAGGAATTTCTCAGGAAAATATGAATTATCGGCCTTTTTAAGGAAACAATCATTTATGCATCATCCATATTGACTTAGGGGACATGAAGACCGATACAAGGAATCACAGTTTGGTGGCACCAATTCGGCGATTAAACTAATACCACATGCTTTTGTATTACAAGGGAAATAAAACATAACTCACTACTTAATTCATGGCATATTTCACAGGGTTGATAAAAATCATGATTATTTTTTAAATAAATCATATAAATTGGATTATTTTGATTTAAATCAGATTTATTTGATTTAAATAAATTTTTATGATTTTTTTTAGACTGACTCAAATGTTTTCATTTAATTCAACTTAAACATTTAATCAGGTATTTAAACTGTATAATATTCTAATATGCCAAAAATAAATAAGTATATTTAAAATAAAATGCTATAATCTATGGGATAAATATTTTTTATTTAAAAAATGCGCATATATACATCCACATCATATTCTTAATATCCAGCTAACCCATTTTATCTTTCCTCTTCACCTGGCTTACAAAGCTAATGAATAAGATTTAAATTCATTTATTTATAACTCATCCACAAGTTCTTAGATGAATGTCTAAGTCAGAAAAAAAACAAACACCAAACTTTGTTCTACCGACTCTGGGACCAAAATAAGACTGAATTAACTTGTAATGAACAGGTGTAGACAAAATATTGGAATATTTATTAACTATTGGGATTGTGGAAGAGCAACAATGAGCAACTTTATTGATCCATGATAAATGTTAGCCACACTATGTAAAATAAATACCTTAAATTCTGATGTGGTCTAAATCAACTAAGCTTTATCAGTACACGTTTTATTTATGAAGTTATTTTTTTTAATTTTCTCAGCTTTTCTGCGTGTAACCTGTTCCTAAATTTTGAGTGTAGAGAATCAAAATGTTGAGCATACCCTTTCCGCACAAACACTGGAAGCTACAGTATCAATCATTTTTTACATAATTATATTGGCATATTTTACAATTCTCATTGAAATAAAAATTGATCAATTTTTTAAAGTTTTATTTTAAAAATGATTTTGCTTATTTCACATTTTGATTCATGACCGAGTTAAATAAATGATATATAACCTGACAGCAATCATTCCAGCTGTTAAGGAAAAGGTATCACATCACACGATTAACGTAGACAGCCTTCAAGAGGCCTGTATATCATCGTCTCCGTGACATCACTTGGCAGCAGTGTCACAGTCAGTTCAGTGGGCCATGCTTTCCATATCATTTGGTTTTCGGGTTAGCAAAGTCATATCATGATTTGTTCATTATAATCATTTTATACTTGAATATTGTAAGTTTTAACCAAATATAATATAAACATATATGTGTGTGTGTATATGTGTGTGTGTGCATATATATATATATATACACAAATGCACAAACTGTTTATTCCACAATAAATATATCAAATTATAAAAGCATGTATGTGTACATGTTTATTTGTGCATGTATGTATATATGTATTTACATGATATATTTATATATATATATATTGGACTGACCCTTTTGTGTTGATACTGCTGTACCTTGAATATGATATGAAATATGAGTTTACTATTCTTTAATAGTAAATTCCTGTATATCGGTTTCAGCTACATTATAACTGGACCCACACTATGCCCTGATTGGTTGACTGCCCTGCGATCACACTATGCTGTAAGTGATGGTATTTCCCATATTTATAACATTTACCTTGTATCCATGGACGTCATGTATATTGAATTATCTGTTAAATGTAGGAGACATGCATGAATAGTGGGGGTTTGTTGTGGGTTTGTCACCAAGAGTATTTTAAGATATATTTAATACATAACGATATATTCACTCCAAGCCTATATGTACAGTCATACTTTGTGCATTTATCACTCTGTGTATTCTGTCAATCTGTGTATTCTGTTGGGAGATGACAAACTCTTAGGCCCCTTTTCCATGCGCGCGGAAACGCGCGCGTTTCCGCGCGCTGAAAAAATCGCGCTGAATTGAGCTTTTCCATTTGCGCGGAAACGCGCGCGTTTTCGCAGAATTTCCCCTTCGCGTGACCTGTTTTCACAAGGTATTAACCGTCCCACAGCCTTCCCGGCATCATGTCAAGCATGTGTCTGTTCAGTTTATGCATGTATACATTTAAAATTTCATTATATTTGCAGGAACGTTTAGTTTTTATTACGGTAGTGTGCTATTGACAGGAGGGCGGGGTCGTATATAGGCTATATATGAGAAGATTATTAACTACCGCAGTCGGTAATAAGATATTTAACACCCTCGCCGCACATATATATGTTAATATAATATATATATAATCATGCATCAAAGTAGACAAGCAGAACAGCAGTTAAGTATGACTTGTCGCCATGCATGATAGAGGCCTATGCTAGGGCGTCCTCAATCAGACTGCATTCGCGTCCTTGACCTCCACAAGCAGGCTCACCCGCGCGCGTTTCCGCGTGAATGGAAAAGGGACACATGATTTACACTGGTGCGATTTTTCCGCGCGCGGAAACGCGCGCTGAAAAATCGCGCATCAGTCTAAAAGTTAGATTGGTGTAAATTAAACAGGTTTGATTGCCAAAAGAAGTATAAATTGGGTTTATTTAAAAATATGTACGATTTGTTCCATAATGTGGCAGTTTAACAAAGTGTTAACATAAGTTTACTTTATTTCCGAGGGGACAACTTTTTTTCCGACATACCATGCTTCCAAGATGGCGGACGCAGGAAATTTACAGTGTGATCAACACTAAATAGGGTCGGTTAAAAGTAGTTTTATTCATTTTAAGCAAATAAAAAACAGCTGTATGGTCGCACTGAATCTTTCTCTGTTAAATGAATCATTTGAATTATTCTTCCTCATGTGTTTATATTCTTTTCCGGCCATTTTTCCGAGTTTTTTTAATTTCCGAGTTTTTCCGAGAATTTCCGAGTTTTTCCGAGTTTTATTATACGCCCGCTCTCCCGGCAGAGGGCGCTGTCATAAGCAGTGTACAAAGGTTACACCCCTCTGTATTTTTATCATGGAATATTCTATTACATTTAAATGCAATAAATTAATGGCAGGCCTTATTTCCACTCCCCATAGGGGAGTGGAAATAAGGGATGCTTATTTCCACTCCCCCTTGTGATAAAAGCTGGTAAAGTATTGAGTATTTTGGCAGTTTAAGTGACCAAAACTTGGGTGTTTATTCTTTCCAGTGTTAAACATAGTTTAATAATTGCTATTCTTCACAAAATCCGCTCTCAAGTATTTCTATGGACACAACCGTCGACAGGGACAGCTTGGACATTGGACAGTTACATATTTCTAGATAAAAGTTCTTTAAACAATTAAGTTTTTCAGTTTTTATATTGAAATTGATTTTTATTTTAATGCATTTAACATCAAAGTTTAAAACAATGATTTGCAGAGTTACCCCTAACAATTATATTACAATTATGTGTGACACAAAATTTAAAAGACATGTAGATTTGTATTTTTTTGCAGTGCCATTGTTTGGTCTGGTTGTTTAATCATTTTGAAAACTTATATATTTGGATCATGAGAACTAATTTAAAGTAGCACATGAAGAGTAAGAGATTTCAACATTACTTGATAAACTGGCTGAGAGTCCTTATCAGTAGACTCTTGGCACCTCATTAGTGAGCTCTGGTTTTGTGTCCATGCATATGTTCAGAGCTCAGACTGGTGCAATCAGCTCTTGGCTCAGAATACAAGGTAAAGCCCAGACAGTTAAACTGGACTGGCACCTGTACCCTGGTAGGTTGTTTCAGTAATTTAGCATACCACTGATTTCATCTTAAACATTTCAGTGAGACTAATGTGGTGTCAAAATAGGCAAAAGTTACAAGAACTTTGATTAAAAGAAAAATTTAAATTATAAGTGTCACACTGGGTGCTTTAAGACAATTGGCACTACACTGATTAGATAGATATGCATCTCAAAGGTAAGCCTAATAACACTCATGTTATATATATATATATATATATATATATATATATATATATATATATATTATATATATATATATATATTATATACATCAGTGTTATTCTATGGAGCTGCTGTAAATGAATATATATTCTAACAAACCCTTATCTGTTCCATCTAACATCATGGGGATTGGTAACTTCTAGGGGGAGTGGAAATAAGCATCCCTTATTTCCACTCCCTTGGGGATCGGAAATAAGCACTTCCTAATTTAATATTTACCTCTTTACGCCAGTTGACACTTTCACACACCCCACTGCCAATGCGAAGTCGTCCTCGACTATCACCCCTCAGGGCAACCAAAAGCCTAACTATAAAACAGTGAGAAGAAAATGTGAAATACGACCTTACATCTTAGGTAATTTCTAACCGTTTTAAACAAAAACCTCATAATCAACTGATACAATTTCAAGGTTACACGGAACTTTTACAGCTGATCTAGGTTCGTGATGTATGTTCGAGTGGATGCCCGCACCTACCCGAGCAGTGCGCCTTAGGGGAACACTTAAAGATGGGCTACTTTCCCTTCCCTCACCGGGTCTATTGTCAAAGTCGCCCTGTGTCTCAACTCTTTCCACAGGCTGACCTACTAAAGGAGGCAAATAGACTATGCCAACATCATCCTCGTCACAGTCACTTTGGTGCATCTCTAAAGCTCTCGCACCATCAGCCTGAGATCTTAGAGATTTCTTCACAACACTTTCACCCAAGCTCCTACCAACATGAGTGTCGACAATCCTCATATCATCGCAAGGTTTAAGTTCCTGTCGGTTTACCCACTTACTAGGCCCAAAACCTTGACTAGGCTCTATCATGTACACACCTTTTCCTTCACACTCCTGGACCACTTTGTAAACATCAGGATGATAAAGATCCTGAATACCTCTTGGTAAAATCATGCCGTTATAACAATACCCTTTGCCCTACAAAGAGCGGATCGAAGTTCCCTGGCTTTACGATCAGCATACCGTTTCCTAGAGGCAGCTGCCTGAACCAAACGACTTTTCACAAGATCATGGGCTAACTTAAGCTTGCGTTGATGGGTTTTAACTCAATCAAAAGTAATCTTAAAAGACTGCTCAGCCGAAGCTGGCTTCAATAGTATATCTGGCGGTAATCTGGGATCTCTGCCAAACATCAGGAAGAAGGGGCTATGCCCTGTACTGGCATATGGTGTGAAATTATATGCAGACGTTACTTGGTCAAGATGCTCGGGCCAATTAACGTCTTTTGGCCTCGGGAGGAAGTGTTCGGAGGAGGTCGTGAAGGGTCCGATTGAACCTCTCAACTTGGCCGTTCCCTTGTGGGTGATAAGGGGATGAATGGGATTTCGCCACATCATAATACTTGTGTTATGATTATGATGATTATTGGGCCAAATAACTATAAATTCTTGTTACCCTTTAGTTTAGCTTGTTATACAGGTTCATCCAGTACAAGCATGTAAGCAGAATCCTTTACCCCCTGTAGCTCAGAAACCCTTTACTGGTCATCTTGTGTTGACAGGGGTCTCCTTTGAGTAATTGTTTGTGTTCAGGATTGTTTAACATTGCTCCTCCACTGAGCAACTTGATCTTAAGGTTGTAAACTTGACTTATCAACTAGATTTGTCATTTTATAGAAGACTTTATGCAAGTTCATTATGTGAATATATTTAGATGATATGGATGGTCAAGATTTTCCTTAGTTCTAAATGGACAGTATTTTTAATGCTTGTTTTAGGTCAGTATTATAATATTCAGTAGCTTAAATCAAGTATCTGGTTGGTTAGTCAGGTTTCGGAACATGTACTTAAGGGCTTTACAGGCCTCGGACAGACAGGCACTTTTGGGTAATTTTAGACATAGCAGGACTCTGTCCTTTTTTATTTAAATTCATAAAGCCTCATATTATTAGATTAGAAACTTTTTTAAAAGGAAGATCTTATGATCATTTTTGTAGTTAGAAATGTCAACCTTCAACATTTTGGATATATATTTTAATTTGTGAACTAGGAAGAAAATAAACTTTATTATTACCATATGGATGGACTTTATCATGATTTATCATGATCGGTGAGAAAAAGTGAACAAGAATACATGGACGTATATATATATAAAATCTACGTGGAGCTAATTCCCCCCGTTTCCCTGGATACCCAAGGAACGTAACATGGTGGAGAAACCGAAGCAGTTTCCGGACAACAAAGAAACATGCAGGCAAGTAATAATTCTCAAGAATTATCATTAAACTTCGGTGGACTTTTGAATGACTCTTTAAACGACCCTATGCTGACAACAGATTCATTTTCATCAGTGAGGTGTCAATATGAAAAGTTCAAAGATTTATGAGTGAATTCCAGTTATATGCTATGTTGCACCAGTTAGATGGACATAATACCAGAAAAATGGCCCATGGCTTCAGACAACATGTAACAACAAAAAGTGCTTTGCCTCAAATGTCAACTGGAAAAACCAGTCATCCTGCACAGACATTTAACGTGGAAATAAAAACTCTGCAACAACAGGTAGCCGAGTTGACCAAGGCAGGAAACAGTATGTCATCAAGAAGACCAAGTGCACTCCCTCATAGGCGCACCTCAGCTGGTCAACCAAGGTCAGGACCACCCCGCCACAATAACAATAACAACAGAGAACAGCGATACCAGCCCAGGCCTGGCCCAGTGTGCTACGCATGTCAGGGAATAGGACATGTCCAAAAATTCTGCAACAGGATTGCTGATGAACATCCCGCAGAACCTGACCAGCAATGTCAACTGTGTTCCCAGCTTGGACACCGAGCCAACAAGTGCCGGACCTTGACCCAGCAGCCGCCAGGTCAGCAAGGACAGAGAAACTAAACAACCCCAGAAGAACAACGGCACAATCTTTTGATCAAAATTAATGTAAGTTGTGTCCACTTGACTTTAAATAATGGTAGGGAAGGAAATGATTGCCCTTAAGCTTCAAGATTAAATTTAGATGTAACAACAGAAACAGATAGTGAGGATGAGGATAACTGTAATTTTAAATCTTTATCATATCTGCCAGTTAAATTTAGTTCATATCAAAGGTGAGCCCTCTCAAAAGGCCATGTGGATAAAGCTGTCAGGTTTGGATAAAAGAGGGAGAGAATTTGTGAAGCAAACTGCTATTCCGAAAATAGATACTATGTGAATATATATATTGTATACATAAATTCTATATGATGTCATTTGTGTTGATTGTAATATGTTCATTTTTATTTTCACTGTTAGAGCGCATGCTTTTGAGGGTGATAATGGCAACCTAGATAAGTTTCTCTTGGGGAAACAAGGAACTACACGTAATGGTTAACTAGAAATTACCCAATGTAACATGACATTTTTGGGACTGTCAAGGAAACTGATTAGAATATTAGATTGCATGAATGAGGATTGGCCATCCGTTTCAAGTCTGTTGTATGTAAAGTGATTGCTTTATGATCAGATAATCTTATTCATTCCCAGTCATGATGTTATTTTGTATAGGTGTCATGGGTCACCGCTAGTATGTTCCCACAATTGCAAAACACATTTAATTGTGTGCATATATGGGTAATTGCCTAGAGTATCATTTTGGTTTAAACCAAGCGTCCTTTCAGTCACTGCGCATATATAGTGAGCCAGAGTATTCATAAACATCTGTATTTGTTGTTAAGAATGAAGATGTATGAATTGTTACTACTGTTTATTCACTGGATTACCCTATGTTGTTGAGAATGACAATGTATGAATTGTTACTAATGTTTATTCACTGGATTATCCTATGTTTTTATCCAATATGACACAGATTATATTAACTCAGTCTACAGATATGGTGTCATTCATTATGTAAATGAGATATATGTTAGATGACAATACTTGTTTATATAAACCTTGTGTTATGATATAATATACATGTACTTGCAATAATATCAGGAATGCTATGAAGCCTTCCATAGAATGAATTTTTCAGTTCATTTGAAATATGTATTTTATCTGTGTATGTTAAATGTCTTATATGTGTCTGTAATCTCTGCATATATGAAACACATATGTTATTAACCTTCCTTTAAGTTAGGTTTGACATGGTTTCTGACTAATGTTTTGAAATGTTCTGTTTGTTTGTAACATTAAGTTCTTCATATCCTTTGCATTTGTTTATCTAGCTTGTATATTCTTATAGTGATTACGGTAAAGGTCATATTTTGTTATTAGCATTATTTTTATGTAGTGCAATATCAGAAATTGTAATGTTTCTTCATCTTTCTTAATAATCTTAAATTTATAGTGAATTGGCCATACTGTAAAATTGTGTGGCCACAATTTTAAATAAGCGGCCCCATGTTATGATTATGGTGATTATTGGGCCAAATAACTATAAATTCTTGTTACCCTTTAGTTTAGCTTGTTATACAGGTTCATCCAGTACAAGCATGTAAGTAGAATCCTTTACCCCCTGTAGCTCAGAAACCCGTTACTGGTCATCTTGTGTTGACAGGGGTCTCCTTTGAGTAATTGCTTGTGTTCAGGATTGTTTAACATTGCTCCTCCACTGAGCAACTTGATCTTAAGGTTGTCAACTTGACTTATCAACTAGATTTGTCATTTTATAGAAGACTTTATGTAAGTTCATTATGTGAATATATTTAGATGATATGGATGGTCAAGATTTTCCTTAGTTCTAAATGGACAGTATTTTTAATGCTTGTTTTAGGTCAGTATTATAATATTCAGTAGCTTAAATCAAGTATCTGGTTGGTTAGTCAGGTTTAGGAACATGTACTTAAGGGCTTTACAGGCCTCGGACAGACAGGCACTTTTGGGCAATTTTAGACATAGCAGGACTCTGTCCTTTTTTATTTAAATTCATAAAGCCTCATATTATAAGATTAGAAACTTTTTAAAGGAAGATCTTATGATCATTTTTGTAGTTAGAAATGTCAACCTTCAACATTTTGGATATATATATTTTAATTTGTGAACCATGAAGAAAATAAACTTTATTATTACCATATGGATGGACTTTATGATGATTTATCATGATCGGTGAGAAAAAGTGAACAAGAATACATGGACGTATATATATATAAAATCTACGTGGAGCTAATTCCCCCGTTTCCCTGGATACCCAAGGAACGTAACACTTGCACAACTCCTTCACCACAGCCTCCTCAAAATCCCTCCCTTGATCAGAATGGATCCGCAAGGGTGCCCCAAACTTTGTAAACCAGTGCTGTACTAAATCCCTAACTACAGTCACCGCCTTCTGGTCCCGCGTTGCCGTTAGTAAAGACATCAGTAAGTATAAGCACATTCTCCCTGCCATCGCTTGCAGGTTCTCACACTGTGTAGTCCATGGCCAAGACTTCAAACAGACGCGATGCTAATATAGAACCCATTGGTGTACATATATTGACAGGCTTGGCTTTCAAACAACGTTCACATCGGTACACCCAATTCCTTATATCACTATCCATTGGTGAGTGCGCCTGAAATTCTTATCAGTAATTGTGTTAATATCCGTTTAGCATTAATGCTGCTGTGACATTTGACAAATGGGTCAAGGTCATCCATGTTCAAACTTGACCTAGTGCATGATAAGGTGCATTAATTCTGCAAGTTTTGTGACTGTACCTCAAGTTCTTGTCGAGTTATTGAGTTAACATCATTTAAGCATTACGGTTGCTGTGACCTTGAAAAATGCGTCATTAATGACATAAGCCTATATATAGGCCTGTTATCAATAATGATTTTCGCGGTACCACAGTATATCGTGATAACATTTATTGGGCGCGTGTTATGAATTCAATCTGCATTCTGGAACATGAAAATATGAATAAAACTGCCTCTTCTCATTTCTTTATTTTACTTCCTACGTTCCCCTGCAGATGTCCCTTCACTCATTTTACCTAATCTTACATGAACCATCGGTGAATATCAGAAGTCACCTGAATGGAGAATCAAACCTACAAGCTCTCGACTTGGAGCCTAAACACTTCTCCAATTGAGCTGTGAAGAGGATAAACCAGTTGGGGTGATATTTGTTCAATTAAAGCTTCAAGTGAAGCACCATTTATCGCAAAAATGGAAAACCATTTTGTGTTTCAACACTAGAACAGCAGAATTTAGCGCAAGGTGGGGGCACCGCTCTTAGTCTTACACTCACGCTTGGGCGGGAACCCGGATTCCACGGACCCCTCCCCCTCTTAAGCCCCGTTCCCACTTTCACGAATTTGACGCCGAATCGCCACGATGTTGAATTCGTGGCGATTCGTTGCCAATCGGCCTGTCGAGTGATAAAAATTCCATCACGACCACGATATTGTACGAAAGAAGTACGATGCCATGCAGTACGATTGGCTTCGACAGTGACACGAAGTCAGCACGATATGACACGACACTTTTAAGAATGTTCACGGCTCCGTGACGACGTCTAAGATACTGGTACGATATTTCCACGATTGATCTGCGACTTGTGGACGATACTCCTACGATCATTCAATTTTGCTACGGATTGTTAGATAGCTATATATGTGATATATAGCTATTGTATTGTCACAAAGAAGACGATATTAGTAAAAGGACACCATAACAAAACTTCTCAACTTCTCCAGATATTTTAATTTGACAAAAGTTATCCAGTTTAAAACACTGATAATATATGTCTCATTTGATTTGAGTAATTAGACAATTACGACTTATTTATGTGGTGGCAAATACGACGTTAACTTCTTTAAGTCCAAGTAGACGACCGTCTTAATCGGATGTAAAATTTCTGTATTCTCAAAATATTGGTTAAAATATCTTATTGATTCAGCTCTCAATGTGATATAAGATTCTGTTTATATCAATTTGTGTTAGGCTCAGTTTATTCTCCCATAGTAAAATAGGAAATTCATAATTTATTATATTGACCATATGTTTAAGTATGACGAAACTGTATAATGTATTCAGCTTCTTTAATCTGTTTTGGTTCAAATTTATTTTGTCAACCAATATCCACGATAAAAAAAATTCTTTAAAATAAATTTACGAATCTACATGGTTTACTCACTGCAAAACTTTCCTTGTTTGTTTACAAAGAAGTTACAAATTACAAAGGAAACGTAATTTGATTCAGCTTCTTCAAATTATTTTAGTTCAAATTTAATTGGAACCAATAACCACAATACAAATCTTCTTTAAAACAAATTTACAAATCTACACAGTGTTCTTACTTCTAAACCTTATTCCTCATTGGTTTGTAAGAAGTTAAAAATCACTAGGAAAATAAAATTTTCCGTTACATTATGATGTCAGTTCTTGATCATTCGTCACCAAATTCGTGGAAGTAGGAAGGGGCTTTATGAATGTGACTCTCTCTTGAGAGGTTCTTGTGGTAGTCGTATTGTAGTCGTGTTGAAGTCGTGTCGCTGTCATTGTCCTTCGTGAGAATTCGTGACATTGTTTTACATCACGAATTTACAAGAATTATGAAGACTCTCATACGACTTACCAAGAAACTGTTACGACCTAGCTACGACTTGTGACGACAAAGCTTAATTTTTGAACATTTCAAAAATAGCGCCACGAATTCTGAGTGCTCAAGACCTCGCTACGAACATTACCGAATGTTAAAGACATCATCTACGACACTCCCACGACGTCCCTACGAATTTTAATGATGTAAGTTCGTGGCGATTCGGCGTCAAATTCGTGAAAGTAGGAACGGGGCTTTACAAAATAAAATCCCGGTATGAGCAAAAACAAATACAGGAATTTCTCAGGAAAATATGAATTATCGGCCTTTTTAAGGAAACAATCATTTATGCATCATCCATTTTGACTTAGGGGACATGAAGACCGATACAAGGAATCAGTTTGGTGGCACCAATTCGGCGATTAAACTAATACAACATGCTTTTGTATTACAAGGGAAATAAAACATAACTCACTACTTAATTCACGGCATATTTCACAGGGTTGATAAAAATCATGATTATTTTTAAATAAATCATATAAATTGGATTATTTGATTTAAATCAGATTTATTTGATTTAAATAAATTTTTATGATTTTTTTAGACTGACTCAAATGTTTTCATTTAATTCAGCTTAAAAATTTAATCAGGTATTTAAACTATAATATTCTGATATGCCAAAAATAAATAAGTATATTTAAAATAAAATGCTATAATCTATGGGATAAATATTTTTTTATTTAAACAAGTGACCCATGGGTCATGACGCTCAGCTGCCAAGCATGACCTGTGACATCATGGACTGAGATTCACAACTTCCAGTCAAATTTTGAAGAACCAATTTGCCAATTTGTTGAAAATTTTCTATGACAACAGAAATATATATCACCTATGTCTGGTTAAAACACAGTGAATTGATGGTCTGAGGAAAATGCATGATTGTTAAGCTATCAGGAACTATTCCAACAGCTTGCTTGAAACCTGTCAGTCTCAAAAGGAACACCACAAAGGGCAAATATCACTGAGCCTTATCACTTAATAGGCTGATACAAAAGGGAGTCATATGTCACCAGTGTCACTCACAATTACAGCCACACAGGGAGATGTACCAGCTGGAGTGGGATGGTTTTATATACAAGAAAAATAGAGATGGTCTATAAAATAAGTAATTGTGAACATCCCTGACCTATGACCTTGGCCTTTTGCCCATATATCAACTGGATTCTTTCTAAATGATGGGTAACTACTAACCACTTAAATTTGGTGTAATTACTTTGCAACCAATGGGTGAATAACTTTGACCTGCAACCTTTAACCTGCTGACCAGCTGACCCCAAAATCAATAAGTTATTTATTCAAGCAAAAAGACCCATAAATATGAAGTTTGAGTCAAACTGAGTGATGCATAGATGTGGCATATGTGAAAGACTGAAGGTTTGGGTTGAACAGTTACACTTGAAATATGCTCACAAGCATTTAGAACAATTAAATATTGTGACCTTGACCTTTGACTTTTTGACCTCAACATCAATAGGCTTCTTCCCTTATTGGTAGGTAAGCCATATATGACAGATTGAAGGTACAGATTGAAAAGTTTGCCTGAAAAAGACTCCACGCAAGAAGTGGGTGCTGTGAACTTGACCTTTGACCTCAAAATCAACAGGTCTTTTCCCCTGTTGGCAGAGAAGCGATATCAGTGCTGGAAGGTTTGGAATGAAAAGTCTAGCTTGAAATGTGTCCACAACCTTTTCAAAGAAGTGGATCCTGTGACCCTGACCTTTGACCTTGTGACCTCAAAATCTATAGGATTCTTCTCCAACTTAGTAGGTGAGCTATATGTGAAAGATCAAAGAATTGGGATGAAAGGGTTGGCTTAAAATGCATCCAGGCTTTTCAAAGAAGAGGCCCCTGTGACCTTGACCTTTGACCTTTTGACCTCAAAAAAATCATGGTTCTTCCCCTGTTGGTAGGTGAGCTGTATGTGAAAGATGGAAGGTTTGGGATGAAAATTTTGTCTCAAAGAGTTATTTCTGGGGGGTGCAAACACACCCCATAACTTCGAAAATATAGGTCGCAGTGACCTAATTTCAGGTTTGCAAGGAGATCTTTTTATAACCTCTAAGACTGTATAGGGTTCATGGCCCTAGCCCGTACGGTTACGATTTGTGCCCTGCTAACGGCCGGACGGCCGGCCGGACGGACAGACGGAAGGACGCCGGACAAAGACCCATCGCTATAGCCCAGCATGACTGAAAGTCAGCTGAGCTAAAAATGCGCATATATAAATCCACATCATATTCTTAATATCCAGCTAACCCATTTTACCTTTTCTCTTCACCTGGCTTACAAAGCAAATGAATCAGATTTAAATTCATTTATTTATAACTCATCCCCAAGTTCTTAGATTAATGTCAAAGTACAGAAAAAAAACAAACATTAAACTTTGTTCCACCGACTCTGGGACCAAAATAAGACTGAATTAACTTGTAATGTACAGGTGTAGACAAAATATTGGAATATTTATTAACTATAGGGATTGTGGAAGAGCACCAATGAGCAACTTCATTGATCCATGATAAATATTAGCCACACTCTGTAAAATAAATACCTTAAATTCTGATGTGTTCTAAATCAACTAAGCTTTACCAGTACACGTTTTATTCATGAAGTTATTTTTTTAATTTTCTCAGTTTTTCTGCGTGTAACCTGTTCCTAAATTTTGAGTGTAGAGAATCAAAATGTTGAGCATACCCTTTCCGCACAAACACTGGAAGCTTCAGTATCAATAATTTTTTTACATAATGATATTGGCATATTTTACAATTCTCATTTAAATAAAAATTGATCAATTTTTTAAAGTTTTATTTTAAAAATAATTTTGCTTATTTCACATTTTGATTCATGACCGAGTAAAATAAATGATATATAACCTGATAGCAATCATTCCAGCTGTTAAGGAAAAGGTATCACATCACACGATTAACGTAGACAGCCTTCAAGAGGCCTGTATATCATCATCTCCGTGACATCACTTGGCGGCAGTGTCACAGTCAGTTCAGTGGGCCATGCTTTCCATATCATTTGGTTTTCGGGTGAGCAAAGTCATATCATGATTTGTTCATTATAATCATTTTATACTTGAATATTGTAAGTTTTAACCAAATATAATATAAACATATATGTGTGTGTGTGTGTATGTGTGTGTGCATATATATATATATATATATATATATATATATATATATACACAAATGCACAAACTGTTTATTCCACAATAAATATATCAAAATAATAAAAGCATGTATGTGTACATGTTTATTTGTGCATGTATGTATATGTATATATATTATATATTTATATATATATATATATATTGGACTGACCCTTTTGTGTTGATACTGCTGTACCTTGAATATGATATGAAATATGAGTTTACTATTGTTTACTAGTAAATTCTTGTATATCGGTTTCAGCTACATTATAACTGGACCCACACTATGCCCTGATTGGTTGACTGCCCTGCGATCGCACTATGCTGTAAGTGATGGTATTTCCCATATTTATAACATTTACCTTGTATCCATGGACGTCATGTATATTGAATTATCTGTTAAATGTAGGAGACATGCATGAATAGTGGGGGTTTGTTGTGGGTTTGTCACCAAGAGTATTTTAAGACATATTTAATTCATAACAATATATTCACTCCAAGCCTATATGTACAGTCATACTTTGTGCATTTATCAATTTATGTATTCTGTCAACCTGTGTATTCTGTTGGGAGATGACCAACTCTAGACTGGCCCAGTCAATGAAATGGCTCTGACAGAGATATCAAATGGCTCTCACTGTGTTGCACTTAGTACTGGTACTGCAACCATGCGGCAACTTACATAACTAATTACTACTCTCTGACCCTCTTATTTCGTCGACTGGTAAACTTGGGCCGTTCCGGACAGTCAGCGCCACACATCAGCGCCTCGCTGAACTAAGGTCTTTCCCAGTGACGTAAGGAGTGATTATAGTGGTCTTTCCCTGAATCTTTTTCAAAACCAACATGGTTAATTCAGTGACTGCCTATTGTGGGCTTCCAGCTTGATATATGTATATATATATATATATATATATATATATATATATATATATATATATATATTTATATCCATTTTTCAGTCTTAATATGTTTAGGTCCTCGGCTATTTTGAGTACGGCAAGATTTTAACACTATATATAACCCTCAGCCTCAGAGAGTCAGTGTGTCATCGTTATTCAGACCATAATTGTCATTTGATCTCACAAGCTATTGTTAATGACCTAAAGTGTGGTGGGTCGGTTTCGAAGCCCCTCGAAATTCCAACAGATAGCAGATGAATTGTGCTTTCAATAAAACTGTATTGTTTGCATCCATTTGTGATGGTATCTCATGACAGAAGTGGTGACTTGGTAGCTTGTGATGTTTACATCCATTAGTGATGTTGAGCATGTATACGAGACTACTGTATGGTCCTTCAATAAAATTGTGATGTTTGCATTCATTTGTGATGGTATCTCAGGAACAAGGGGTCAGAGAGGGATGACTTAGTAGCTTGTGATGTTTGGTATGTAAAAGAGACTTACATATGTCCCTTCAATTAAATTGTGACGTTTGCATTCATTTGTGATGGTATCTTAGGAACTTGTCCTGTACCATGACTGAGACAGGCCGCGACTCAGTCATGCACGCTACGTAACGGAAAGTATCTGCAGCACGACCCCCAACCAGGGTCAGGCATAATGAAAAGAAAAACCAAACATTCTGAACCATTCAGACTGGATAATTTACTGCCATGGAAAGACCAAATGGTATATCACATTTTGGCGGCTAAATAACATCTTCATATAACGCAGTATTTATGATAATTACCTAGAATACCAGACATGTCTAGCATATTTTCGTGTCACTCGTAGTGCTAACTCCCCATACATGGGTCCTCCGTTTATGTGTACAATGATGGAGGATTCAAGGGAGTTTCGCAGTACACACTCAAGTAGTGTGTTTTATGATATTGTTATGGAGTAGGAAAGGGTGTATATGTGACTTGACATATATTTTAAAGGAATATTACAATATTTCATCTAAGATTAACTTTTGAGGCAAATGAAGATCAATTACGGTTTCAGTCTGTTCTGATATTCAGACAGAGCCAACGAATTATTAATGTTCATCAGATGACCAAGTATCTAATGGTAATTCAGTATGTTTGTAGAGCCTAAATGTACTCTCACAAATTAGCTCTAAATTGGTTTCTATGATGAGGCAGGCAGATTATGTTTATACGAGTTTGGAAATAGGACTTGTAGGTCAGTCTATAACTGGATGTATGTCAGGTCAGACTACAGATTTTCCATAGAACTTTTGTCCAATCAGATCTCACGAAAGTTAGGAAGAACACTTACAACTCTGATGTAATTGTGACCTACTTTGGGTCATCCAATAAGGTTTAGCTTTTATGACAAAATGCAGAAATACGGATATGTACGTCTCATGTGTCACGTGAAAGCTCTGTAACAAAACTATCTGTAGTGCGCGCTTTGAGGGAGACTGGGCGGCTCTCTCAGAGAGAGAGAGACGGACAATCTCTTGCCAGCCCGGCAGGCCGCGGTAGAGATTGTCCCAGACTCTGTCCTGTGAATAAAGACTTCTGTCATCAAACTGGTCTTGGAACATTGTCAGTCACCAACATCAGCAAGTGCTTGTGATACAGTGTGGGGACATCCCCAACCCTATCATTGTATCAATATTTATTAAAGCCATATTTGACCTTTATTGTTTAATATGTGCACCAGATAAGACTTGATTCCGGTCATTCCGCTCCTAGTTTGAGCGGGCGCCTGCAGATACATTGCTGGTTCACTCGTCTACGACGTTGTATGGATGTAATTTGTGCAAGGAATGTCACTCGTGACCACGACAACTCAGGAACAAGGGGTTTAGACAGGGTTGCTGCAGTCTGCAGCGCTGACATATAATAAACATATAGCAAACATTTTCAATGGAGTCTGTGTACGTGTCGGGCTATCGCCCATGTCAGAGTGGCTCGAATCCCTATTTGTTGTTGTTTTTTTTCTAGTAATGGACGATACTGCACTATATATATAGTATATATATATCTATATATATATATATATAGTAGTGCTTTACGTAGTACGGAGATAGCATGTATCACTATAGATACATATGCAGTTCCTTCCCATTCCCCCCTGAAATAGGGATTCGACAGCTGGACACAGATTTTGTGAAACAGCACAGTATTTTAAAATATCTTGACACGTATGTAATAAAGGTGAGCAAAACCAAATGAGGGCATGCACTATTTAAAAATGATATTTTAATATGTGCCTTTATAAATTGATACAGATCATTAAAAATCATTGCTCTTAAATGGTTGTATATTTACTTATTTCTATGAACAAATATAACAAAAGGCAGACCAAACCAGGAACATATGAACACACAATCACAGTGAGTCCCTCGTCCAGATGTATGAAGTAATTAGTAATTTCCACTGTTTCTTTCTACCTGGATCACTTATGAAAACTAATGTAAAAACGAATATGATGTCCAATTAGTAAATGAGTAGCATGAAGGAACAGAAAAGGCTGTGACACGACCTGCCATGCATTAAATGCGGCGGTATCCAGGACCTCTCGCACAGCGTAGCGTAGTAAGAGAGGGCGGGTGCTAGGGCTATGCTGAGCTAAACTGTATCAGCACATGTGTAACTGCTGTGACAAGTGAGCAACGTATCTTTGTTATTCCCCACTAACCTCGCTTTGGCCTCTGGTATGTGTGGTATGCATAGAAATTAAAGAGTCCCCTATGTTGACAAATCCAGCCCGACGTTGTGCTGACGCAGCATTCCCGAATATTCCATCAGCACTGCAGTCCATCAACTCAAAACACCACTCGTATTTACCGCTGACAAGCCTTACCGCTGTCTAAAACCAACAAAAACCTCATCAAATGTACATTTACTTACCCCTTGTTCACTTATCCCAATTTTTCAAGACCGCAGTCTCCACACGTTTTGAGTTTCCCACCAGCAGAAATTAACACCCCCCCTCTCGATAGCCTGTGGACATTTGCCTAACCTGTCAGCCAATAGAAACACGAGGTCAAGTGACGTCACTCATAGACTTGCGACCTGCTCCTTCTTAAGTCACACGCTGTCATAATTTAAATCGGGACGGTAATACATACAGAAACATAGCTAGCTGTAAATGTTACAATACCCGTGAATTTCCGTTGTTCCTTTTATAGGATCTTAAATTCAAAGCAGGGTTATTTTGTAACACTTTTCCATTTATAGAGACTTTGTTCTCCACGTGGTTACAGCCATGGAAGTTTGTGAAGATGATATTTTTGCTTGACTTTCCATGACCGTCTTGTTGGCCTATTTAATACCAAAATTTGGATCCATATAAAAAGTATGTCCCCCAAAAAATACTCGGCACCGTTACCCGACCATTTGACCTCGCAGCACGTGAACAGAAACCACTTTGTTGATGCAAGGAGCATATCGTTTATTAGAAATCAGGAAATTTTGTACACATAAACCATAATTAGTGAATTGAGTAACTGTCATATCAATATGTTGTCTGTTAACAATTAAGGGGTTATCAAGATCACTGTATACTTATTTAGACTCGACACTGTTTCACTTGCGAAAAATTAACCGTCACATATAACTCCTCGAAAATAGCCTCCTCTTGTTGCTTATGTAGACCTAGTGGTAACTCGTGCTGTTATCATATAGGGTCGACGGTATGGAAGTTATCAAGTTATTGTCGTGCATCTGACGTATTGATGAAAAAACGGTTACGGTGTCGAGAACTTTAAAATTGTATTTAATCCAATACATGCTATAGAATTTGAAACATATATTTTGGGCTAGATATTTTAAACATTTGCCTTTCTTCTATTCAAACAGGTATTTGCTTGTTTTATTACATAATAAAGGTGTTCCATAAGTCACTATGGTTATATTTACTTCAGAAGCTCAACAACGTTATCTATCCTCATCACCGTTACCTTGAGGATTTAAAAACATGGGTTTTTTTCTGTGCAGACAAACAAAAATTAGGCCCTAAAAAGGTATTTCGAATCGAATTCTGAAGATAGATATACCCAAGTACTTTGTCCGGTAAACCCCTCCAAATTCAACCCTCTTGAAGCAAAAAAAAAAGGAATAAAAACATTTTTTTTTTGTTTTCAAAAGTTAAATTAAAAAGAAGCAAATATGTTCTTTTTATTACACACTTCTTTGTTCAATTAATTACTATAATTTATATTTTGATTTTATCAAAGGCTAATAAGTTATAATTTATCGAAAATCATAAAAAGTCAAGTGAAAACAATTTCCTGTATGTGCAAGTGAGATTTTACTTCGTGTAACGGTATCAAGAAAATGGTTAATATTTTTCCCTTACCTGGACTATTAAAAAAAAGGAAACTGTAAAGTGCCCTTCTGGCATATATATATATATATATATATATATATATATATATATATATATATTTTATATATATATATATATAGAGAGAGAGAGAGAGAGAGAGAGAGAGTAGATATTTTTGGTGTGTGGATGTGGACTAAATGTATGTATACCGGCCGGCTTTTTTTTAATTTTAAGATTACATTAATTCCCTATCTTCTAGTGGGTAGCTAGCTGAAAATAACAATGACACTAAACAGAACTACAAGCATTCGTTGATTGATATTAACAATAGAAATTTAGTACATTTTTACTAAAAACTCATATTTTGATTATCATAATAATATCATGTAATATATTAATTATGTATATTTAAGTTTTATGCATAAACCAAATATTTATTTAATTTTCCAAAGAAGATGTACATTTTTCCTTATATTCTTAAAAAATTGCAATTTTCTGCAACCATTGGCAGACGCCATGACACTTGGCCACAATTCAGAAGAACCAGTGGATTGCAAAATATAAATGTTGGTTTAGATTTTAAAGTTTACATCTCAAAATATGTATTTTATCCCTCACCAGTTTAAAAGTCAGACTGTGTGATAATTTAGGGCACCCTACCGCGGAACAGACTATAGTAGATTCACTTAATTACATGCAGTTTTGTTTCTGACAAAAAGACCTAGATTCTCAGTATAAAGATCAAAAGTTGCATGGACAATTTTTATTACACAAAGGAATAGGAAAATAAGACAAAGAAGAGAAATGGCGAGTTTATATATATTGTTTAAATATTAAAAAAAAATTATAAAAAAAAACACAGACGACAAGGACATAGAGTGAATGAGAGGTAGTACTCAATTAATGCAGAAAAACTCTGTCATGACAGCTAAAAATAAAACCATTTGCACTGGTTCCTGTCTGTAATAAGGATTGTAATTTGATAATAATCATATAACTTAACTCGATTTCTCACCCATGTGCACTTCCATCTCTCACTTGCCCCCCCCCTCAAGAATTTCAGATAAACATAACATTTTTATAAATTAGAGCAAATAATTCCTCATCCTTGAATAATGGAAGGAAAATTAAAAAAAAAAATGCTTTAATTCAAGGCCAAAACAATTTAAACATTTTTTTGCGCTTCGTTAAATTAACTTAATAAATCTATTTCTGTGTCTATAGATCTACATGGTGAAGAATCGATGTATTATTTCCTTGACAAAAAAATGATCAACTCATTAACACAAACAGCAGTTGAAAATCAACAGACATAACTTGGGAATTTGAGGTTTAGGATATAGTGTAAAACAACGTATTTTAACATGACTCAGGGACACGAGCAAGGTGCATTTAAGGTGGTTTCAAGCCTTTTTATGATTATATGTCAGTGCATTCGGGAATTGAAATTTTTTTGTACGTAACAAAGAAAGTACCTTGCAAGAAATCTTCATTTTGACTAAATATATTTTAAAAAGTTTTCCCTCCTCCCACACCCAGATTCCTCCTCAGGGAGCACTCGTATTCTCTCTCTCTCTCCCTCCCTCTCCCTCTCTCTCTCTCTCTCTCTCTCTCTATATATATATATATATATATATATATATATATATATAGTATATAAATGACTGAAACAAATTGCTCCAACTTGATATTTTATATGTGTACATATAGTATATATAGTATATAAATAGTTGCAAAAAGTTGCTCCAACCTATGTAACCCCTGTGAGTCATCTCCCACAAATTGACGCAAAGTTCTGCTCTCTAGTCAGGTTAACTGATGCCTCTACACCAATATACCCTGTGATCATTCTGTACCTCCGGACCCTTGTCACTTTACAAGTTGTATTGTAACAAAAGCGCTCCATTCACCAAGGCCCTCTGTAATTGGTGAGTAACGTAAAGAAATACTGAAACGGGGCAAACTAATAAGGGTTAAAATGTAATCCGATATTAGATTTAATGAGGACTGTATAATGCCCCCTCAGGTCCGAATGCCCCCTCTAAATGTGCCTCTAACAGTAAACGCGACAGTTGCTAAGGCTACAATAGAGCGTTTAAATTTGCTTTCGATCACGCGCGACTCGGTGGTTTGCGTCAGTTTATCTCCCAATATGGCAAATTCCTAACATATTAAGATCTTGGTGTTAATTAATAATTGATTAATTAATTAACATGAAATAAGGACTTATCCGGTGACATGGAAAGAAGAGCGGACTTGACTATGAACCCTTTGACAACGGTTGATAGAACGATTCGTCAGCTCAAAACATGTTTTCGTGTTCTTGTTATCGGTTTGTCTATGATTCAGCCGCTGTCACTGGGGCAGCCATTCTACACGTCATGCTGTAACTGTAAGTATATTTATAAATCAAACAGTTTTCCGTTCATTTCAAATGTAGACGAATCTACCAGAAACATGTACGTGTATTTACCTAATTAGGCCTAAGACTACGTCATTCAAATGAGACTAAGTGGTGGAAATGGATATATATAGGCTTGTATGTAAACATGAACCATATGTAAACTATCTAGAAATCTGTATGCTAAGGAATGCAAACCTCCGCCATGCATTATCGCAGGAAATTTTTTAATTCAGAACGCGATTTTTGTAGATTGCATGAAGCGGTTGGCACCCATATAACTTTTTTTTTATTCTGAATGTGATTTTTGTAGACTGCAGCGGTTGGTACTCATACCATTTTTTTTATTCAGAACGTGTTTTTTGTTGATTGCAACGATTGGTACTCACACGATTCTTTTTATTTTTAACATGATTTTTGTAGATTACAGCGGTTGGCACTCACACAATTCTTTTTATTTTTAACGTTATTTTTTTAGATTGTGGCAGCAGTTGGCAATCGCACAATTCTTTTTATTTTTAACGTTATTTTTTATAGATTGTGGCAGCGGTTGGCACTTGCACGATTCTTTTTATTTCTAACATGATTTTTGTATAGACTACAGCGGTTGGCGCTCACACGATTCTTTTTATTCAGAACGTGATTTTTGTGGATTGCAACGGTTGGCACCCACACAATTCCTTTTATTTTTAACGTTATTTCTGTAGATTGCAGCGGTTGGCACTCACACGCTTTTTTTAGCTCAGCTGACTTTAAGTCAAACTGGGCTATAGCGATGGGTCTTTGTCCCGCGTCCTTCCGTCTGTCCGTCCGGCCGTCCGTCCGTCCGTTAGCAGAGCACAAATCGTAACCGTAGGGGCTAAGGCCATGAACCCTATGCAGTCTTAGAGGTTCTAAAAAGATCTCTTTGCAAACCTGAAATTAGGTCACTGCGACCTATATTCTCGAAGTAATGGGGTGTGTTTGCACCCCCCAGAAATAATTCTTTTAGCCAAAATTTTCATCCCAAACCTTCCATCTTTCACATACAGCTCACCTACCAACAGGGGAAGAACCATAATTTTTTGGAGGTCACAAGGTCAAAGGTCAAGATCACAGAACCAACTTCTTTGAAAAGCCTGTGGATGAATTTTATGCCAAACCTTTCATCCCAATTCTTTGATATTTCACATATAGCTCACCTATACTAAGTGGGAGAAGAATCCTATAGATGTTGAGGTCACAAGGTCAAAGGTCAGGGTCACAGGATCCACTTCTTTGAAAAGGTTGTGGACCCATTTCAAGCCAGACGTTTCATTCCAAACCTTTCAGCACTGATATCACTTCTCTGCCAACAGGGGAAAAGACCTGTTGATTCTGAGGTCATAGGTCAAGTTCACAGCACCCTCTTCTTGCGTGGAGTCATTTTCAGGCAAACTTTTCAATCGATACTTTCCATCTGTCATATATGGCTTACCTACCAATAGGGAAAGAAGCCTATTGAAGTTGAGTTCAAAAGGTCAAAGGTCAAGGTCACAATATTGTTCTAAATGCTTGTAAACATATTTCAAGTGAAACTGTTCAACCCAAACCTTCAGTCTTTCACATTCCACATCTATGCATCACTTAATGTGATTCAAACTTCTTATTTATGGGTCTTTTTGCATGAAGAAATAACTAATTGATTTTGAGGTCAGCTGGTCAGGAGGTTAAAGGTTGCAGGTCTATGTTATTCACTCATTGGTTGCCAAGTTATTACACCCGGCCAGATGTAATTTGTTAGTAGTTACCCATCATTTAGAAAGAATCCAGTTGATATGTGGGCAAAAGGCCAAGGTCATAGGTCAGGTCAACTTATTTTGTAGACCATCTCTATTTTTCTTGTATATATAAACTTGCACTCCAGCTGGTACATCTCACCGTGTGGCTGTAATAGTGAGTGACACTGGTGACATATGACTCCCTTTTGTATCAGGCTATTAAGTGATAAGGCTGAGTGATAAGTACCTCGTTACTGCATAACAAAACACTGTTGTTGGAATACTTCAGCCAGGAATTAACACTATGAGAGTATAGTATTAAGGTTTAGCTACTGATTTATAAGATGATGGGAACATTTTGCAGTTTATTTTATGGAATCATAGCAATAAACTTAGTTTCCTAGATATCTGAATATTTTTATATAAATCACCACATATAAAAGCAAGTGTTTGTTCTTATAATATGTGGATGTGTACTTGATTTAGGATGGCTTTATTTTATTACAAGACTCTTAGTCATGCTTTCTGCATTTCTTATCTTTCAGGTTTTGCAGTTTACCGACCCTACTGACCCCATTGAAAAGCAGATAATAAAAAAGTGATAATGGAAAAGTGATAATACAAAATATTGGACCTACACTTTTACATTTGCATATCTGTAAATCTGATATGAGCGCCTGAACAAGCCTTTTGAATTGTTTTGGACATTCATTACTGTAACATCATTTGGAGAATTTGCCCCAAGTTTGGTCTCTTATTGGAGGATGTGTGATATTAAATGTCAGACTTCTCAGAAATCTATTATGTCTGCCAGTTAGCCACCTTAGAAATCCTTTTTTCAGTGCAGTTTCAGTAATTTTCCTTCAATTTTTGGTCCGATTTAGAGAATGGTTGTTGTCTAATTTCAGACCTGTCAGAAGTCCAAAATGGCCACCAGGCAACCATCTTTAAATTACTTTTGATCATATTATCTCAAGAACTGTTAAAGTGAAGGCAGTCGGACGTTTATTAATGTAATCTTGCAAAGGATTGGGTCAAATATTTCTTAATAGATATTATCATCATATCTGAAAGTGCAGTACAGTTGGTTTGTATTGAATAAAAATTCATACAGAAGCACCTGTTTCTTAATAATTCTTGCATGGATTTCCTTGATTTTTTTGCTATATATTTTGATCTTATATTTGCCCTTTGTGGTGTTCCTTTTGAGACTGACAGGTATCAAGTAAGCTATGGGAATAGTTCTGGATAACTTAACAATCATACATTTTCCTCAGACCATCAATTCACTGTGTTTTAACCAGACATAGGTGATATTAATTTCTGTTTATTTCGTAGAAAATTTCAACAAATTGGCAAATTGGTTCTTCAAAATTTGACTGGAAGTTGTGAATCTCAGCCCATGATGTCGCAGGTCATGCTTGGCAGCTGAGCGTCATGACCCATGGGTCACTTGTTTAATTTTTAACGTGTTTTTTGTAGATTGCAGCTGTTGGCACTCACACGATTCTTTTTATTATAACGTGATTTTTGTAGATTGCAGCGGTTGGCACTCGCACGATTCTTTTTATTTCTAACGTTATTTTTTTAGATTGTGGCAGCGGTTGGCACTCGCACAATTCTTTTTATTTTTAACGTTATTTTTTTTAGATTGTGGCAGCGGTTGGCACTCGCACGATTCTTTTTTATTTCCAACGTGATTTTTGTATAGACTACAGCGGTTGGCGCTCACACGATTCTTTTTCTTCAGAACGTGATTTTTGTAGATTGCAACGGTTGGCACCCACACGATTCTTTTTATTTTTAACGTGATTTTTTGTAGATAGCAGCGGTTGGCACTCACACGATTCTTTTTATTTTTAACGTGATTTTTGTAGATTGCAGGGGGCTGCAAAATACCTGGATTAAAGTTGAACCATCGTGGAACTTTTCGTCAGGAGAAATGTTGACTTCCTTCACCAACCCGGCGGCTTTCAGCGTCAGTGACAGCCAGCAGACGACAGTTTCTCTGTACTCACGTGACTACATCATCCAGTACGCAGGCGCACCGGTAACGGTTCACCCAGACGACAACTTAAAGTTGACCAATTACATGGAGCTAGACTTGACATTTGTTCGAGATATCCCAGGTAAAACACGGATTTACATAGATTGATCATCAACTTTTTTTGTCCCCAAAATTATCTACGACACATTTCAAATTTCGATGAGCGTTCCGCTAATTTCTCTGACACGGAAGTATGGATTGGCTTCCTATTAAACTTAGAAACTCTACGATTCATACATCATTTAATCAAATTTAAAACATATTCATTTTGACAAGCTCTTTGTCATTAATATTTATCATTTTATTGAATTGCAAAGGGTAAATACATAACAGAAAAACGGAGGTTTGAAAGAGGTATGCAGGGAATAGGTTTCCCGAGAAATTGTGCTCTGTATGTGGGTATGAGTGTCTTGGCGCTGTGAGTAGGACTATTGGAGTTTAGCCGATATATAAATTTTAATATTTATTATTATTATTATTATTATTATTATTATTATTATTATTATTATTTTACAACCACTGTCTGTGCCGTCTGCGTACCTTTGCTTTATCCTGTCGTGTTGATGTATACGCCGCCGTCTGTAAGTGTACATGAGCATTATTATCATTATTTAACAACCACTGTCTCTGCCGTATACCTTTGTTTGATTCTCTGATGTTGATGTACATTGGCCTCTGTAAGAGTGCATGAGTATTATTATTATTATTATTATTGTTATTTAACAACCACTGTCTCTGCCGTATACGTTTGCTTAATTCTTTCATGTTGATGTCCACCGGCCTCTGTAAGTATGCATGCCGTTGGTTTTTATTTAGTAATTCGTATCTTACATTATTTCACGATGCTGGACAAGGTCACTCAGACGCGTTATTTCGGCCTCAACTCTGGTGACAGATATCGTGACTCGGGCTGTCCCCGAAGTATTTTCCTTTCATAATTACTATATAAATCAGAAGCGCCCTCTACCGGGGAATGGTGTCATTACAGTAAAGTAATTATCTACATATCTATACTCATCTGATAGATGCCTTTCAATTGGTTCCAACTATGTTTACTACGCATTCAAGCAAATTAAGAATGAATTCATGTTTAAATAGATACAACATTTGTAATCCACAAAGAAACTTGGCAAAAAGGCAGTGGTCATGCAATAACTTACAGACGTATGAATATTTAAATATTGTATTATACTCGGTTTTTCGTTGTTTTTAGGTATTTATATCCAGGGAGGGTACATACGGGACCGGGACCAGGACCTGTTTGATGAACGTCAGGTGTATGTCACAAAGTTTAGCATCTCGTATTCCCCAGATGGCGCCACCTTTAGATACCTTCAAAAGAACGGCACCAATAAAGTAAGCGCTGCCTTTTAAACAAATGTATGTAGTCAAGGTAACTTCCGTAATCTTATAGCTTAAAATTAGTTGAATACACAACAGAGCTATTCGTCATATATATATATATATATATATATATATATATATATATATATATATATATACAAACACAATCCGCTATATGGATAGTCAGGAACGTTAGTTGGGACGATTTAAGCAAGGCTGATTATTGTTTTTGAACAAAAGATGGGACAAACACGTATTCGTATTGAGTACATTTATATCATAATGAACATTTATAGAATAATTGCATATATATAGTAGTAAGCATTATAGAGGATACCTCTCTAGTATAATCTTACAGTTAATATTTTAAATCTAACGCAAATTTTGTGAGGAAAATGTTAGTAAATTTCCTTGGTCGTACATG
The DNA here is from genome assembly GCA_026874595.1 of Sipunculus nudus. Classification (NCBI taxonomy): domain Eukaryota; kingdom Metazoa; phylum Annelida; class Sipuncula; order Golfingiida; family Sipunculidae; genus Sipunculus; species Sipunculus nudus. The sequence goes on from CM049321.1 coordinate 56,746,980, forward strand.
GGTATACTACAAGAGTGTCACATGATCTAAGAATATCCAGGGAGTTACTTATATTTTCGAACTGTAATATCACCTTGGTTGTATACGTGCGTACTATATATACTAACGTGTCACGTGGTCTTAAGATATTCACAGGTAACGCCGGAGCAACTACTAAGAAGTTGGTGATTTTCCCGGACATCATCACAGCCAGATACCTTCGCTTGCACCCGCTGGCGGCATGTGATTCACGTGGTATCACTACGCGGCAGGCTTTACTCCGTGTCAGTCCTGTCGTCTGCACAACCGGAAATGGTACGGAGACTTGTTAATTTTCTTACCTTCGCCAGGAGGGTCTGTGCTCATCCCCGTTCGTCGTGTGTTTGTTCACAACATAACTAACGCCATTATGAACGGATTTCAGAAATTGTCAGGGCATATCGGGAATGGGCCAGTGAAGAATCGGGTAGGGGTTTTAGTGTGGAACCGCATCATGATGCGGGTTAAGGAACGTCATCAAAGAATATTTACAAATGTATAGTCACTTATGCACAAAAAGGGTTGATTTTACCGCACACAGGCTGTCATTTTTTTTGTTTATACTCACTGTTTATAACATGTAGGGGGGCGCCGAAATAACCAAACACATTCAACGAGGATATCCTGCACCAAGTCAGACGAATCAGAGCTCTGTGAGGGGTGTTTTGCACCTACTGACCTCCTAACTTCCGCACATATGCAACCAACCATTTTATGCTAATTTATTTTTTTCGTTTGTCTTCTGTTAGTTGGTATATTGTTGTTTACTAACAGCTGGTTGACAAACAAGTCCCTGCATCCGTCAAAGAGGCATTAAAAGTTGTTGTCTTAATATGGCTACTCTAGAGTTCATTTATACGTACACAGAGTAACCCATAAATCACATAAACTCTATAAAAATTGAGTGAATAATTTATTAGCTTTAAACTGTGTCAAGGTATCAAAATGACGCTCGATTGTACGTTTTGTTCATTATTTTTATGTAACCTTGAACACTCATCAAGTTTGGTTTTTGTATGGCAGAGTCGAATATGTGCGTCTTTTCCTCATAACAGAAGTATGCCTGCCTGAGCCTGAAGACTGCTCACTGACTACTTGGAGTGAATGGGGTCCATGTGAATGTCACGGATCTCTATGCAATTCTCGCCGCCAGAGGGCAGTACAGTCAGCTCAGGCGTGTGGCGGCGCACCATGTGATCACCTTGAAGAGCAAGGACCGTGCGTCTCCTCTGAACGTGGGTGTCATACATTTTTAGCTGTTGTAATATATGTTGTTGTCTCCGACAGGAGGGTATGCATTTATCCCCGTTCGCGTGTGGCTGCGTGTGTTTGTTCACAATACAACTCGCTCTAGCATAAACGGAACCTCATGACCTGTTCAGGGCATCTAGGGAAAGAGCCAATGAAGAATGGATTAGATTTAGGTGTTGGTCCGGATCATAATCCGGATCAAGGAAGGCCATCTATCCAAGAATTTTCACATATATGCAGTCACATATGCCCGACTGAACAAGGGAGTATAGATCGAATTTATTAGTGACCAATGCACCAATAAACATTTATAAGAATACGGATCAATTAGTGAATTAAAACACGGGTTGAGGAGTATCCCACATTAAGGACCGCTCACATGGCGGAGGCCTGCATTCGTGAGAATGCATATTTATAGTACTTCTTAACTGTTGTAATAAATGTTGTATAGGAATATAATTATATAAGTATGCAAGCTAAATTGTTTATATATACATTGCAGCTTGCAGTCAAATAATAATATTTGTGATCCATATTCCCCACATATATAATCCCTTTTTTTTTAATGTCAGTCTATAGAACTGACGATAAGAAACTTTACATGTGTATATTAAATAATTCTCAATCTGTTACTGTAGCCGTGTGGAGGATCGCCTTGTGGTCGTCGCTAGGACTACTAGGCACATGCTTTGTAGTTGCTATGGTTACACTCACTGTCCTAAAGCGGAAGCAACACAAGGCAAACAGAGTATCCTGTCCAAGGGATGCGTCAAAACTCAGAACTGGTAAGTAAAGGATATAATACGTCTCCTTGGACTTAGATATTATACAGAACAATGACCAGATCATTACACACAATCTGTTTTCAAAATGTGTTTAAGGTACATACATGTGGGATTTTGGAGGTTCGAAATCATGTTTGTGATAAATAAAAATATAAGAATTTTCTACGGTCTCTATCTTAAATCGTATCTTTTATTTCATCGTTGGAACTGTTTTTGTTTTCACATAGTGAACGCAATACCCAGGGGTCTCTTGTTGAAAATTATCAGTATTCCAAATGTCGGTATATTGAATAACAGAGCACAAATGATAACCATTAGACCATGAGTGTTCAATGCAGACACGTTCTGCCCAACTATAACCCCAAATTGTCACGTTTCCCATTGTTACATATATTTATATGTGCTGACCTTCGATTGTGTGTAAGATTCAGCTAAGCGTCCTGGCACATGGGCCACATGTTAACTGTTTTGGCCATTTTTAATGTTGTGAGTCAATTATATATGAGAACTTACAACGATTGGGAATATTGGCTGGTAATCACCGTATAACACTAAAAATGTCCAGTATTTTTTATTTTTATTTTTGGTGCAGGTAACGGCTTCAATTTTTTTATGCTGATGTCTAATTTATATCCTAAGTATTTACATCTGCAGAAATCCATTTTCCTTTTTGAACACTAGACAGGTTGGTAACACTCTCTTCCTGACATTCATTTTATATCCTGGTTTCATCCAGGTCCGGTGTCAACGGCACCTGTAGGCCCTGGGTGTGTAATCAACCTCATTGCTGGGTCATAACACAGAGGAACCTCCTAATGACTCACTCGTTTGTGAGTGATACACGTCTGTGTGGCACAGCCTTCAGTGCGCTCATGTTGTCCGGGGGCCGACTGCGAAAAATCTCACCGCTCCTCGGTTGAGGTTTGAACTCAGGACCTCTCCGGCCTTACTGCAGCAGCCGGCATGTCTCCAGATTTGACGTTTGCAGAAGAATTTTCCAAGAACTCTTTTGTGAAGGTTACTGTTGTGTTGACGGTGGTATATGTTTTATTCCAAACAGGGAGTGCAAGCACGGCCTCTTCCACCATTGAGAAAAGTGAAGAAAACAATGCACAACTGACGAGCGAAAAAGTGAACCCACAACCAGAAATTTCAGATGATGAAGTTGATGAACAACTTGAACGTCAGCTGGTCGATATTGGCAGGCCGGAAGAAAACACAGCAGTCTCGCTTCAGATTCCAGCCCCGCTTCAGACTACAGCCCCGCTTCAGACTACAGCCCCGCTTCCGACTACAGCCCCGCTTCAGACCATAGTCTCACTTCAGAGTGTACCCTTACCTGAACCAGCCGACTCCGAATCACAGCTTTCACTGGGCCAGGTAAAACGTTTACTAAAGCATATTAGTTCTTTTTTAGTTATTGTCACACAAAACCAACTAAGAATTATATCTGCTATACGGGCTTTACATATTCACACGCGTGCCTACTCACTATAATCATCCCCGAAATTGGCATAATGGCACATTACGAAATAATAAACCGAACTTTAGACGTGTTATAATTTTTGTCCTCGGCGTTTGAAGACCGTGTGTATAAAGGCCATTTTGGAATCTTTGAGTGTGTGACTGTAAGGCTAGATGCGGATGCAACTATTTTTGGTTGTATATGACAACGCCTCATGGCCTATAGCTTCGATGCCACATAACATTGCCAGACCGAAATTTAGTAATGTATAGCCGTATCCGCACTAGCAAAATAATAATAATAATCTGGTTCGTCAATCTATTTACTCTGTCCGCACTTGGACACGAACACCCATCAGTTCGGTCTACTTCAGTCCGCTTTTCTTTATTCCGGTTTTCAGTAAACCTGTTCCAGTGCGTACAGGCAAATCTGCTTCTAGTCCGAATGAGTCCAGTTTCAGCAAACGGCCTTGTCCGTCACCCGTGATACTGCCCAAGCGTGCATTGCGCCATTGAGTGCTCTGTTACAGACCTGAATCCGATTACGAAAGAGCAAACTCACGATGTGTTGAATAAACCGGTTTAGGCTTATGTAAAGCGAACTACAGTGCTGACGCAAAGCGATCTATTTCGAGACTAAAGTAAACCGGTTTAGTGTAATCCGGTTTAGATGCAAAGGAAGTGAACCTTTGTGTGGCTACACATACCATATGCGATAAATCATCCTTTGTAACTCAGCATCTTGGAAAATCCTCCCCCCCCCCCCCTCCCCAACATGTTTGTTAAATTTTTGACCGCATGAATACAAGCATGGCTGGCGGGGGTTACTTGTACGCGACGCAGGAAATAGTTTTCACTTCGCTTTGTGAATTCACATTACTTTTATTTTAATCCATCACTCGAAGCCTGATGTTGAAATTACCGGTTGCTTAGCACTGTATCGATGCAATGGGACAAACAGCCATTGCAGTGTTTTATCCGTATGGCTTGTGTCATGACTAAGTAGGCACGATATGAGGCGTCCTGATGGGAGATGATCTGTGCCAAATTGTGAAGGGTTGTGCAAAACTGTAAAATCTTTGTTATTTTTGTATTGCGTCATTACATATCATTTGATCAGAGTGAAGATTATGGGTCAGTTGTCAATCCATTGTATATATACAATCGACTGTTTTTAAGGAGTCGGAAATTGTCATAGATCACTGAAAGAGCCAACTTGGAGTTTTGTTCCGGGAGGCTCTTGAGCATACTAATTATAATAACTGAACTGGGTTAAATTATTCAATATTGTACATGTACATCCCGTTAATGTTAAGCACGTAATCAGTTGTTACATGTATGGCGTTTTCAGATGTCAGCGGCTCCTGAAAATGTTAATGTAGACGAGAAACCGATCCATAAACTGCTACCACTGGCGCCACCAAGAGAGCGTCTCCTTCCGGCAAGACCGCGACTTGACCCCGTCAGATTAGATCCGCTGGACAACGAAGACGACTTCAGTTTTTGAACGAATCTAAAGCTGTGTTTCCACTTATCCGCAAATAAAGTCCGCATATGTAGTCCAATGTGGGCAAAAATCACACCCCTCTATACAAGTATGAACTTTTTCAATGTGTACCTATAGGCTATACATATAGGCGTTCGGCATGCGCAATCTCATAAAATGTCCTCATCGAAACGCATCGGAGAGGCTATTTTCGGATGGAAAAAAGTCAAAACCCAGCACAGTCCCAGGGTAAAGGCACGGCCTAAATATATTAGCAAATTTTTCTTGACTGGTGTCCAAGCATATAAAAAAAGTCAGGCGAAAGGATGTCCTTCAGTGAATCGTACGTACATACCTATGGAACAGATTTTACAAGTTGCATACTATTGTCTACCGGATGGTAGGCCTACGCATTCTGCGGATACGGGCCTGATTTGCAGATACATTGAAACACAGCCTGAAATTTAAAACATATACTGAGTGGAGATAATTAAAGTAAAGAATGAAGGTAACTATGTTAATAACCATGATATAGATACATATCACAAATTTGTTAATATTGTGTCACACAAGCCCCGGCTCCACGTTTGGTGAATTTAATTACGGCATTACACTATAGATTTGGACCCTTCACCGATAAACACTGACATGATACAAGACGTGCTCTCACCAGAAAAAAATAAAGCTGCTGATATAAATCAATTAATAATTTGTTATCGGTATCCGATCTTTCATGTTGTTTGTATTTACATCTTGTATGCCGTATGACTTGCTTTACATATACACATTACTTATCTTTCCGCAGGCATATCTGTGCACATCATATATTGTCTTCGGAGAGAGAGAGAGAGAGAGAGAGAGAGAGAGAGAGAGAGAGCTAGATTATCTTGTTTATTTTTTTTCGGATACCACTTTCGTTACATGTCACGCCACCTACCGGTCAGTGGAGCAATATACGTTCCGGCTCCTCTTGTTGTCACGAGCTGACATTTCTCACGTAACAGTCATACAACCTCCTGTCATTGTACAGGACAATATTCAGACCGGCAGGGACACATAGCTTTACAGCATGCAGTCGCGATTATAGAATATTATGTTTGTACATTCCTTAAACCGGGAAATCTTGTCGCTCAGTGAAAATGCCTTAAACCCCGTGGTTGCTGAAAACGCGTTAAATTTATTTAGCTTGGACCAGTCGGTGTTTGGACTGCAGGGGCGTAGCCAAGGGGGGGGGGGGGGGGGCGAAGGGGGCCATGCCCCCCCCCCCCCGCCCCCGGATCGCATCCAGAACTCGCCGTCCTTTCGGAATTTCACTTAATCTAATACTTATATATATATATATATATATATATATATATATATATATATATATATATGTATTAAATTGCCTTTGCTATCAGTAGAAGATCCAGAGGGGGCGCCTTCGGCGAGCGGCCCCAGGTTGAGCCTCAATATCTCTCATTTTATCTAATTTCCGTGATTAATTTTCGTTTTTCATATTTCTTGTTATGAATAAGCAATTAGACTTTATTTAAGTATATGCAGTTTATTACTTTCCAATTTATTAGTTGAATATAAGGATATTTATGAAGAGCTGCAGAACAACTGCAGATCGATCGAGCACAGGCCCTGGTTGTGGTCGACCGTACACAATCTTACGGCTCCTCTGGTGTACCGGTACTCGAACTCGCGATCTGTGCTCTTAAGAGTCCTGTGTGCTGTCAAGACCACGGAACCCGGTAAAATGCAAAGTTTAACATAAGAATTCAACTTATGAGTTATTTCATTACGAGCATTACATTTAAAAGATAATATTTTGCAAGTTACAAACGTAATTGCGCCCTTGCGCCATTGACTTGTTTGAAAACGATTGAAATTTTATACCCCTAATTTTGAAGAAATATAAATATAAAATATTGAACCTCTCAACAGTTTGACTACATAACGCAAAGACATAAGGGAACAGAAAATCCATTCATATTTTGGTGAAAATTGAGTCAAAATGTCCTCTTTACATTGAATATTAAAAAAAATTCCCAATATAGGAGGGGGATATACCCCCTCCCATACCCTCCCCATGTACCTGTAACTAACCTCAATAAAACCATGGTTCATCATTGAAAATAAAAGATATATATTTTCATACAATAAAATATATAACGTTAAGTAATAAAAACTAGACATTTCTTGGCACCGCTGGTGTCATAGTATCCCTAGACATAGTACAACCCCCCCCCCCCCTTTAAGAATAGGCCCCCATTTTTAGCAGCATATACTGACACTTGGCAAGCAATTATTGTTTCTTCCATCTATCAATCCACAATTTTTAAAGATGTGTCCTGTGACCTTTGACCTCATGACCCCAAAATCAATTCGGGTCTTGCTTTTCCAATGGGACATATATGTCAAGTTTGAAATCAATACATCAATAAAAGCAGGAATTATCATTCAGAAAATAATTTTTTGACAGATAGCTCCTTTGGCCTTGACCTTTGGACCCCAAAATTGATATGGATCACCCACTATTGGCAAATGAGCTATATATTCAAGATGGAAGACCTGGGATGAAAGTTTGGCTTAAAATGCATCCACAGTATCTTTTAAGATGAAAGTCCAGTGACCTTGACCTTTGACCTCATGACCCTAGAAATATAGGGTTTTTACTTTAGTGGTGGGCCATACATAAGTCACGTTTGAATTCCATATGGCTATCAACACTGGAGATATCATAAGAGGTGCGAGATTTCACCAAATATGGACACATTAAAGGTCAAGGCCACTCTCATGGTAAAGGTCATGACCCAAATGTTAATAAACCTCATCCCATAACCCATTTCTCTACATGTGCATAATATTAAAGAAATCTGTCCATTAGCTTTTGACTTAAAATGCTTACAGTACTGTCAAGTGGCAATTATGGGGGTATTAAAAGGCGTAAAAACAAGAAAAGGATAATAGGTGGTGCCACAAGTTTCCGGTATATCACAAGGATATCCAGATCTTCGGTCACCTTGATTTTTGGACCAGTCCATGCAAGCTTACTTGAGATATTAAAGAATTTGTGTTATTTTCAGCAAAAATGGACCTATTCAAGGTCAAGGTCACTCTCCTAGCATAGGTCATGACCCCATTTTAAATAGGCTTCGTCCCCTTATCTATATCTATACAAATATAAAGTTTGAAAAAGATCAGTGAAATATTTTTTGAGTTATCCCACTCACAAGGTTTTTCTGCGGCGGCGGGACCGTCGTGAAACCATAGTATCCCGACTTTGTCTGGGGATTTAATAATAATATTAATAATAATATAAGTGTTCATAGTACAATTATATGCAGATTAGCGCCCCTGTTGACAGGCAAACCTTCGAATAATACAGTAATTAAGGTTTCTGCAACGATATATTTAATTAAATATGCTGATTTTGAACTTGAAACATGGGGGACTGCATGGGTGGGTTGAAAGAAAACTGTGCGGGGTGGGTGTCAGCTGAAACTTAAAGCATAGTACGGTAATAGCAGTAGAAGTGCGAGGCGGGCTGAATTTTGTTCTTGGACTGCTGGGCGGGCGGGTGTGGGTGTTGTGTTCGTGTGTGTAAATGACGACAACACGACTGAGTAACCTAACAACTTTTACTGATTACCCAAGATGGCGGCAAACTCGTGCCGTACATATCACGTGACTCTGTGTATCATGTGCCCATGTAAGTTTGAACATGTGACTTTTAAATATTGAATATGAATCATACACAACATATTCCCTCTTTCACAAATAAGAAGTTACGGTATATGCAAGCATAGTAAACTGCATAATCCAAGCGTCCATACAGAATTACAAAATTAAAGTCAATGTGAGCATAAACTTCTTCAAGCTTATCATTACATATATGTAAACGGAATGTTCATCGCTTAGAGTTCAAAATGGTATGAGCATGCAACAAATTAAATTACAGTTCATAATCAGCTAAATATTTTGGTGGTCTGCAACATCGTTGTAGACGTCTGTTAGGCTGATCTTGCTGCGGATTGTGGTGATGTCCCTGTGGCTGCATGTCGTATTCGTCAGTGCTGAGATGTTCTGGGTGGAGCTCAGTAGTAGAATACGACTGAGCAGGTTGAGCAGAGTGATTGGATAAAACACATCTTCTCGCGTTCCAGACAGTTCCGTCGTCAAGTTTATAGGACGAACGTCCAACGATCTTAACGATCTGATGTGGTTTTGAGAATATAGTAGACAACTTGTGTTTGCGATTCGGACGTTTCACTCTTATCCAATCTCCGACTTTGAATTTTGTTTGTTTAGCTGAGCGTTTACCGTCTGTGTATCTTTTCGTTCTCAGCTGGCGTTTCGCATTTCAGATGCTATGTCCGTAATATGTTTACTTTCCGTATCAGCTTGTTTGGAAGGCTTCAGACAGTCTAATGGCAGTCTGATATTTCTGTTCAGCATTAACTGAGCTGGAGGTACCTGAGTAAGTGCATTTGGTGTCACTCTGTAATTCCTTAGAATTGAGCGTATGGCTTCAGCGAAAGTTTTATTTTCTTGCAGGTTTGTCTTAAGACCATTCTTTAGAACTTGGTTGAATCTTTCAATTCCTCCGTTGCTTTGCGGGTTGTACAATGAAGTCAGATTATGTTTAATTCCCAGAGACTTCAAGTAGGATTCAAATTCACTAGAAGTGAATTGGGGTCCATTATCAGATATAACGGTTTCCGGAAATCCCCATCGTGTGAACAAGTCTTCAAGAATGTTAATGATTACCGCTGAGGTAACTTCACCTGATGTAGCAACTTCGGGCCATTTGGAATGCAGGTCATGAACAACGACCATAAACCGCTGATGATGAGGAGCCACTTTGACTTCTCCAAAAATTGCCATGGTTTTGTCGGCCATTATGGTATTGGCTGTAAGGGTGGTTGTTGCGGCCTGACGGATTTTCCACTTACAGCACATGCTTCACAGTTGCGCACATATTCGTCAATATCCTTGGACATTCCTGGCCACCACAAGTTTCTCTACAGCGGAAACCGGAGGACCCGGAGAAAATCACGGGCCTTGTATAGGCAACTACAACCAACTCTCATAGCCATCCATTTATCAAAGCCGGATCGCCAGTCGACTGTCCAGGCCTCTGTAGGTGTTAATACATTAAACACTTTGACATTAAGAAACACAAAACAGTACTTTTGTCATCAATAAAATCATCTCAGAGAAATCATATGATTTCAATATCTATTCATTTAATATATGTAAAGAAGGACCAATCACTGTAGCCCGTATGTGTTTGGTAGCCCATTTGACTTCCTTGGTTGAACCTCCTGTGATGTAGTCAAATGTGTATATCCCAAAGAAACGAAGCATCTTTTCAAACTTTACAGGTGTGCTCAGTGTTATGAGCACAAATGTCACATGCATTAACAGCATGAATGAATCCTGTTAGGTGACATCTGTAGGGTTTCAAGAATCTGGATTCACTTGACATTTGCCAGCCCTCTTCAGAATGACAGGAGCAGGTGACGAAATGTTCTGAAATAGATTTATTTGAACATTTGTGAATATCAGTTCTCATTCCAGTGTGATATTTGACCATTAATTATAAGTTTATTGATATAAAATATATGAGTTCACTTTATTAGATATTAATCCAGGCATATTTTATTTTTGAAAGACATTTTTGGAAGATCAATTAAAATTGTATATAAAAATTCGATCATTTTCCTGGAAAAATCTTGGCAAAAACTCAACTGATATTTTTATATTCACAGCCTGTGATCTGAAAAGTGGTCCATGACACAAAGCTTTTTGATCAGGTTTTTGTTCATGTTTATCAATATGCAACTAATTTTCGATTAAATATTTATAAAAATAAATCAATTCAAAGAAATTTTATTTATCGTCTATCTATATTAATAAAAATAATAAAAATTAATAAAAAGTCAAACTACTAGAAAAAAATTAAGATAATGTGTTTTCTAACTTGATAGCGGATACCAACCTAAATGATATGATTAAGGTAACACCTACAATGGTGATATCCTTTGGAATGCCTAAACCTGGTGTGCTTGGTGTACCTGGCAAACCATGTGTTGCTGCAGCTTCTGTAGTTTCAGAAGTTTCCCTTCACTTCCACAGGAGGTTGCATCTTAACTTCAGTAATCTACTAAACAGAACAAAGACAACACCACTTCTTATTTATACAAAATTTTACACAAACTTGTACATAGCACACCTAATGCCTTATCTAAAGAAAGGAATAGGCCCCAGTATAACAATATACTCAGAGGCAGTTTAAAGACATATATTTATCTATAAAACCAGGTACCAGCTGGTATTTCAAAATACTGATATTAATTTATCAACAGTTACCAGATGCTGTTTAAACAAAGAGACCTATGGGCTAAGGGACTCAGCTGAAGTTATTTAAGAGAATATTTGTATAAACTCTGACGTAATATACAGCTGAAAATACCTGTAGCCTGGGGAAAAGTACAAAGTGGAGTCAAACTAAAGCATCATAATTTATGCTTATTCTATGAAATAAAAATAGTATATAAAAAACTAGAGGTCATGGCACTCAGATGAACTGCGACACACTGAGAAACTCCATTAACTTAAGATTGCTGCCATTTTAGCATTTTTGCAATTGTGTGCACAGGAGTTGTGAAGAACTTATCAGTCTGATTCGAATGGATTTACTTCAAATTTCCATGGTGACAAAATCATGTCTTAATGCTGCATATTCTTTCAAATTGTGCATTACATGTAAATGAGGTTGTTAGCTGGACTGACATGTCATTCCTGATGTCTAGGTCTGGAAAAATATTATAAAAGATACACAAAAATAATGAAAATGTAGACGTAGCCATCATATTTTTCTCATGTTAATAGTGGACAAAGGATATATGTGCAGATGATGCACAAAGTTTGATGTGGAATGCAAAATATGTGATCTGCAGCCTACAGTCAACACTGCCCAAGCCCTGATCTTAACTAGAATTATGACAGGTGACAGGAAGGGCCCTGAAAAAGGCCCATAACCTTCTAATGAGGGTTGAGTGATCCTTAAAAATGTATACTCGATGACCCAATTACATGCAGAGACAGAGCAATCTGACCCAAAACAGTATTTAATATTCTGAAGCAAGCATCAGTGATAGTCATGTATGAATGTGTGGTGCACAGGCATAATTACACCTGATATTAAACTGTAAGCCTGGTTAGCATATAGATCAGTAGGATGGTCATGTGACCTCAGATAAAGTATAGCATGATATTCTCACATAACATGACAAGCTCTGGCTGATAAGGGCAACCAATCCTGAGAAAAGGGCATCAATGTATTTTATGAAAATGGGAAGGCAGGTGGTGCCACCTGTCTGGTCTATGAGAGAATGATGGATGGGCATGCCATATTTAAGATCAGTGTATCGAACCATGTTTTTAGGTATGAGTGATTTTCACCTAAAGCAAACACACGTATGCCAATGGAAAATGACTGCAGATGGCACCACCAGTCATCAGTACAGGATGTAGCTATCCAAGGTAAATTGACTTTTCAGCTCAAAACCTTGAACCACTCTTGAGCTATGCCATATAATCATAGAGATGCACAAGTGGACAATATGCTGTGCAGATGGCACCACCAATATTTTTCAGGCATGAGTTCACGTGACCATGTGATTTCTTCATTGATGAATGCGGCAGCAATGGAACCAGCAAGAAAACATAGTATCTGCAAAATGCTATATTGGCAGATACCATTACAGACAATAGGTCATCGCTATAGCTCAAATGAGTTCAGTTATAGTAAGGCAATGTATTATTAGGTGAAATTTAAACTTACATTATATCTTAATAATTGGGAAGGCAGGCTGTATGGTATCCGTTTCTTCTTTGTATGCCATGTTGTTGTTGAAGCTATATTTTTCTGCAACTCATTCTGTAAACTTTAGGTTTTCGTCTATGCGTTGGCAGCATCAATTATCAGGTCGTCTAAGTCTCTGTATGTGATATCCGTACATACAACAGCCAGCTCCTGTTATAATAAAAAAGATCTATTGCTACAGTACCTGCTGCATGATATATCAATGCTGTATTAATATTCTGATTTAATACTCTTTTGGAGAATACCAAACACAGAGGGTAGAAACTCATTTTGTAATTAAGAAAGATACGCTAAATCCAGATAATGTGTTTAAGGGCCGATTAGCATAAGACTGCATAAGAAATATATTTTGTTAGAATTTCTTTCAAATTTAATGATTTTGCTCCACTAAAAACTCAAGTAAATTGTATATGCATGCCTGATTTCTTTTAGTTTTCAATAACACTTTCAAAGAAAAAACTCTGGCATTTCAATGAATGTATTTTTTATATTCTGTACAAAAGTTATCATTTGAATAACTTATAATGGTTTAGAAATTCTTGATTAGAATAAATGGAATATATTTAATAAATTGGGGTAGGAACCGGCTTCTGTGGCTCAGGGGTAGAGCGCAGGACTCAAAGCCGGGAGATCGTAGGTGTGAATCTCAGCCGAGGCGGTGAGGTTTTTCATGGTCGGCCCCCACCCAGGGTGAGTGCTCTGCAGGCTTAATGGGAAGGCTGTGCCCCACAACCTTGTATCACTTACATATCAGTGTGTCTTTGGGGGGTTCCTCGGTGTTATGACCCAGCCACAGGGGTGATTAGACACCCAGGACCTGCAGGTGCGGTAGACACTGGGCCTTGGTGACACCAGGATACAAAATAAAAGTGATAGGAAGCGAGTGCTACCGCCCTGTCAAGTAGTCCCAAACCAAAATGGAAACTCTGCAGATGTACATACTTAGATTAAGGATTAGATAAGTGGAGGCAGTTACCTCCACCAAAAAAAATTAAAAAAAAAAAAAAGTGGGGGTAGGATATAATACAATATATAATATAAACCTATTTATTTTACATGGATTGTACAAATAGTTATTATAACTAATCGAGGCACTCTCCATGGCTCGGTTGATGGCGTTCGGTAGTCTGCAGGGGTGGAGGAAACCAGAGTACCCGGAGAAAACCACCAGCCTTGGACGGACAAACTACAACCCACCCTCATGGCCTTGCCGGGGATGGAACCCCGGTCGCCAGCGGAGAGAGCCAAGCGTTTTACCACTCAGCTGTCCAGGCCCCTAGTGGTTGAGGACCTGGATTTCAGAGCTTAAGGTCCTCGGTTGAACCCTGCCAGAGCCTTGATGGCTTAATGGTGAAATTTTGTTATAGAACCTCAGAGATTCACTCTAACTTCTCAATTTAAGGTTATGACTTTTGGATTATTCCTAATTTCCTGCATATAAAAACTGAAATCCCGAAGGCTCGAAAATTACATTTCATTCTTATCATATGGATACCTTCATCTTTATTAAATAGCCAGTGCCACCACCAGGCCACAGACCTATCCTTTTAAAACAAGTGACCCATTGGTCATAAGGGTCAGCTGACTGGGAAGAGATTCGCCAAAAACATTTTATCATCTGAATGGTAGTATATACCCATTCAACTGAAGCATCAACCAGATTAACCAACAGGCCAAGATTGTGTCTGTATTTATATATCTCAAAAATAGAGAGAAAATGCGTAAACTTTAAAAAAAATACAGGTGGCTCCACCAGTCTGCAGAAACTAATAAAAACACTTAATGGTCAATATCCATGCAAAGGTCTCGAAAAATAGAGAAAAAAATTGTGAAAAATAAAAAATACAGGTGGCGCCACCAGTCTGCAGAACCTGACGGAACATCTCATGATCAATATGTATGCCAAAAATCATGACCATCAGTGATGTAGTTAATGAGATATTGAAGTTTTTGTATGAAATTTTTTACTATTCTGGGGGATATTTTGGGGCCCCATAGCTCAAGGATATGGGTAACAGAGACCGAATTTCTGGTTTCCAAGGAGTTTTTTCGTGGATCTCTCAGAATGTCAAGTTACAAGATTCTAGGTCCAGCGGTACGTCTGGTTAACGGACAGATGGACGGACGGACAGACAGACAGCTTGGACAACGGACTAAGAGTGATCACTATAGCTCAGATGACTTACAGTCAGCTGAGCTAAAAATTATATATTGAATAATTAAATTACTTTACTGGTTACTTTACCATTCTGCCTGCATGGACTTGTGGGTTGTTATTGATCCTTAGTTGTCTCCTGGTATTTCCTAACGTAATAGTTTGCATTGTTTCTATAAAAAAGATGAATCCTTTATTAAAGGAGTTACTTTAAAGCAAGCATTAAGCTATGATTTTCATCAAAAGTTAAAAAGATCAGTATCATTAAACGACAACCAGAATATGGGTAGTCAATAAGAAACAACATGTTTCCAACTAATCACAGAGGCATGGATAAACTGTGAGGCATGGAATCTCACCTAACGTGACAAGTCTAGAAATTAGTGGCATCAGTGGCATCTCTAATGCCTCAGTATCCCAAGACACATAGATGGATGAAATAATGTAGGTGTCATCACCAGTCATATGTACAAGATAGTGCCATCCAAGTTCTATGCACATAAAAATATTTCAGTCAAGTGCGGTTAAACCACTCCTGAGAAAAGGGCATAAATGTCTGGACTATGACAAATACATCCACACACTTTACCAACAAGTCAGCTAAGGACAACACAGCTCGCAAGTATGGGACATTCAGAAATCCTTGACATATAACCCCCAAATTACATGATGGATTCCTCACCACCTATACAATACATATATGAAATATAAAAGCTGTAGGGTAAGTGGTTGCTGAGTTATAAAGAGTAAACAAAAACTTTAACCTGAGCTGGGTTAAGATCTGTACAAATTTTGTCCAAAAATTAATTATGGTAAAAACTTTTAATAGCTGCGCTAGGTATTGTCACTGTACATCAGTGTATTAAGTTTAACTAAAATATCTTCATTAGCATTGGACAAATGAGACCAACAAAAAATCTTTTACCTGACTTGTTCATGAACAAAGGGGGCCTGTGATCCTGACCTTTGGATCCCTGAATCAAAGGGGGGATTAATAGCCACCAATAAAATATGTATGTGTAATATGATAGCAATCTGGTCAGGGGTTGCCGAGTTATAAAGAGTAAACAAAAACTTTAACCTGCCTTGAGGTTGTTCAATGCAAAAATTTCGGGCCAATACATCAGCTTGCTTAAAACAGATAAATGCTTGCATGTATTCCAAGAAAATGAGAGTACAGGAGGTGCCGTCAGTCTTGTATACAAGAAAGCGGTCTAATAGTGACCCTTAAATTTCATATGCAGTAAACCACTCCTGAGAGACATGTGCAATATTCACCAAAAACAGATGCACGAATGGACCCCACATGAAAACACTGGTAGGCGGCATCAGTAGTCTTTGTCTGGTTCCCGTCCACATGTCTTCCTACACGGCAGCTGAATTTTGGAAAGTTCCATCAAGCAGTTTCTGATATTTTCTCTTTGAACGAACACTGTCCTGGCAGAAACTGGCTGAAAACACAGTATTAATAAAATGCAGTTTTGATGGATACATAAATGACCACAAGGGGCATATAAAGTTATCAAAATATCTTATTTGTGTAAAATACAGAGTCTTATATCTGCAGACATGCATGAACATCTGGGATGTTATAGATTATTGGATGGCTCTTGGTATCCCCTATTGATGCTCATCTGGGCATGGCCTCTGTGAAAATAATGGCATATGCTTTATTATTATTGATGTGTTTTCATTTTGTAAAGCATAACAACTATTTTGTATGCAAGGATTTATGCTCTTCAACAAGAGAAGATGTACTTTGAGATAAATGATGCATGTTACTGTATAAACAACAGGGACCTACATTGGCTGAAAAGTGTAACTTGCCTAGAGGACCAGTCAATAATACACAGCATATAAACATTATCATTAAACACAATAATGATAAATATTAATTATGGTATAGATTATGTTTCAGGTTAGATATCACGCCAAATACTGTTTTACCATTATTTTTGTTTTCAGTTAAATAGCCTTTTAGATAATAGTTGTTAAGCTGGATCAAAGTTAATATAATGTGCATAACCTCTAAAACATAAGCTTAATATTTTTTTTCCTTTTTTTTTCAGTGGATGCTTTTTGTCAGTGTTTAATACCTGCATTCTTAGTTCTAAAATAAAACTGCAAGGTCGATAATAATGATATAATTTTTTTTAACTAATATCTTTCAACTAAAGTATATTTGTGGTGAATGGCATTTATAAACACCAATTTGTCTAAATTAAATTAAACATAATGGGCTCTTTACTTTTTATCCCTGCCGGTTTTATTGAGCAGCCTCTTTCAGTGCCTTCTAAATAGTTGCATGATTGTTGTGTTTTATATTTTTCTTTCTCGCATTTGGACTATAGGGAGATTTTAATACTTTCATCAAAGCTTGTTTTATCAAGATATTTATAATCTATTAGATCTTGCAAATAATTGCTAACTCTTAATGTCATAAATAAGAACATAGCAAAAGTGCATAATACTATTATAGGCCCTTGTTTGTCTTGTGACCTCTGACCTAAGTAAATATGTATGGATTTTGCTTTGAATTTATTTTGGATCAGAAGCTTTGCTGGTAAATATTTAAAATGAGCTTTTATGTAAATTATAAAGCTATCCAAGAGCTACATTTGTGCAAAATTTTTTTCCGGATCAGTCAAACGGTTATCAAGATATGTGGGTTAATGTGTCAAAACAGAGAAACAGATGGACGCACTGGAGAGAGGAAAGTTCAGAGGTCAAAACAAAATCAGGGCGCAGCAGTTCACATGTGACCCGAACATAATCCCTGAAAACATAGTGTCTGCAAAACTCTGTTTTGGCGGATACAATTACTGTATAACACTTGGTGGGTTGGGTTCAGTTGGGTGTTCAGTACAGGGTGGTGATATGAGAATAACTTTACACCTGTCACAACAGGGGATCTCCCCCAGTGACTGTAACAAATTGGGAACCCTGGCATAGCTGACCACAAGTGGCCAACCTGCATGTTGACATAGTAAGTGACTACAATAGAGCCTAAAAAAGTGAATAACTAGCCTAATTTTCAAGCTTTTATTTACAAATTTCAGATTTAAACAGATTAAATACTTATAATT
The DNA here is from genome assembly GCA_026874595.1 of Sipunculus nudus. Taxonomy (NCBI): domain Eukaryota; kingdom Metazoa; phylum Annelida; class Sipuncula; order Golfingiida; family Sipunculidae; genus Sipunculus; species Sipunculus nudus. The sequence continues at coordinate 56,765,107 of CM049321.1, forward strand.
TCATGCTGTGAAAATTAAATCCACAGAACTCACAGGAAAAAACGTGCCACGGTCAAAGTTGGGCAAAATTTAAGGTACTGATTATATTTTTTTGCTAAAAACTTAAAAAATTTATAAAATTCAGATCTAATTTTGGGTATACAATTGGATCTTAATTAATAAAAGTTATATACTTGGGAAAAAAGTCTCTAGTTTCAAAATTTCTCATGTTAAGTGAGTAAATATTTTTCCTGATTTTTTAAATAGTCCATTATGTTCAGGCCCATAGCTTTTAGAAATTACACTTAACAGACTTAATTTCTGGTATGTTTATAGGAAATATATAGGAAAATACTTCTTATAAATATTAAGAAAAACAGACAAGTGGTTTTGATATTAGGCAGTCCTGAAGTGTGATAATAGGTTTTTAATGGAAATTTTAGGTTTTTCCTTAATAGCTCAAAGGAACAAAGTCATATTGACCCAATTTTCCGTATGGTAGGAGATTTTTGGAATATCCAAAGGCATGCTGAATTTTGGATTCGTAGGTCTAATGATTTCAAAACGAGCCAGTCAAATGGACGGACAGACAGACGGACAACGGACCACGACTATAGCTCAGAAGACTTACAGGCAGCTGAGCTAAAAATCAGATGCATGATGGTGTGCAAATTTTAAAATCATGAGCATGCAGTTATGCATATATTTGTTACCCTGTGTCAGAATTGATCTTGGAGGATATTAAAATAGACACAAGTAAAAACTAGAACTCCTGAGGGCCATCCAAAGACATTAGGGGTAAAATATGCACTATCTAAAAATAATTATTCTAGATTTAAGCAGATTTGACCTTGAAGATCAAGGTCACTGCTTTAAGAACTCCGATGAGATTTTGGAGTTGGTGTGAACCAGTGTGTCAAATTTGAAGAAAAAATCATCAGTTATGGGGGTTACAATAATCCTAGAATTGCAGAAATCTGACATTGGAGATGAAGGTCACCAGTACCCAAAATATTCAGGAACTCAGTTAAATCAATTTGTGTTGAATGTGAGGGAAAAATCAGCAAATACGTGATTGTGTTCACAAGACAAATATACTTTGGCTTATTTGACCTCGAAGATCCTAGTCAAGGTCACTGGTTTTCAGATTCGTCAGAGAGCTTTGTAGGAACAATTGGTGTTCCAAATTTGAGGACAAAATGAGAAAAACAAAAATTTTACATTTCATCAAATTTGACCTTGAAGATGAAGGCCAGGTATACCAGGTTTTGAACTCATTTTGGTAGGTACACAGAGTGTTCAAAATTTTGGAGGAAAATTTGCAGTCCTTCAGATGTTATCGCGTTCACAAGATACCTTCCAGACGACTGACGATGGCACTGAAAACAACATACATGTCTGACAATTTGTCTTCCCTGTGGGGGGGGGGGGGGGGGGGGGGAGGACATAATGAGGAAAACCATAGAGCTGCTCAGCATAACCTGTGATATAAACCTACATGTATATCAAACTAAAACAAATTGGTCTGACACTGAGAGAACGGAAAAGAATACATACATGCAGTATAATTTAAACTTCTTATATGAAGAAATGTATTAATTAAATCCATATGAAGACATTCCATCGTTCACATACTAGTATATATGTCTGGACTGCCACAAAGTGACCTGGAAGATATACAGATGATGACAAAAAAAGTCATTCCTCATGTCATTATAAAACAACTAAACACTGAAGCCAATAAGGGAACAGGTACATCTATACAATTGACAAAACTTATACATTTTTAATATGTGGGTGAACCAGATTTTCATTATTTTTCTTATGACACATTTCTGTTAAAATGAGATACTTACATGTTGAATATGTGACTCACTTGAATAATCTAGCTATCTGAGCACAAATATCACTCAGATCTGAAACTTAGAGGCAGACAGGAGTTAGAAACAGGCCCTGAAAACTGAAACTTTAAGCATCCAAAAGTAAATACGGTCAGTTCCTGCTGGGTATGTAACTAGTCCAAATAAAAAAAAAACACACAGATGTGCCTCCAGCAAAAGGTAATAATAAATTGATAAAGATACCTGGTTTGCTCTGGTTTTGTTTTCTATATTTCCTTAGAGATCAGTCCATTATTTTACTTGAAACTTCTGTAATGAGCCGTGAGTATCTCTGTTGGTAGTCTCTCAAATGCTTCTCACCTTTTCTTCAATCAAGCTGAAACATTTTTCGTGAGTTTCGGTCTTGTCTGTGATGTGGCCAAGAAGCTTGATATTTCTAGTTTCACTTGCCTACAACTTCCTGCACTGCCCTGTAAGCTCCTGTATCGTCATCACTGTGGGCCAAAGTTGCAACCTAAACAGACTGTGTTGTTTATAATAACACTGGACTGATGAAATGGTTTGATGAACTGGTGCAGGAAAAGCTAGGCCGACTTGGTTTTCATCTCTATACATTTGGGGACATGAAGATTATTATCGGTCTGAGTAGATGGAGATGTTTGCACAAAAAAGGGTGAATTCGGAGTGAAAGCTGGTTAAGTTTGGTAATGACTGGTGTATTGGCTGCAGCAGCTACGGTTTTAGTCTGTAACAGCTGTTGATTTTTATAAATGCTTTCTTGACTGGAATTATTGGTTTGAGAAGAAGCTGTGGCCATTTTCTAGAGTGGAATTTTCTTTGCTTGAGTAGCAGCTATGACTTTTCTGAATATGAGTCTTGTTTGAGTAGCAGCTGTGGCTGTTTTCTTGACTGGAGTTTTCTTTGTTTGAGAAGCAGCTGTGACAGTTTTCTTAACTGGAGTTTTCTTTGTTTGAGTAGTAGCTGTGACTTTTCTGGATTTGTGTTTTGTTTGAGGAGCAGCTGGGGCTATTTTCTTGACTGGAGTTTTCTTTGTTAGTAGCAGCTGTGACTTTTCTGGATTTGAGATTTGTTTGATTAGCAGCTGTGGCTGTTTACTGACTGGAGTTTTCTTTGTTTGATCAGCAGCTGTGACTTTCTGGATTTGAGATTTGTTTGAGTAGCAGCTGTGGCTGTTTTCTTGACTGGAGTTTTCTTTGTTTGAGTAGCAGCTGTGACTTTTCTGGATTTGAGATTTGTTTGAGTAGCAGCTGTGGTTGTTTTCTTGACTTTAGTTTTCTTTGTTTGAGTAGCAGCTGTGACTTTTCTGGATTTGAGTTGTGTTTTTGAGTAGCAGCTGTGGCTGTTTTCATGACTGGAGTATTCTTTGAGTAGCAACGGTGACTTTTCTGGATCTGAGATTTGTTTGAGTAGCAGCTGTGGCTGTTTTCTTGACTGTAGTTTTCTTTGAGTAGCAGCTGTGGTTTTTCTGGATTTAAGTTTTGTTTGAGTAGCAGCTGTGGCTGTTTTAATGACTGGAATTTTCTTTGTTTGAGTAGCAGCTGTGACTTTTCTAGATTTGATTTTTTTTAAGTAGCATCTGTGGCTGTTTTCTTGACTTGAGTATTCTTTGTTTGAGTAGCAACAGTGACTTTTCTGGATTTGAGATTTGTTTGAGTAGCAGCTGTGGCTGTTTTCTTGACTAGTTTTCTTTGAGTAGCAGCGGTGATTTTTCTGGATTTAAGTTTTGTTTGAGTAGTAGCTGTGGCTGTTTTCTTGGCTTGAGTTTTCTTTGTTTGAGTAGCAGCTGTGACCTTACTGGATTTGAGATTTGTTCGAGTAGCAGCCGTGGCTGTTTTCTTGACTGAAGTTTTCTTTGTTTGAGTAGCAGCTGTGGCTGTTTGCATCAGACTTTGCCCCCTTCTGTTACGTGCCTGGTGGCAGGAAGTTTTACAAATGGGAGGGGGATGTCCACTTTCATGAACCATAGGCTGTGAATGGTGGTGTGGTACTGTGTGAAGAGTTTCCCTTTCTTGTTGTACCGGTCGTAATACGTTTGGTACCTGGGGTCCGTCCCCCACTTGTCCCTGTATTTTCTACCGTACGCTGAGGCACGCTGAATACCACGTGTGCCATGGGAAATGCATCAAGACAAGCAAATAGTGTTCACAATGATCCAGCGGTCCAAATAATCCCAGTGAGATCCAGTCGGCAACATTACGGCTTTCTTCCGGGGAAAGCTTCACGACCCACCCGGTTTTGTCAAGTGTCTGCACTTTCCCATGCAACATGTTCGTTGTAACACAAACAGTAATGCCCATCTGGATCCAACATGTAATGCAACCTCCCACACATAAACCCCGTGGCCCTGCTGCGTTTTTACAGGAACAAATCATGTAAACGAAACATGTAAGTATTGGGCGGCGGCCAAACCAAACAGTAATTCCCATGGAACTGAACCCATGAATTTTTGCCGTATTTGACGGGACCAGGGGACCCCGCCGTTTTCCACTGCACATAATGGAACAGTTCGGTCAGGCCCCATTCGATTAGCATGTGGATGAGGGCATGTACCGCCGCCGCTGCCAATTCCCGCGAAAAATCTTGGTCCGGAAACAGTAGGTGTCGGGGGTCGTTTGGGTAAAACCTAACAGCAGGTATCTATGGGGATCTTTCGTGGCCTCGTCGTACACGTCCCTAAGTTCTTTCACTTTGGTGGGAAACACCTGCCTGGCTTGGGATTTAAACTGGAGGCGGTCCCTGGGATTTTTCAATAACACAATGAAGTGGGAATTCAACAAAATTTCCAGCTGTTCTGGCTCCTGATGGAACAGATTCTGAGCAATGAGAACGATGGAAATGTTTTGTGGTGGCTGCCCTTTTCAAATATTTTCGCAGTCTCCACACGGCTTTTGTGCATCAAATCGTCCACCACCAGGAGCATGTTCAGTTGGTAACCCTTCTTGAAAAAAGATTCTACCCCCCCCCCCCCCCCAGCATCTTTTTTTGTATCCCCATAAATTGGTTGCTCTTCTATGTAAGGCCACAACATCCTTTCAGGGATGGGGGTGATCATTTCCCCCATGAATTTCAAAAGGGTAGCCACCCACAATGTTTTTCCCCTGACAAGGTGGGCCCGGCCACCAGCACGGAGAAAGGGTGTTTGAATTTATCCCAGTGGCCAGGCATGGTTGACTTTCTCTTGCACGTGCACGCACACACTTATATACGTGACAACAATAACAACAACAACAACACCAAATTTTATTTCTCGTAACTGTTAGGGAAGGTGATGTATTTATCTAAGGGGGTCGTCGACATTGGTCACTTGTTTTTTATGACGCTGGCCATCTTTCTGGCTGAATTTCCCCAACAGCATGTTCAGGGCCTGTTTGGCAACGAACCGCAAATCTGGTTGATTCGGAAGTGCTGTTTCTCCCCCAACTTGTCATTGTAACGCTGCCCTTTGTTAGGATCATGTGTGTGCCTTCCAGATGCCTGGGTTTTTTCCTGGTACCATTTCTCGATGTACGACGTAAAATGTCGTCCCAGTCGGCCAATTCCAACAGTTCATACTCTCCAGAAGACGTACCCTTTTTCCAGAGCCTTGTGGACTTTTGGCATGCACCACGACCCCTCGTCTGTGTGGTAGCATGGTTTCCGCTGATTGGTGAGTTAGGTCCATGTCACGCACAGGGGAAATATGAGTTTGCCCCCTCACCTGTAAGGCAGCATGAGGTTGAACAAACCCTGGGGGGCAGCAAGGTCCCGCAAAAAATCCCATTGGGGGATTCGAGCAGTTGCATTTTGGTGGGGTGCAGGATGACCGTCGGTTTGCCCATCAGGTATTTCTTGGTTTTCTGCAGGTACGGGTACATGGACATGACGTCGTAATAATCGATCCTTTTGTTCACTTGCGTTTTCTTGTATAGGCATGAGGCATTGGTCCCAACCCCCTGCCGTAACACGACTCCCGGGGCTAGATGTCGCGGGTGGTTTGCCAGCCTTTAAGTTTCCGTTGGTAATCATGTTCCAGACAGACACCATGTGGTACACGTGAGCCCGCAAATCGTCTTCTTTTCAGAGTTGCTGCATGTATGGGGCGTAGTTAGGGATGTCACGGTTGGGGACAAACGCTTCTTGGTCGGTACAGGCTAGGCACCCGTGCCACACACACCTGCTGAATTCATATACGGTGAATGTTTCCGCGCAGTACCTGTCCACCCGGACAGCCCTGTCAGTCACGCATACTTTCCTGTTCCACGTGTTGCTGCCTTGTTAGATAGGGTATTGGGGCGCCGCTCACTGCATGTCGTCCAGCCATTCCTCTGCCACCTGGGACAGGTGGGTGCGCAGGATTTTCAAGGGGTTCTCCCACAGGTAATTCAGACGGTAATCCATTATGCACACCAAAGGCAATGTGACAGTGTGCAAAAACAATCAAAAACAGTACTTGTACAGTTCTGTGTCGTGGTGCCACACATACCCGCTCTCGACTTCGTTGGTGTGCCACAGCAAGAAGTCCGGGTCATCTTTTTGTTTGAAGAAACTGGCATGGGGAATGGGGCTTTTTAGGCTACTTACTGAATCAAAGTTTTAAATGACAGATAAGAAATTATCTTTTTTTTTATGAATTTTTTTTGGTGGAGGTAATAACCTCCATTTTTTATGCTCTCCTATCTAATTCTTAATCTATGTATGTACATCTGCAGAGTTCCATTTCAGGTTGGGACTACATGACAGGGCGGATGACAGGGTGGGAGCACTCATTTCCTATCATATAATTTTAAGTATCCTGGTGTCACCCAGGCCCGGTGTCTACCGCAGCTGCGGGTCCTGGGTGTGTAATCATTCCCATCACTGGGTCATAACACCGATGAACCCCCAAAAAGATGCACTCATTTGTGAGTGATAGTCCCACAGCCTTCCCATTAAGCCTGCAGAGTGCTCACCCTGGGCGGGGGCCGAATGTGAAAATCTCACTGCCTCAGCTAAGATCTGAACTCACAATCTCCTGTCTTTGAGTCCTGTGCCCAACCCCTGAGCCCTAGAAGCCAGTTAAAAAAAAATTATCTAAACAAATCATTCCCTAGAGCTTCATATATTATTGCGTTGACATGGGAACAATTTGGGAACTCCCTTAACTGTAAATGAAATGTCTCACCTACAGGCCAATCTGGAGAGTATGTCCCTAATCCATGCACCACAAACTGACAGTTCATGATGTGGGCCAAGGCTATAAAGGCATGGGGAGTAACAGGAGTATTTGGACTTCCAATTTTGGCCAGATCCTCATCTGATATTTGGTGAGCATTTCTATTGCAATTCCACCAATCAAATGCTTTCTGCCGTAAAAGGACATGGTCTGCTTCACAATAATCAGGATGGACGAAGGCAGCAGCTCGAAACAGACAATTGCCATCCCCTAATATCTCCACCTCCTGCAACACAGAGAAGACATAATTAATAATGATGTTAAACAGTAAATGTAGTTAATGATATATTTGATACATTATTTTGTACATGTGCTCTTGCATAAATCAAATTATCATTCATTAAAAACAAATAAACTGATGATCAACTGATTTGTTTATGATGGCACAAATATGTTACAGTGAAACTCCTCTAAGTCTGACACTGAGTGGACTGGTGGATTTTTGTCCTGATTAGTGAACTGTCCTGTATAGAGAAGCTCAGCATATAACATGTTCTAATTCTAAAATTACCTTTTTATTAAGCAATTTTCAATTCAACATAATGTATATGAAAGAAGAAACCAGAAAGATACTCAGATTCTTTATTTACATTTTAAAATGTCACAAAGTTATCAGTTTTGTAAACTTGAATTCAGTGTCAGTGAACCCAGGCTTATATAAATGTTTTCTTTCAATTATTGACATTAATTTTTTAGATAGAATGACCCACTGTTTGAAAGATACTTGTGGATCTACATAGACCTGTTTTCTTTCTGTTTAACTGGCCAGTGCTTATAAAAATGTTCATCATGTCTCAACAGTTACTTTGAGATGATATTTAATAAACTAATGTAAGCAAATGTGTTGCACGTTGGTTCAGGTGTTGTTTTCGTGACCACAACAGCTTAAACAAGGTCATGACCTTGGGGCGCATCTCTTGGTAATTACATAAATGATTAAGTAATTGCACAAAAGATGTTTTACCCATATTATGCAGGGACTGCACTTTTGTCCTCGACATATCCGGGAACTTGACTTAACCAAGTTTGACTGAAGGAGGTTTTCCTGTAAAAAAATAAAAATAATCATATATATATATATATATATATATATATATATATATATATATATATATATATATGATACATATATACAGTGAAACCTGTCTAAAGCAAACAGTCAAGTAACTCAATCATTTTGTCCTTAATAGTGAGGTGTCCTCATTTGGCAGGCTGACCTTGGTTGAGAACTGAGGGATTATAAATAAAGACAACGAACAGCTGCAAGATCCTGTTTGTATTATATCAGATTTCATGGACATGTACAACATATTCATGTACACACCATGCATTCAATAGTCATACACAAACTTTGATTATTTTTGTTTAAGAACTGACTCAACCTATGTCTTTCCACACTTAAATTCTTCTGCAAGTGCGTGTACACTCTTTTTCGCTGATTCACTCAGTCATATAAGCTTAACTTTCTCCGAAAATGAAAGATCCCGCCTAGGATTGTCACCATTTTTTGTGTATGTTTTAAAGCTAGCCAAAGGCTACATTTGGATAAAATTTTTTTCCTGATCGGTCAAACAGTTCCCGAGATATGTGGGTTTATGTGTGGAAACAGACGCACAAAAGGACGCTGGGCAGAGAGGAAAGGTCAGAGGTCAAAACAAAATCGGGGCGCAGCAGTTCACGTGACCGAACATAATCCCAGGTTTCGTAAAATTCTGCCCAACGGTTACGCAGGAGTTCTCCGGACACCTACACCGCGGCGGCGGCGGGCTGAAAACATAGTATCTGCAAAACTCTGTTTTGGCGAATACAATAAGCAATCTGAAAGGCAACCCATCCATTGGTTATTGAGAAATTTTATAATAATATAAATTGTGTGGTCATTAGGGTTGGGACGGTTACTGGTATACGGTATTATCACGATATCTCACAGCCACGGTTATCATACCGTCAACTTTCCTATTATTGCGATATCACGATATCAATTTTTGTTCACGATTATGGTTCACAGACAAGCCATTGAATTATATATTTCTGGAGAAAACTGGCATCATAAGAGTCTGTCCATGTTCAAAATAAATGTATTTCCAAGAATCACATTTATTTTTATAAACCACATGTATTTGAATACCTGCATGTCGGTGGAACCGTGTGCTTACGGACTTCGGGAAATGTCCGGAAATAGCAGGATGAATCTTAGAGGAAAAAAGCTTGAGAATTCCAGGAGAAAATAACATTATAAAGAAGAGAAATAAAACATATTTATGCTTTTATTGCATGGAACGATAAAACATAAAAGTGTCACCATTGGATCGAACATTCCTTACGGGTTGCATATTTTGCCATATAAAATTGGATTGGAATATTTAGCCATGATGGGTATGACACGCTCTCAGAAAATTCCGGCTTTTTTGTAACTATAGGAAACTGGTGAAACGTTCTGACAAGCGTGATTTGACGATTGGGGCAGGACTTCCCGCGTCTCAAACTTACACACCTGCAGCGCCTTCATGCAACTTAATCACTTAATGAGTTAATTTGTGGTACTAGCACAATGGGTATAAATAATATTAATAGTTAACCCCTCGTATAAAGTCAAGAATTTAAAGGTGGTTGTTATTAATATCATTATTGATGGCTTATCAATGCTCTTATCTATTATTAAAAATATCGCGATATCACGGTATATCATGATAAAATTTGAATAATCATCATGATATCAAAAACCCATATCGTCCCAACACTAGTGGTCATGTTTAAATAAAAGATGATTCAGGGAAAATGAATGTGTTTCTCAGTGACCCCTCTTGTCACAATACACCTCATGTGTTAAAACTTTCTTTTATTTAGAGAAGAACTGGAGTTATGATCCAGAAACAAATATGTGGACAGATGGGCCCCTATGACCATGACCTTTGACCTTGTGACCTCAAAATCAATCAGGTTCTTCCCCTATTGGTAGCTCAGCTATATGTGCAACATGGAACGTTAAGGATGAAAAGTTTGGCTTAAAGTGCATCCACAATCTTTCTAAGTAAGTGGGTACTGTGACCTTGACCTTTGACCTCATGACCCAAAAACTGAACAGAATCTTCCCCTATTGGCATTTTTGCAGACAGACAAACAGACAGACAGGGCGATTACTATATGGCATCCACATGTGATCAATACACACACCAGGTTTTTGGACACTAGATGTAATTACAGCTGAGAAACGGACATGATTGTTGTCATTTTATAGTAAAAAATAGAAAAATATTCGTAAAAATAAAAAATATAGGTGGCGCCACCACTTTTTGGGAACTGACTAAACTAGTCATGGTCAATATTAAAGGCAAGATTCATGACAATCCATGCATTAATTATCAAGATATTGGAGGTTTTGTATTATATTTTTGATTATTGTGGGGGGTACTTTCAAGCCCCATTGCTCGGCAGATATAGGTCACAGTGACCTAATTTCAGGTTCCCAAGGAGATTTTTTATTGACCTCCTTAGATGTTCACTTAGAAGTTTCTAGGACCAGCAGTTATGATTTGTGCCCTGCTAATGGACGGACGACGGACAAAGCACCATTCCTATACCTCAGTTGACTTACAGTCAGCTGAGCTAAACATTAAAAACGGCTCCCATCAACATAATCTGAAAAACTGCCTGAGAAATGTATAATTAAATTGGTTGGTCTTAGTGTTATTTGGGGAAAAAAGTGTTAACTTAATGACACACTGCATCAAAACGTATTCACAAGAGTGCTTGTTATGGAATATGCCTAGGGGTAAAGACACCAGCAGCCAAGAGATGACAGTAATGTAGTCAGTTAAATATGATGTTAAAGATGATCTGATCGATTTTAACTCGATGATAGATTACTCCTGTTTTAATCCCACATATATATATTATATATATATATATATATATATATATATATATATATATATGTGTGTGTGTGTGTTGAAGTAACGTCAAAGAATAACTCCACAAAAAATATTATCGGTTTTTATTTTTTTTTTCATTTTATAACAGGACATTTCCATTATTTTGTTAAAATGTCCGCATATCTATTGCTTTAACATCGTTACTTATATATTTCTAAAAAAATGATTGGAATAGGAATGCTTTTCATAGTTTTGGAAAACAGCATACACCATCAACATAAATATACTGAGTACTAGAAAGGTTGAAGGAGTAATTACTTTTAATTACAACACTATAATAAATCATCACCGTTTCTTTTTTAACTTCTAAGCGTAGTGAATGTCGATAAACGGTGTTAAAACAATAAGGTAACAGGATGGATGTAACATCTAAATTTTACAATGGCATTGTTATTCAAAACATCATCGTTTTTATAGGGTGTTAGCCTGTTAGGTATTATAAAATATTAAACTTTTAAAATATTTATTATACAAGAAGTCTGCATGCTTTAAGTAATAAATTTGCCAATGATTTCATTTATTTTAATTCAACACAGTTATATGTTGAAATAGGCATTATTTCAAGAAATATATATCGCCAACATTTTTATTGACCGAGGAAGATTGCTATAAATTTTCCTTCTATTTATTGCATTATACCTTCTGTGGGTTGCAGTTTTATTTTGTTTCAGGATATAATCGGAACACATTAAAATTAAAAATACGCAGTTTACAAGGTTAAAATATATTTTTATTATACAATACATCGTACAAGTAAACCTTCCATATTTTTTTCTAAACAAATTATGCGGGACCGCGCAAGTCACAGGGTTGAAATTGATGATACACTTATAGGGCATTAAATTAGCCGAAACTATAATTCAACATGAAAGTTCCTGCTCTGCTGAAAGAAATTTTATATACTAGTAGTTTACATTTTTATTGCAACAATAGACTCCATAAAATAAATATTTAGATGTTATTTTTCAGATGCTGTATACCTGCTGAAATGGGAAGTTTTTCGTAGAAAGACCCTTCCATTAAATTGTATATCCTCTGACGGTTACTTTTGGAAAACGACTCGATATGTCTTCTTCTAAATAATTAATGATTGTCCTCTCACTTTTGTCTGATCAAAAAACACGTTGTCTTACCAGTTCCTATAAAGGCCTCCTTTTAAATCATTTTTTTTAAATCAACAATATTACCGATTGCAAAAAAATCCACAGTCCACAATATTTTGCTGTTGGTTCATTAGTGGCATTTTCACTTAAATATATGTGCAAGATATTGTTAATAAATTAAAAATTTTAAATATTTTCAAACTTAATTTTAATCTCAGCTATTTTTATCACCTGGCCGGTGCAAATCTACCAGCAAATTACTGCAGCGCCCCCTACTGTTAGGAACGGATTTTTGTAAATTGTATGTCATTGTGGTACGATGTTTAGGCAGTCATTCCGTTTTCACAGGAAATAATTAAGTAAAACAACTGAGAGGCTTATATGTTACCATTATAGAGAATCACAGATGACAGGTATCATAGTCATAAATACGTAAGTCATTGCCGATGAGCACTACATCAGCGTCAAGCGATTGCGCAGTTTGCTGATCTGCGAAATAGGTGGTAGAAAGGTTTCATGCATAATAAGTAACACATTAAAAGTGTTTTTGCTGTTTGTGAATATGAAACACTTAAAGAATATGAATCTTTAAATCATATTTAATCACACAATAGTCGGAGGTTGTTATTTGGGGGCTAATTTGTCTAAAATAAATGCTTGGATTGAAAGGTTCCTAATCAGCGCCGCTGATCATGCAGCGAAATAGTTACTGGCAGGTAACTTGCGTTTCATGTATAATTATGAACACACAAAAAATGCATAAATTTGTAAATACGTAATACTAAAAAGAAAGGTGTCTTTTAATCATATTTAAAAACAATATAGGCGGAGGTTGCTATATTGGAGATAATTTGCCTCAAATAAATGCTTTAATTGAAAGGTGGCTGATCAGGGCGGTGATCAGCGTTTTATACTGCAGACAGCTGATCAGCGGGCTGATCAGCGAATTATACCCTCCCGTCATGACGCGCGGTTTTATTTCATCTGTACCGTCTGCTTTGCACACGTGTCACACCATTTTCACAGACGCTCATCATTTGACGTTGCATTTGCGCGTTATTCAACGCACAAGAGCGTCTACGTTGCAAAGCGGCGTAATTTTACAGTCTTATGCGCCGTTATTTTACGGTAATTTTTAACAGTGTGTATATATATATATATATATATATATATATATATATATATATATATATATATATATATATATTGTATGTGCTATATTTTTTATTTTATGGAAAATTTAATTTTAATTGCTTCGTGGCGTTCAACTAGGGCCTACATGCAGGCCACCACGACTAAGGAACTTCTCCAATTCGAGTGGCTCATCAAGTGAGGGGATAACAATCCAGAAGAGATAACTACGGGAAGGTTGTTTTCTGAGGGGTTTCGCGAGGCCAGTATCGGACCCGATACCCTGGGCCTAGTGTCTCTGGGGGCGGCGACCGGACGGGGCCGAGTGTCGCTGGGTCCTGCTGACTAGGGGCCGAGTGTCTCTGGGGCCGAGCGTCTCAGGGGCCGAGTGTCTCTGGGGCCGAGAGTCGCTGGGGCCGAGTGTCTCTGGGACGAGTGTCTCTGGGGCCGAGAGTTCCTGTATTCTTCACACATACACGTTGCTGCAGTCAAGCAGCGCTGACATATAGTAAACACTGATCAAGCGCTGCAGCCTCTGGCGGGGAGAGTCTATACTATCCAAGGTTGTACGGATCCGTACAAACCCTAAGATATAAATATGCCTTTTGTAACTAACGTGTGGACACCATTTTAGCCATGACAACATGACACTCAGGCCTTCGGAAATAAACTGATATGGGCCTGGAGTCATGATGGCAGTCACAACAGAACGCCCATTCTAAGGGTCGGATCAAAATATTTACTGTCTGGTATTATTTGGCATCACGGGCTTATAAAGTCGTATTATATGTGCTTAATATCGAAGAAGAAATGTTGTTACACAAAAATAATTACATTTATTACCTCCTTTCATCACTGTGGCACCGATTCACGTGAAGCGGTACTTCTCATTCAAAACTAAAGGTGTCATGGCGCGGTCGTGTATGTAAACTTGGAAGTCGGAAGCCGGAAGCCGGAAACCAAGGAATTGTCTTATAAATAAAGCAGTTTAAAGCATGTACAAAATGCTAACGCTTCAATACCGTTTTGTTTTCCCCGATAGAAAAAGATCTTTATTATCATTCTGTGAAGAATAATAGTGATCCATTCTTTAGTCTGAAAGTTATTGATGATTTTGTGCTCGGAAGCCATCATGGAAGAGTCAGAAGTGCTGGGATGTGATCCAATGTGTATAACTCGGAAGTCACAGAGACGCACTGGTTAACTTGTGGTCAGTTAAGAGCCACAGCCCAAATGCAGTTTCATTATAATTATAGTTGCATGCATATATTAAAATTGCTTATGCATGATTCTGCTTTTAATGAGTGTAAAATACAATATATACATGATACATAATCGAAAAACTATAACTTCTTAATTTTTTATTTGTAAATTTAATATATATATATATATATATATATATATATATATATATATATATATATAAATATGCGTGGGTGTATTTTCACGTAATATATTTCACCCCATCTAGAGCTATGTTTTTGTTAAAGATATTTATATTTACATAGGGGAGGGTATGGGAAGGGAGTCATTTTTAAAATATGCAATGTAAAGAGGACATTTTGAGGCACGTTAAATAAATGATTATGAGGATTTTCTGTTCCGCAAGTATTCTCCTACATGTTTTTGAACAATGTATTCAAACTTGAGGTTGTTTTGCTTTAATATTTATATTTCTATAAAATTACGGTATAAACTGGAAAGTCCAAATATTAAAAATTCGTTACATGTTAATGTCAATGATGAAATGCGCGTCCATACATTTATAACTTGCAAAATGTCACTATTTAAAGGTAGTACTCGTTGTAAAATAATTGATATGTTTAAGTCTTATGACAATCTTTGCATTTTACCGACTTTTGTGATCTGTGAGCGCCCAGGCTCGGACAGCAGAGCACAGTGCGTGAGTCTGAGTATCAGCCGAGGAGGCGTGAGATTTTTCACGGTCTATCCCACCCCGAGCTGAGCTCTGTGGGGAGACCGTGCATGATTCGCACGGTAATGCGATGGGGGGGGGGGGGGGGGGTTCCTCAATGTACTAGTGTATATTTGAATGCTCTCCTAGTGGAGTAAATCACCAACTTTTTTATTGGAAAGTAAAAAATATAATAATAAAATTGCTGGGGAATAAAAAAGTAATCTGTAAAAAAAAATGAAAATTGATTACGAATTAATTGGAAAAGAACTCGATAAAATGAGAGATATTACGTCTGAACGGGCTTGCGCCCTCTATGGATGCACCACTGAATAATAAATATGGTATAATAAACCCTAATACGGCATTAAAATAGTTATAAATTACGATGTCATTCAAAATAAAAACAGTAATATATTTCCCATACGTTGAACAAATATGAAAATTCAATATATTTTGATCTTCATAAAGATCCATGCATATGAATATTCCGTGTATACTCACTATTTTTATTTGATTCTTATATTTTTATCCTCAGAAAACAAAATTAACCAGACTTTAGTCGGAATTCTCGATACAGTAGTACCGTGCGCTTTCGGACACCTTCTCTCCGAACTTAATAGTTGCTGGTATCAGGTTCTATAATTAAACAGAATTTTTTATATCTATAACATTTGCTCTGTAACAATTTTTTTTTAAACATTTACAGAACTTTTTCCCCCAACATAAAATACGGTAACAGCGTAAAATATGGATGAGTTAATATAATCTTGTTTTACAAAATGCAATAAAATATCAATATAATATATTATAAAAAAACAGCATCATGAATGTTAAAAAACAGATTGAGTTTATGAAAAATATGTCATATTGAAATAATTGAAAATGCTTGACACGTTTGCTGATGATATGATGACCAGTGCATTAGCCATTACTGGCTTCCGAGTTTTACACATCTGGACCATAACCGCGGGCATTTCCGAGAAAAAAATGGTCTATAGCTTCGGATGGATAACTTTGATTTTTGCATTATGATAGAAAAAAAACTTATTCTATCAATAAAAATAAAATGGTACTCTCCATTGATGTAGTAGCATTTTAATTATGCTTCGATCATTGCTTTATTTAAAAAAATTCTTGCTCCCGACTTCGAACATCCGAGTTTTACACATAGCCGTTTGGGAATCGGCACTCGGTAAAACCCGGAATATCCGCGGAATTTCCGAGGATATTCCGAGATTCCTCAGAATAAAAGTTAGAGCAATTTCCCTCGGCTGAGGACCAATGACAGTGGGAAAAAATATCTATACCTAAAGATTGAATAATAATCTTTATATTTTTATCAGGGTTCCGTTCTAATCTTCTACTTATTAATGTGTATTCAACGTTTTTTCGAGCCAGATCTGACCGGCCCGGGACGAAGGCAATGTTGTTGGGGCATCATACCTAAATCCGGCGACTTTAGGACAATTCTGGAAGAGTATAAACAGCTGACAGGCCTGGATAAAAAGGATATGACCAAATCGCCGGTAAAGCGAGTGAATTTGAGATTTATCAGATATACTCTTCCTACTGATAATAAGATTATGGATTATTGTGGAAGACCACAACTAAAGAAAGGGACGTGACATGGAGGCTTCAACAGTATCTGTGTCTACATTTACCACTGGCATGCATTAGCCTATTAAAATTCCGTTTTGTTATATTAGTTTAATGAACAAAGAAGACAACTTCCTCAGAAAAAAATAATTTATTAACAAGTGAACCATAATAATCAAATGAAATATTTAATAATTGAAAGTAAATTCAGCCTCATGAAATACACCAGATACCAGTTATCAATGTATGAAATATTTACAAATGACAAGTAAAAAGATGAAACACAAGTGATACCAGGTTTCAATTTATTCATTTTGTACAAAAGAAAAGTAAAATGATCATGTAATATACTCCCTATACCTGGTGTTAAGGTATGTATTATATTTACAAATGAAAAGTGAAATCATCATCTTGAAATACATTATGTACGTTACCGGGTGACAATGTATATGAATGAGAGGAGAGGAATTAATATAGGGCTGTGCCCTGTTTTCCAATCCTCGTTGATGAATTTGAGTTTCAATAAACCATTGAATGCATGAAATATTTGCATATGAAAAGCAAATCGATAATGAAGTACATGTTACACAAGGTGTAAATTAAGACAAGACATATTTACATAATGAAAAGTGAAATGGTCATCATGTCAAATACATGTTTTACCAAGTGACAATTATTGAAATATTTACAAATGAAAAGCGAAATGATCATAAAATACACGTTTTGCCTGGTGTCTATGTATGAACAATTTACAGTGTAACATTGAGTAACAGTTAATGAATACTATAGTACATTTATAATTTTGGTTCTAACAGAGAAATAGTAAAAAATAACACAAATACAGAAAATATGGATATAAATTAACACACACCCTGACATATATCAACATTTGATTACGTATGTAATTAGCCGTGACAATACGACTCAGTAGGCAATCAGATAATTTGGCAGGTAAGCTTATTCGAGTCGTGATATAAGTTATACCTAGGAATGTATCGCAGTGGCCTTGCATCAGTGGTCTTGATCGGCCCATAATCTCAATATTATGCTAAAAATAATGAATTTACACAATAGTATACATGTGAGCTCACAACCCAAACTGAAACACCGTCTCCATGGACACGGGTCATTTCCTGTATCGCTTGCAAGCTGCCTGCGTCCTGTAACCCGTGCCAGCCATGCACGTGTTCATGCGGACATAAATTCAACAAACACGCCAACGGGTTTACCAATGGGCTGGTTTAAAACGGAAATTATCTCGCTCATGTTTGGTATTATTAGAAAGAACACAAAAATGCTAACGATTGGTCTGGTTTATGTTGATTGACAGTTTACCTGTTGGCCATGAAGCTTTATCAGAAATGACGAAAATATTTGCATCTTCATTAATGCGTTCCTCAGACATAGATGTAATGACACGCGGGCGCTAGTAATCTGGTCGTAATGCCAGAGGGTCGATATGACGCTAGTATTTAATCAATATATGTTTGTATATATATAAGTGTATATAATTATATATATATATATTACTATTTGATACAATTTTGAATATTAGTTCATGTTTTAAATATTCATATATATATTATTCAATTATATATACTTGAACATTTTATAAAACAATTATACATCATAATCTATAGACATAATATATGAAATAATAATGAAACTAATGTGCTGTGAAAGAATTAAACGATGTTATGCAACAGGTACAAATTGATTTGTCAACAGAAATGGAGAAACAGTTTTTCACTTATGTGGTTTTAAGTGGGCCGGTCAAGTTGCCGTGGGCTGGAATCTCCGAGAATTCTCCTGACGCTTCCGAAATATGAGTAAACATGGAGATCGTCCAGGGCCTTTTGAAAAGATGTTTATAAAATCGTCAGCTGTACCTTAATAATTGAAGATTAGAACTGAACCCAAAGAAATGGGAAGATTATTATTCATTCCTTTGGTATTGGTTCTTTTTTCCGACTTTCTTGAGTCGTCCGACGAGGGAAATCGCTTTAACTTTTATTCCGAGATATCTTGGAATTTCCGAGGATATTCCGGGTTTTACCGAGTGCCTTGGGAATCCCCTACCGGAAGTTATGATTCTCCCGCTGACAGACGTGGAGACGATTTTTTCAAGTAAAAACAGCCTCGGAATTAAAAACTGCTGCACGAATACACGTGTAAGTCAACCGTGGATGTAATAATTATTATTTTCCCCAACAGAATAACGTCACCTTTTGTCTTAACTCAGGAAAATGACAGCTCGAGAAGTAGATGAAAATGAAAAAGTAGTATCCGAAATGGCGTGCACATCTGCACATACTAGAATTGATGCGAACCCAATAGCTTGTACTGTCGCCCCATCGTCTTCAGTATATCTAAAATCGACGTTTGGGGTGACAAGCTGTCGCTATCTAAAATCAACGTTTGGGGTGACAAGCTGTCGCTAATCGGATAGACCATATTTTCATGAGCATCCTTCCCATCATACATCGCGTGTTGTCAATGATGCTAATTTCCTATTGGCTGTTCCAACTTGAAGGCGCCAGCGGCCCGACGGAGATTAGGTAATATCTGACTTCATTCAGAGTAAGTAATCATACTTTATTATATACTGATCATTCAGCAAAAGTTTTGGTCCCAACGGAGTCCAAGCGTCTGTAACAAAAATAATATGTGGGGTTTAACTGGTGTTAGCGACAGCTTGTCACCCCAAACGTCGATTTTAGATATACTGAAGACCCATATCAGTTTATTTCCGAAGGCCTGAGTGTCATGTTGTCATGGCTACTATCCGATAGTATCGTACGAGGGCATGGATGGTAAAAAGCCGCATCTATAAATAGTATATACTGGGGTTCCCCAAGGGTTGTGGTGAAATATACCGCCGTGTACTTTCACATATTAATAAGGCGCTAAATTCTGTGCTTTTAATGATAACCAATCAACACCAAGATTCAACGTTCAACCATGACCTTCTGGAAGCGGTCATTTTTCAGAATCTGAAGCGAAAACTCAACAACATGCGTCATTCACCGAGCCCTCATCCGTTTAACTGAATTTTACAAGCTCTGTCCCTGGTAGGTGTTGCATCTAATTATATGGTTTTCTCCCAATTATGTAGACACTGTTAGGCACCAAAAAACTCTTAAAACTACTAAATATACACACCAAAATGCATCCGTTAGTGTCGGCAGTGTGTAAAACCCGGACCCCACGGACCCCGGATCACGGACCCCAAGAAAAATTTATAATTCTTAAAACTCTCGGGGTAATTTGTCGAGATTTTAGCAGAATAGTATCTAAAGACGTATTTTATGTTATGTGTGTTAAAAACCCCATAAAAAATTGTCTGTTTTGCAAAAAAATTGATAATTCACTTACGGACCCAGGCGCACTGATCTCACGGATCCCACAGACCCCGGGCTTTTACTCGTTGTTTTACCATTTCTTAAGTACATATTTTAACATCATGTTTAGGCATAACACCCATGTGATTTAGTTATTGTGTTTTTGTTTCTTTATATATTTTCATTTTGTCTTACCTTTTCTTCATATTCTTATATTTGCTGTTTGTTTCATGTTTATGTAATAAAAAAGTAATAAGAACATTTATAAAATCATTATGTTTGTACCTGGAGTTTCTTGCAATGCAAGTAATCAACAATTCCTTTGGGTAATTATATTATTAACAACTTTAAATCGCATGGTTGTTCATGAATGGAACATGAAACCTCTGTAATGTGGATGAGCACTGATATCGATATACTATCAGTCTCAGGTCCGCATGCAATGACCGCTGGCGCACTTCAAATAAATCTCTCCCAGTGTGCCTGCACTATAATATTATCACTCAAAATAACAAATAATCATATTTAATGTTTGACACAAGTGCTTATTCTTACTCATATAAGTCATAAATGAAAATATGAGCGGCGTTTACTAGGGTCTGTTAAAATGTAACAGTCATCAAAGTCAAGCAGTTGGGGTCCTTCTCCAGTAAAATATTTTGAACACTTAAATCTTTCATTGAAATGATTAATAACAAGACTTCAACATTAGGGGACTTTACTTTATTCTTATATCAGCAACAGGGGTGTTTTTATCTGTATATAAAATCGAAAGTGTGGAAATTGGTTTTGGGGGTCCGGGATCTGGGGGGTCCGAGTTTTACACACTGCCGTTAGTGTCTTTGATAGAAAATGGGTCTTTCTATTCTGGCAACGTTACCACGTTCTTACCTTAATATATTAATGAAACATTATCCCTTATGATCCTTGTAAGCCCTCGGTGATTTAAACATAACAATTTACAGGAATTTGTAATGAGGAAAACCTGTGACCAGCAGGGTGCTGGCTCCACTAATTAGGGGGCGTGGCCCTCCACTGCAGCAGGCTGTCAAACACTAATAAGGGGGTGTGGCCCTACCCAAGCCAAAACTGAGAAATAAAACAAATTCAGCACACAAAACATTTATTTACATGCAATATTTAACTGCAACTACTTATTGTAGTATATTTGTGTACGCATCCTTGTTTGTGAGGTCTCCAGGTTTGCATGACTTCAGATAGTCGAAGAATTTTGCATTTGTCTTTTTATCCATCTGAAAAAACATTAAGAAATAAAAATGGTAAAAATAAAGGTTAAATTCCAGTTATATCAATATGATATGTAACACTGAAAATAATTTGGTATTCATATTTTAAATTATATATATATATATATAAGTACATTTTTTTATATATTAATTAATAAATTATATAGGTCAAATATTATATATATAAATATTACATGTACATAATATATATATATATATATATATATATATATATATATATATATATATATATATTTATTCCATAATTATAAGAAATAGGTACAGAAAATTGAAAATCATATGAAAAATAAAAATTAAATAAATTCTTACATGCAAAAAAAAATATTATTAAGAATAAAAACGTGAACTTAAATAAATTTGCAATTCAGGTGCGAAAAATTTATTTATTTTGTAGCCATATTCAGTGGCTTAAAATTGTCATTGTGGCACATGCATAAGGTAATATATCCAATATATCCGATATCTGGCCTCAGATCAACCATATAAGCCGCCAGCGCCCGACGGAGCCACTGCTGGGCAACGACAATGGCCAATCAACCATATCGGCCGCGGGGGCAGAGGAGCACCATTTCAGCCGCCAGGCTACCTCATTACAAAAAACACAATTACATCATTATTTGAACAAGCTTTTTCAACCAGAAATATGATGGACTTCATAAAAATATTTATTAAGGCTATACAATATATGACTAGTCGTTTTTATAAGAAACATGTGTAAGTAAAATTCTGTAATTACAACACACGTACTTGCATTGAATATTATTGAACATTACTTTGTCCTGCTACTTGGTTAACAAATGTATATTAAAGAATAGCAAACTAGGCTTCAGTTGTGATGTATTTTTAAGAAATTGTCTCAAGTTTTATTAACAGGCACTACAAAAAAAATAATTATTAATATATATATATATCTGTGTATATATATATATGTGTGTGTGTGTGTTTGTGTATATAATTGCTACATTTCAAATGAGAATAATGTGTGAGTATATAAACATGTTTAATATATCATCTGATATGTACAATTAATTAAGTTTGATCATGTTATATTTTTCACTTTTTACTACAGTCCTAATGTTGATATGGTATATATGTCAAGGCCCAGATTGGGATCTGGACGGATCTTAGATCTGTCCAGCCCAAATTGCAATCGCAGTTCAGGCCGGCCCAAACTGCGATCGCAATCCAGGCTGGCCAGATCTTAGATCTGTCCAGCCTATATTGCGATCGCAGTTTAGTCCGGCCAGGATTGCGATCTTGTCTTTCTTGCTTCAGGATCGCAATCTGGACTGGACAGATCTAAGATCTGTCCAGTCAAGATTGCGATCCTAAACTTGACCAGCCCATATTGCGATCCATGCGATCCAAGTGTTTCAGCTTGTTAATTTATAGTTATTTTAAAATTTAAAAAAGTAAAATATGTCAAAATTTTAAAATTTTACTCAGACAAGTACTGATTAAATATGTCAATATGTTTCACTAATAATATTAAGACTCGTGGCTGTATCAGCTGTCACAAGACTATGTAAATAATCAAAATCTGTATTGCTGGTTCCTCAATTTATGTTAATAAAATTAAACTTGCCCATCTCTAGTTTTCTCCTTGTACAATTTATAGGGTGTTCTTATGCCTGAGTTATTTTTTATTCTTAAAATGGTTTCATAGCTGAGATTTCTTTTAAATTTTTTACATTTTTCTAAATAAAAATTTTTAAATATGATAAAAAATCAGATCTTAGACAAGTTCTTGTTAAGATTTCTGTAATGTTGATAACTGTCATAAGACCTTTGCTATGTCTAGTGCTTAGATTGCTGTGAAAGTAGTCCAAAGTGAATAAAATAGTTTTATGTTTAAGTTTAAATTAAAGCCATAAAACCAGGTACTTATGATCATTATGATCATACTTATGATCAATTTGTGAAATTTGTAAATTCTGGATTCTCAAGAACTTTGTTTTGCTGAAACTGAATAAATACCAGACATGATAAGAATACTTTGCAAAAATATTTGAATGCGAATATGAATATATGTACTCCATAATTTCATGCCTAAAAATAGGAATACAGGTATAAATGAAAGTGTTTGAATACAAATGCAAATACTTTCAAAATGTAATCATGAATGTATTCATGAATATATTCTATAATATTATTTTAATAATCATTTATTTCAATTATATTATTAAAAGATCTTTTCATATGATGCTGTTATTATTTTTAATTTAAATTATATTTGACACAATATTTGTTATTAATTTATAATAAATAGTTATATTATTTAAGTTTTATTCTTGGGTAGGAATAACCAGAAATTATTAAATAAAAGTTCTCATTTGTAAAAATCAGAATTACAATGACTGATAATGGACAGGTTTTTTTCAAATAATTCTACTGCAATGTAGATAAAGTTATATGGCCAAGTCAAAACCTATGTGAAAACAGCACACCATTCCAACTGTATATAATATAAATGACATCAATCCTCTTCCCTGTCTCGAAGGATATTATCATAATCTTACATAACTTGAGTTAAACACCATCAGCTCATAATGCAGCTTATATTACCACAAAAAACCTGCACTTGCTACCTCCTCTTTCAAATCATATTTTGTGAGCATATAAAACCCATGGTTTCCTTGTTACCTTTTTTCAACAACCATGCAATACTAAATGAGTTGGTGAAACATCCCATGTTTCACTCCTGTGATATGAAGGAGTGAAAATTGCCTTTCTGTATTATAATTGTATTTATTATAGGAAAATGGTACAATGCAATACCAAATGAGTTGGTAAAACAACCAATGTTTCACTCCTGTGATCGTAAAAGCATGGATCGCAATATGGGCTGGTCAAGTTTAGGATCGCAATCTCGGCTGGACTGATCTTAGATCCGTCCAGACCAGATTGCAATCCTGAAGCAAGAAAGAAGGATCGCAGTCTAGGCCGGACTAAACTGCGATCGCAGTTTGGGCCGGCCTGAACTGCGATCGCAATTTGGGCTGGACAGATCTAAGATCCGTCCAGATCGCGATCTGGGCCTTGACATATACATTGATCATATTATATATCATAATAATATTGTAAGTTAAAAAGAACGTCCATTAGTACATTGTAAATAAATCCAATGTGAAAATACTAGTGTATATGGAAAATCAAGTTTATGTTCACAATGGCCATTATAAACTGGTCTGTGTACAGGATGGCCGTGGGGGGGGGGGGGACAATGATGTGGAGGGATACCTCAACCGTTTGAACAGAAAAGGAAGAGGTGGTTTGTTATAAATCTGGTATAAATGTTAAAAATAATGTGCGCTTCAGTTCTTCCAAAATTATATTCACATTTAAGGTTTTAATCAGTTATGACTTAATATGTAGCCATGTATGTTGTAATTAGGTAGCCCAGAAGAACGGTGGCTTGTAATGAGGTCAGGCCTGGCAGCCCAAATGGTGTCCCGCTGCTCAAGCCAGGGCTGATATGGTTGACTGGCCAGAGTCGGGGGCCCAGCAGTGGCTCCCTCGGGGTTGCGGCCGAAATGGTTGCCCTCTAGGCGCTGGCAGCCGATAAGGTCGATTAAAGGCCAGCGACCAATATTGAAATAGCCCCATACCAAGAGGGGACTGCCTAAACACCAAAAACACCAGTGTTTTGGGTAACTGTGACAAAACACCACGAAACATCCTTTTAAATTAAAATTTGAAGCAAAACACTGGCATAGGTTATTAAATTATCATCTTTTGCATAGGTCAATGCAGAATAGTGCCACTGTTTTGTAAAATAAGAGAACAACTGACAAGTACAACTGTACAACTGACAAGTGTTCTGCTTGATTGCGACTTGTGTCACTAGGGTGCAGCATCATAGTTGACAAAAATGGCTGCTGTGTCTGCCATTGAACTGACCAGGGCTCAAAACACAATACTGCAGAGATATATTAATCAGATGATTATTTATAGATTGGTGTTACGTTTTGGCTTCAGATTTGAAGTTAAGTGGGTGTTTCATGGTGTTTCGTCACAGGTACCCAAAACACCAATATTTTGGCAGGTACAGATTTGTTTTAAAGGGAAGAAGCTATTTTTCGTGTAATTTCAACATGCTTTTATAGGTGATTGGGCCCCTTTAATAAAATTGTCCTCTGTACCTTAAAATGCTGATGATTAGGTCCGGATAAGGGCCAAAACAGAAAGATTAATAGATGTATTACTCTGTACACTTTTTAAATCTTCAAATAACAGATTCTCAGGTCAGTCAGGTGTAGGAAATGCATAAACTTTTTTCCGAGATTTCTCAGATATAAAGCAGTTATTCTGGTTTTTACCAAGTGCCCCTTTTGAGGCCATTTCCTGTGACTGGACTATCACTTTTTTTTACTCATAATTTCTTTGCAAATTGAAGGGATTCCATAAAACATGATTAGATTGACCAGTTGGCATGAGATTTAGTTGATCCAAAATTTTTCTTACCACTGGAGCAGAAATTTACCCTGTCAAAGTTTGATCATAATTGTATCCACCAAAACAAACTTTTGCAGATACTATGTTTTTGACTTGGTTCCACCACCATGTTCATTTTTCCGAAATGGTTTTCTTAGACAACTGGGCTGATTTTTCTGAAACCTGACCCTATTATCGTGTCACATATGAACTGGGGCCAAACCATTTTGCGTTGACCTCTGAACTTTCCTCTCCGCAGTGCTTCCATCTGTGCATCTGTTTTCACACATATATTAACAATATATAATTTGTTCTTTTTCAATTTGCAGGAGCCAAATCCACCTAAAAAAGGAAAGGAAATAATACTGTCAGACCAAAATGGACTTGGCACCATCAACCAAGCAACTGATGCAACGAAAAATAACCTATAATCTGTCCAATCCAGGGAAATCATATGTAGCTCAACCCTTGCAAGTGGTTTGTATGCAACACATTGTAAATTTACAAAAAGACATGAATTACAACACTGACGTGAATTTGGTTTACATTTTCTTTACATCTGTGACATAGCAGGCCTACATGTGTTGGTGATTAATGATGATAGCCTTAATTAATATTTCAATTTTTAGCTCAGCTGACTATAAGTCATCTGAGCTATAGTCGTGGTTCATTGTCCGTCGTCCGTCCGTCTGTCCATCCGTAAGACTGGCACGTTTCGACACCATTGGACCTACGAATTTGAAATTCGGCATACAGTTAGATGTCTGCAAAATCTCCTAACATGCTGAAAATTTGGTCAATAGGACTTCATTTCTTTGAGATATTAAGGAAAAACCTCAATTTTTTATTAGAAATCTATTTTCACACTTCAGGACTGCCTAATATCAAAACCACTCATCTGGATTTCTTCATATTTACCATTAATATTCCTGTATATAGTTCCAATGTACATGCCAGAAATTAAGTCAGTATTATTTAATTTAAAAAGTTATGGGCCCAAACATAATGAACTTTGTAAAAAAATCAGGAAAGATATATCATCACTTAAGACCAAAAGTGTAAAAGGTAGGGACTTTTTCTCAGTAATACAACTTTAATTAATCAAAATTTAATTGTATACCAAATATTAGATCAAAATCTGTTAAATTTTTTTAAATATTGACAAAAATATAAAATTGGTACCTTAAATTTTGCCCAAGTTTGACCATGGCACTTTTTTTCCTGTAACTGCTGTGGATTTAATTTTCAAAGCATGTTTTTATTTGCATTTCAACTGTAAACACCAAAAAATTGAAACTAGTTGATCAAAACCTGTACATTTTATTCAAGTTTTCAAGCACCATGTCACATATTGTTTACATCAAGCTAGTGTTATGCAGTAAGCTAGAGCGTAATTGTTTTAAGTTATGGGTCCAAACATAATGCACTTTGTAAAAAATCAAGAAATATATTTACTCCCTTAACAAGAGGATTGCTGAAGCTAGAGATTTTTTGTCAGGGATGTAACATTATTTAATCAAGATTCAATTGAATACCCAATATTAGTTGGGAATTATTAAAATTTTTTAAGTTTTTAGTATAAATGTAAAATTAGTACCTTAAATTTTGCCCAACTTTGACCATGGCACATTTGTTTCCTGAGAGCACTGTTGATTAAATTTTCATATCATGCACACATAAGGATTTCATCTCTGTAGTTTAGAAAGCTGAAAGAAATTGGCAAAATATTGTAGCTTTTATTAATGTTTTAATGAGACTATGTCAGACCCAGGCTAGCTAGCCCCTCTTCAGTCACCTGTATGTTGACCTTTCATCAAATTATGCACGCTTGAGGGAAGACATACACTGGGGCAGCCAGGCAGCTAATGCCCAGCCACAGGTGATCAAGGTGTCCAACCCAACTCCAGGCCTCGAAACTAACTTTTTACCTTATGGTCCCGGTACCGTCCCGAAATGCAGAATGAACCGTCCTGGGTACACAAATCACCGTCCCAGCTAGGACTCTCATGCCCCCCCCCCCCCCAACCAAAAAACACACAACAACAATTATACAACAATTATTTTATTTCTAGTGTCTGATGGGTTTCACATCACTCATCTGATTGGCAGAACCTGTGACATAGGGATTTGAGTGTTAAAAGAATATAGTGGAGCAAGACTTTTTATGGAATCCATTGTAATTTAAAACTAGATGTGTCGGAACGACACGAATGCCCCCGCCTAGGGCAAATTAGAAACATTTGTCAAATTTTGAAAATTTTTTTAAGTTCAGGAGGTGTCGTATGGTCAAAAGTAGGTCAACAAGGGCAAAATGCAAACTCGATCTGTAACGGGTCATTATCAAGCAACACACCAAAAATCATGCCAGTATATGCAGCCATTGTGAAAAAAAGTCCATACATGTGCATTTTCCATAAAAATTTCTGCCTTTCATGAAATTTTCTATGTTCAGGAGCCGTAAAACAATCAAAAGTAGGTCAGCCGGGACGAAACGCGAACTCGATCTGTAACTGTCATTATCTGCCCACACATAAAAAATCAGGGTGGTATCTACAGGCATTGAGGAAAAAAAGTCAGTACATATGCATTTGTTATGAAAATTTCTATTTTTCATGAAACTTTCTATGTTCAGGAGCAGTCAAATGGTCAAAAGTAGGTCAACTGGGACAAAACAAGAACTCGATCTGTAACTGGTCATTATCTGCCTACACACCAAAAATCAGGCCCGTATCTGCAGGCACTGCGAAAAAAAGTCCATACATGTGTATCTGTCATGAATATTTCTATTTTTCATGAAATTTTCTAAGTTAAGGAGGCATAAAACGTTCAAAAGTAGGTCAACCGGGATGAAACGCGTACTCGATCTGTAACTGGTCTATATCTGTCCACACACCAAAAATCAGGCCAATATCTGCAGGCATTGTGAAAAAAAGGCCGTACATGTGTATCTGTCATGAATATTTCTATTTTTCATGAAATTTTCTAAGTTAAGGAGGCATAAAACATTTTTGCAATGTAATTCAACAATTTTGGGGAAGAATGTAAATGGGGCCTTCTCCTTTGCAATGAAGTAGGCACAGTTAAATAGCTTCTCTAATTTCTCCCGAACAGCAGCATCCATGTTTTGGAATGAACTGACAATCGGGGCTTGGGCAGGGGCTTCTTGCACACTCTTAGCACCAACACAGTCCAAGTGACTCCTTGTTGAAGCATGATCTTGTAGTGTTCTGATTCTGATTTTAGACCCCCCTACTCCACAAACCAATGTATTGTTTCTTGAAATTTTGGGGAATTCTCTGTATAGAGAACAATACATAACTGTTTCTTGCTCATCATAATTCACCCAGTCATAAATTTTCTTCAGATTCTCTTTAAAACACCTTTTCCGTTTGCTCTCGTACTTTTTTTAGAACAACAAGATATAGGTGCAGATTTCCCTGGGAACACGTGGCTTGACTTCCATCCACAGGGTTTGGGGTATCATTTTGGGGTTCTTTGAGTTTCTCCTGCAATTTAACACATAAATAAATAAAGATAATTATAAGATTAAGCTCTCGGTTTCTCAGGGACATTTTATGGACAAAAAACTAAACTGAAATATGCTGAAGTACCCCCACACCTTTTAATGATAATATAGAACAGTTACCTTGCTGCTCAGGTATAAAAAAAGGGGGCGGTTTGTCAAGGGTAAAGGCTGTTAAATTTAATGAAAGATCTGTACTACTTTCTGGCATATATCAGCAGGATAGTTTAACTTTAAATTAAAAGAAAAAGGAAATCTAATTATAAATAATCTGCCTATTTGACAATGCAGTTTCTACAAATAAAACCGACTTGAATTGTTTATAGTTTTAGCCATAATTTTAGCCAAATATGTGCTGTTAATACTAAATAATAGTTGAATAATCAGGTTAAGAAGTCCAAACGTTTTTCAAATTTTGACAGTGCGGCATGCAACATCGATCGCTGGGGGCTGTGTTCATTCAATAGGGCCCGTTAGGATATATTTTCACAACGTGCCGTATTCTATTACTGCATAATATAAATATTGTTAGTGAATGCAGAATACCCCGGTAGCGTCACCTGGTGTTTGCGTAAGAGACTAAGAATGTTTGACCATGAAAAAAGTTCCAACACAAACGTCAATAGGTCTTCAGCTGATGTTCCACCGAAACTGGTGACATTGTACAAATTTTACCTTGATCATGATAGCTAGATTGAAGAAATTTCTGGTGCGGGACAAGTTAATTTGCACAATATGCGCGGGACACTCCAAGGGTACATGGCGGGAACACGTGGACATAATCATATGCATGAGACTTCCAGGCCAAAACCGATGACGTCTGTTGGAATCCCTATCCAAATTATCACGTGTTGTCCACACTCGGTTAATTAGCATATAATGGACACCTATTTTATGAATAAACGCGCAACTCCGCATATGCAAATTATCACGTGGTGCGCAGTTTTATTGGCGATCAGCATAAACTGTCACTGACACATTTTCCAGTGCAACCGTCGTGCCCAAGAACTTCCATGTGCAGTGTAATTTACAGATACGGCACACAGTGATCTATCTCTGGCTTTGTGTCATTATGGTACACGGACATTAACAAGATTAACAGAGGAGAGTTTTGTAATTATTACGCTGATTTACTTTGACATTTGACAAAGACATTCAATATTCAGTCGCCTAAAATTCCGTCATTTAAAATTTTCTTTCGGCATTCTTGCTGGACTTTCGTTTTTGGCGAAGTATTATATATAATGCGCGCGGGCCCTGTCTCTATATTGTCTTCATTGCGTATATGATATATGCTTACTCGGGGAAAATTTTAATAGGGAACCCTGCTCTTCCAAAATTGCCAACTTGGTTGCTGCGAATTAATGATATGCGAGGTGCCGTCTCTGCAGCGCAATATGTAAGCCCCTGTGATCCTTGGCATGAAAACAACTGACCAATGGCGAATAGCTTTACTGCTGCTTCTAAAGTTATAGTAAACAACATTCATTCATGATGGACATATGTTTATGGAAATTTCTGTGACTTAGACCAATCATTTTAATGCATCGTAAATTATTCAGAGTTACACGCTTGTGATGCTATTACTATTAGACCCAGCATAACTTTTTAAAATACGAAGTCCCGTATCAACTAATTTCTAAATCTTTGAATTTGATGCATAATGTGTCGTTTACTGTTAATAATTAAAATAATACTGATTGAATAGGCAAGGGTTAATGACTGCACACCTTACTACTGGTCACCGTGAATCCAAATCTGGTCAGGTCCATACCAGCGATTCTTCACGCGGCCGACTGGTACAAAAATTCTTAACCGCGGGTCCGCGCGTACACGTGTCTAATAACGACGCTGTGTTGTATTACATGATACAATATTATGTAACAGTGACACTTGAAAGGAGCAACATTCTAGACTGGACGGCAGCAGCTGTATTGTGTGTACCACTCCTTTTCCGTCTTGGCAAAACACAAAAAATATGAACTGTGATAACAATTTTTCTGAGATGTTCCGAGGGTTTCTACCGTCCCAGCCTCGTCCCGGACGGCAAATATGATCGTCCCGAGCAAAACTCCGATCGTCCCCGGGACGACGGGACGCCGTTAGTTTCGAGGCCTGAACTCATCTAATAGTTGTTTTGAAAAACAGCATAACAGTAAACAATAAATAAATAAATTTATATTGGTTTTTAATAACAAATTAAAGAAAAATTAATAGAAAGGAATTAGTTAGTTGATGAGTAACAGAAAATTAACTTGCAGTTACTGATGATGTAAGAATCTTGTATGGATGGATAGAATGTTAATGTCAGTGTTATTCCAAATAACACCATGCAGTCACCTATGGTATATTTCAGTTCAATTTTTATGATAAAAAAATAAATCATATTATTCATTACTAATCATTAGGGATCATATGAAGGAAATTAATGATAGACAAAGATGCAGTTGATAATATTAATCTAGATTCCAACTGTGTCTAGTGTGTAGATTGATGTGAAAGTAGTCCAAAGTGAATATATTATATTTATTTTTTTTAATATAAATAAAAGCCATAAAACCAGGTACTTATGATCATTATTTAAATTTGTGAATTTTGTATATTCTGGATTCTCAACATCATTGTTTGACTAAAACTGAATAAATACTAGACATGGTGCGAAAGCTTTGCAAATGTATTTGAATATGAATATGAATATGTACTGCATTAAAAAAATTTTATTGCATAAGAATGGGAATTCAGGTAAAAATGAAAGTATTTGAATACCAGTGCAGATACTTTCAAAATGTATTCATGAATGCATTCACGATTATATTCTATAATATAATTTAATAATCATTTCCATTTTATTTTATTTAAAAAAAACATATAATTTTCTTATTTTTTTTAATAAAAATTATATTGGCACAATATTTGTTTTTAAATTTTAATAAATAGTTAAACTCTTTTATTATATGTGCTGCTTATAAGTTATATGGCCAAGTCAAAATCTGTGTGACAAAAGCACTCCATTTGTTAATAAAATAAATGAAATCAATCCTCTTCCTTGTCTCTAGATACTATAAAAATCATACATAAGCTAAACACCAACAACTCATAATAAAGCTTATATTTATTACCACACAAAACCAGCATGTGCCTCATTCCCAAATCATATTTTTTATCATATATAACAGCTGAGAGCCGTGACCCATGGGACCCTTGTTATTCCTAATTGTGATCAAAGTTAAATATTTGAGGTCACTCTTGTTAGCAGGTGTAATATGAATCCATCCGCCCTCAAGTTTTCATTACTTGTACAAAATGTAATTATTTATCACCCCTGTTTTGATAAAGTTTACCTAACAATCAGTTATTTTTTTGTTCAGTGCAAATACTGATGTCCTATATAAGGCTAACAAGACAGTGTTTTCACCATGATTGTTTTCCTTATGTTTGTTGTGAACACAGTGGCTGCTTTGATATTGTTAGCAAAAGTGCATGAGCAGTAGCATTTGTAATGTCAGGTGTACATTGTTATTATAAAAGACCCTAAGAACCAGAAAAAAATGAATCCAAATATCCTGTTTAGACTGTCTTACAAATGGCAGTTGCCCTGCAGCAAGTAAAATTTAAATTTTCAAATGAAAGTAACATTTTTAGCTCAGCTGACTATAAGTCATCTTGACTATAGTCATGGTTCTTTGTTTGTTTTCTGGCCTGCTGTCCTTTAACAGGGCACATTTGAAACCTTTGGACCTACAAAACCAAAATTCAGCATGCAGTTAGATGTCGCCAAAATCTCCTACCATAACAAAAATTGGGTCACTATGACTGTGTTCTAAAATATTTTAAGGAAAACCTAAATTTTCCATTAAAACCCCATTGTCACACTTCAAGACTGCCTTATATCAAAACCATTGATCTTTTTTATATCATATTTAATATGCATATTCCTCTATACATTTGCTATGTACCTACCAGAAATTGGGTCAGTATTGCGTGATTTCTTGGATTTATGGACCCAAAATTAATGCACGTTTTAAAAAATCAGGAAATATATATACTCACTTAACATGAGAATTGCTGAAGCTAGAAACTTTTTTTCAGGGATATAACATTTTAAAATCAAGATTCAATTGTATACCCAAAATTAGATTTGAATTCTGCAATTTTTAAAGTTATTAGCTTAAATAAAAAAATTCAGTATCTTAAACCTTAAATTTTGTCCAAATTTGGCCATTGCACATTTCTTTCCTGTACTGTTTATTAAATTTTCACACCATGTATACATAAGGATTTAATCTTCAAAACACTGAAATTTCAAAGGAATTGTGACAGTAATATTTGCATTAAAATTATTTTAATTGGAATAATTTAATTAAATAATAAATTTGCAATATGTAGAGTATAGGACTTCAGACCTGAAAGTTAATTTTGTTATAAAAAATATATAGAATTAAATTAGTAAAAAAAGTATTTAAAAAATATGAAATTATAAGATTCATCCTGTTTATTGAACCTGTCAATTTGAAATGGGGGGGGGGGGATTTTAGGGGGGGATGTCTCATGTGCTGGTTACTGCAGGTAGTCT
Organism: Sipunculus nudus; assembly: GCA_026874595.1. Classification (NCBI taxonomy): domain Eukaryota; kingdom Metazoa; phylum Annelida; class Sipuncula; order Golfingiida; family Sipunculidae; genus Sipunculus; species Sipunculus nudus. The sequence goes on from CM049321.1 coordinate 56,798,958, forward strand.
GACCTAGTGTCAGCTGGCTGCCCAACTAAAGTTACATAACAAGTCCAGGGTACATGGCCACACCACCTAGACATTAAACATGCCTAATGTTGACCTGTTTTTGTTGCTCAGGGGTAAAGCACAGGACACAAAGCCTGGAGGTCTGGAGTTGAAATCTCTGGTGGAGTTTATAAGTTGAATGGAGTTTACCACCTGTACATAGATGTTTTATACACAACTTACTGAAGAGGTGGTTTTGTGAATGAAACTTATTATAAGCACCACCTATTTGTGGATAACCAGAGTCCCCCATCTTTATCTACATTTATTTATGACAATAGGTTATTACAGAAAAATTTTATTGTATCATGTATCTTTTAAAATATTTTAGGTTAATAAACATTGTCTTTTGCATATAATTATTCATTTTCACATATTTTTCTTTCAGATGTTAGAAACAACTTGGAAAAAAAAGACCTGACAATGCTTTACACAGAGTCTTATTCATAGGACTACCGGTACTATGCAGCAAAGGAAAAGAACAGGTATCTCTATGCTTTTTTCAAGCTTATAACTATATTTAGCTTAATTTTAAGTGTATACCAGAAATCAGATAAAAATTTTGTGATTTTTAAGTTCAGCTGACTATAAGTCAACTGAGCTATACCAATGGTCCTTTGTCCGTCAGCTGTCCGTCTGTCTGCCCGTCCATCAATTCGTTAAACTGGGAAGTTTTAAACCATTGGACCTACAAATCCAAAATCCAGCATAAGGTTAGATTTCTCCAAAATCTCATATCAAACTGAAAATTGGGTCAATACAACTTTGTTCCTTCAAGATAATAAGGAAAAACCTCAATTTTCTATTAAAACCCATTGTCACACTTCAAGACTGCCTTATATCAATACCACTTATCTGTTTTTGATTATATTTGATATAAATATTCCTCTTTATATTTCCTGTGAACAAACCTGGAACTAGGTCAGTATTATGTATTTTCTTGAAGTTTTTGGCCCCAACATGATGCACTTTCTAAAAAATCAGGAAATATATGTACTCACTTAACATGAGTAATAATGAAGCTAGAGACTTTTATAATATAAATATAATTTAATTTCATAAAGTTTCACTTGTATATCAAAAATTTGATGCAAATTTTGCAAAAATATTGAGTTATTAGCAGAAATATCAAATCAGTACCTTAAATTTTGCCCACTTTTAGCCATGGCATATTTTTTTCCTGTATGCACTGTTGATTTAATTTCCATATCATGCACACATAAGGATTTCAGCTTCTAAATTCTGAAATTTGAAAGGAATTAGCCAAAACTGTAGCTTTCATTAAAGTTGTCACTGTTGAGACTGTCACATCTCGGCTATAGTGAAGCCCCTCTTCAGTCGTGTATGTCACCTGTGTTGACCTTTCAGGCTAAATATACACACTTGAAGTGGGGCATGCAGCAAGCCCTTGGCATGTTACAACTGGCTCAAGGTGTCCAAACCCCCTCCTTTAGTAGTTGTTTTGGCCAAAAATTTAACAAATACAATAATTGAATAAATTTTATTGGTGTATAATAACAAGTTTTAAGAAAAATTAATGGAAAGGAAATTTGATAGTTAATGATAACAGGGAATTTCCTGCAATTACTGGTGTGGTGTGGATCTTGTATGGATGGCCCAAAATGTATTCCAAATGACACCATGTGGGTAATCATTTCAGTTTTAATAATGAAAAAAAAATAATTAAATTATAGTGTTCTTTACTATAAGGGATAATATGAAGCAAATAAATGATAGACAAGTATGTTGTATATTATATTAAATTAATCTAAATTTCCAGGTGTTTTCCAAGTGTTTCAGTATTTTTAGCGAACCTGTGAGCTTATGTGATGGGGTGGCGTCCTCTATCAGCTGTCCAGGGCTGGCTCTCTGCTGTCCATGGCTGTTAGTCAGAAACCGTTGGAGCTAGCAGCTACAAATTACATGTAAGAATTAGTCACATGTGAAACTTGGTGCCCTATAGCTTATTATTGGGTACCGCATTAATTTAGATTTTATAGAGAAAAAGCTTAAAAACCTTTAAAATTCTTCTTCTCTAAAACTGTCCAGCAAAATTGTCCAATATTTCACAGAAATGTTCCTTGGAACAATTTCTCTTAAGTTTGTTCAAATGATTCTAGTTGGTGATCTTTGACCGCGTTACAGGAATTTGAACTTTGTCATCTGTGCAAAAAAGCATACTAAAATTAAAATCTCAGAAACAGCTGGAGCTGTCATCACCAAATTTTATGCCAATGTTTGTCAAATGAGTCATATCTGATATTGAGATGTTGGTGGCGCCACCTTCATTGATCTGTATTTTACAAGAAAAAAATGTAAGTTGAGACTCTTCTAGCTTATACTCTGTTTTTTTTTTTAAGAATCTGTTAAGCTGATTGGTTTAAACTTTACAAGAATTATTCTATGGTAGGGTTCTGCCAGTTTTATAATAATAGAATGGGTAAATGCAACTTTAAAAAAGCAGTGTTGCCAATTGGAAAAGGCTTTCAGTGTTTGAAAACAGATATGACAACATGCAAAGTTTCATCATCCCAAGTCAAAAGGTCACTCAGTGCACCCAGGTGCAGTCAAGACATCACCATGGAAACTGACCTGGCTCTGCCTGTTGTCTAGATGATATGTCTAGACACATCTTCTATACGTCTAGACACATCATCTAGACGCAGAATGCCCAGATCAGAACTAGTGGAACTATATTTTTCAACTGTTTGAAAAAACTTGGTTTGCATTTTTAGTGAATTTGTGAGCTTATGTGATGTTGTGGCGTCGTCCGTTGTGCATCATTACTTTTCAAAAAGGGCAGGAGCTAGCATCACCAAATGTTTTGCAAAAAAATTAGTCATCTAAAAAATTCTATTGAACTTTTTTATTTCTTGGCTAACTGCATTTTCTTAGATTTTTTAGGGAAAAAGCTAAAAAAAAACATTTTAAAATGTTCTTCTCTGAAACCATGCTGCCAAATTGTTACAGGAATTTGAACTTAGTAATTTGGCTAAGTTAGCATACTAACATAACAATCTCAGAAACGACAAGAGCTAGCATTACCAAGTTTTGTGCAAATGTTGGTCACATGACTCACGTTTGAAATTGAGGTTTTTGTTCTGCCACCTACCTTGACCTGCTTTTTACGGTCAAAAACCTTGTAATTTTAGCCTCTTTCAGCTTTAAAATGCTTCATGATGAAACTTGAGCTTAATTTTTAACAAGAATTAGGTAGGGTACTCTCAACTGTATAAGAATAGACAGGGTTCATTGATTATATTGTAGAGTCCTAGAGAGCTGAAGTGGTATTGTGGCCATTAATAAGCCTATTTACGACTGAGGGCTACATTAGTCTTCTTCTGCAAAACTTTTGTTTCAACTTCTGTAACATTGCACAAAAATGATTCTTAGGAGGCCTTTGTTCAAGTTTGCTTAAATGATTTTTGGCAGAATTTAGTGGACCTTTAACAGTGAGAGAACTACATATTTCACCTCTCTAAAAATTTTGATAAAAACATTTTATGGATATGTCAGCTTGTAAAAAAGCATTGTAGCCAAAGTCTTTCAGTATGTGAAAACAGATTTACCATAGGGCCAAGATTGTGTCTCTACCTGTAAATAGCTTGGCAGACTGCCAACTATTTCAAATTTGGCAACAGGCCAAGACTTCACTCAGTGCAGCCAAGTTCAGGTCAAGAGTTCACTCATTGCAGCCAGGTGCAAGTCAAGAGTTCACACAGTGCAACAAGCCAGCAATTTGTCACGGTTGGTTTACACCAGGCTACTGCCTTTTCACCTTAGCCTGGTCAGCCCAGTGCATCTGACTCAGAAATTTAATGTATTAACCTGGTATTTTGACCTATCTTTGCATCTTTGATGGCTTTCTCGTACACAAGACTGATGTCCCCACCTACAATGACTTTTGCACAGTGTATGTACTTGCTTATTTATCAGGAGGGATTTGATATAACAGCCTGAAATTGGGCATATACATATACATCATGGATAGCTATGTTGTATACAAGATTGGCCGTGCCACCTACAATTATTTTTGTGTTATGTACATGCATACCAGTATTTCAGCTTACTTTTGATGTATTGGCCTGATATTTTGACCTGTCCATGCATATTTCATTGCTTTCTTGCCATGAAATATGCATTGGTGGCGCCAGCTACAACAATTTTTGCACACTGTATGTCCAAACTTTTTTCATGAGGGATTGGAAATATCAGCCTGAAATTATACATGTCGATACATCTCAGGTAGTTTTTGACATTGTCAGCTGCCTAGACACTTCCTCTGCCATTTTAATAAGACATAGCCTGTGCCATAGGTGATGCGGCAACTAGATGCTGTTTATGTAACAATTGACAGGTCAAATAAACAAGATTAATTTTATAATTTCAATGTTTAATTCAATTTTTGTTCAGACCAGTAAAAATTATTGATTTTTATGCCCCCGCCACAATGTGGCCGGGGCATATAGTTTTACCCATGTCCGTCATTCCGTCATTCCGAAATCAAACAGTTGTAAAGACTTTTTTATGCAATGCCTGCAGCTATTGGCCTGATTTTTGGTGTGTGGGCAGATAATGACCAGTTACAGATTGAGTTTGTGTTTCTAGGTTGACCTACTTTTGACCGTTTTACGGCTCCTAAACTTAGTAATTTAATGAAAAATATTAATTTTCATAACAAGTGCATTTGTACGGACTTTTTTTTCCGCAAATGCCTGCAGATACCGCCCTTATTTTTTATGTGTGGGCTGATAATGACCAGTTACAGATCAAGTTCATGTTTCATCCCGGTTGACCTACTTCTGATTGTTTTGCGGCTCCTAAACATAGAAAATTTCATGAAGAATAGAAATTTTCATGTCAAATGTACATGTATAGCCTTTTTAAGCCCTCAGCTCATAGGCTGATGGGCTATTGTCGTCACCCAAGCTGTCCGTCTGTCAGTCCATCCGTCTGTCCGTCTGGCTACCAACCGTCCCGTGTCCATTAACACTTATTTTATGAGCGGGATATCTCAAAAAGGATTCACCGTTGGAATTTTATTTCATCAGTGAAGATGTATATCAACAAAATCTTAGTCAAGTGTGAAGATGGGTGACCTTGACCTATTTTTCGTTTTAGAGCTGATCATACAAAAACACTCATTAGCTTATATCTCAGGAACTTTTGTGTGGATTTTCACAAAACTTACTATGATCATTTGGAATGATGGTCTGTACGTGCTGCACAATTTTGGTGGCACCAACAATTTCTAATTTTTTAATGAATTTTTATGGGATTTTTCAATTTTGGCCTTTTGTGCAGGATACCTCCAAAGGTATTCAACACAGGACCTCATTTCTTCAGTGCTATTGCATGATATGTACAAAATCTTGGTCAAGTTCAAAGATGTGTGATCTGGACCTATTTTTCAAGGTCACAGAGCTTAGTATAGAAAAAAAATTTAAGAGCTTATTTCTCAGGAAGCATTTGGTGGATTGTTATGAAATGTGGTATATACCTCTCCAATTTAAATTTATAAGTGATTATCAAATTTTGCTAATATTCTAGTTTTGCAGTGCAATGCTTACAGATACTGCAGATACTAGCCTGATTTTTGGTGTGTTGCTTGATAATGACCTGTACAGATTGAGTTTGCATTTTGACCTACTTTTGACCATACAACACCTCCTGAACTTAAAAATTTTTACAAAATTTAACAAATGTTTCTAATTTGCTCCAGGCGGGGGCATTTGTGTCATTCTGACACATCTAGTATTTTTAACGAAACAAATTTTCAGGATTTGAATCCCAAGTTCTACATATTGCAAATTTATGTTGTTTATTTTTTTTAATATTTAAATGCGATTGAATATTAGGATATAACATAAGTGCTTATTGACATATTTGAATATATAACAAGGTGTAATTACTTGGTAGCACTTCATTCTTACCTCTTAAAATTACCTTGCGATGAATAACACTGGTACACCTCATTTATCTGGAATATTTGGCTCATGGGATTTTATTTTTACTTCACATGGCCATATATTAATTCCCCCCCCCCCCCTCCATCCAGGGGAGTCATGTTGTTTTCAGTGCCATCATCAGTCGTTGTCGGCGGTTTTGTTGGATTTCTGTGAAAATGATAACTTTTGACGGGCCAAATATTTTCCTCCAAAATTTAAGCACTCATTGTTCCTGCCAAAATCTTGCAAGAGTTCAAAACCAGTCGACCTAAACCCTCATCTTCAAGGTCAAATCTGCACAAATGTAAAATTCTTGTGAACCCCATAACTTTGAAGCGCTTCACATATGTTCTCAAATTTGGTACACAAAATGTTTCCACCAAGTTCTTGGTCCAGTTCACAAAGCAGTGAACTTGACCAGGATATTCAAGGTCAAATCAGCCCAATTATAGTTATTGTCTTGTTAACACAACAACTTATGAAGTATTGTGGATTCCCCCCCCCCACACACACACATTCAACACAAGTTGTTTAACTGAGCTCTCAGAATATTTTAGGTAGTGGTGACCTTGACCCTAGTGTGGATTTTGGTAAAATAGAATGGAAGGGAATTGATATGGAAAATTGACAAACTTTGAGTTGATTATATACACTTTTTCATGGCTTAAAATTTTCTGCAGTCTTACCATTTTGATACATTTTATTTTTTATAATTTTTTAAAGATTTATTTATTACAGCTGATAGTACCATCATCAGTGGGACACAAAACATATCAGTAAGGCCAAGGAAGAATAAACATCTAACTGACAGGTCTTCTTAGATCCTTCGCTCCTTTGTAGAAACCCAAAATCACTGTGACATACTATCTACAGGGTTTAGGGCCTTGGAAGTTACATCTCATGCCATTTCTAAAAATACATGGGCAGCATTTTTTTTTTAAATTGCTTGGCTAAATGTCTTGAAAGTTGGTATACTTAATGACCGTGGAAAACATTTAACTGCTGTATAAGGTGGCCACTTTCAATTTTCTAAATTTACACATTCTTGATTGTATTTTTTAGCTAAGCTGACTATAAGTAATATAGTCGAGAAATTAAGGTAAATAAAACTCAATTTTCCATTAAAAACCTGTTATCACACTTCATGACTGCCTAATATCAAAACCACTTGTCTTATTTTCTAAATATTTACCAGAAATATTCCCCAGTATAGTTCCTATGTAGATGCCAGAAATTAAGTCAGTATTACATAATTTATAAAAGTTATGGGCCCTAACATAATGCACTTTGTAAAAAATCAGGAAAGATATTTACCCACTTAACATGATAATTGTTGAAGCTAGAGACTTTTTCAGGGGTTTAACATTATCTAATCAAGATTAAATTGTATACCCAAGAATTTTGTAAATTTTGTAAGTTATTAGCATTAATATAAAATCAGTACCTTAAATTTTTCTCAACTTTGACCTTGGCACGTTTTTTTTCCTATAAGTACATTTGATTTAATTTTCACAGCAGATACACATATGTAATTAATCTGTTAAATTCTGAAAAAAAAAAATTAGGCTTGTTATTGAAGTTTCTTTCAGAGGCTCTGTTGTATTCATTTGCATCTTCCACTTCTGGTCACTACTGCCCTGCCTGGGTTACCTTATTAGTAATGCAATAGTGGGCCAGAACATATTCAGGATAAGTAAGAATACATGTGCAGGGTCAGAAATAGGGTGGGATTTTGTTGAAATGGTCAAAAGAACTAAATGTACATTTAGTGCATATTGTGACATTTTGACCAGTACGTATAGAAGAAATTATATCCAGTCCAAACCTTTCATGAATGTTAAGACTTTTATTAAGTGGTATTTTTCTTGGGCCTCATATCAAGGGTTTGAGTTCCGAATGCCTTGCCAATGGTGTGGTTGGACACCAAAAACTCTTGCTGGTGATGGCACAAAAATTGGCATTAAAATAAAAAATATAGACACACTACCTGTAGAACAACCTACATCTGCAGATGATCACAGAACCGGACACACTCGCCTGACACGTTGTTTCCTTAATGAAAAAACTTCAGCAAGTCCCTTATCTCCTCAGGAATTTAAAACTGCTAGATCTCACCTTTTATATATTGCACATGGCCTGCTTGGCAAACTGAAGACCTCTGACCACCTGACAGCCACCATGGAACAGGTAAACAATGAAATACTTAAACAAGCTTTTCCGGAATCATGTCTCCCATTATTAAATGCTTTTCTGTCACAAATATTATCTCATGATCAGTTGCTGGCCACAGCTGAAGTATTTGCATTACTATCATTTGAAGCCAGTCTATTATCTTTTCTTCCTTTTGTTGCTAAAGACAAACTTACTCATTTTTGGATTGTCAGGAGGGAGATCAATTAGAAGAAGTAAGTGTGCATGAGCTCGTTCAACAAACAGACCATTACAACCCAACCATAGGAAAGTTTATTTACTCTTTCTACATAAGGGATCAACAGATGGAGCACAAAGCATTCCAATTTTTGAAGCATATTTGTGAGCGCATCAGTGATATCCATGAGCATGACATAGAGCCTGAGCCTGTTTGTCCTGTGCCAGGTAGATATAATCCACCTGCATTTGGCAGATTCTATTATTTTCAGAAGGATGGAAAGCAAATCAGACATAGACGCATGTTTGATGCTGACAAATCATCTTCTTCTGTTCCTAGTACGTGCCAGAAAATGTACCCTGTTGTCACACATAAGGGCACTTCTTTCTTATTTTTATGGTTGTGTCCGACCCGTGGGCACTGCTATGGAGGCCATATTGTCAATGGGAGTGAGGGGAGGAAGGATCCAAGCTGGTCTCTCTATACTCATTTAACTAGAGCTCCTGATGTTGTTTATTATGACTTTGGTTGTCAGCTGGAAGAGTATAACCTCTCCCGGGAAAGTGGGTTCTGGAACCACACTAGAACCTTCCATGATGTTTTCCATGGATACTCCCACAAATGTTCTCCCACATATTCCACAAGAGGTTTAACTGGCTTTGAAGGGCAAAACAGCTCAATATGTGAGCAATTTAATTCTTATTTACAATGTATGAAATATGCTGCCAGAAATATGTCTCAGACACATTTCATGTTTTTCATGCAATATTTTATCCACCAGTGGAACTTAACCAAACAAGCAACATATCAAAGGAACTTGAAAAATGCCTTAAAAGGTCTTACGTAAACATACTGAGAGATTAGCCTAAATTTCAATTGCTTACTATGGTGCCATCAGTTCACTGTTACAAAAAGGCATGATACAAATTAGGTATAACACGTGATCACACTACACCCATCTATGGTGTATCAGATGTCTATGATAATCAGTATTTCCATAACAGTATCCACAGAAGAGTAAATAGTGCTTATCTTGAATTATATATCCATTACCTCAATTCATATCACTTCTGTGTCCAAGTCCATGGCTCAAGTCACTCTTGCAGTCTATGGTGAGACAGTCTTTACATATGAGGGATGCACTTTATTGCAGCCATATGTAACAATGAAATTGCAAACTGAAGTGCACATAAATACATGTACAGGTACAGAGACTTGCAAATAAATCTACTGCGGAACTTCCCACTAATGAGGGCCCTCTGGAAAGTCAAGTTTCCTGTGGTACATGAAGGGCCTGCTCCAGCACTCATTAGTCATTTTAAGTAGTATTTGTCCTATTTATGAAACTCAACTACATTCTGTGAAATGACCTCTATATCAATGGTATTTTAAAAAAATTAGGAAGGGGCTTGTTGGATAATCTAAAAGCCCATGATTCTAATCACTGTTAGTCCCTAGCGAGGGTAAATTAAGCTACTTAAAATAGCTTATAAGCTAAAGCATCTTAAATCCTCTTAAAATTAGAATATTAACCTTTAAATTACATCTGCCAAAACAATTTATCTGTACATGGTATTCCTGCTGCAACCACATTAAATGCCAACATACCTGAGACTAAGTTACATGAGAATATTTGCTGTCTGTTTATCAGATAAACTGTCAGTGGTGAGCCCATTTAGTCCTATGATGTGAGCTCAGCGATCACTGGTGTAGATTCCTGGTCACTGTCAATCTATAGGAAATGGATAATAGCTTTTTCATCTACCGGGTATATGTATGCCTAAATATGCAGTAAAAATTACATATTTATTTCACTGACTTAATACAACAATTAAATAACCCCTAGTTATGTAGACTCTTTTACTTTTCATCTTAATTAATTGATCTTAATTTCTTCTGAAGCTTTATCTTAATATGTAAATCTGTTAATTGTAAGCAATGCTTTTACTTACATCTAGTGGTTCATTGCATTTACCTATCAAGCTCCAGTGATGATGGCTCTGTTCTCAGTAATTAATCTGGATCATTTTATTTGAAAGGCATCATGTTTTCCAAAAAAAATATCATGGTACCAAATACCAGTACTTACCTGATAGATAGCACAACATAAATTATGCAATAGACATTTTATAAACACATGCACCGTCTTGTTCATACTCCGGAGGTAATGGGTGCATAGTCAGCCTGACCTATATCTCCTGGCATAGATTAGTCCTGCTTCTCCTAAGATTCAGGTTTGGGATTTTAATAAAGCTCATGCATGCACTACTTCTAAGTGTTGCTGTCACTGTCACTGTTAGCCAGCTGAGGTATTACTTCTAATTATAAATATCCATGGTCAATTATGCAAAAATCCAAATCACAGGAATCACAGGTTATATGCACATAATCCTATGACCAGCCTACTGTTGTGGATCACAGCAACTGCCTTGGATCCAAACAGGCTGTTTGTACCACAACCAAGCTAGACTAACATCTCTTGGGACCCAGTCAAAACCACTAGCTAAATTATATAAAAGAAAAGGGGGTTTCTACTTTACCTTAAGCAACCTTTGATTCCATAAGTAGAACTGTGCCTGAATTAGTTTATATATTGGCTTATTAACCAACCCTAGCATTTGTTTACATCAATGATAAACTCATTTTTAGCTCAGCTGACTATAAGTCATCTGAGCTATAGTCGTGGTCCATTGTCCGTCGTCCGTCCGTCTGTCCGTCCGTCAGTCCGTCCGTCCGTCAGTCCGTCCGTCCGTCCGTCCGTAGATGTGGCACGTTTTGAAACCGTAAGACCTAGGAATCCAAAATTCGGCATAATGTTAGATGTCCCCAAGATCTCCTACCAAGCCGAAAACTGGGTGTTTGCAACTTCGTTCCTTTGAGAAATTAAGGAAAAACCTCAATTTTTTATTAAAAACCTATTTTCACACTTCAGGACTGCCTAATATCAAAACCACTCATCTGTTTTACCTCATATTTACCATAAATATTCCTCTATATAGTTCCTATGTACATGCCAGAAATTATGTCTGTATTATTTAATTTAAAAAAGTTATGGGCCCAAACATAATGCATTTTGTAAAAAATCAGAAAAGATATTTGATCACTTAACACAAAAAATGTTAATGCTATGGACCTTTTTTCTAGTAATATAAATTTAATTAATCAAAATTAAATTGTATACCCAAAATTAGATGAAAATCTTTTAAATTTTTTAAAATATTAATAAAAAATAAAAAATTTGTACCTTAAATTTTGCCCAACTTTGACCATGGCACGTTTTTTTCCTGTAGGTACTGTGGATTTAATTTTCACAGCATGTTTTTGTTAGCATTTCAACTGTTAACACCAAAAATTTGAAACCAGTTGATCAAAAACTGTAGATTTTATTCAAGTTTTCAAGCACCATGTAACATATTGTTTACATCAAGCTAGTGTTATGCAGTTTGCAAGAGCTCAGCTGCCCAGCTTCAGCTCTTAGTTCCTTAAATTCGGCATACAGTTAGATGTCTCCAAAATGCCCTACCATGCCAAGAATTTGGTCACTAGGACATTTGAGATATTAATGAAAAACTTCATTTTTCCATTAAAAACCCATTGTTACACTTCAAGACTGCCTAATATCAAAACCACTGATCTGACTTTAATCATAAATAATATACATATTTTTCATTCTCTATGCACATGCCAGAATGATGTCAGTACTGTGTAATTGTTTTAAGTTATGGGCCCAAACATAATGCACTTTGTAAAAAATCAAGAAATATATTTACTCCCTTAACAAGAGCATTGCTGAAGCTAGAGATTTTTTTGTCAGGGATGTAACATTATTTAATCAAGATTCAATTGAATACCCAAAATTAGTTCTGAATTTTTCAAATTTTATTTAGTATAAATATAAAATTAGTACCTTAAATTTTGCCCAACTGTGACCATGGCACGTTTGTTTCCCGTGAGCACTGTTGATATAATTTTCATATCATGCACACATAAGCATTTCAGCTTTTTAGTTTAGAAAGCTGAAAGAAATTGGCCAAAAATTGTAGCTTTTATTAATGTTTTTTATGAGACCCTGTCAGACTTTGGCTCTCTCCAGCCCCTCTTGAGTCACCTGTATGTTGACCTTGTTGACCTTTCATCAAATTATGCACGCTTGAGGCGAGGCATACATGGAATCCAGGCAGCTTATGGCAAGCCACAGTTGATCCAGGTGTCCAACCCAACTCATCTAGTAGTTTTAACCAAGAACATAACAAAAAACAATAAATTAATAAATTTTTATTGGTTTTTAATAACAAATTAAAGAAAAGTAGAAAAGGAATTTGTTAGTTTATAATAACAGGAAATTTACTTGCAGTTACTGATGATATAAGAATCTTGTATCGATGGGTAGAATGTCACATATTCCAAATAACACCATGCAGTCACCTATGGCATTTTTCAGTTCAATTTTAATGATAAAGAAGTAAATCATATTATTCATTACTAATCATTAGGGATCATATGAAGGAAATTAGAGAAAGATGCAGTTGATAATATTAATCTAGATTCCTGCTGTGTCTAGTGTGTACATTGATGTGAAATTAGTCCAAAATGAATTTTTTACAGTTATTTTTTAATATAAATAAAAGCCATAAAACCAGGTACTTATGATCATTATTTAAATGTGTGAATTTTGTATATTCTGGATTCTCAACATCATTGTTTGGTGAAAACTGAATAAATTCCAGACATGGTGCAAATACTTTGTAATTGTATTTAAATACGAATATGATTTTGTACTCCATTATAAAATTTCTTGCATAAAGAATAGGAATTCAGGTAAAAATGAAAATATATGAATACTCGTGCAAATACTTTCAAAATGTATTCATGAATGCATTCATGAATATATTCTTTAATATTATTTTAATAATCATATCAGTTATATTTCATTTTGAAAAAATCATATGATTCTCTTATTATTTTTAATAAAAAATTATATTTAGGACAATATTTGTATTTTTTTAATAAATAGTTAAAATCTTATATTATATGTTCTGCTTATAAGTTATATGGCCAAGTCAAAATCTGTGTGACAATAGTACTCCATTTGTTAATAAAATAAATGAAATCAATCCTCTTCCCTGTCTCCAAAGGTACTATCAAAATCATACATAAGCTAAACAACAACAACTCATAATACAGCTTATATTTATTACCACACAAAACCAGCATGTGCCTCATTTCTAAATAATATTTTTTTATCATATATAACAGCTGAGCGTCGTGACCCATAGGTCCCTTGTTTTTGTTTCACCATGTGCTACATCGCCTGTTCCTTCCATACTCTATGATCTTTGTAGTGTGGGTGATTCTCAGTTTCAGAAAACTTGTCTTTTATTGTCCTCATTTGTAAGCACCACGTGTTACCTTGTTGACCACCGGGTTAGATTGGTGGTCTTTGTGGTGGAAGGGGGTCTTCAGTCATTAATCTTAACATTAGACAATGAGTGGCGAATTAACACAAAAGAATACCTGTGAAATCACAAGCAAAAGTAAAAATCCATTTTTATTGTAATGTCAGGTGGTGTGTCTAGTACTGGAACTGTATTAAAGTTTTTTTAGCTCAGCTGACTACAAGTCAACTGAGCTATAGAGATGGTCCTTTCTCCGTCAGCTGTCCATCAGGCAGTTCGTCCATCTGTACATCTGTTAAACTGGCACTTTTTGAAACTGTTGGACCCAGTTACCTGTACCTGAAATACAGAATACCCAGGGAGATTACTAAAAAATCTCCTTGGAATCCTGAAATTAGGTCACTGTGAACTATATTTTTCAAGCTATAAGGCTTGGAATTAGACCATCCATAATAAATCAAAATATGATTCAAAACCTCAAGTATCTTGATAATTAATGCATGGATTGCCCTGAATTTAGCCTTGAATATTTTTAAAGCATTTTTTGTTTATTTTGAGAATGCCAAATTATATTGATACCATAAAATTCTGAACTATGGTTTCATCGAGTTTCCTGGAACCTTGTGTGTTATTAGGGCCACACATGAATAAGCAGATGCCCTATAGTAATCACCCTGTCCATCTGTCCGACTTACTGTATGTCTGTCAAATTTGTTTCCAGATGATATCCCAGTGATTTCATAATTGATTTATATATGACTCACCACCAAAGCAAGAACCTATTAATTTGGCCCCGGGGGTCATGAGGTCAAGGTCACAGGTCCCACTTATTTAAAAATATTGTGGATTCATTTGAAGTCAAACTTTTCATCACAAACCTAGCTTCCACCTTGCACAAGGCCCATCCATTCACAAATTAGTTTATTGATGTTAAATCCTGTATTGGAAAACAGTTAAAAGGCAAATTTGATCATAGGTTCAAAATGTTGAAAAATCTCATAAGAATTATCTTTTAAACCAATTCAGTTGAGCATTGAGACCCATGGATCCCTAGTTCCTTTTCTGACCCTGCATTATGTATAATTACTATTAATGATTTCAACTAGACATTATATATTTATTATATTATTTTACAATAGACATACATGTATTTATTTCACTGTACTACTAGTATTTCAAGAATTCATAACATCCAGGGACAGGACATTTGGGAGATACAGATTTGTATGATACCAGAACTATCCTCGAGATGTATGTGGCAGGAGGATGTACCATGTTACAGCTTGGTTAGAAAAAAACAACATTATGTAGGTTAATCTATAAACCCAAGGCAACTGGATTGAGAAGGATGTTTGTTAATAGTACATGAAGTTAGCTCATATCATGATTTATTCTTACTTTCACTGTATGTTGTATGATCTTCATTTGTTGTAAAATAAAGATTTACATATAGCAAGAAGACATATTAGTAGATTATTGCTCAGATGTAAACATATTAATTGGCATTGAAGGAAGTTATGATTGTGATCATTAAGTAATAACTACTTGCTTTATTCATTCCATTGTATGATCTGGTATGATCTTGTCTCTCCTATTATTGATTCAAGCTTTGTAATGTAAACCTACCTATGCTGTGATAATATTATTATATGTACATACAAATGATCATGTGATATTTGCTCATAACTTTTATTATAGTATAAGTATTTAACTACTATGTTTGTCAACATGATATGTATTATATGTTTGTATGCAATATGAAAGATAACCATTTGTAACCAGTAACCACTATGGCAGTATCACCACTGATTGTTTACCAACAAATTCATAGTTTAGTACAGGAAAGGCTTAGTTGAAATGTTTCACCACAGTACAGATTGTAAATGGGTATCTCATTTCTAATTATCCCTTCCCTGCTTAGTAACAGGTCAGGTGATGTGGTGTACAAGTGGGCCATTGTTTTGTAACCTATGCAGAACAGGCTTCAGTTCAAGCAGGCAGAAATTCAACACACATGTAGGGGGATTTACCAATATGCCGAGTCAGACCAAATTTTTTCTCCTATGTTAACATTTAGTGTTATTTTAAAATAAATCAACATATCTGATGATTTTTAAAGTGACGGGCTACCTGTAGGTCCTGTTATTGTTGTTAAATATAACACAAATAATTGTTCCTCAAAAATCCTTATACAAGTCACTCTTGTACTGGTGCGAGACTGTCCCTTGTCAGGAGGCTGAAATGGGGCAACTTAACAGTGGTTATAAACAACAAATTATAATCTATGACAGTGCTCGACAGTGTTGCATTCAACACCCAGTCTGTGCACAATCCAATTGCTATCCAAGACCAGAGTCCTTGAGGTCATGTGAAATGAGGATAGTCTTTGCGAGTTATGTATGACAGGCTTGTGAACCAACACTGATAATTTGCTGAGAAAACAAAGAAAAGTATTATGCTGTAGAGAAAAGGACTGTGGTAATGTAATCTGAATTAGTTGTTGATTGAGTGAAGTCGCAGGAGGAGCTGCGGAGGTACCAACTGTAAAATGAGAATACAGCTGCTTAATAAAATTATAAGGTGTCATGTGTAATGAATTTAAAATAAGGTGATGTCAGTAGAACTGCAGGTGTAAAGTAGAAAATGACAACATGGTGACAACATAAGAGGTTGAGGTACAGATTGTTTTATGAAATGTGGTGATGTCTCAAGTACTCCAGGGAAAATGTGAAATGAAAGATTGGTGATGTCATGTTTAAATTAGTTCAAATTGCTAAATGAATACAAGGAAGACTTTAACTCGATTCACATCACAGTTTGCAAATCATTTCTGTTCATCATTTGCCTGTTTGATAACCTTTGGCTTCTAATAAAGATTCCCATAAGGAGGCCATCATGAAAAAAATATAAATTAAAGGGAACTATTATAATATAGAAACTCCATGGATCAAGACTGTTTTGACCAATTTAATGGCAGGTTTCCTATAGTGCTCACCTGGCGATTACACTCTGTAATCATAGCTTTGTTTTTATTACTAAATTGTAACTGCAATGACAAATAGTTTATATTTTGTAATGTAAGGTTTTTCACAGGGCTGTTACCGGCTGGATTCTATAAAATATTATGAAACATATGACCTTTATTTCTGATACCATGTAAAAAAAATTACCACAGAGCAAATGGTAAAACTGCTTATAAAATTCAAAGACCACAAACCAATTTGTAAATAGTACTAGTTAGCTATGATTTGTGAGAGGTTTTCTCTGAGTGAATTATTCCCTTGAATATGTGATATCATGTTGACTTAATGTAGTTGATTAGGAATAAAAAGAGTGGTGATGTCATGAGAACTTGAGGCAAAAATGTTAAATGCCTATGTTGAAAGACCATGAGTAAAGGAAATATAATGTCAAAGTTATGCTAATGTTGTGATGTGGAACGACAATGTAAACATTCACTGATGTTATGATCTTATTAGGAGTGGAAACTGTAGTGAACTGTAAAATGTTAATATGGTGATATCACACATACTGATGGCATGAACCGTGGAATGGAAATAGGTGATTTCATGAGTACACTCTTTACACACAAACTGTGAAATTTTAATGTGAAGTATTGTAATGACTAGTATGCTTCAGGAAATTAAAAAAAAAAAACAAATTTAAGTGATGAGTCAGTAGTTATGCAACTGGCCATAAACATTACACTGATTAAAAAAGGGTGCTTTCTAAAGACATCTATTATGTGGAGTCAATTAATCATGTATTATATTGATGCTTTTCAAAATAGCATATACAGCTGAGCCACTAGTGGGCCTAGGTTAACTAATTAAGGTAGCTGAATTGCAAGTTGGTCATCTACATACTGAATAAAATTTGAACCGAAAAAGTAATAAATTTATGTTGCACATATTTTCTGATGTCTAAAACATATGTATAGGAACATGCTTTGTGTTTACAATAAAGTGAATTTTTCTTCTATAAACTATCAGTCACTGTTATCTGTTGCTTCAATATGTTCTGTCCATACATATTTCCACATTTCTTATTAGTTTTCAGAATGTCTGCAATTTTTTTTACTGAATATCATTCTATTAGGGTATGAAAAACCTTTTCTATGGTGACATTTACACAATGAATCGCCTTTAGATTTGCTCCAATGGTCCTGATGTCTGATTTTACATTTTGTCCACAAGTCATGACAATCAATATCCTCAATTTTCAAGCCAGTTCACAAGTCATTCTCTCTGTCTTTACAACAAACTTTGGTATTATTTCTAGCCATACCATATATAAAACAAGGCCTTCAGCCCTAATCCAACCTGTGGAATGGGGTATACACCAGGTATAATGCTTCAAAGCTAATGTGCTTGAACTGTTTGACCATTACCACTTCATTACTTTTCAAGTACATATGTGACATGTACATGTATAATGCATGTACTCAATATTTTGAAAAAAAGTACAATCACCAATTACACACACGTCACTTCTTAAATACTGCCATGGATGCACTCTAGACAAAATGATTTTAGGTGGCACCACCAGTCTTGTGTATGAGAAAGCCACTGAAAATGTATGGACAAGCAAAATTTCAGGCAGATACTTCAAACCACTCTTGAACTATATGCACAGATGCATGAAACCCCGAAAGCACTTGTAGGTGCCACCACAAGTCTTGTATACAACAAAACTATTCAGGATGTATGGACAAATGAGATATGCACAATTTCAAGCTGACATGTCATATTACTCCGGAGAAATAAGCAGGGATATACACTGTGCAAAAATTATTGTAGGTGATGCCACCAGTCTTGTGTGGATGAAGCTATGCGAGATCTATAGATTTGCACAATTTCAGGCTGATATATCAAATCCATCCTGAGAAATAAGCAGGGTCATAAACTTTGCAAAAATCATTGTAGGTGGCAATACAATGTGTATGAGAAAACCATCAAAGATGCATGGGCAGGCCAAAATTTCAGTGTGATGCATCAAACTTCCTAGTCAGGGTACTAGGATGGCCAAACTCAACTGAAGAAGGCAGTTGCCCCCAAATGATCTGAAACTAATGTTCAGGTCTAGCTACTCGACTGACTGAACTCTTCACCTGTTGTCTTATCTGATACAGTTGGCATTTGGCCAAAATTATAAATAGATACAGACTCAAACTTGGCCTTTTGCCAAATCTTAAATTACTTGGCAGTCCACCAAGCTATTTATAGATACCTACAAATTCTTGGTCTGTTACCAAATCTGTTTACACATACTAATGATGATAACTCCTGCCATTTCTGAGATTGTAATTTTAAAATGCTTATTTGGCCAAATGACTAAGTCCTGTAACTCAGCCAAAAATCAGAGAATTTAAACCACTTGAACACACTTGTGTAAGAATGTTTTGGGGATTAATTCTTTTGAATATTGAACAATTTGGCTGGACAGTTTCAGAGAATCAGATTTTTAAAGGTTATGTAGGATGTTCTCTAAAATATTTATGTCAATGCAGATAACAAAAAATTAAGCTAAGTTTGATAAGATTGGCAAGATGGCAAATGAGAAGCAAATGCAAGAGTTACCGTAAAAATCAATCTTGCTCAAAGGTACCCCATTATTTTAAGAATATTCTTTAAGAATGCCCTATGGCCTAAAGTATATGCAGATATTCCACAAATTTTTGTAAAGCAGTAATATATCTTGTACAAAGTATTCACTTTGCGACACTTTTGCGTTATTTAAAAGCTGATGGACCATCGATGTAATTTTAAATCGGCACTGTTGACCAGTCCATTCTTCCATGGTACCTTTTCATGTCTGTAGATGAGTGTGGTGTTTGTTAGACAACATTGATGTCACAATGGTCATCCATGCATCACCGGCAATTGACTGATATCATCAGTTTGTCTGTCTTATTCATTATCAGTTCTCCAGCAATAAAAATGTTGTAAACATTGTAAACCATTTTGTCATATTTTGGATTATTTGTCTCATACAAAATCAAAGCAAGGTCAGGCATTTATTTTTACACAGGCAGTCAGTGGAATAGCTCTTGCAACCTTTGGACCAGAAGGGTTTACACTGCTTCACTTGTATGAACAAGTCATCTGAGGACAACAGGGCTCCCCAGCATGGGGCATTCAGAAAATCCTTGACCTTTAACCCCTGATTATTATATGAGATTCCTAACCCTGTATACAATACATGCATGAATATGATAGCTATATGGTTAGTGGCTGTTGAGTTATATAGAGTTATCCCGAAACTTAAACCTGAGCTAGACTGAGATCTGTACAAAGTTTGTTCATTAGGTGGTAATTACTGGTCCAGAAACTAAATTATGGGGAAATTTTTAATAGCTGTGCTGGGTATTGTCACTTTACATCAGTCTACTAAGTTTAATTGAAATATTTTCATCAGCAAATGGAGCAATGAGCCTAAAAAACAAACTTTCACCGGACATGTTCATGAACAACCAGGGCCTGTGACCTTGACCTTTTAGTCCCTAAATCATACTGCAAATTCTTAAGTGGCTTCGCATAATACAACATCATTTTCAACTGCTATTTTGTCGTTTTCAAGTGTGTTTGTATATGAGCCATGATGCAGCTGATCCCAAGGTGCTGCTGTGTGTGTAAACAACAGATTATTTGCGTCCAATGCACATAAATACCCAACCATGCATTATTTGGCCAGTTAGATTTAATGCATTTCCTGACAGCTTTGTATGTTGGTAAATCTTTTCTCAACTAGATTTATCTTCTTTAACCTGGGGTGTCTACAGATGATGCCAATGTCAGGGGTATATGGACTAAATACTGAAAAACACTGAAATAACACTAAAATACACTGAAATAATAGTCACTATCACCAAAATACACTGAAATAATAGTCACTCTCACCAAAATGCACTGAAATAACAATAAAATAAACTAAAATATGATTTCATACAATAAATATATATATATATATATATATATATATATATATATATATATATATATATATATATATATATATATATATATATATATATATAATAAGACAAATGTTGGGAAGTGAACTAAATTTGACAAATTTAGTGATAATCTCTCTGTGCTTATAATCTGCACTGTCATTTCATTGATTTTTGTATTTTCAAGTGATATCCATGGGTATTCTCGGGTATTTTGTGTTCACTCATTATTTCTAGGGAAATGCATTCTGTAAATAAAATAATAGCATTATTAAATTTATAGTAAAGTTGTGTTTTTGAGTTAGTTGGCTGCATAGTTTTAGTGTTACATAAGAGTAATTTCACTTTGTTCTATTATACAACATTCTGGTATTTCACCTGTGCTATTTTGGATAAACATGGTGACCCAAAATAAATTTTAAAATCATCGATAAAAAGAAGTAAAATCAACATGATTTGGATTTAGATTTAATGGTGTGATTGGCTCTCTCTCTCTTGTTATTTCTTGATATTGATTATTGGTGCACCGACCATAGAGTTTCAATGAGCTGACCATAGAGTTTTAATGAAAGTTGGTCGCTTTGATGCCACTTTCAAGTGCTTGATTACCAAAGGCAACTATCGGTTACCTCATAATCATGATTTTTTCCCCAGAATGCTGTAATGTAATAGGCAAAAATGGCAAGAATTCCCACTTCATATAATGAGCCTGTGTTCCCAAATAACTTGACATGGTAGATGCAAGAACAGAGGACTGAATTAACCTCTTTGAATTGACAGGGAGCTGGAGAATTGGCAGAAAGTCTTCCATGAGATGAAAACTGCAAAATATGGGCGGTAAGGCATTAATAAATGGCTCCATAAATTCTCTAGGTCTATGCCAATTCCGCTAGATTCTCCTAGAAACAATCCCTTCTGATGCCAGGTGCCGCTGCTGCTGTTTAGTCTTACATTTTACCTCATGGTATCCCTCCCCCTTATTTCCCCCGACCACTGACCTGGCCATTCTAGTGCAAGTAGATGTCCTGGATTGTGGTTTAATTCTTGATTATTATAATTAATTAAAATGATACTTTGAATTGCATATCATAGTAATAATAGTAAAATTAAGAAGAGCACTGCAAATATGCACAATACGCCCGTTGTGTATCTGGTGACCTTTGACCTCAATAAATAAGCATGTGTGAATTCTGATGAGAATGTAATTGAGTTGGTAAATATGTACTATGAGTCTCATGAAAATGCACAGGATTTTTGTTAGGTCACCAAGGTGCCTCGAAAGTGCGGTTACCTCTAACCTAATTAAATATGCCTGAATTTTGATAATAATGATCATTATCACAATTATCTACTCCATGTACATATTTAAAGGGGCCCAATCACCTATAAAGCATATTGAGTTTACACGAAAAATAGCTTCTTTCCTTTAAAATATATCTGTACCTGCCAAAATATTGCCCTGAAACCGTTTGCTTTCTCCTGTAAACAAATGTTAAAAACAGTGGACCGGGCGCGATGATAGGTGTCAACATAAACACAGCGCGTTGGGCCGTGTGCATCGCTGAGCCAAAACACGTGTCAATCAGGAGATGCCCGGTTTGTCTTGGCCCGAAAAATATAATACATGTTTCTGCTGTCTGAAACACAGCGTGTTCCCCCTCTTAATCGGACCTCCGGTCACGCGGCCTTTTTATGGTAAACAGACTGTGTTTACCAACACGCAGAGCCATAACATGGTGTTTAACAGCCGTATGCGAGGAAATGAGACCGTGTGCTGGGACGGTTTTGCTGGGAAACATTTGTATAAAGCAGAACTGAACTGATAGTGTGAAAGAAAAGCCATAATTTAGCTCCTGATTATGTCCCTTTAAGTATTTTCAGTGTATTTTGGTGTTACTGCAGTGTATTTAAGTAGTACTTAAGGACTATTATTTCAGTGTTTTTTTCAAGCGGTATCCCTTTATTTCAGTGCATTTCAGGGTGGTAAGACGGCAAGTAGTATTGGAAGCAATATATGATTACACTATTTAATATGTCATTGACATTTAATAAAATAAACATAAAAAGAGCAATATATGTAAATGTTATTAACAAGGCCTGTCATTTTTTCATGATTAAGGATTAGCAAACATAATTTATTCAATATGTATATATTTATATTTATTTATATGGTATATATGCATATTATTTATGCCGGTATAAGGTTTTACATATATATATATATATTAAAATTATTTCTGCCATGGCAGAAACTTGCAACAGTAGGAACTTACCAACCATGTAATATATTATATATTTACATATGCGTGTGTGGGCGTAATGTACACATATATCGGAGGTGATGACTTATTTCAGTGTATTATTTATTTTTGGTGTTACTACAGGGTATTTAAATGTATTTCAGTGTTTCTCCGTGTATTTCAAAATTTATGTTCCGGGGAAGGGTACCTATATATGCTCTCCTGAACTTCATTCCAGCGAGCTAAAAATTATCCCGGAAAAACATGCGTGCCGCCAAATGTTTATTTGGCGCAAGTGAAACAATGTCTGTCATCAGGTCATGTGTATAAGTACATTACAGGTGACCTGCTGCCAGCTACATCTGTCAGGCCTGTATGTATCATCTTTGTATGTACCGGTAACGCACACAGTTCTTATTTATTGTTCGGCAGACATATATTTACCGCGAAGGGATCCAGCAGGCAAATGTGTAGTAGTCCTTAAACACTGGGTCGGGGCATCAACCACGCAATCTGATCGCTGCTGGCATGCTGCACGTACACATGTAAACACTGGAGCTGGAGTCACGTTGGTTGAGGGAATCCCCATTTGATTGGCTTAACCTGAATTGGTTGGGCCAATCATAGTAGCAACATGCCCCCTGCATCGTTTTACCATCCACTGTTTGATCCTAGTGCACGGCACTGGCATTCCTGGGAAAAGCCCCCCTGAATTCCTCTTTTGCATAGATTGCCCGCCTAATTTGCATGGGATTCCTTTTCCGGCGGTGTCCTGTTACGCATGCAACAACTGAACCCCGGCAGTTCAAAGGATAAAAAACATTTACAGGTGCACATTAAGGTGATATATCGATTTAATTTGATACATAATAAGTTTATTACTATATATAAATACAAGATTGCTTCTCTATTGCACAACAAGCAGTGCTATTCATGTTACAGGTCCCTCCATGTACCGCAGGGTGAACTCTCACCGCCAGACGGACTCCATATCACATAAATGGAGTCCGTTCGTGGCGGACTAACATACACGTGGTTTCCCAGGGCAGGTAATTAACTTTTTTATCCACCTGAAATGGGGTCCGGCAACCCAAAAAGAATTGCTGGACCCCACAGAATTCCACCTTACCCTGCATGGTTATTTGTTCCAAATTGTTAATTTACTTCAGTCGGTAAACAAAATGATTGGCCTAGAAGGTTGGGAGCACAGGCGCTTGAATCGCTATTTGTGTTGATATTGGTTTAAATAGTATTCAATTTACCTTAACAACAATCCCCTACCGTTTAATGAGCTGTAAACCATGTAATATAGCTTGCCGGTACTTGTTTATATAATAGATACACTAGTACCGGCAAGCTATATTACATGGTTTACAGCTCATTAAACGGTAGGGGATTGTTGTTAAGGTAAATTGAATACTATTTAAACCAATATCAACACAAATAGCGATTCAAGCGCCTGTGGTTGGGAGTGTGCTACCATTTTCATACATGGAAATATTCTTTTTACGGAGCAAGCAATCTAACCGTAAATGGGAGGTGTACTCTCGGTTAGGTGTCACACAGGTAACGATACAACTGTCAGCAGACCTCCGGCAGGAAATGGTCTCTTGTCTTTTTGTCAGAGTAACATGAATGGTAAAAAAAATGCTGGAAAAGGGGTCCGTGGCCTGGATGACATTTACCAGCCCCCTGAGAAAACTACCTGCCAATTCTGTGGGTCAGGCATTAATTTTATGCCCCGTCTCCTGCTCAGGACCTACAGGACGTTACAGGCTCTAAGAGCTGGGACTGCATATCACAATCATGCATCACTAACACCTGAACATTTCTTATATTACAGAACAGCCCTGTGACTACACCACCTTAGTCACTACAGTTGTTATAATTCTCTTAGTCATGAATTTGTGCAAATTTTTCAGACTTTCAATATATAACTTGTGAACTATACATAAATATTCTGTGTTAAAAAATTTAAAGTCTGACTGAAAACATCTTTCATATGTCAACTTACAATGCATAAAATATAAGGAAATAGATCACAATTTTAATCTCGCCTCAGCAAAATTTAAACTCGCCTTTGTGTTATCAGACAGATTTTAATCTCACCTGGATGATACCAGACAGGTTTAAAACTCGACTAGCGAGGATAAAATCCTGGCCTGCTCCATGATAGATTTTCACTTAGCCTAGGCATGAGTGCAATTGTGATCTCATTTAGGCGAGTTTAAAATTCGTCTAGGCAAAATCACAATCGCAATCTCTTAGGCAAAACACAATCGCAATCTCGTCAAGGCAAATTTAAAATCTGAATGGATTTCAGTCTCATCCCTGACATATATATATATATATATATATATATATTATATATATATATATATCTTTTATAAATTTATCTCAGAATATAAAAAAATGGAATAATTTTATTTTATATCACAAATATCTATCAAGAATAAATACATATATAATTTATAATAAAAATATAAATATTATGATGTCTAAGATTTTACTATGTAATGGTTAAAAAAAACCTCTTAAGTGCAGGAGAGTTTTTAGCTCAGCTGACTATAGTTGTGGTCCACTGTCCGTCGTCTGACCATCTGTCGTGCCGTCCGTCTGGATGTTCTTCCGTAAGACTGGCACGTTTCGACACCATTGGACCTACGAATCTGAAATTCGCCATACAGTTAGATTTCCCCAAAATCTCCTACCATGCCGAAAATTGGGTCAATAGGACTTCGTTCCTTCCGAATATTAAGGAAAAACCTTAATTTTTTTTATTAGAAATCTATTTTCACACTTCAGGACTGCCTAATATCAAAACCACTCATCTGGTTTTCTTCATATTTACCATAAATATTCCTCTGTATAGTTCCTATATTTATACATGCCAGAAATTAAGTCAGTATTATTTAATTTAAAAAAGTTATGGGCCCAAACATAATGGACTTTGTAAAAAAAATCAGGAAAGATATTTGGTCACTTAAGACCAAAAGTGTTAAAGGTAGGGACTTTTTTTTCAGTAATACAACTTTAATTAATCAAAATTTAATTGTATACCAAAAAATTAGATCAAAATCTGTTAAATTTTTAGCTCAGCTGACTATAAGTCATCTGAGCTATAGTCGTGGTCCATTGTCCGCCGTCCGTCCGTCCGTCCGTCCGTAGATGTGGCACGTTTTCAAACCGTAAGACCTAGGAATCCAAAATTCAGCATAATGTTAGATGTCCCCAAGATCTCCTACCAAGCCGAAAACTGGGTCTTTGCGACTTCATTCCTTTGAGAAATTAAGGAAAAACCTCAATTTTTTATTAAAAACCTATTTTCACACTTTAGGACTGCCTAATATCAAAACCACTCATCTGTTTTTCCTCTTATTTCCTATAAATAATCCTCTATATAATTCCTATGTACATGCCAGAAATTAGGTCTGTATTATTTAATTTAAAAAAGTTATGGGCCCAAACATAATGCATTTTGTAAATAATCAGGAAAGAAATTTTATCACTTAACACAAAACTTGTTAAAGCTAAGCACTTTTTTTCCAGTAATATTACTTTTATTAATCAAAATTAAATTGTATACCCAAAATTAGATCAAAATCTTTTAAATTTTTCAAAAATATTAGCAAAAATAAAAAATTGGTACCTTAAATTTTGCCCAACTTTGACCATGGCACGTTTTTTTGCTGTAACTGCTGTGGATTTAATTTTCACAGCATGTTTTTGTTAGCATTTCAACTGTTAACACCAAAAATTTGAAACCAGTTGATCAAAAACTGTAGATTTTATTCAAGTTTTCAAGCACCATGTCACATATTGCTAGTGTTATGCAGTTTGCTAGAGCTCAGCTCTCGAGCTACAGCTCTGAGTTCCTTAAATTTGGCATACAGTTAGATTTCTCCAAAATCCCCTACCATGCCAAGAATTTGGTCACTAGGACTTAATTCCTTCTAGATATCAATGAAAAACTTCATTTTTTTCATTAAAAACCCAATGTTACACTTTAAGACTGCCTAATATCAAAACCACTGATCTGACTTTGATCATATATAATATACATATTTTTCTATACATTCACTATGCACATGCCAGAAATGATGTCAGTATTGTGTATTTTTTTTTAAGTTATGGGCCCAAACATAATGCACTTTGTAAAAAATCAAGAAATATATTTACTCCCTTAACAAGGGCATTGCTGAAGCTGGAGATTTTTTTTGTGAGGGATGTAACATTATTTAATCAAGATTCAATTGAATACCCAAAATAAGTTCTGAATTTTTCAAATTTTATAAGTTATTAGTATAAATATAAAATTAGTACCTTAAATTTTGCCCAACTGTGACCATGGCGCGTTTGTTTCCCGTGAGCACTGTTGATATAATTTTCATATCATGCACACATAAGGAATTCAGCTTTTTAGTTTAGAAAGCTGAAAGAAATTTGCCAAATATTGTAGCTTTTATTAATGTTTTTTATGAGACCCTGTCAGACTTTGGCTCCCTCCAGCCCCTCTTGAGTCACCTGTATGTTGACCTTGTTGACCTTTCATCAAATTATGCACGCTTGAGGGGAGAATCCAGGCAGCTTATGGCCAGCCACAGTTGATCCAGGTGTTCAACCCAACTCATCTAGTAGTTTTAACCAACAACATAACAATAAACAATAAATTAATAAATTTTTATTGGTTTTTAATAACAAATTAAAGAAAAATAGAAAAGGAATTTGTTAGTTTATAATAACAGGAAATTAACTTGCAGTTACTGATGATATAAGAATCTTGTATTGATGGGTAGAATGTCACATATTCCAAATAACACCATGCAGTCACCTATGGCATTTTTCAGTTCATTTTTAATGATAAAGAAGTAAATCATATTATTCATTACTAATCATTAAGGATTATATGAAGGAAATTAATGATAGACAAAGATGCAGTTGATAATATTAATCTAGATTCCTACTGTGTCTAGTGTGTACATTGATGTGAAATTAGTCCAAAATGAATTTTTTACAGTTATTTTTTAATATAAATAAAAGCCATAAAACGAGGTACTTATGATCATTATTTAAATGTGTGAATTTTGTATATTCTGGATTCTCAACAGCATTGTTTGGTGAAAACTGAATAAATACCAGACATGGTGCGAATACTTTGTAATTGTATTTAAATACGAATATGATTATGTACTCCATTATAAAATTTCTTGCATAAAGAATGGGAATTCAGGTAAAAATGAAAGTATATGAATACTCGTGCAAATACTTTCAAAATGTATTCATGAATATATTCTTTAATATTATTTTAATAATCATATCAGTTATATTTCATTTTGAAAAAAAAATATGATTCTCTTATTATTTTTAATAGAAATTATATTTGGGACAATATTTGTAATTTTTTTAATAAATAGTTAAACTCTTATATTATATGTTCTGCTTATAAGTTATATGGCCAAGTCAAAATCTGTGTGACAGTAGTACTCCATTTGTTAATAAAATAAATGAAATCAATCCTCTTCCCTGTCTCCAAAGGTACTATCAAAATCATACATAAGCTAAACAACAACAACTCATAATACAGCTTATATTTATTACCACACAAAGCCAGCATGTGCGTCATTTCTAAATAATATTTTTTTATCATATATAACAGCTGAGCGTCGTGACCCATAGGTCCCTTGTTTCAAATTTGCCCAACTTTGGCGACGTTTTTTTCCTGCAAGTACTGTGGATTTAAATTTCACAGCATGTACACATAAGGATCTAATCTGTTAAAATCTGAAATTTGAAAATAAAAGCTGCAAAATTAAGCTAATTATTGAATTTTTTGGAGGCTCTTGTTGTATTCCCTTACATTGTCAAGCAGTCCACTTTGGTGACTGAAGGTCATTCAGTGCATATCTCTGTGCTCCCTGGGCTGTTGGCTTAGTTAGATGTCCCAAAGATCTCCTACCAAGCCGAAAACTGGGTCTTTGCGACTTTGTTCCTTTGAGTAATTAAGGAAAAACCTCAATTTTTTATTAAAAACATATTTTCCCACTTCAGGACTGCCTAATATCAAAACCACTCATCTGTTTTTCCTCATATTTACCATAAATATTCCTCTGTATAGTTCCTATATACATGCCAGAAATAAGGTCTGTATTATATAATTTAAAAAAGTCATGGGCTCAAACATAATGCATTTTGTAAAAAAAATCAGAAAAAATATTTGATCGCTTGACACAAAACTTGTTAAAGCTAAGGACTTTTTTCCAGTCATATAACTTTAATTAATCAAAATTAAATTGTATACCCAAAATTAGATAAAAATCTTTTAAATTTTTTCAAATAATAGCAAAAATAAAAATTGGTACCTTAAATTTTGCCCAACTTTGGCTACGGCACGTTTTTTCATGTAAGTACTGTGGATTTAATATTCACAGCATGTGCACATAAGGATTTAATCTGTTAAAATCTGAAATTTGAAAATAAAAGCTGCAAAATTAGGCTAGAAATTGATTTTATTTGGAGGCTCTTGTTGTATTCCCTTACATTGTCAAGCAGTCCACTTTGGTGACTGTAGGTCATTCAGTGCAGCTCTCTCCACTGATTTGAGCTTGATCAGGCTGTCTGCAGTTAATACCATACCACAGGGAGCCTTTTTCTCTGGCAACACCCCCCCCCCCCCCCATTCCGTGGACAGACCTGTACTATAAACTAGATGAATCTTAAAATTAACATTTTTTTTTCAGCAACGAGCAGTAACAACGGAGACCCCTCCCCCCACCCACCCCTTCAATACACAAGACTAATAAACAAGATGAATCTTATAATTTTAATGTTAAATAAATTCTTTTTGATGAGACTTGGACAATTTTGATTGTTCTAAGGAAAAAAAATTCAAGAATTTAATCCTAATATTCAAATGCTTTTGAAAACTTAATTACCTTCACACATTATTTGTTTATGAAATGTTACTTTTGTATACCACTTACCATAGGCCTATTTGTTCCCTTGGTGCATCACTAAATGGT
The DNA here is from genome assembly GCA_026874595.1 of Sipunculus nudus. Taxonomy (NCBI): domain Eukaryota; kingdom Metazoa; phylum Annelida; class Sipuncula; order Golfingiida; family Sipunculidae; genus Sipunculus; species Sipunculus nudus. The sequence goes on from CM049321.1 coordinate 56,828,920, forward strand.
TTAGCTCATGTCCATTATTCTATAATTTACAGAGTATCATTTTAGCAGGGCCATTTTCTCATAGCTATTATAATAATAATAAACATGAAAAACCAAAAGAAATAAAAATATTTTGCAGTTACTAATATTTTCCAAAATTCAGCTGAGAGATGTGACCATGGGTCCCTTGTTTATAAAAGTTGCTTTGTGGCCTTTCATCAGATCTGTTTGCCAGGTGCAGGTCGGTATTTGAAATCAGCGGCTTATATGCTAGTGTTTCATTTACTAAGTAATGAAGACAAATGTTGTTACACAAAATTTATGATGGCTTCCTTGGCATCAAGTACTAAAGTTTGAATCAGTGTTTGCTACAGCAGTTTCCACTGTCAAGCCATCATAACGGATGGAAGGACAAACTTTCAAAGTAAAACTTGTTAGGTCGAAAAAAATAAAAGGTATGGTTCTCAGGCACCGCCCGCTTCAATTTTAACACCCCACATCAAAAACTTTATTTTGATTTTTATCTTTCAAGAAGATAAATAAAACAATTTATGTAGTGTTTAGCAAAAAATTTGTTATTTTCATGCCTTCCCCTGATCATATGACATTATTGAAACATCCAAAAAAAGGTAAAAAATAAAATCCCGCCCGCACTGATTTCTGAAAAAAAGTGCCTGAGAACCATACCTTATTTTTTTGGGGCCTTATTAATAACTGCTGCTTGAATTCACTTCAGTCAACCGTAAATATAATATTAATTATTTTTTTCCCGACCGAATAATTTAATTTTTTGTCTTACCTTTTGGAAAATTACAGATTGACAAGCAGGTAAAAACGGAAAATTACTGTTCAAGTTAGGATGGGGTGCACTTCTACTTACACTAGAATTGATCCGAACCCTAGTATAGCTTTAGCGCCAGATCAGCCCTCTGACATTATGGCCAGATCACTGGCTTGCCAGAGTGCCTGGACATCTAACTCTGAGGATTGTATTATAAGGCCCCATGAGGATGCAAATATTTTCGTCATTTTTGACAACGCCTCATTGCTTACAAGTATCGTGTCACTTCAAATAAACCCACTAGACCTTTTAATAAGTTTCTTATCTCTCCAACAACACCTACCATGTGAGGAAATATTTCATTATAACCCAATATAGTCGTATATTGTTCTGCAGGTATGGGAGATTTCTGCCTGCAGTCTACCTGCTGACTGTATGCGGAGATACAGTTATAACGCGTGGCATAGACTTGCAGGGCGGTTCTAAATTTGGCTTGTGTCACGACTGAGTAGGGGTTCCTAACTGAGTAGTGTTTGTTACAGCTAGTATAGCTTGTGCTCCACTTTAATGTCTTCAGTTAATAAAAATGTATGTTTAGATGGCAGGCTTAAATATTGTGCTAATCATAAATGGTACATTTTGATTAATTGTAGATTTTTTTTTCAGAACCATGAGAACCATTGCAGAGATAATGTACCAAGCTGGCCTGTGTATGACAGGAAATCGACATGAGGCCAAATGTCTCATTTGTGGCTTTTACTATAAAGGCTTTGAAAATGACCATCAACCCTTCACAGCACATAAGAACTTTTCACCAAAGTGTGAATTAATGCTGTTATGGGACAAAAAAATGAGCGAGAATTCTACGCATATTCCAGTAAGTTTAGACCTATATCATTATATTTTTTTTTAAGCTCAGCTGACTTTAAGTCATTTGAGGTATAGGTATGGCACTTTGTCCGTAGTCCGTCCAGCTGTCTGCATGTCTGGTCATCCATTAGCAGGGCACAAATTGTGACTGCTGAACCAAGCAACCTGTAAATAAAAATCTAGGGAGGTTAAAAAAAATCTCCTTGGAAACCTGAAATTAGATAAAGGGGTTTATAATTACCCCCGCCCCCCAAGATTAATAAAAAAATTGATACATAACCTCAAATATCTTGATAGTTAATACATGGATTGTCATGAATCTTGCCTTGAATATTGACCATGACTATTTATGTCAGTTCTAGAAAATACTGGTGGCGCCACCAGTACTATAAAATGACAACAATCATGTCAGTTTTTCAGTTGTGATTCCATCAAGTGCCCTAAAACCTGGTGTGTTTATTGATCACAAGTGGATGCCCTATAGTACCACCCTTTCTGTCCATCTGTTTGTCTGGCTGTCCACCTGGCCATCCACCCAAAATTGTTACCAGATGATATCTCCATGTTGGATAAATATATGGATTGCAAACTTATAGATGAACCACCACTTAAGCTAGAACTCTTATGATTTTGGGGTCATGAGGTAAGAGGTCAAGGTCACAGCACTAACTTATTTAAAATTATTATGGCTGTATTTTAAGCCAAGTTTTTCATCCTAAATATTCCATCTTGCGCATATAGCTGACCTGCCAATAGACAAAGATCATTATTGAATTTGGGGTCACAAGGTCAAGGTCACAGGGGTCATCTGTCCACAAATTAAGTTTCCAGATTATAACCCCCGTTTAGTGTGACATATTGGTTTCAAACTTATATGTGGCCCACCACAAAAGTAAGAAGTCTTTCAATTTTAGGGTCATGTGGTCAAAGGTCAAGGTCACAAGACCCATTCCTTTTAAAAGAAAGTGTATGCATTTGAAGCCAAACTTTTCATCACAAAGCTTCAATCACTAAGATATTGCTCACCTGCCAATAAGGGAAATTTCTTTTCGATTTTGGGGTCATAGGGTAAAAGGTCAAGGTCACAGGGCCCAGCCATTCACAAATAAGTTTATAGACAACAACTCTGATTTAGATAGACAGATTTGCTTTAATCTACAAATTTATAAATGACCCACCACTTAAGAAGGAAAAATTTTGATTTTTCAGTCTATACAAAGATGCACAAAATATCAAACTTTTCATCATAAACTTTACATCTTTCACAGATGTTAAAAGATTGTTACAATAATCTCAATGCTGTAAGTTCAAGTATGTTCTTAGATTTTTGGTTTACAAATTCTTTGGTTAAGCTCACAGGACCCAAATATTGAAAAAAAACTCATTTCAATATCCTTAAAGACAAAGTCAGCTGAGCATCGAGACACATGGGTCCCTGCTTGCCTGTTACAAGTACTGTGGATTTAGTTTTCACAGCATCTACACATCTATATAAGGATTTGATCTGTTGAAATCAGAAATTTGAAAATAAAAGCTCCACAATTAGGCTCGTTATTAAATTTTTTTAGGCTCTTATTGTATTTTATTGAATTTATAAACAGCCCACTTTAGTCACTGGAGGTCATTCAGTGCAGCTCTCTCTGCTTACCTGATTTGTAATGGGTCACTGGGGGAGCTGGGGTCACAGGTGTTCAGTTATATTCTCATATAACCCCCCCCACCTCCAAGTGTAATGCAAAAATTGTTATTGTTTGAAATGTTTTCCCTTAATTGCAAAGCTTTTTCCACATAGCTCTTTGTCATACTTTAAACTGGTGGTGCCACCTGCAACCATTTTTGCATAGCTTCTGTCTGTTTGTCTGCCATGGGACGAAATCACTCAAATCTCTGCAGTGGTTTGACTTATTTGCCTAAAATTTTGCATGTATATACAGCTTGGATAGCTTTCTTGATTTTGTGGCAGGTGGCGTCACCTACTTTCATGCTCAGGCTGCAGACACCCAGACTTATATCTCAGGACTGGTTTGACGTATCCTCGTGAAATTTTGCATGTCTATATATCTCACATAGCTCTTTATCATATGCAATTTGGTGGCGCCACCTGCAACCATTTTTGCACAGCGTTTGCTGTTTGTCTGCCGTGGGATAAAATCACTCATATCTCTGCAGTAGTTAGACTTATCTCCCCTAAATTTTGCAATTGTATACAACTTGGATAACTTTAAGGATTTTGTGGCAGGTGGCGCCACCTACATACTGATTTCTGCTGCAGACGTCCATGCTTATATGCAACACACCTCTCTCTTTTTGCCCTCGCCACTCGATCCATACCTCACTTCACCTGTCCCACTCTGGTTTCGCGTCATCCATGTTTATATGCAAAACATCCTGTCTATTTCCTCGAGCCACTCAATCCATGCCTCACTTCACCTGTCCTACTCTGATTTCGGTGGATACAAGTATTTGCTTGTCGAGTCAACTACCCATATTCTAGTTGGGATATTTCAGTTAAATTTAGTACCCTGATGAACAGTGATTGCTATTAGAATTTTCCCCATATCTTAATTTCTTGCCTGGTAATTAGCACTTAACAAACATAATTTGTATAGTTTTGGGATAACTCAACAAGCACACTTTTATTTTCATATTTCATGTATGTCAGATGTGTTATATGGAGGGTTAGGAATCTCAGTGTAATTCAGGGGTTAAAGGTCAAGGTCACAGTTCACCTTTGCTCATGAAAACATCAGGTTAAAGTTTTATTGTTGGGTTTCTTGTGTTCTGTTAAACTTATGTACTGATGTTCTGTGACATATACCCATAGATTAACTAGGTTGAGTTGGGTTATAGGCAAAATCAACACATTTTTAATGAGGTCAGAGGTCACTGTGGTATATTTGCATTATTATGACGTGCGAGACTTATTACGGTTTATCGTTATAAGCGATACCAGTTTTAAGCATATTTGCACCTTTTATATAACTGTACCTGTCTGTCAGATGTTACCGCGGTTGTGTGCTGATCATGAAGGATTAAACACGTGTATTGCACAGAGTTTTCAAATTTCTTTGCCGTGCATCTTTTTGTGTGCATGTCTATAACAAGTGGCGACGAGCTCTGGGGTTTCGGACAACAGTGTTGGACATTTTAACGTGAAACTTGGCAGGTGTCACGGAAGTTATGTGTTAAAATCCAGAGGCAGACGTGCGCACTTATAAGTTTGAAGACAAAATGGCGGATCGAGCACAGATCGGAGGTATGGGTCCGTTTGAGGAGACCATAGAGGACTGGCTGTCATATGGTGAGCGACTAGAGCAATCTATTATTGCCAACAATGTGAGTACAGATAAGAAAGTAGCCACGCTACTGACTGTAGTTGGTCCTAAGCCTTAAAAACTGTTGAAAAACCTAGTGGCCCCGGCAAAGCTGAGCGAGTTGACTTTAGATGCTTTGATAAAAGCCCTAGCGGATCATTATTCCCCAAAGAGATTAGTTATCCATGAGAGATACCTGTTTAATCAAAGAAATCAAGAAACAGGAGAGACTATTAACCAGTATTTTCCTGTGCTTAAGCAGTTGGCCAGCACATGTGAGTATGGAGAAGTCCTGGAGGACATGTTAAGAGATCGCCTTGTGTGTGGCCTGTCAAATGAACAGATTAGACGTCGATTATTTGCTGAGCATGACCTAACTTTCAAATAAGCTGTAGACATAAGCTTATCTAAGGAATTGGCATCCCAGGCTAGTGCAGAGTTGACCAAGGGCGCTGGTGCTTTTGTCAGATCAACAGGCACTCATTATGTGACTAGTAACACAGATGCGGGGCGACAACCCCTAAATCCACGCAAGTGGGTGCGTTCACCACCAGTTGTAGGCCGATGTGGTAGATGTGGTGGCTCACATGATAAGGAAGTTGTCGGTTTAAGGAAACTTTGTGCTATCGGTGTGGTGAAAAGGGACATTTGCAAAAGAGATGCCCTCAAGGCTTTAAGGGACAGAAGCCACAGCCACCTAGGAATGTGACATCCAACAGGGGGAGATCCTGGAGATATAAACGGTACCAAACACACAGCAGAGAGCACATTGGTGAGTTTAGTGAGTCTAGTTTAGAGTCTGAACCCCTAAACTACATTAGAGCAGGCACTCATGAACCCATAACGGTTGTCATGCGAATCAATGGGAAGAAGGTTTGTCTAGAGGTAGATACAGGTTGTGGTGTATCTATACTGCCATATCGGTTATACACAGATCATTTCTCTGATGTGCCATTAGAACCAACTGAAGCTGTCTTTGAGAGTTACTTTGGTGATTGCAAGCAGTCTTGTGGTAAAATTACAGTTGATGATAAGTACAATCACACTCATTTTGAAAAGATGAGGATGTATGTGGTAGACACTCTAGGTCCAGCCTTGATTGGTCGACATCACTTGGCTGACGCAGATACAGTTGGACTGGCATTCAATCAAAATGAGTCGTGTTAATGACAATGACTTGGAGTTAACACAGATATTGAAAAGATACTCAGACCTATTCACAGATGAGTTAGGTTGTTTAAAACACATTAAAGCTGAGTTGTTTGTTGACCCAGATGTTCAGCCAAAATTCATGAAGGCCCGACCAGAACCTTATGCACTTAAACCAAAAATCCAAACCGCACTCCAAAAGTTACAAGAACAAGGTGTTATTTCGCCAGTGCCGTCTTCGTCCTGGGCGACTCCCATAGTACCTGTGGTTAAAGGTGACCAGACTATTCGGATATGTGTCGATTTTAGATTAACTGTTAATCCAGTGTTGCAAGATGTTAAATACCCAATCCCACGGATTGAGGATATGTTTGCTGCTTTAGCAGGAGGACAAAGGTTCTCTAAGATTGATCTAGCTTCAGCATACTTACAAATGGAGTTGACAGAGAGTTCAAAGCAGTTTACGACTATCAATACTAGTCAAGGGCTGTACCAGTTTAACCGGCTTCCATTCGGCGTGAAGACAGCCCCATCCTTGTGGCAGCATGCCATTGAACAGGTGTTAACCGGATTACCAGGGGTACACGTGTACCTGGATGACATTTTGGTAACAGGGTGCACAGACCAAGAGCATTTGCAGAACCTAGAAAATGTCATGCAATGACTTTCAGAGCATGGACTGACAATCAAACGCAGAAAATATCAGTGGTTTTGTAAAGAAGTGTCGTACTTGGGACATCGTATTGACAGTCAAGGTTTGCATACAGATAATGACAAACTGGATGTGATTGTACAAGCTCCTGCACCTACAGACAAGACACAGTTACAAAGTTTCCTTGGACTGGTAAACTACTATGGGAGGTTTTTACCCAGTCTCAGTACAGTACTTGCTCCACTGAATAAGCTACGTGGTAAGAATGTGAAGTTCCATTGGAATAGGGATTGTGATGACGCATTTGAAAGAGTGAAACATGTTAATTTCGAGTGATGTGTTGGTTCATTACAATCCAGAGTTACCTGTGAAATTGGACTGTGATGCTTCACAGTATGGTATCGGTGCGGTGATTTCTCACATACTGCCGGACGGAAGTGAAAAGCATATCGCATTTGCTTCAAGATCACTTACAAAAGCAGAAAAGAACTATAGCCAGATTGACAAGGAGGCTCTTTCATTAGTGTATGGAGTAAAAAAGTTCCATTCCTATTTGTATGGTCGAAAGTTTCAGATGGTTACTGATCACAAACCACTGACAGCCATATTTAATCCAAGTGCCAAGACGCCATCATTTACAGCTGCGCGTATGCAACGGTGGGCTGTCACACTTTCTGCTTATGATTACGACATAGTGTTTCGCAATACTACCGCGCACGCTAATGCTGACGCATTGTCTAGATTACCGAGTAAAACTGAAGAGTCAACCAGAATGGATAGTGCCACTGTGTTCCACATGAAACATGATGGACATATTGCCTGTAACGGTGAAACAGCTACAGGTAGAAACACGTCGCGACCCTATTTTATCCAAAGTGTTCCGTTGTGTACAAAATGGTTGGTTATATAACACTGATCCAACACTGAAACAGTACTTTGTGCATAAAGATGAACTCTCCACACAACAGAATGTATTGGTATGGGGGATACGTACAGTGATTCCGAAGAAATACCAAAAGTGCTCAATACTATTCATGAAGGTCACATAGGCATTACAAAGATGAAACAGCTGGCTAGGAGCTATGTTTGGTGGCCTAAGATAGACCATGATATTGAAGATATTGTGAAGGGTTGTGTTGGTTGTCAGCAAACTCAAAAGATGCCAGCGCCTGCACCATTACATCCTTGGGAGTTTCCTGAAACACCCTGGTACAGAATACACATAGACTTCGCAGGCCCGTTCATGGACAGAATGTTTTTGGTAATCACTGATGCAGCAACTGAGTGGCCAGAAATCTTCATTACCAAAACTACTACCACTGAGTGGACTGTATCAACTCGCAGAACTGTTTTTGCGCGTTTTGGTGTACCGCAACAAGTTGTATCTGATAATGGACCGCAGTTTCATTCAGACACATTTCAAAGTTTCATGCAGCGCAATGGAGTCAAACACATTTTTAGTGCTCCATATCATCCGTCCACTAATGGAGCAGCTGAAAGACTAGTACAATCTTTCAAGAACTCATTAAATACCCTCCACAGAGCGCGAATCTGGTTTTAAGAGTGGTCCACAGACAAATTCTGCAGTATCTGAAACCGCTGTTTAAAGACGTAGTAAGCGACAGCGCAGGAAACCAACAAAACTGAACTTATAGTGTTTGCACATGTTCTTTGCACTTACTTGGTAATTGTATTCTTGTGTTTTTAATGATAACCAGTTCATATGATTATGTAGCTAAGAGGGGAGGAGATGTGGTATATTTGCATTATTATTACGTGCGGGACTTATTACTGTTTATTGTTATAAGCGATACCAGTTTTTAGCATATTTGCACCATTGATATAACTGTACCTGTCTGTCGGGTGTTACCACGGTTGTGTGCTGATCATGAAGGATTAAACACGTGTATTGCACAGAGTTTTCAATGTCTTTGCCGTGCATCTTTTTGTGTGCATGTCTATAACAGTCACCAAGCTACTTTATGATGGTGGTGCGATAACTAAGCAGGAAAGTGAATGGTTCGATGAAAATCAACAGGAATAATATTTGTTTACGTTTTATTCCTCGCAAAATCCACACATATATAATGAGGTCAGAGGTCACCAGCCTATTTTATGGCCTATTTATACTGCAATTACTAGCAGGAATATAATGAATTTTCATCATTTCATGAAACTCAATTGATTAAAATATCAACCAATATAATATCTCACCTGAATTTGATTCCCATCATAATCAACACATTTTTTATGAGGTCAGAGGTCACAAGAAATATGACAGGCATATTATGCACCCCTCTGGTACTCTTTTGTTTTCTGAATCTGAATGCACCGTTCTGGTGAGCTTGATCCCCTCAAATTAATCTAGTTTTCTGGTAAGTATAAATTTTATAGAATTTAGAGACCTCTTAGTCTTATCAGTTTGAGGTCTCATACAAAAGTTGCTTGATACCAAAAAATATATTGCATTGTGTATAATATAATAGGGATGCATAATATTAATACAATGGAATCTGTTTAATAGACCACCTGTGAATTTAGACCACATTTGGAGAGTCCTCTCATTAAAGGGGTTATTAGCTCAGCTAACTATAAGTCATCTGAGCTATAGTCGTAGTCCATTGTTTGTCGTCCGTCCATCCATTAGACTGGCACATTTTGAAACCGTTAGACCTAAGAATCCAAAATTGGGCATACTGTTAGATGTCCCCAAAATCTCCACCATACTAAAAATTTGGTCAATTTGACTTCATTCCTTTGAGATATTTAGGAAAACCCTAAAATTTCCATTAAAAACCTATTATCACACTTCAGGACTGCCTAATACCAAAACCACTTATCTGTTTTTATTATAATTAGATATAACTAAAAAGTCACCTCCTACTTGCCTGAATGGGAAAGTGGGTCCAACATAAACCTTTATCCAAGGGCTTAAAAAAGGATGTTTGTGTTCTTAAATATGAGAAGTGATTTTTGTAGGGCAAGTAAAAATTCATGTAGGGCGAGTAAAAGCCAGATGTTACTGGCCCAACTGGGCAAGTACTTTCAAAAGTTAATGTCGAGCCCTGAAGACGGGTGTATAATGCAGGTTTGTGGTGCTCTTGTTACACAGGTTTCACTGTGTACTATTTTTATTTGAACAGCATCCAGAGAAAGTCAGCAATGAGGAGGACGAGGTGACAGCCATCCTTCAAAGAGAAGGGACCAAAGTAGTGAACACGGAGGGTACGATTCAGCAGGGGCTGCAAGGTAACTCAGCATGAATTAGTGTGCATAGTTAAAATTTTATTATTCTGACTTGTTAGCTTTTAAGCTCCTTTATCTGATCATACCCTTGTGTCATCCAAGGTTAAAGACTGGTTTGTGAATGCATAGCTAGACACATAGTGCTTAATGCATTGGCCTCAGTGTTTATCAGCTTCTAACATAGAACAAATATGGATAAAAGGGGCCTTATCACTTATAAATGCATGTTGAATTAACACAGAAGAAAGCGTCTTCTCTTTTAAATAAATTGGTACCTGCCAAAATATTCCCTTGAAACCATTGGCATACAGGAGTGTTAAAACAAGTGGACCTGGCCCAATAACAGGTGTCAACATGAACTCAGTGTGTGGGACTGTGTGCATTGCCTGGACTACAACACCTGTCAGTCAGGAGATGCCCTGACGGACTTGAAACAAAAAATGTAATGTGTTCCCCCACTGCCTGAAACATTGCATTTGACCTGGTACACCGGCTCACACTGTGCTACACGTTTCATTTCAAATGAGGCCCCTAGACAGATCTGTTGCCACTAGTTCTACAATTGGACCCATGGACTGTAATGTTCACCCAACAAACATATATATCAGAGGACATGAAGGTCCATGGGTGGACTACTTTGGATAAGTCCTTGTTTGGTATCTGTCACTCATGCTCAAAATTGGACCTCTAGTCATGCGGCCTTGTTATGGTAAACAGAAACATGGACTTTGTTAACTAAAAAAAAAGAAACATAACAAGGTGTTAAACAGCTGTATGTGAGTTCCTGAGACCATGTTCAGATACGGTCATGCTTGAGAACATTTGTATAAAGCAAAACTGAACTCATATTGTGAAAGAATGGGCATGATATTGCTCCTGATTATGTCATTTTAACAGTTTCAGTTTTCTTCATGTTTATGTGTTTGATACTGATGGCCACACCTTTGAAAGGAATCTCATTTCCCCATTGTTTAAAAATGGTTACTCAGTAGCCACATTAGCTGTTATTATAATACTTATCCAAGTATGTTTAAACAACATTTACTTACTTACATTTACTGACTATGCGGACTTTTGACTAAACCTTGCTCCTTTTAAACATTTTCATGGAAAAAAGCTGTAGATAACCGCACTCTGACATTGTTTTATAAGGATTATACAGTAGAGCGCTGTATTTCCGAATGCCAAATTTCAGAAAATTTGTTTTTCCGAAAATTAAAATGTATTCGTATTTCCGAAATATATTTCAAGTATGTAAACACCTAAAATGGATATTGTTATTACGAGTCACATGGCCTGCAGTCATGTGTTAAGCCCAGTGGTGACCCTATTAATTAGTTCTGGGCCGATGTTTTCGCCCGAGCAACGCTTGGCTCCCTGTACCCCTAGCAAGTGACTGAGCAGTTTATCTAAGAGCACTTGTGTGTTATCAATCACATCTCGTTTGTGCTCAAGCAATCAACGTTTGTCGGCTTGGGACAGGATGCATTGCCAAATAACTGAGTAGTTTACATGCATCAGCATTGGTGAGGTATAATTCATTAACCGCTTGTGCTTGAGCAGCTTTTAAATGTCCATGTCTTCAATTATGTAGATCAATTAGATACACCATGTTCTTTGGCGATGTCATTCAACCTTTCCCTCCAGTGAATTTGATGAGCACGCACGTATCCTTAAATGCAGGTTAGACTGACCTTTTTCAATTATGCTCAGCAAGAATCCAATATTTTTTATACATCAAGGACGTCAATTATGATTATTGGAAAGAAACACTGTGATTCTCGGGTAAAACCGCATTAAGTTAATCATTAACTGCCGTACTAACTTGCCGCTAACCTGTCTGCATCTCAGAATGTTTGATTTTACGAACAAAAAGCTTGTCCCCCGACGATTCTGGAAAAACAGAGCTCTACTGTACTTTATTATGGTTGATGAAACAATACATTGGTACATGAATAATAGTTCTCAGAGCTTTCTATAGGCGACTTTTTTTTGGGAGAGGGGTTTGTGGGACGCTCATTCCACCAGGACTGACAGCCCTATTGGATTTTGGGTCGACTCTGACTGTATCAAATTGTCAGTATCAGTGTAAAATCAGACAGTTTGTCTTTTATGTCATTGTCTTGTGTGCATGACTAATAAGATTATGACATATCTGTTAATTAACTACACTTTGCTTTATTGGAAATTATAAAGCCAGTTTCTGTTCTTTCATTGAAAAGATTTGGTACAACAATAAAAGATGGACACATTTTGTTTTCCATATACTATTGTTACTTATTGAGTATTGATCATTACTTATGAAAGTTGGGTGATGGAGGACTCAGATTTTCACTTGAGGTCTGGGCTGGAGTCCACATCTTTAGGGACTTGGGCATGAGCGTCCTTGCCTTGGACTTGTTCTCCAGCTCCTGGACTCCTATATCTTTGCATGTCCATACATCTTGTACAGTTTCCCATACAAAAGATGAGTGGTGTCACCTGCAGTATTATTTTCAGTGCAATGTACATCCCAGGTTATTTTTTAGGATGATTGATATGACATCTCAGATAGTTTTATCATTTACAAGACTAGTGGTGCCACCTACAGGTGTTTTGTTGTTTGCATGCATCTATGCTAATAACTCAAGAGTGGTTCTAAGTATCTGCCTTAACTTTTGGATGTTCATGCATATATCTTTGATGACTTTCTTGTAAATAAGACTGTTGGCGCCATATACAATCTTTTTTGCTTAATGTGTATTCACACCAGTATTTTAGGAGTAATATGTGTGTGTTATTGGTGATTGGACTCTGGTTCAAAATCCTTAGTACTTACTGGAGTCTGGTACATGTACAAGTATGTAATACAGAAATGTAATCACGTAATTTTCAAATAATGTTCAAGTATGTTATCAGTGAAGGAATAGACCTGATGTTTATTCCATTGCACAGATTCACATTAGGCCTGTACGCCTTATTTGGATATTCAGTGTTTTGACAAAAAAACTCTACTTTCCCTTATATAGGTTATTAGAGATAAACTCAAAAGTAGTGCTGTTTCATGTGATATCTCATATTGGATCTGTATTCAGGGATCCCCTTCAGATCCTTGGTAACACACATTAGTTTTTTTTCTGGGTCCTCCATGAAAAAAAAAAATAAAAGGAACGGCACTCATTGTTTTAAAACAGCAGTCAGATATGGTTTTTATAAAGATAACATAGACTGTAAGGATTGTCCTGAAATTTAATATGATTCTTTATTGTGGATAGCTTTGTTTAATGCAATGGGCAGGTTATATAACTTATACAATTTGATTTGAATGAAAACAATATCTTTGTATTTCTTTCAGAAATTCCTTCACATACATCTGCTGAAATCCAGGAGAATACTTCTGATCTACGGGTGAGTGAACTGTCAGTAATTTGAGTATGGTCTAAAAAAAAGTTATTCCGCTCTAAACTAAGAGGCAGGGGGTTACTATGGTTTCATTAAGTATTTCATATTGCTTGATTCAGATTCATTCAATCTGAATCAAGCAATATTCTTTGTAGTTGTTAATACAAGCAGTTAGGTGGAAACAGTGTCTGATAATCATCTTATCACCTTGACTACTGATATAATTTATAGGGCGATGGTCATACACAAATTTTGATATGTCAGTATTACTAGTGCTGTTTTATATAGTGAAGAAATAACCTCTAACAGACATGAATGAAAAAGTTTTAAATTGCAGATATTGAATGAGTCAGATTCTAATTGCAAGTCATTGACACAAATAATATTGTGAACATATTTTCCTCAAGTTTTAATTTCTGGATACATACCGATGAGTAAAGGAAAAGTTGACATTGATGTAGTAAACAGTTCTAGTGGAGTTTATGCTATGACTGGAATTCAGCCCTTTCAGTCAGTTAGAATGTATGGTGACTCATTATTCACAGCTTGTATATCATGGTGTACATATAGTGTGCCTAATAATGAATTTTAATACCTAGTTTAATCCATGATTGGTTGTTTTCTTTCAAAATTGATTAAATTGATTGCATTTTTCCAGATTTGATTAAAAACAATTATGCAAGCACATTAATTTTAAATTTCAGTCATCCTTTATAATTCTAAAATCAATTCCTACCACTAGTAATAACTATATGATTTAAATGTGTTTGACTTACTGAGTTACCCAGATGTTTCAGGATACATCAAGTAAAAGCGATAATGGTTTGTAATTGTAAGTGCCTCTAATACATGTTTATCTTGTTCTTTGCAGACTCTTCTACAAAAGGATTTCCCATCACAGGAACTTTCAAGAGCCAATGAAGAGATTCGACTACTGAGAAGACAAGTAGATGGTCAGTTGTCTTAACTTGATAATGAATATTATCACATAGCCATCTATAAAATCAGTTACCTAATATTCAAGCAAAATTGTAACAATTTTGTGAGGACCCAATTAATCATAAAATATTTTATTTCCTCCACCGCGAAAATATGTATTCATTTCTGTTTGTGGGTGTGTTTGTTTACAACATCAAGATCTTGAACAGAATCTTATGAAATTTAATTTCCCAATGGAGAATCCGTTGTTTTGTGTGGATCCAGCTCATGATCCTAATTCTATGACATCAAAGAATACTCACAAATGGCCAGTCACCTATCATATGCATGAATGAACCTAGGTTTATGGGCTGGTTAAATAAAAATTTAAAGCAAACACAGTTTGTGAGCAATCCACAATTGGGGCCACCCATGTGGCAGAGGCTTGCATTCTAAGGAATGCAGGTTTCTATTTATTAATTTAATGTTACCAGGCATATGGAACATGAGAAGCCAGTGAGGCTATATTGCAACACCTGTGTAGATAACATATGGCAAAACATAAAACATATTGCCAAAAAAAAACAAGAAAATCTTAAGGTATCTCAGCAACTATCAACATGGGGTATGAACTGCACATACACATTCAAGGAAAACCTACTGTCCATGTAAAGGACATACAGAATACCCCGTTTATTCTGAAAATTCAATCCCTCCACTGTTTTGACCCCAAGGTGGGAATGTAGAGCCCCCTCACATGGCTTGATTTCCAGTTTTTGTCTTTTTACAGTACTGAATTTTGTTGCACTTTTATAGTTTATACAATAAACTTGGAAAAAATAAGGGTTATGAAAATATTATTAATTTTAATGCAATAATGTAAATGCACAGTGTTTAAGATGCTGAAATGAAGTCTGTAATATCAGTACTGTTAATATGACGCGCACAATATTATGTCTGTGCATGTATGTAACCAGAAAGTACTTGTAATAACAACAATAGCATTGACGGCTGGCAAAGTCTGGAATGACACTGACACTCTGCAGCTGACATTATTGACTGCTAGTCCAGGGCTCACCCTGCTTCCAAAAAATCTTTAGTCAAAATTTTAGCCAGCCAGAATTTTCTTTAGCCATTTCAGAAACACTTAAGTCAGCACTTATTCTCTGAATAATGGGAAATATCGATATTTAGCACTGAGCACAATTCGAAATATCATGAATTTATCACATCTTGACAATATAAACATAAATATAAATATAAAGAGATGTGTGGACAGTGCAATTCATGATTATCCTGTGTGACTTTGCGTTGAACATTAAGTTATATATAATCATTGTAATTAATTCAAATGAAGACCAGTCTTTCTTGATAAGCTTTTATAGTATCCGCCAAAACAAACTTTTGTGGATACTATGTTTTTGACCGGGTTCCGCCGCCGCCGCCACCGCGTTCGTTTCCAGAGAACTGCTCTGAGACTACTGGAGGGATTTTTCCAAAATTTACACAAATTATCGGGTCACATGTGAACTGGTGCCTAACCAAGTGGCCTTGACCTCTGACCTTTCCTCTCTGCCCAGCGTCTGTTTGTGCGTCTGTTTCCACACATAAACCCACATATCTCGGGAACCGTTTGACCGATCAGATAAAAATTTTACACAAATGTAGCCCTTGGAAAGCTTTATAACATACACAAAAAAGTTGGCGCCACCTGCAACCATGTTTGCACAGTGTCCATCTGTTCATCTGCCTTGGGTTAAAATCACTCATATCTCTGCAGTGGTTTGACTAATTCACCTAAAATTTGGCATGCGTATACATCCTAGATAGCTTTCTTGATTTTATGACAGGTGGCGCCACCTACATTCATGTTAATGCTGCAGACATCCAAGCTCATATTCATGAACCATTTGACCAATCAGGAAAAAATTTTTACACAAATGTAGCCCTTGTTATAAATAAATAAATAAATAAATAGTTTATTCAAGTATAAAGGCCAATCAACATAACATCACTTAACATGATAATTTGTGGTGCTTAACCTTGGCGATGCACATGCGTTAAAAGTCAACTGAAATAAATTGGTACAAGAAGGTAATAAATTAAATAGTTTAAAAAATATTCCAACAGTTTGCAAATGTGTGTAAGGCTTACATACATGAATAAATGAAAAACATTATAACGTGTCCTGGATAACAAAAAACTCTTAGCTAACACACATTTACAGGGCGGAATACAAACAAAGACACTGAAATCGCAAGGCAGTGTAAGTGCTGCCATCTACCAACAGATAAGTGTATCAACTAGACTTTATCTTAATTTTGGTGATACACATGCATTATAAATCAACTAATATTACAATTTTATATAACAGATTGTCACAAAACGAATAAAACAAAAAAAAATAATAAGAAGAAGAAATTCCATCAGTTCGTATATCCGTGTGTAAGACTTACAATACACCAGTAAATGGAAATAACATTGTTACGCGTACAATTACTGAAAACAATTTATGAACTCTTTACAATGACATATGACATTTTAACAAAACATGCTGAAACTGCTTGGTAATGTAAGTGCTGCCATCTATAATGAGATAAGTGTATCAACTCCATATATCTCTAACCACTTATGAAGTAAATAAGAAACATGAGACTCAAGGATTATTATATAACAGCCCAAATAGGTAGCAGATTTGTAAAGCAAATCTACTGCATTATAAATGTAGGAAACATACAATAAATAGATGTGAATATATATCACCAGAAGTATGTTTTTAAATAAATAATTTTTCAGTTTGAGTTCTCATTATTGGATAGTGATTTGTGCATGTAACCATTCAAGGCTAGATTATTTCAGTTTTAAAATTTGAAAATTGAGCAAGTGTTTTTCATATATCAGCACAGTGTTACCCTAATCCTTGGTTAATATACAGGTCTCTTTTTCTGAAAGAGTAGTGTATATACATTGCCAAGTTATTCAAAGCATAGACATTTTTGCATGACATAAGATGAATAAAATTTTCTTTGTTTCTTCCAACAATATATTCACTTAAAAACTTTCTCCTTAAACATGCATATAAATTACATTCCATTATAAAATGAAATTCATCTTCAATAACACTTATTCCTTGGTTAAAACAATAGATACATATATATACGTTCTGATTCAGAGATTTTATGCCTTCTACCAGTCTCTATTTCAAGATCATGGAGTGAGCATCTTAATCTAGTTAAACTCTGCCTGTGTTTCACATTTGGCACACAAGACATATTTTTCAGTTTCTAGTAAGGATTTATATTGTATTAAGTTTGTAACCTTTTATTTTTTGTCATTTGTTGCTGCCATTCTTGTAAACAAATATCATGAGCTCGCTGTTCAAATACTTTGAGGAATACATCAACATCACCAACATCTTGGACAATCCAAATATAACCAAATCCATAGGAATAAATTAAATTTTTCACCTGTGTTGCCCAATTTCTTCGGCCAACTGCATCCAACTGATACAAACAGTAGTAAGCTTGTTTCACAAGCCTACTGTCTGGCATGTGTAATATTTTTATCCAATATTTTATCAATTTTATAATACAATATATTTTAACTGGAAGTCTTCCACATTCACCCAAGACAGCAGCGTTTGGTGCTGACGAGTTCAGCTCAAGCAGAAACTTGCAAAATTTAGTTTGTACTCTTTCTATATCATTACATTTACCTCCTCCCCATATTTCACTTCCATATGTCAGTACAGGCATTACCATTGTATCAAAGATATGAAATAGCTGAGAGATTGATGTAGATTTATAATTATTAGAATATTTCTTTATTAAACCTATTGCTTTCTGTGTTTGATTTGCCTGGTATTTGTGACATATAGACCATTTAGCAAAACTTGAGAAAATTGTACCAAGATATTTATAAGAACTAATAGTTTCGATATTACAATTCATAAATTTCCATTTCTCACATTTTCTCAACTTCCCACCATTCCTAAATACAACCACCTTTGTTTTTCCTAGATTCAAGTTCATGTTAAATGTTTGACAGAAACATTCTAAAGTATTTATGTGCTTTTGGAGATTCCCGACTGTGTCTGCCAACAGAACAATATCATCAGCATACATAAGCATATGGAGATTTGATGCATCTTCTGTTAAAGATATACCTTGCTGCCCAGATTCATGAATCAGATTGTATAGTTCATTCATAAAAATAATAAAGAGAGTGGGACTGATCATACACCCTTGTCTGGTCCCAATCTCACCTTGAAAGTAATCAGACAGGCCTGTTTCTGATAAAACATATGATTGTAGTTGAGTATACATTGAATTGATAATTTTCAGAAAGTTTCCTGTTACACCACTTTTTTGTAAAACACACATCAATAAATTATGTCTAATGCTGTCGAAAGCCCTGGAAAAATCAACAAATAATGCATAAACTCTGCCTCGTGATTTTGTAATGTATTTTTGTATTGTGGTCATAAGAATAAACATGTTATCAGTAGTACTACGGTTCCGCCTGAATCCTGCTTGTTCCTCCACAAGTATGTTCTCACTTTCAGCCCATTTTACCAACCTGTTATTTAATATTTTACAGAAAATTTTCCCTAAACAGTTTAATAATGAAATTCCTCTGTAGTTATTAATATCACACCTGTCACCATTTATGTAAAGAGGAATAATGATTGCCTGTGCCCAGTTTTTACGATACATTCCACAACGAAGGATTTCATTAAATAAAACTACCAACATGTCCTGAAGGTTATCAACATTATCTTTGTACAACTCTGCAACCAGCCCATCTGGTCCAGGTGCTTTGTTATTTTTCATTTCCCGTATCACCTTTGTTATTTCAAAAGAGGTTATTCTTTTATTCAGTTCTGATTCTTGAGAACTTTCATGTGCATCCATGTTTGGTATAAATAATTCTGTGACATGTTCAGAAGTATTATTTGAGTAGTTTTTATCAGTATACAACTGTTTAAAATGCTGATACCATTCCAGTTTTGATATGTTGTTTCTGTTATTAATGTACCCTCTGATGCGTTTCATTGCTTGCCACATTTCCTTAGTTGATTGACATCTCCAAACAAGTTCTCTTTTATTTTCCTCTCCTGTATTTCTTTCTTTATAGCACACAGATTTTTGAATACCTTTTTCTTTTCTTAATACATTTAAGTCGGCTTGTTTGTTTGAAAGTCTGTATTTGTTTAATGATTTGTACTTTTCATGTTTGGACCTTTTGCACTCATCATCCCACCATTTTGGCTGTGTTCCTAATTTCACTGCCCCACTGTTTTTTTTCTTGTATGTACATTTTGCAACATGTTGCAAAAGTAACATAATTATGTCAGCTGCAATGGTAGGGTTTTGATTAACATTTAA
This sequence comes from Sipunculus nudus, assembly GCA_026874595.1. Classification (NCBI taxonomy): domain Eukaryota; kingdom Metazoa; phylum Annelida; class Sipuncula; order Golfingiida; family Sipunculidae; genus Sipunculus; species Sipunculus nudus. The sequence continues at coordinate 56,848,597 of CM049321.1, forward strand.
ATAAAATTGATCCACAAAATTTGACACATTATCATCATCTTCCCATGCAAACTGATTTGTTTTCTGTTCTCTGTATTGTATCCATGTGTTTTCTATAATGGCTTCAATCCCTCTGGACAGCCCACTTTCCCTCCTAGTACACAGATAAGATGATATAGGGAAATGATCAGACAGATCCATATTTAAGACCTCAAACTTAGTAAAAGAGGTAAACATATCACTACTAACAATAATATAGTCAATGATGCTCTTTCCAATTGTTGAGCAGAATGTATATTCCCCTTGCTGGTCAGAATTGAATCTACCATTTAATATGCATATATTTAAAGCAAAACAAAGTTCTTGCAGGGATTTACCAAACTTATTAACTATTTGATCTTTACTTTTTCTATCTCTTATTAAAGAAATATCATTTGATTCAAACCATGGGAAAGAGTCATCATTATCACCAGTCAGAACATCCTGTAGATATCCCATTCTTGCATTAAGGTCACCTAATAATATAATTTTCATTTCGCCATATACAGCAATCACTTCACATATAATATTTTCCAGTCTGCATATACCATCGTCTTCGTCAAAGCATGAATATATTACTGAATATTCAGGTGCAACATACACAGAAACCAAAAGAATGTCTAAACAAAATCCCATTTTACCTCCATCCAGGATAAATAGCAACATGTCAGTGTATTTTTGTATCACCTTTTTTATCAAGTTTTTGTAATGATTTCTTATATAAACTATAATGCCGCCTCTCATAACATTAGTATTTGTTTTTCTAACTGATGTGTAAGCTGTATATCCAGGAAAGGCATTTTTAAATTCACAATCATTCTCAGCCCACGTTTCAACAATATTGACAATATCATGACTTTCAATCAGTTCAATAAATTCACAGTGCCCAATATGTTTTTTTAAACCATTTGCATTCCAAGATGCTAATTTAAGCATTTCAACATTTTTCTTCATTTTATATTCATCCTTACCTTAACAGTTAGTGTGCAACTTACCAGTCTCTGGGTTAGCTCTATTAGTGTGCGTATGGTCATCAATGATCTGCACAGAGTTACAGTTTGATAGTGTGCAGGGTTGTGTCATCTGATACCCTGATTTTTGGTAATCTGAAATACAAATGAAATGATCATGGTTAACATTGATAGTTTCAGTGTCAGAAGCAACATGAACATTTGTATCTCTGACCTCATAATTTTTACATGAATAAAAAGAATTATTGACATTGGTATTTTGATAGTGAGATTTGTAAATACTCATATGCTCATCAGCAGCAGAAAACTCAGCATATGACATACTACCATCAATACAACCTGGGCCTTGGCCAATCCCCTATTCTTGATTTTGACTGTGACCAGTATGTCTTGACATTCTTTGTGCATTTTTGTAGTCACTGAGTCTCTGAACACATTTCTGATCGTCATTCCATACAAACACTACACAATCAATAACCAGCTTGTCATATCGTAATGATGCTCTTTTGTCCTCTGCCTGTGCCTCAGCCAGCTTGACCTTTAGGTTTCGTCGCACATACCTCACATGTTCCGCAAAGTACTCTTGTACATAAACAGGTGATTCGGAGTGTCGTTGGATTTTGCGTGCTGTCTGAAGAACTCATCTTTATCTTTGAAGTGATCAAAACGGACAATGATTGGTCTAGGTTTGTCATTCTCCTGCCATGGTAGTCGATGTGCGCGCGAAATGTCAACATTTTCTTTATCAGGTAGTTTGAGTTGCTCTTTAAATACATTTCTCACCTTTGTTTCACATTGTTCCCAGGTTTCTTTACTGCCATCTTCTTCAACACCATAAAATATCAAATTGTTTCTTTTTGACTGCTCCTCTTGTTTGTTTACTTTCCACTTTAATCTTTTATTTTCATTTTTCAACTGCTCTACCTGGGATGCTAGATTTATTATTTTCTTCTCCATATCATTTAACTTTCTACAAATGTCATCAAGTCTGGTATTCGGAGACTGGGCTGTATTACTAATACTGCTACTGGTATTAGATATGCTGCTAGAGATACCTGTATTATGGAGAGCCTCGGCACCGCTAGTCTCCTGGCTGTCTTTACCCGATACCACACTTAGGTCTCCACTCTCAGACCTATCCAGCCTAGCCTGTGTTTGTCGGAGTGACCGTGGTTCACTCGGGGTCTTTGGTTTAACTGGAGGCGGGCCTGGGTTCGTTTCCACATCTCCGCTACACATTAGAGCCATGGTGATAATAAGGGTTGTTGTCACACAAGCTCTGACTGGCGTGCCTGGCAACAGCAACATGGGTGCCCGCCACGGAACAGTCTTTCTTGGACCAGGTCCGTGAAGACCAATGCGGGCCCTGTAGACCTCAAGACTGACTCCCATCCTTCTGATGAACCTAATGAGAGTTTTTTGTAACAAGAAAATGCAGATATATACTATAAATACCACTGTAATCAAGTTTTCAAGCCAGAGCTCCTTACCATGACGTCCATTCGCATCACCAGGTGGCGCCCTCCCAATGTAGCCCTTGGATCGCTTTATAACATACACAAAAATGGTGGCGCCACCTGCAGCCATTTTTGCACAGCGTCCATCTGTTTGTCTGCTGTGGGATAAAATCACTCATATCTCTGCAGTGGTTTGACTTTTCCACCTGAAATTTTGCATGTGTATACATCTTGGATAGTTTCTCGTTCAAATAACAGGTGGCGCCACCTACAATCATGTTTACGTGGCAGAGATCCATTCTAATATGTAACACATATAACTCTATTTCCCCTTGCCACTCAATCCATGCCTCACGTCACCCGTCCTACTCTGATTTTGGCGGATACACGTAGTCGCTTGTCGACTACCTGTATTCTAGTTTCACAATATTATAGTCTCTTCTTTTGCTTATTCAGTAAGGCCTAAATAAAAATGTTCTTTGTTTCCAGTATCTAAACCAACTCCGAGAAAACCTAGCCAGTCTAAAGTTGAATTTTATTGGGGGTTTGAGCCTTGAGCCATGGGGCACAAAAAAGGTCACTTCATAGGTCACTTATACAAGTCACAAATAATTGAAATTACAGCTAATTATATCACAGTAATGATTCAGTTAATTGGTCTATGATCTTAAGAATAAATTATGTATAAATGTGTAACAGAGTTACAGTGTTCATATGTATGCAGGAGATCATTTGATTACCACGTACCAGCCTTCTATAGTGAGGGTGGGATAATATTGCAACCTGGTTCCTCGCTCCTTTTTTTGGACAGTAGGACAACATGGGAGGGTCTGGTATATATCTCTGGATTATTTCCTTGAAACCTATGTGTGCATTAATATAATCTGAGCAACAGCAGCAAAATCAAATCTTGAAATAGTCTTCTAATAAACCTGTTGTATATCACAAGGTAAAAAAAATTATTAAAGATAAAATAAATTCCCTACCTACCTACTCTAAATTTTTCACCACTGTAATCAGAAACAAAGACCTCTTTTTCAGGCCTTAGGGCATTGGAAAGATGGTTTCCGCCAATAAATTAGCCAGAGGGGATTTTGTTTCGCCAGATCTCCCCATTGCTAGCCATTGGCCAGCCCTGCAAGTAGTATCTTAAAAATTATACACCCCTACTACATAATAAGTGGACTTGCCCATTAAGGCTGGCCTGGTTGATAAAGTAGGCACCCAATGGTTCAGAGTTGAGGCATGGGATCACTTATCTAGGTAACACTCCTGGAGTGTAGACCCCATCCTATGGCTCATGGGTAAGCCGCTTAGAAGCCAGGGTGTCATATAAGGAGGGGGAGGTAGTTAAGTTACCCTTATGGACTGGCAGTATGGTCAAGTTTCAGCTTAGTTATAACAACATTCCAAAGTCAGACAGACCTTCTGGCAATTTGGTGATTGATCACTTAATTTGCTTTGTTGTTTTATTTTATCTGTAGGAGATATCCTGCAGAATGTCAGTTTTTCTATTGAATGTCACATATCATCAGCATTTGGTCAGACAGTTGATATTGGACATTTGCATATAATGATATGATGTCTGCCTTTGTACTGCTTTGTATTGGTGCTCTGATGCATCTTTACAGCCCAAGATAAATGCCTCAGGGTCCTAATGACAGGTAATTGCTCTTGGAACAGTTATGTACCTAGATCTGTACATATACACTGCCAAAAGTATAATTTCTTCCCCGCTCCCTAATTTCTTACTTTAAGAAAAAAAATATCTTGTGGCAAGAACATTCTTCAAGGGAGTTAGGCTAGAAAAATTCTCTTGTTCTGGAAAAGAAAATTTTTCTTATAACAAGATTTTTAGCTCAGCTGACTATAAGTCATCTGAGCTATAGTCGTGGTCCATTGTCCGTCGTCCGTCCGTCTGTCCGTCCGTCCGTCCGTCCGTCTGTCCGTAGATGTGGCACGTTTTGAAACCGCAAGACCTAGGAATCCAAAATTCAGCATAATGTTAGATGTCCCCAAGATCTCCTACCAAGCCGAAAACTGGGTCTTTGCGACTTCGTTCCTTTGAGAAATTAAGGAAAAACCTCAATTTTTTATTAAAAACCTATTTTCACACTTCAGGACTGCCTAATATCAAAACCACTCATCTGTTTTCCCTCATATTTACCATAAATATTCTTCTATATAGTTCCTATGTACATGCCAGAAATTATGTCTGTATTATATAATTTAAAAAAGTTATGGGCCCAAACTTAATGCATTTTGTAAAAAATCAGGAAAGATATTTGATCACTTGACACAAAACTTGTTAAAGCTATGGACTTTTTTTCCAGTAATATAACTTTAATTTATCAAAATTAAATTGTATACCCAAAATAAGATCAAAATCTTTTAAATTTTTTAAAATATTAACAAAAATAAAAAATTGGTACCTTAAATTTTGCCCAACTTTGACCATGGCACGTTTTTTTACTGTAAGTACTGTGGATTTAATTTTCTCAGCATGTTTTTGTTAGCATTTTGTCTGTTAACACCAAAAATTTGAAACCTGTTGATCAAAAACTGTAGATTTTATTCAAGTTTTCAAGCACCATGTAACAAATTGTTTACATCAAGCTAGTGTTATGCAGTTTGCAAGAGCTCAGCTCCCCAGCTTCAGCTCTCAGTTCCTAAAATTTGGCATACAATTAGATGTCTCCAAAATTCCCTACCATGCCAAGAATTTGGTCACTAGGACTTAATACCTTCGAGATATTAATGAAAAACTTCATTTTTCCATTAAAAACCCATTGTTACACTTCAAGACTGCCTTATATCAAAACCACTGATGTGACTTTAATCATATATAATATACATATTTTTCTATACATTCTCTATGCATATGCCAGAAATGATGTCAGTATTGCGTAATTGTTTTAAGTTATGGGCCCAAACATAATGCACTATGTAAAAAATCAAGAAATATATTTACTCCCTTAACAAGGGGATTGCTGAAGCTAGAGTTTTTTTGCCAGGGATGTAACATTATTTAATCAAGATTCAATTGAATACCCCAAATTAGTCCTGAATTTTTTCAAATTTTATATGTTATTAGTATAAATATAAAATTAGTACCTTAAATTTTGCCCAACTTTGACCATGGCACATTTGTTTCCTGTGAGCACAGTTGATATAATTTTCATATCATGCACACAAGGATTTCAGCTTTTTAGGTTAGAAAGCTGAAAGAAATTGGCCAAAAATTGTAGCTTTTATTAATGTTTTTATGAGACCATGTCAGACCTTAACTCTCTCCAGCCCCTCTTGAGTCACCTGTATGTTGACCTTGTTGAACTTTCAGCAAATTATGCATGCATGAGGGGAGCCGTATGTTGCAGGTAGGCAGCTTATGGCCAGCAACAGTTGATCCAGGTGTCCAACCCAACTCATCTAGTAGTTTTAACCAACAACATAACAATTAACAATAAATTAATAAATTTTTATTGTTTTTTAATAACAAATTAAAGAAAAATAAAAAAGAATTTGTTAGTTTATAATAACAGGAAATCAACTTGCAGTTACTGATGATAAAAGAATCTTGTATCGATTGATAGAATGTCACGTACTCCAAATAACACCATGCAGTCACCTATGGTATTTTTCAGTTCAATTTTAATGATAAAAAAGTAAATCATATTAATCATTACTAATCATTAGGGATCATATGAAGGAAATTAATGATAGACAAAGATGCAGTTGATATTATTAATCTAGATTCCTACTGTGTCTAGTGTGTACATTGATGTGAAATTAGTCCAAAATGAATATATTACATTTTTTTTTTTTAATATAAATAAAAGCCATAAAACCAGGTACTTTTGATCATAATTTAAATGTGTGAATTTTGTATATAATGGATTCTCAACATAATTCTTTGGTGAAAACTGAATAAATGCCAGTAATGACGGGAAAACTTTGCAATTGTATTTAAATATGAATATGAATATGTACTCCATTATAAAATGTCTTGCATAAAGAATTGGAATTCAGGTAAAAATGAAAGTATATGAATACCAGTGCTAATACTTTCAAAATGTATTCATGAATGCATTCATAAATATATTCTTTAATATTATTTTAATAATCATTTCAGTTATATTTCATTTTAAAAAATCATAAGATTCTCTTATTATTTTTAATATAAATTATATTTGGGACAATATTTGTAATTTTTTTTAATAAATAGTTAAACTCTTATATCATATGTTCTGCTTATAAGTTATATGGCCAAGTCAAAATCTGTGTGACAATAGTTCTCCATTTGTTAATAAAATAAATGAAATCAATCCTCTTCCCTGTCTCCAAAGATGATAATATAATCATACATAAGCTAAACACCAACAACTCATAATAAAGCTTATATTTATTACCACACCAAACCAGCATATGCCTCATTCCTAAATCATATTTTTTAATCATATATAACAGCTGAGCGCCGTGACCCATAGGTCCCTTGTTTGTTCTTCTGATAAGATATCTTTTCTTGCTAACAGAAAAAGATATCTTATGGCAGGAAATAATATCAGGTATCCACATAGTGTAGTGCCTGCATGTAACAAAAATAAATATCTTTCTATTAGAAAAATAATCCTATGACAAAAGATATTTTCATGGGAGTCAGTTAGAATTTTTGTATTGCACTGGTCAAAATATTTCTTCTAACAAGATAATATATCTTGTCTTAGGAAAATTAAGAAAAATTGTCATGAAGATTTCTTGTCAGAAGAATTTTTCTTGTCAAGAAATTTGATCTTAACAAGAAAATTTTCTTTGGCTGTGTAGCAACCTAAAATCCAGAGTTCTTAATAAAGATACCCCATATCTAATCTTATGGTTACATTTCAACCTCATTCAGATACATAAAACATTACAACCAAGGACCTTATTGACTTATTCTTTACATTACAGATCAAATTGAAACCCGTCATAAATTGGAGAAGACTTGCGAACACATATCTGAATTGGAGCAGCTCGCCACTGACAAACTGCAGCAGGTAATATTTTATATGCTTTGAATTATCAACAGTTACATTAAGGACTATACAAAAGTCACATATATTTCTGTTCATCCAGATCACCATATTTTATTATAGATGCTGCCATCTACTTATGAAATATATAATATTTAATTATATAATGTTCTGCATATTATAAAAACATTCTTATCTGTATTTTAGTCCTATTTAAATAACACCATTGTTTGATGCATCAGTCTTAAACTACCCATAGTCTTTGTAGTCTGTATGCTGATGGTTGGACAAAAATAAGTCTGGGTTTAAAATTAGTCCCAATAATATTTAGACCTGCTGAGGGGGTAGTTTGAATGTGGACTAACTTCAGAGCAAACAAGGAGTCATTTAAAAATGTCACTATTATAACAACATAATAGTAATAATAAGTTAACCGCATTTAATTAGCTCAATCATGGCTAAAGATATACCAATGGTGACAGTAACAACAATGGTATCTTGCCTATTAGGTTTTACAACAAGGAAAATAGGTTTTGCCTTGGGGGTTCATAGGCTATAATATTTATATCATTGACAATGGCACTATCTTTCCTAAAATATATGGCTTGTCTATTTCTAATGGTTATTTTGTTATCAGCCACAGTTAACGCATGTTTATGTTGAACATCATGACTTTTGAAGTACTACATGTTTCCCCTTTAAACTGGATGTACACAAATTGTAATTGGTGACCTTGACCTTGGTTTTCAAGGAAAAATCTGCAAAAATAGAATTATGTCTACCCAATTGTAGCCGGGCCAGGTCCACATCTCATAGTGGGTGGTAAGGAAACAAGATCAACAGTCATTTATAAAGTTTATTTCCACTTTGTGCACACACAGCCAGGTCACATAAAAACATAGTAATGGTGCTCCATCCATAAACTCAGCTAAGCCATAGTACTAAGCCATAGTTCCAAGCAGTAAAATAGTTGGTATCATAAGCAGTTGTATCAGCACGTAACAAGCACGTAACAAGTATGTAATTAGCGTGTTGTAAGCGGTGGCTAGCAAGGACTGACTCTGGTCACATCGTCTGAAAAGACAAACAAAATAATCCTTACAACCCTAGACTACAATGCGAGGTGCAGCTAGTATTAAAGGAAATGCAGTAATACTGACATAAATGCGTGTCTCGGCTTCAGACTGTATCCAAATAATACACATTGACACATAAATATTCCATCTGTCACCAACCTCGGTTATCTCCATAAACTTAACACAGTTTTTATCATCACATTCAAAACTAGCGACAGCTTGTCACCCCAAACGTCGATTTTAGATATACTGAAGACGAAGGGGTGACAGTACAAGCTATTGGGTTCGCATCAATTCTAGTATGTGCAGATGTGCACGCCATTTCGGATACTACTTTTTCATTTTCATCTACTTCTCGAGCTGTCATTTTCCTGAGTTAAGACAAAAGGTGACGTTATTCTGTTGGGGAAAATAATAATTATTACATCCACGGTTGACTTACGTGTATTTGTGCAGCAGTTTTTAATTCCGAGGCTGGTTTTACTAGAAAAACTCGTCTCCACGTCTGTCAGCGGGAGAATCATAACTTCCGGTAGGGGATTCCCAAACGACTATGTGTAAAACTCGGATGTTCGAAGTCGGTAGCAAGAATTTTTTAAAATAAAGCAATGATCGAAGCATAATTAAAATGCTACTACATCAATGGAGAGTACCATTTTTTTTTTTTTTGATAGAATAAGTTTTTTTTCTATCATAATGCAAAAATCAAAGTTATCCATCCGAAGCTATAGATCATTTTTTTCTCGGAAATGCCCGGTTATGGTCCAGATGTGTAAAACTCGGAAGCCAGTAATGGCTAATCCACTGGTCATCATATCATCAGCAAACGTGTCAAGCATTTTCAATTATTTCAATATGACATATTTTTCATAAACTCAATCTGTTTTTTAACATTCATGATGCTGTTTTTTATAATATATTATATTGATATTTTATTGCATTTTGTAAAACAAGATTATATTAACTCATCCATATTTTACGCTGTTACCGTATTTTATGTTGGGGGAAAAAGTTCAGTAAATGTTTAAAAATAAATTGTTACAGAGCAAATGTTATAGATATAAAAAATTCTGTTTAATTATAGAACCTGATACCAGCAACTATTAAGTTCGGAGAGGGGATCGAAAGCGCACAGTACTACTGTATCGAGAATTCCGACTAAAGTCTGGTTAATTTTGTTTTCTGAGGATAAAAATATAAGAATCAAATAAAAATAGTGAGTATACACGGAATATTCATATGCATGGATCTTTATAAAGATCAAAATATATTGAATTTTCATATTTGTTCAACGTATGGGAAATATATTACTGTTTTTATTTTGAATGACATCGTAATTTATAACTATTTTAATGCCGTATTAGGGTTTATTATACCATATTTATTATTCAGTGGTGCATCCATAGAGGGCGCAAGCCCGTTCAGACGTAATATCTCTCATTTTATCGAGTTCTTTTCCAATTAATTCGTAATCAATTTTCATTTTTTTTTTTACAGATTACTTTTTTATTCCCCAGCAATTTTATTATTATATTTTTTACTTTCCAATAAAAAAGTTGGTGATTTTCTCCACTATGAGAGCATTCAAATATACACTAGTACATTGAGGACCCCCCCCCCCCCCCATCGCATTACCGTGCGAGTCATGCACCGTCTCCCCACAGAGCTCAGCTCGGGGTGGGATAGACCATGAAAAATCTCACGCCTCCTCGGCTGATACTCAGACTCACGCACTGTGCTCTGCTGTCCGAGCCTGGGCGCTCACAGATCAAAAAAGTCGGTAAAATGCAAAGATTGTCATAAGACTTAAACATATCAATTATTTTACAACGAGTACTACCTTTAAATAGTGACATTTTGCAAGTTATAAATGTATGGACGCGCATTTCATCATTGACATTAACATGTAACGATTTTTTTAATATTTGGACTTTCCAGTTTATACCATAATTTTATAGAAATATAAATATTAAAGCAAAACAACCTCAAGTTTGAATACATTGTTCAAAAACATGTAGGAGAATACTTGCGGAACAGAAAATCCTCATAATCATTTGTTTAACGTGCCTCAAAATGTCCTCTTTACATTGCATATTTTAAAAATGACTCCCTTCCCATACCCTCCCCTATGTAAATATAAATATCTTTAACAAAAACATAGCTCTAGATGGGGTGAAATATATTACGTGAAAATACACCCACGCATATTTTTATATATATATATATATATATATATATATATATATATATATATATATTAAATTTACAAATAAAAAAATTAAGAAGTTATAGTTTTTCAATTATGTATCATGTATTGTATTATACACTCATTAAAAGCAGAATCATGCATAAGCAATTTTAATATATGCATGCAACTATAATTATAATGAAACTGCATTTGAGCTGTGGCTCTTAACTGACCACAAGTTAACCAGTGCGTCTCTGTGACTTCCGAGTTATACACATTGGATCACATCCCAGCACTTCTAACTGACTTCCATGATGGCTTCCGAGCACAAAATCGTCCATAACTTTCAGACTAAAGAATGGATCACTATTATTCTTCACAGAATGATAATAAAGATCTTTTTCTATCTGGGGAAAACAAAACGGTATTGAAGCGTTAGCATTTTGTACATGCTTTAAACTGCTTTATTAATAAGACAATTCCTTGGTTTCCGGCTTCCGACTTCCAAGTTTACATACACGACCGCGCCATGACACCTTTAATTTTGAATGAGAAGTACCGCTTCACGTGAATCGGTGCCACAGTGATGAAAGGAGGTAATAAATGTAATTATTTTTGTGTAACAACATTTCTTCTTCGATGTTAAGCACATATAATACGACTTTATAAGCCCGTGATGCCAAATAATACCAGACAGTAAATATTTTGATCCGACCCTTAGAATGGGCGTTCTGTTGTGACTGCCATCATGACTCCAGGCCCATATCAGTTTATTTCCTAAGGCCTGAGTGTCATGTTGTCATGGCCAATTCAAAACTACATGAATGTAGATCTATGGCACAATATCCATCTAAACAATTTAAGAAACTACTTCAAATAATAATGTCTTAGGAATAACCCTCAGCAACCTATACCTGGTGTTTTAAACCATAAAAATATACTTTACTTTCAGTTAAAAAGATTATGACCCCTGTAAATAGTTCTGTCATCCTTCACACACAACTAATGGTAATAATCTCTCTATCTCACCAGTCTTCAGTTTAAACAAAGTTCATGAAAATACAGCTTTAAACCACATTCTAGGAACTACGCAATGAATATGCATTAAATACGCAATAAACACAGGTTATAAGTATCTCATGAATACAAGAGTATTTCTGGAATATATCTCGGCGTTCTCATACCACTATTCCTATCACAACTGGGCTCCGCCAAGAGAATAATTCATGAATAAATGATTAATATCCAACAATAGGGCCTTTAAGAATACACTAAGACCAATTTATCTCTTTAAACCCAACTTCTATCAAAACTAGGAATTCACCTTGCTCGAGAAATGCGCGGCAAAATCATCTCCTATAAAACCATGTGTTACCGCAACATATGCGTGTACGCTCAAATCCAGACTTTCCTAGAGCTAATACAAGCTAAAGACATGGGTTTCCCTAGGTTATTTTAACATGGAAGTCCTGAAAACACTCACCATCTGACCAAAATAGCTCTCTGATGGCCCCTCAACCGGCTGTCAGACAAAATGGCTTTCATCACACTTGACTAACTCTGTCCAATCAAAATCACTATTCTCAGGCAACTTCTGGTGCCTAACATAGAGTCAAGTACCAACAATAAGCTGCCATACGCGACCAAGTACCACAAATCGTCGATGGCTCTGCCACACAATAAACTTTTTTTTTTCAAATTTTACACATAGATTCTTTCTACCAAATTCTTGGATATGTTTGAAAATTGTGAGCTTGATCTTTGTTGTCAAGGTCAAATCTGTGGGAACATACAATATTTGTGAACCCATATCTTTTGAAGTCCTGCATATTTTTAGCTCAGCTGACTGAAAGTCATCTGAGCTATAGGGATCACTCTTCGTCTGTGGTCTGTCTGGCCGTCCGTCCAGTTGTCCGTCTGTTAACAGGGCACAAATCGTAACTGCTGGACCTGGAATCTTTTACCTTGACATCCAGGGAGATCCATGAAAAATCTCCTTGGAAACCTGAAATTAAGTCTCTGTTACCCATATTCTCTGGGGCTATGAGTCTCTTAAGTACCCCCCCCCCCCCAGAATAATCATAAATTTGATACAAAAGCTCAAGTATCAAAATAACTCCTGCATTGATGACCAATGAGTGTTCCATCAGTTCCTGTAACCTGGTGGTGCCATCTGTATTTTTTCCAATTTTTTTCTCTACCTTTGAGACCTTTTAAGAAGCTGTCATCTATTAAAAGGGCACAAATTGTAACCGCTTGACCTTGGATCTTCTTACTTTACATCAAGGGAGGTCCATGTAAAGTCTCTGTGGAAACCTGAAATTAGATCTCTGTTACCTATATTCTTTGAGCTATGGTTCTCATAAGTACCCCCCAGAATAATAAAAAATTTGATACAAAAGCTCAAGTATCTGAACAACTTATGCATTGATCACCATGATTCTTTGCATGGATATTCAACATGGAGTTTTTCATCAGTTTCTGCAGACTGGTGGTGCTACCTGTATTTTTTCGATTTTTTTACTTTTTTATCTATTTTTGAGACCTTAAAAGATGTGGTCATCTGTTAACAGGGCTGAAATTGTAACAATTAGACATGGAATCTTCTCACTTTAAATCCAGAGAGGTACATGAAAAGTCTCCATGGAAACCTGAAATTAGGTCTCTCTAACCCATATTCTCTGAGCTTTTCTGCTTATAAGCACCCCGTCATAATGAAAAATTTGATACCAAAGCAGAGCACAAATCATAAAGATTGGACCTGGATTCTTCTAACCTTAAATCCAGGGAGGTCTATGAAAATCTCCTTGGAAACGTGTATTTAGGTCTCTGTTACCCATATTATCTGAGATATGGGGCTTATAAATATAAGCACCCCTCAGAATAATTGAAAATTTGATACCAAAGTAGGGCACAAATCATAACCTTTGGGCCCAGAATCTTCTAATTTGACATCCTGAGAGTTCCTAAAAAGTTCTCCCCAGAAACCTGAAATTGGATCACAGTGAACTATATTCTCAGAGTTTTGGGGTATGTTTGAGCACCCTAGAAATAATGCAAAATACACACAAATTGCCAGATTCCTCATGAAAGGCGTGTTGGTTTGTCATTAGATTTGTTGTGCTTATGGGTCTTGATGAACTTAAGCTAATATGCGTGAACAATGATGCCACCTACATTACCTTAATTAGATGTCTGTGCAAGGACATATTGTCAAAATGTCAGTCAGCTGAGCGTCATGACCCACAGGTCACTTGTAAATTAAATGTTCATTATTTTTCTTAAGCTAATCATCTTATGTACATATTACTGTCATATAGTTGAAATAATGATACTTCTAGAAGTATTTGATCATGAGAGGCTCCTGCATCTTAGATATAGTCCAAAAATGGCACAGTATTAGTTAAGCAAACATATATTTAATATTTGATTATCACAAGTTAGCATGGCCATAATCTATTTAAAAAAAAGGAATAAGTATATTTTGCATTTGCTAAAATTTTGTCCAAAATTCAGCTGAGCTACGTGACCCATGGGTCCCTTGTTTTCTTAGAGATGACTATATATGGATAGAGAGAGAGAGAGAGAGAGAGATACATACACACACATACACATACATATACACACACACACACACACACACTCACACACACACACACACACATATATATATATATATATATATATATATATATATATATATATATATATATACATATATGTATAATTATAAATATATTTTTATATATATATATTTAAATTGGAGTCATGACCTTTCCTATGAGAGTGACCTTGACCTTGAATATTTCCTTATATGGTGAAAATCACACAAAATCATAAATATCTCAATAAGGGATGCATGGATTGGTCCAAAAATTAAATTGACCGCAGATCTCTGATAGCTTTATCTTTTGAGGAACCATATGGTGCCACCTTCTGTCCTTTTCTTGTTTTCCGCCTTCTAATACCCCGTCATTGCCACTTGACAGTACTGTGAGCATTATAAGTCAAAACCTAATGGACAAATTGGCTAAAATCATGCACATCCGTTGATCTTGGATATATCCATATAGTTTTCAAGACTGGTAGTGCCATCTGTAGTTGTTTTTGTGTGAAGTCCATCCGTACATTAGCTTTAGGTGAAATTGCTCATGTCTCAGGAGTGGTTCAATGTATTGGTCCAAAATTTGGCTTGTACATCCATCTTTGAGAGTTATCTAGTCAACCAAACAGGTGGCGCCACCTACCTGACTATTTGAATAGTATAAATAAATGACCTTTTCTCAGGAATGATTTGTCGTAATGGCCTGAAATTGTGCTTGTCCATAGGTATTGGATACCTCCATCTCATATTCATGACTGGTGGCGCCATCTGCAATAGTTTTCACATGTTGCATCCATCAGTACATTTGCTGTAGGTGAATATTGCTCATATCAGAGGAATAGTTCAGTGTGTTGGTCTGCAATTTGGCATGTACATCCATCGTGGAGTTTTCTCATCAACCACAGGTGGCTCCACCTACCTTACTAATTTAACAGTATAAATTTATCCCCTCTTTCAAGAGTGATTCACCATATTGGCCCCCATATTTCGTGAAAAAAATTGTTTCTCAAGTTGATGGATGGAAGAAACCATGGTTTCTTGCCAAGTGTCAGTATATGCTGCTGTTCATGAGGCCTATTATTAAAGGGGGGGGGGGGGGAAGGGGGGGGGGGGGGGGATTACTGTGCCAAGAAATGTCTAGTTTTGTGTGTGTATTCAGCCTGATAAATTTGTTTATTTCTCATAGTTAATTGTTACTTTAACTGTTAACACCAAAAATCTGAAACCAGTTGATCAAAAACTGTAGATTTTATTCAAGTTTTCAAGCACCATGTCACATATTGCTAGTGTTATGCAGTTTGCTAGAGCTCAGCTCCCGAGCTTCAGCTCTAAGTTCCTTAAATTTGGCATACAGTTAGATTTCTCCAAAATCCCCTACCATGCCAAGAATTTGGTCACTAGGACTTAATTCCTTTGAGATATCAATGAAAAACAAAAAATTTTTCCATTAAAAACTCATTGTTACACTTTAAGACTGCCTAATATCAAAACCACTGATCTGACTTTGATCATATGTATTTAAATATACATATTTTTCTATACATTCGCTATGCACATGCCAGAAATGATGTCAGTATTGTGTATTTTTTTTAAGTTAGGCCAGACTTTTTTAATTCTTTGGTTTACGAACATGATTGACAAGAGTGATAGGTAGGAGGTAGGAAAAAAAAAAAAAAATAATTGGAACAAACCTGGATACTTGTGTTCGTGAAACCTGTATTGTACAGTTGGGTTATAAAATTCATATTTAAATGGCTCTATATAAACCTGTATAAAATGTATAAAATAATATATAAAAATTAAAATATTATCATCATCCTCTTGAGTTTTCCACATGATCTTGCATGTGCCATGTTATTTCAAGCCATTCAAATGTCATTGAAGGTAAATTAATGACAAATAAAAGTTTAAACAGTAAAACTTATGATTTCATTTACACCTGAAATAAAAATTCAGTCACTGTCCCTGCCAAGTGAACTGCCTATTTTATAAAGTTTTACAAAGACCAGTCAAACACTTCTACAAATACAAAATAATATATTTTTTGTCAGATATGCAAGGAGAAAACTAAACATTCACTGCTAGCATGATAGACTGCAGTTTTTATTTTTCAGTCGTGAATGACAAAATGACAATATGCGACTTGCAGCTATTCACCTATTGTTTATCAAATGTCAACAACATGGAACTCAAGTTGTTTGATTCATGACCATAACCTTTCCTTTTTGGTGTTGCGCACGTTTGACAGTCCTTTGAATATACAACAACTGCTAATAAAGTGAGGTTTCCATTGAAGATCACATTGAATGATTCAACTATTTTAAAATTTTAAAAAGTATTAATAATCTTTATTTATTCATCTGCATTTCTTAACACGGCCGTGACAGTACGTACCGTACTCAGTGTAATACGCCGTCACTTGGCCACTGTCAGTCCGGAATTGCTTTTCGGCATCCATACACATCAAAGCTTCCATCACATCCGTTTGGACAATTAAATGAATCCTTTCAAAGTTTCTGCATTTTAAATGGCGTTCATTTTAGCTTGCTTTTGTTTTGACTATAAAAATATCCGCAAAGCCAACGCTTCACATAAAACCGCGCCACTAACACTACAGATAGTCGGAAATACTGCAGAAACCCTGACAATTCCTGGAGTTTTCAAAGAGTACATGACGACCTCATGCAGTATATAATTTCATCTGTTCAGTAATTTTCTTTTAAGCGTAACAAGACTACGTTTTTAAGTTTTGACAAGTTATAATATTTTAAAAGTAAACTTGTGAAATTTAGCCAATTTGCAGTAATAAATAGCGTTTGACTTTTAGTGCATTGATTAGTCTTAAGAAGTAAATTTGTTTGTATATCCAGCAAGTTATTAACAGTGGCAAGCTGGTAAAGCCACTATGCAACCAAACTAATTTTCTTTTTCTTTTCTAATTCACATCTATCTATAACAAATATGTTTAACAAATATGACCTAAACACTGGTTTGAAAGTGTACTGTAGTGCAGAAAACGAACTTTGATAACTCTCCAAGAATTCTCAATTTCCCTGCTGAATCTTTTGACCACTTGATGGCCAATCAGTTGCATTTATGGCCCAAGGATACCCTATTGTGATTGGCTTAAACCCTCTGTCTGTCCTTAAGAAAGTGACCTTATTAGCCAATCATAAGAGTTCTAACATTTGAGGTGATCTAATACACACGGTCACTAAACAATTCATTTGTCAACAACCGTGCTGGATTCGGGGACGCAATATGAAAGGGAAAAAAAGTCAAAATGCCAATTTTATTTTTTTTCTGAAATGAGGAAATCGGAGGTCGGCGGGTTTGTAAACCGAAAAATTAAAAAAGTCTGGCCTTATGGGCCCAAACATAATGCACTTTGTAAAAAATCAAGAAATATATTTACTCCCTTAACAAGGGCATTGCTGAAGCTAGAGATTTTATTGTCAGGGATGTAACATTATTTAATCAAGATTCAATTGAATACCCAAAATTAGTTCTGAATTTTTCAAATTTTATAAGTTATTAGTATAAATATAAAATTAGTACCTTAAATTTTGCCCAACTGTGACCATGGCACGTTTGTTTCCTGAGAGCACTGTTGATATAATTTTCATATCATGCACACATAAGGATTTCAGCTTTTTAGTTTAGAAAGCTGAAAGAAATTGGCCAAATATTGTAGCTTTTATTAATGTTTTTTATGAGACCCTGTCAGACTTTGGCTCTCTCCAGCCCCTCTTGAGTCACCTGTATGTTGACCTTGTTGACCTTTCATCAAATTATGCACGCTTGAGGCGAGAATCCAGGCAGCTTATGGCCAGCCACAGTTGATACAGGTGTCCAACCCAACTCATCTATTAGTTTTAACCAACAACATAACAATAAACAATAAATTGATAAATTTTTCTTGGTTTTTAATAACAAATTAAAGAAAAATAGAAAAGGAATTTGTTAGTTTATAATAACAGGAAATTAACTTGCAGTTACTGATGATATAAGAATCTTGTATCGATAAGTAGAATGTCACATATTCCAAATAACACCATGCAGTCACCTATAGTGTTGGGATGATATGGGTTTTTGATATCATGATGATTATTCAAATTTTATCGTGATATACCGTAATATCGCGATATTTTTAATAATAGATAAGAGCATTGATAAGCCATCAATAATGATATTAATAACAACCACCTTTAAATTCTTGACTTTATATGAGGGGTTAACTATTAATATTATTTATACCCATTGTGCCAG
The DNA here is from genome assembly GCA_026874595.1 of Sipunculus nudus. Classification (NCBI taxonomy): domain Eukaryota; kingdom Metazoa; phylum Annelida; class Sipuncula; order Golfingiida; family Sipunculidae; genus Sipunculus; species Sipunculus nudus. The sequence goes on from CM049321.1 coordinate 56,867,189, forward strand.
TACCACAAATTAACTCATTAAGTGATTAAATTGCATGAAGGCGCTGCAGGTGTGTAAGTTTGAGACGCGGGAAGTCCTGCCCCAATCGTCAAATCACGCTTGTCAGAACGTTTCACCAGTTTCCTATAGTTACAAAAAAGCCGGATAATACCGGAATTTTCGGAGAGCGTGTCATACCCATCATGGCTAAATATTCCAATCCAATTTTATATGGCAAAATATGCAACCCGTAAGGAATGTTCGATCCAATGGTGACACTTTTATGTTTTATCCTTCCATGCAATAAAAGCATAAATATGTTTTATTGCTCTTCTTTATAATGTTATTTTCTCCTGGAATTCTCAAGCTTTTGTCCTCTAAGATTCATCCTGCTATTTCCGGACATTTCCCGAAGTCCGTAAGCACACGGTTCCACCGACACGCAGGTATTCAAATACATGTGGTTTATAAAAATAAATGTGATTCTTGGAAATACATTTATTTTGAACATGGACAGACTCTTATGATGCCAGTTTTCTCCAGAAATATATAATTCAATGGCTTGTCTGTGAACCATAATCGTGAACAAAAATTGATATCGTGATATCGCGATAATAGGAAAGTTGACGGTATGATAACCGTGGCTGTGAGATATCGTGATAATACCGTATACCGGTAACCGTCCCAACCCTAGTCACCTATGGCATTTTTCAGTTCATTTTTAATGATAAAGAAGTAAATCATATTATTCATTACTAATCATTAGGGATTATATGAAGGAAATTAATGATAGACAAAGATGCAGTTGATAATATTAATCTAGATTCCTACTGTGTCTGGTGTGTACATTGATGTGAAATTAGTCCAAAATGAATTTTTTACAGTTATTTTTTAATATAAATAAAAGCCATAAAACCAGGTACTTATGATCATTATTGAAATGTGTGAATTTTGTATATTCTGGATTCTCAAAATCATTGTTTGGTGAAAACTGAATAAATACCAGACATGGTGCAAATAATTTGTAATTGTATTTAAATACGAATATGATTATGTACTCCATTATAAAATTTCTTGCATAAAGAATGGGAATTCAGGTAAAAATGAAAGTATATGAATACTCGTGCAAATACTTTCAAAATGTATTCATGAATGCATTCATTAATATATTCTTTAATATTATTTTAATAATCATATCAGTTATATTTCATTTTAAAAAATCATATGATTCTCTTATTATTTTTAATAAAAATTATATTTGGGACAATATTTGTAATTTTTTTAATAAATAGTTAAACTCATATTATATGTTCTGCTTATAAAATATAGCCAAGTCAAAATCTGTGTGACATTAGCACTCCATTTGTTAATAAAATAAATGAAATCAATCCTCTTCCCTGTCTCCAAAGATACTATCAAAATCATACATACAACTCATAATACAGCTTATATTTATTACCACACAAAACCAGCATGTGCCTCATTTCTAAAAAATATTTTTTTATCATATATAACAGCTGAGCGTCGTGACCCATAGGTCCCTTGTTTAATGGGCTGTCTCTATTAATTTTTTACTGTTGTACAATCCCCTCCCCCCCCATCCTCCTGAAATAAGAGCGTTTAATCATGAAACTCTTTATAATTTATGTTTTAACAATTGTCACTGTGTTGGCCTATTAAAGAGTTATGAAATGAATATTGAAGAATAGCAGGGAACAATGCTAATTAAAGAGAAAATATACATATATTGATATATTTTTGTGGGAATTTGGACTGTTGCACAATTAAGTGACATAAAGGTTTGGTCCAACTAAACCCCCCCCCCCCCCTGAATATAAATACCAGACATGGTGCAAATACTTTGCAAATATATCTGAATGCGAATATGAATATGTACTCCATAATTTCATGCATAGAAATAGGAACACAGGTAAAAATGAAAGTATTTGAATACGAATGCAAATACTTTTAAATGTTTTCATGAATTCAATCATGAATATATTCCATAATATTAATTTAATAATCATTTATTTCAATTATATTATAAAAAAGATCATATGATTATGTTACTGTTTTAATTTAAATTATATTTGGCACAATATGTGTTATTAAATTTTTATAAATAGGTATACTCTTTTTATTATATGTGCTAATGCTACATGGGGCAGGATAACTTGTAATTATTAAATGACAGTTAACTGATTAGTAAAAAGCATAATTAACATGACTCATAATGGACAGAATTTTTCAAATACTTGGTGAGGGTGTGGGTGTGTGCGTGAGAGGGTGTGTATGAGGGAGAGAGAGGGTGTGAGAGGGAGAGTGTTGGAGGTGTGAGTGGGAGGGTGGGTGGTTGAGGAAATGCCTCTGTCAGAGAAGAAATGTGTCCCACATGGGGCGTTTCATGTATTGCGTTTACAACGTTTAATGTATTTGTTTACAAATGCAAAGTCATCTGGTTAAATTGATTCTAAGGGGCCCTTATAATGCACAGCCCTAGCAAACTTACAAAATACCAATGCTTTCTTCAGGCAAACGAGGATAATCATCAGCTTCATTTGAAGATCCAGAGTCAAGCTAATGATATCGAGCGTATGAGAGAACTTCTACAGGAAAAAGAAGAGCATATTCAGGAGCTTAAAGATGAAGTAAAATTATATGTAGAGGCTGAGGGAGAACTTCTCCTACTTAGAGAGCAAGTAAGTGTTTTCTTTATTATGTATCAGCTGGTGTTGGGACCGTTTATAATCGATAATTAGTCACCTGATGCAGAAAATTTGATGATCAATCTTGCATTGCCATAATCAGTTAGAGTTTTTCCACAAAGGTTATAGGCTTTTTGATGATGGACGGTACGCTTTCATAAAATTTATGCAAACAAGTTTGATAAGAATCTGTGTTTACTAATAAATTCATGCCTAATTTTACTATTTACACACGTAGGCTATAGAGTTATTGTATATATTAGCAAATATTGGGCCTATATATCAATTGGGAGGACGTACATGTCTGTATTTGATAAAAAATTTCATACTCCTTGACGTCAACCATTTTTAGTGAACCTGTGAGCTTTTGCGATGGCGCAGCATCGTTCGTCCGCCCTTGTCAGTTCGTTAACCCATGCTATCTCAGAAATTGTCTAGCCGCTAGCTGCTCCAAATTGCATGTAAGAATCAGTCACATGTCAGACTTTATTGGATAGAGTTTATTTTTTAGATATCTGCAATTTTATGGGGAAAAGCTTAACAACCTTTAAAATCTTCTCCTTGGAAACCATCCAGCCAAATTGTCCAATATTTCACAGAAATAATCCTCGAAACAATCTCTCTCAAGTTTGTTTAAATGGTTACAGTTCGATGATTTAGGCCTAGTTACAGGAAGTTGAACTTAGGCTTCGTTCCGAAAAAGCATACAAATTTTACAGTCTCAGAAACAGCTGGAAATTTTCATGCAAATGTTGGTCACATGAGTCATATTTGAAATTGAGATATTGGAGGCGCCACCTGCATTGACTGTTTCTGTACAGGGGTCATCAATCATCTGGACGTTAACCCATACTAACTCGAAAATGGCAGGAGCTAGCATCAACAAATTTGATGCAAAAAAATAGTCATTTAAAAAAATCTATCCGATTTTGCTTATTATTTGGCTTACTTCATTTTCTTAGATTTTATAGAGAAAAATTTTTTTTTAAAATATTCTTTTCCGAAACTCTTCAGCCAAATTGTCCAATATTTCACAGGAAGGATTCCTGGAACAATCTCTCTCAAGTTTGTTCGAATGTTTCAAGTTCGGTGATTTTTGGCCCAGTTACAGGAGGTTGGTACTATGAATAAAATAGATCCTGCCTGTTCAAAGATAATTATTATAAATTATATCAGATCTTTCAAATTATTTGCCAAAGATGAAGAGAAATGTTCTGTTGATGTTTCCATGGTCCTGCATGCAATTGTCAAGATTTTGCACACATAATTTCCTTATATGATTTATATGATAATCATTATTCTGTCGCAGGTCTTTATATGTTATGATCACGCAAAAGTAACCTAAAAAATCACTGAAAAGGTAAAATCTGGAAGTTATAGCCCCGCAAATTTGTAATCAACCACAGTTTATGAAAAATAATGGATTAAACCTGCATAACTTAAATAACAGTCACCAAGTCTTTTTATAATTCATGCAAAAAGGAATGTAGGCTGTTTCGGACACGGACATTTCAGACCAGGACTTTTTGGACTAGGATGTTTCGGACAGGCCTTTTTGCATGTGAGGATATTTCGTATAAATATTATAACCATAAAGTAAATTTTTAAAGTATAATTTTAAGTGCATCAGTGTACCCATATATATTTATTGATTAAATATTTATTTGGCTAAAAAAATGGGGTTTAATATATATATAGTTATTTGATTATGTAATATCATTTAAAATATACTTTTTTAATGTATTAATGTATATTTTTACTGATACAAGTTTTTCCTCCAGATAAATATAATAACCATAAAATAACCTTTTAAAATATTATTGTTGGTGGTCAGCCTAACATAAATTTAAGGTGTGGATAATGGATACTGCTTATGTGAACAGAACTTTCCATAAGATTGATAAACTTGGTGAAATTGTGAAATTAAGTTTCCATGAAGAATACCTTCACAGAATTTATAAACATTTTTATGGAGATTTTTCAGGGTCTTGGTATTTACCGAAAAGTACTGAAATGTGTACTGAAAAGTAATTTAGTACATTTTTTTTGTATACTTTTCAGTATTTTTTTAGTTTATTTGTTTAATAATTCAGTAAGAAATAAAAAGTTTGAAAATAAGAAATTCAGTAAAATGTACTCAGAATTACTGAATAGTTTACAAAAAAATTTAAAATATGTACTGAAAATTACATATAAGCATACCAGAAAGTGTCCAAAATATACTTTTGGATACTTTTCAGTACATATTTTAGTACTTTTAGGTGCTTTTTGATATACTTTTTAGTACTTTTCGGAATGCTTTTTGGTACTTTTCAGCACTTAACAGTACTTTTCGGTAATTATCAAGACTAGATTTTTCATAGAATGAGCATTAATATTTGTTCATCATTATTATATTTTTGTTGTTAACATACTTTATTAAATGAATTGTTCTCTTGTCACTGGTTCACTCTCTTCTTAGTTTTCGCAGCTTGTTTATATATATATTTCCACAAGATAGCTTTACTCCGGAATAAACCATATTTATTATTAAAAGGCGTAAAAAAAAAGGTCTATGTTTTCGGTTTCCCGACCGACCCTATATTTACTGTGCAACCCTAAAATTTTTATTTGGATTCTGATTGCAAAACCAGTAAAAGTCGAGGTTTGCGTGTGGAATTTTTAGGTGAGGTACGACATCTGCGCAACAACTTTTTTTAATTTATAGGAAGCAGATAAATATCAAAAGTGTTCCACTGGAGAAATAAGCAGCTTCTTTCAAGCTATGAACGTGGCCTCCTCCGCGAATGTCTGATAGCCGTGACCCGTCTGAGAACTGATTCGAGATCTTCAAATTTGCCCTAAGCATCGAAAATTTGCATCTTCTGTAAGGCCTCATTAATGGCCCGCTTGTATGCATGGTCGCTAGTCGTCAATATTCGGAATTCAGTGCCGTCTTCGGCTATGCAACTGAGTTGAAATGAACCAATGACATGACGTTTCGTCACTGCATGTAACCGTGGTTACCTATTCGGGTACATATGTACCCGTATTTGTTCTGTCAATGATCACCTGAACCTGCGCTCGGGCGCTGGCAGGAGTAAAAACGAACGATTTAATGAATGTTGGTCGGTCATGTAACGAAAAGTTAAACGCAAATTTGGCGGTCACACGTGTTGATCATTCATTTATGGCGATATTTTCTTTATATAACGGCGGTAAATGATAAGAGCATATTCATAACTGCGATGTCCAATTTGACACCGGCGGATTACCGATGTACATTTCTTATTTTAAACAAATATACCGATGTTATGATCACTTTATTTTCCCCCAATTTAATGCGTGCGTACTACATCATGGTTCAACAGTGTCATTTCGCAATTTCTGAGGGCGAATGAATGGCCGGCCGCTCATGTTAGCCTAAGAAGGTAAACCTGCCTGATCGCCAACTTTAATTATTTGTCAGCGACCAGCTGATCATTCCTTGAAAGTTACTTCGCTTCACTTTCTATAAGAGATTGAACAAACACCTATTTTTCCAAGAGAAAATGGTTCAAATGGGTCAATATTCGATCATACTGTACACAGATTGGCACAGATATGCATTAACATAATTCTATTTACCATTTTATTCTGAAAATATGTCGCATAAACTGAATAAAAAAAAAATTAAAAAAAAAAAAAAATTCCCGACCTACCTACCCTATTTTTCTCTGGCATGTAATCGGAAACAAAGACCTTTTTTTTTAGGCCTAAGTGAACATTTCAGATATACTTGTATATAAGCCCTCAGTCACACTTGGTCACTCCTGGCCACAGTCAGCCAAATGTCTATCATTTAATACCTAGGGTCATTATCAACCACTGCTATAATCATCCACTTAAGAATATGTTGATAGTTTTTTAAGTGGTCACTGCCTGCTTCAGCTAGCCACCACTGGCCACTAAGGCTATTAAGTCATTATGCAGAGGTCCTTAAGGGAACTACCACTGTAAATGACCTGATCATTAGCAGTGGCCCTGAGTGACCAAAACTACCACAGATTTTCCGCCTGTGGCCAGAGTGCTCTCATAGTGCATGTAGGCCTACTTGAAAAGTAATGGCCCAGCATTGAAGCATTATACCTGATGTATAAACCATTACACAGGTTCGCATTAGGTCTGTAGGCCTTGTTTAAGTTATGGGCCGGAACATTATACATTTTTTTAATAATCAGGAAATATATTTACTCAATTAACATGAGAATTGCTGAAGCTAGAGACTCTTTTTTTCAGGGATAAAACTTTATTTAATCAAGATTCAATTGTATAATGAAATTAAGATCTTAATTTTGAAAATATTTTAAGTTACTAGTATAAAAATAAAATCAGTATCTCAAATTTTGCCCAACTTTAACAATAAATGGCCCTTTTTTAGAGAACCTGTGAGCTAATTCGATGGTTTGGCATCGTCCATTATCGGTCTGCCTTAGTCCACCGTCTGTCCTTAACCCATACTTTCTTGAAAAGGGCAAGAGTTAGCATCACAAAGTCTTATGCAAAAAATTAGTCATCTAAAAAACTTTATCAGATTTTGCTTATTATTTGCCTAACTGCATTTTCTTAGATTTTATAGGCAAAAGCTAAAAAAGCTTAAAAAATCTTCTTCCCTGAAACTGTTCAGCCAAATTGTCCAATATTTCACAGTAATGATTCTTGGAACAATCTCTTTCAAGTTTGTTCGAATGGTTTAAGTTTGGTGATTTTTGGCCAGGTTGCAGGAAGTTGAACTTAGTCATCTGTCCAAAAAAGCATACTAAAATTACAGTCTCAGAAACGGCTGTAGCTATCATCACCAAATTTTATGCCAATGTTAGTCACATGAGTCATATCTGAAATTGAGGTATTGCATTAGTCATCTGTACATTGAACCCATAATTTCTCAGGAATAGCAGGAGCTACCATCCCCAGATTTTATGCAATAATCTGTCACATATCAAATGTTGTAGGATTCAGCTTTTTAGCTCAGCTGACTAAAGGTCATCTGAGCTATAGTCGTGGTCCATTGTCTGTCGTCCGTCCGTCTGTCCGTCCGTCCGTCCGTCCGTCCGTCCGTCCGTCCGTCCGTAGATGTGGCACGTTTTGAAACCGTAAGACCTAGGAATCCAAAATTCAGCATAATGTTAGATGTCCCCAAGATCTCCTACTAAGCCGAAAACTGGGTCTTTGCGACTTCGTTCCTTTGAGAAATAAAGGAAAAACCTCAATTTTTTATTAAAATCCTATTTTCACACTTCAGGACTACCTAATATCAAAACCACTCATCTGTTTTTCCTCATATTTACCATAAATATTCCTCTATATAGTTCCTATGTACATGCCAGAAATTAAGTCTGTAAAGTATAAATTCTTTAAGTTATGGGCCCAAACAAAATGGACTTTGTAAAAAATCAGGGAAAATAATAACTCACTTTACATGAAAAATTTTGAAACTAGAGTCTATTTTCTAAAGTATATAACTATTTTTAATCAAGATTCAATTGTTTACCCAAAATTAGATCTGAATTTTGTAAATTTTTTAAGTTATTAGCATAAAAAAAAATCAGTACCTTAAATTTTGCCCAACTTTGACCATGGCACGTTTTTTTCCTGTAAGCACCATTGATTTAATTTTCACAGCATGTAAACATAAATATTTAGTTAGTCTAAATCTGAAATTTGAAAATAAAAGCTTGAAAATTAAGCTAGTTATTGATTTTTTTTCTGTAGTCACTTGCTTTGATTACAGATGCAGGGTCCCACTCCAGGTCACTGGAAGTCAGCTATGCCAGGGTTTCTGATTTGTTACAGTCACTGGGGGAGATCCCCTGCTGTGACAGGTGTACAGTTATTCTCATATCACCACCCCAATCACCCCCCCCCCCCCCCCCTCCCCCCCCCTGCAAACCCAACCCACCAAGTGTTATGCAGTAATTGTTATTGTTTTCACTGTATCTCCTGAATTGTAATGCTGTTTCCACTCCGATATGCAAAAACTTTCCTTGAAAAAATAATTCAAGGTGTAATCCAGAAGATGCAATGTTGTGTAATGTAGCATTTTTAAAAAAATCTATTTTCTTTTAAATGATTTTAACAAATATAATTGAACCCATCAGTATGCTTAAATTATTATAAAATATGAAGCACATTATGGATAAATAAAGACACAATTAAAAATTGTGAAATCTAAATCAAGTATTATTTTTAGATATTTATTGTTTTGCAGATTTAAAAGATATATTTTTGTGGTAAAAAATAAATAAACATTTGTATGCATGATGTGGTGTTATCTGACAAGATTGAGATTTATGATGATGCAATTGAGAATTATGAATCAACTTTTATATTCAGATATATATGTTAAATTGGAAATGTATAAAAATATAAACTTAAATTAGAAAATAATTGATGTGATAAAAAAATGAGGATTTAATACAAACAATTGTTCATTATTTTCCTGCCTCAGCAGAATTTGAGATCAGGCTTTATTTGCCCTGTTTTATGTTGTTAATTAGCTATATTTCAACTGTATACATTTCATTTAAAAAAATACATATATATTTAATAATATATATTATACAAAAAATAGATTCAATTGACCAAATGTGTGAACTACTGAAATGTCAACAGTTAATCGAAAAACCAACTAATGATCATGGTAATAGTACAGATCATTTGTTCACAAACTGCTCACATGCGTTAGTTTCAACATTAGGAAACACATGGTCAGGTCACAAAATATTTTTTGCAACAATTTCTTGCTCATCAATACAAACCAATCATATAAACCAACCATGGCCTTTATTACCTCTTCCTCTTACACTTTATCTCCATTTGATATTATTTTAGATTTTTACCTTCAAGATTAACGTCAGCTGAGCACAGTGACCCATAGGTCCCTTGTTTCTTTTTGCTATCTGCATTTACCTAGATTTTATAGGGAAAAAGCTGAAAAAACTTTTAAAGTCTTTATCTTGTAAACGGTCCAGCAAAATTGTTCAATATTTTACACAAATGATCCCAGAGGCAAGCCCTCTCAAGTTTGTTCAAATGGTTTGCATTTGATGAATTTTAGGGGGTTACACAAATTCGAACTAAGTCATTTGTCCAAGTAAGCATACTGACATAGTAATCTCAGAAATGACAAATGACACATGGTGCATTACTTTGCAAATGTATTTGAATGCATATATGAATTGGTACTCTATAATTTCATGCATAAGGATAGGAATACAGGTTAAAGTGAAAGTATTTGAATACAGATGCATTCATGAATATATTCCTTAATATTATTTTAATAATCATTTATTTCAATAATATTATTAAAAAATCTTTGATGAAAAAAAAAACATGATACTGTTATTATAATTAATTTAAATTATATTTGACACAATATTTGAAATTAATTTTTAGCTCAGCTGACTATAAGTCATCTGAGCTATAGTCGTGGTCCATTGTCCGTCGTCCGTCCGTCTGTCCGTCCGTCCGTCCGTCCGTCCGTAGATGTGGCACGTTTTGAAACCGTAAGACCTAGGAATCCAAAATTCGGCATAGTGTTAGATGTCCCCAAGATCTCCTACCAAGCCGAAAACTGGGTCTTTGCGACTTCATTCCTTTTAGAAATTAAGGAAAAACCTCAATTTTTTATTAAAAACCTATTTTCACACTTCAGGGCTGCCTAATATCAAAACCACTCATCTGTTTTTCCTCATATTTACCATAAATATTCCTCTATATAGTTCCTATGTACATGCCTGAAATTATGTCTGTATTATATAATTTAAGAAAGTTATGGGCCAGAACATAATGCATTTTGTAAAAAATCAGAAAAGATATTTGATCACTTAACACAAAACTTGTTAAAGCTATGGACTTTTTTTCAAGTAATATAACTTTAATTAATCAAAATTAAATTGTATATCCAAAATTAGATCAAAATCTTTTAAATTTTTTAAAATATTAACAAAAATAAAAAATTGGTACCTTACATTTTGCCTAACTTTGACCATGGCACGTTTTTTTCCTGTAAGTACTGTGGATTTAATTTTCTCAGCATGTTTTAGTTAGCATTTTGTCTGTTAACACCAAAAATTTGAAACCAGTTGATCGAAAACTGTAGATTTTATTCAAGTTTTCAAGCACCATGTAACATATTGTTTACATCAGGCTAGTGTTATGCAGTTTGCAAGAGCTCAGCTCCCCAGCTTAAGCTCTCAGTTCCTAAAATTTGGCATACAATTAGATGTTTCCAAAATTCCCTACCATGCCAAGAATTTGGTCACTAGGACTTAATACCTTTGAGTTATTAATGAAAAACTTCATTTTTCAATTAAAACCCATTGTTACACTTCAATACTGCCTAATATCAAAACCACTGATCTGACTTTAATCATATATAATATACATGTTTTTCTATACATTCTCTGTGCACATGCCAGAAATGATGTCAGTATTGCGTAATTGTTTTAAGTTATGGGCCCAAACATAATGCACTTTGTAAAAAATCAAGAAATATATTTACTCCTTTAACAAGGGGCTTGCTGAAGCTAGAGATTTTTTTCAGGGATGTAACATTATTTAATCAAGATTCAATTGAATACCCAAAATTAGTTCTGAATTTTTAAAATTTTATAAGTTATTAGTATAAATATAAAATTAGTACCTTAAATTTAGCCCAACTTTGACCATTTCACTTTTGTTTCATGTGAGCTCTGTTTATATAATTTTCATATCATGCACACATCAGGGTTTCAGCTTTTTAGTTTAGAAAGCTGAAAGAAATTGGCCAAAAATTGTAGCTTTTATTAATGTTTTTATGAGACCATGTCAGACTTTGGCTCTCTCCAGCCACTCTTGAGTCACCTGTATGTTGACCTTGTTGAACTTTCAGCAAATTATGCATGCTTGAGGCGAGGCATATACTTGGCAGCAAGGCAGCTTATGGCCAGCCACAGTTGATCCAGGTGTCCAACCCAACTCATCTAGTCGTTTTAACCAACAACATAACAATAAACATTAAATTAATCAATTTTTATTGGTTTTTAATAACAAATTAAAGAAAAATAGAAAAGGAATTTGTTAGTTTATAATAATAGGGAATTAACTTGCAGTTACTGATGATATAAGTCTTGTATCGATGGATAGAATGTCACGTATTCCAAATAACACCATGCAGTCACCTATGGCATTTTTCAGTTCAATTTTAATAATAAAAAAGTAAATCATATTATTCATTACTAAACATTAGGGATCATATGAAGGAAATTAATGATAGACAAAGATGCAGTTGATAATATTAATCTAGATTCCTACTGTGTCTAGTGTGTACATTGATGTGAAATTAGTCAAAAATAAATATATCACATTTATTTTTTTTAATATAAATAAAAGCCATAAAACCAGGTACTTATGATCATTATTTAAATGTGTGAATTTTGTACATTCTGGATTCTCAACACCATTGTTTGGTGAAAACTGAATAAATACCAGACATGGTGGGAATACTTTGCAATTGTATTTAAATACGAATATGAATATGTACTCCATTATAAAATTTCTTGTATAAAGAATGGGAATTCTGGTAAAAATGAAAGTATATGAATACCAGTGCAAATACTTTCCAAATGTATTCATGAATGCATTCATGAATATATTCTTTAATATTCTTTAATATTATATTATATTCTTTAATATATATTAATATATATTCTTTAATAATATTAATATTATAATCTTTAATATTATATTACTTAATATTATTATTATATAATAATCATTTCAGTTATATTTCATTTAAAAAATCATACGATTCTCTTATTATTTTTAATAAAAATTATATCTGGGACAATATTTGTAATTTTTTAATAAATAGTTAAACTCTTATATTATATGTTCTGCTTATAAGTTATATGGCCAAGTCAAAATCTGTGTGACAATAGTACTTCATTTGTTAATAAAATAAATGAAATCAATTCTCTTCTCTGTCTCCAAAGGTACTATCAAAATCATACATAAGCTTAACAACATCAACTCATAATACAGCTTATACTTATTACCACACAAAACCAGCATGTGCCTCATTTCTAAATCATATTTTTTTATCATATATAACAGCTGAGCGCCGTGACCCATAGGTCCCTTGTTAATAAATAGTTTAACTTTTTAGATAATTCTGCTGCAATGTAGGTAAAGTTTTATGGCTAAGTCGATCCTGTGTGATAATAACACCATTTCCAACTGTAAATAAAATAAATGACATTAATCCTCTTCCCTGTCTCCATTATATCAACTATTATCAACTCATAATAGAACTTCTGTTACCACACAAAACCAGCCTTTGCCTACCTCCTCTTCCAAATCATATTTTGTGATCATATATAACAGCTGAGCGCAGTGACCCTTGGGTCCTTTGTTCAACTTTTACTTGTCCTGGGCAAGTGGTTAACTTAATTTTAAGCCCTGGCTTGAATTCACTTATTCTTTGTATGCTTTATATGCTTAGGTAGCACACACCATGGATAGGATCCTGACAAAGCAATCAATATGTTTTATTAGCTCAGTCTAGCTTGAAATTTTTTAGTAGGTTTTTTTTCTGTTGAAAGCATCACAAGGTAAGTAAAGTGTTTATTGTGTTTACTAAATTGTTATTTATGCATGTTTGTTCTCTATTTAGAATAGCACTCTTGCTGAGAAGTTGCAGGAATCACAAAGGCAGACTGCAATGCTTCAAGGTAAATTGTAAAAACAAACTATGACAAAAAGACATAATATAATTTGTTTAATGGTTTAGAGAAATTCTGGTGATGAAAATTACTTAAAAAAATTAAACATGGCTTTGGACATGGGTGAACAATATAAAAAAATTATCAGTGCTAGTTTGATTGTCTAGTATTGAAAAAAAAATATTCCTTATTCCATATATAATATCTTATTATATTTTGTATCATTTTTATTATATAATATCTTATTCATATAAAGGTTACCGTAAAAGTCATTGCAGAAGTCGCATCCTTATTACAAGTCGCACCCTGACTTTTAGGATCCCCCTGGGGAATAGCTATCAAGTTTAGTTTCAGGAAAAGTCCATAATATAGGTCGCACCCAGACTTCAGAGGCGTCCCAACCACCTGATACATATGAAATTTGAGTATCATTCCTTGCGATGCAAGACTACAACCAACGTCCCCATAGTACTTATATGGTTTATAAACTAATTAAAAACCATTTAAACATAAAAATAATTGGACAGCTTTAATACAGTGCTTATATTTAAGGAATAACAACAGAATCTTAACATATAAAGTCAGGGTTCAATTGTCAGGTAAGATTTGTACAGTACCAAAGTCAGCTGCGTCAGATATCATTTTGTGCTGAGAAATGATGTCATTGTTGCCCTTTCCTACTAGGTTAGGTAACATTAGAAAACAAATATCAAGTTAAATGACTGTATTAATAAACTGAAAGAGTCTGAGGCAAAATACTATCACAATCGAGCAACTCTTTAAATCGTTAAAGATCGTCAAACTTAGGGAGATTCATCAGATTATGATTAGTTTGCATACGCGTGACGAGTCTCAATCAGCCGCATTGGGCATGATTTTAACTGACATAGGACAACTGCAAGTTGGAAAGAAAAATTAAGTTTGAATTTATTCACCTAATTTCTGAAATGAGCTCTAAAACTGAATTTAGTAACCCTTGAATAAATTGTTACAACTTACCATCTAGGCACGGCACATGCACAGTATTACTGAAATCACTGAAATATATGTCAGTCAACAAGGGGATAATGAACGCTTTATTGACCGGCCAGTAAATGTAAAATAAACATAATTGAATTTACAGGTATTATATTTACTGAGACTAATGATTTTTTTATCTCGAAAAACAAATTTCCTTCGTTTTCAGTGATTATATTTAAATTGCTAGGATGAATGGCAAACTCAGCCGTGTTGAACTAGACCCGTCATGACACCAAACGATGCCGGTTCCCATGGAATTTAGGGACGTTTGTGGCATTTTAAGTAAATAAAATATATACCTGTATGGTGTTTGTTATTTCATTGTATTGATTAATGTGTCTTCATTAAAAAAAAGTCACGAATACATCAACGCATGATTGACCGTAATGCATGTGTGCCGCCATACTGTTGACCGGGCATAAGATTGTCCTGAAAGAAGCAAATCGTATATTTGCCGCTCATGTGAAACGTTATAACTTTGTTATCCAAAATGCTTGAAAACCACAAGATGGTAACAGTGACCCTAACGGTTCTTAATATGAGTTTTTAACTGTGGATATCAGTCATGGAAGGCTTAGTTGACATGGGGATGTAAAGGTCATTGCACGGGTGACCCGGGGCTTGAACTTCCGCTACATGGCTTCAAAGGTCAGCCGGTATTCAGCGATCAACCGGGCAGGCAAAAGAATTCACGACGTATCTGTAGTGGATCAAGCTTGAATGACACGCAACTTTACATGCATAAACGGATATGGAACCGCAAGTTTTTCATAATGACAAGCATACCCATATTGTTAAACGGAAAGAAAATGTACATCAAAGAGCGGCAGACTGGCAAATGCGTCAAATTGACTCATGATATAATCGTAACGCAGATTAGGAAGTGTCACTTGAATTGCGACTTGTCACAACGGGTAGGCCTGGGCAAATTTAAAATTTGCATTTTAATGTTAATAAAATGAAAATTCCGTAGGTTCACAAAATATGAGGCATAAGAGATGGTTAAAAGTGTAAATTATTGGGAAAGACGTTTCACAAAGCACTGGTTAAAGGTATCGCCGATTATCGCTCAACTGACGTCGTTCCATGTACCGGGAAAGCTGACTGAAACAGGATACATACGTATTAAAAGTCGCACCCCTACTTTGCTAGAAAATTCTAGTTTTTAGAATTTGATTTCCTAGTACAAGTCGCGACTTCTGCAACAACTTCTACGGTAATTGCATAATGTAAGATTTGACATAAACATTTGTACAAAACTGGAGGCTTAATATATTATGGAATAAAAATTGTGCCCCCTTTAACCAGTTGCTCAGACATCTCAACTCAACCTTGTGATAGATAAGTCATGTGTTTCCAATATGACATGTATAATTATATTCAAGTTTTTTTTTTTTATAAAATAAATGTATAAATAATAAGCAGTGATGTATTTGAGTCCACATCATCCGGCTCTGATAGCAAATCCGGGTCATTCAAGTTTGGATCCAAACCTTTTAGATTCCAGCCCAAGTCCACATTCTTAGAGTCACTTGGGACGCCGAGTCTAAATACAATACAAATCTCCTTATTAAAAGACTTTAAAAATGAAAAATTGGAGATTGTGTAATTTACATAAATTTGCATATGCTTTTTACTTAATTGTTGATTTACATTTCTCTCGATTCAGAGCTAAATTTTGGTGTATATATAATATCTCATACATGCATGAAGTCTTACATAGTACTGGATAGCCAATTTTATTACACTCAGGATGGACTCAGCCTGATTTCTTGAATCCTAACCTCCGAGTCCAAGTAAAAGTCTAAATCCAGGATCTCTAAGTCCTTAAAAGAAATGGAATAGAGTCCGTACTCAAGCCCAGGTCAAAACTAACCTACATCACTGATAATAAGTATTTAATAAAAGTGTTACTAATGTAAAATTTTTTTATTTATACTGAAGATAACACGTTCACGCTGATGAGGATTGCTGTCATCGGTGATGGTAACTGCTTTTATAGAGCAATCTGCCTCCTTCTCCCAGGATGCAGAGAAGAAGATCATCCGGGATTCCGAGAGGCTTTCTCTCACTTCTGTCATGAAAAAAGGGAGTATTATGGTTTTTCTGACCAAGATTTACAACAAATTCATACAGTCAATGTATCAGTTCCCCGTAACACTCTGTATGCCATGGCAAACTTCCTAAAGAGACGGATCTTTTTGTGGAGTGTTGAAGTTATCCTCCCTGACCAATCATTCTGTCCAGATGGGAGTGTGGGTGATCTGCACTTGCTCAATGAGCCGGAAATCCATATTGATGCTTTACTACTTAAGTAGTAAACTGATAATACACCATTCAACTGTTGATAGTTCCTCAGTCTTCCAGCATGCTGAGATAACTTGTGTTCCATCAGAGCAGGAGATATTCACATAAGGAATCCACAGACATTATCATGGTTTAATCACAGATGATATCACATCTATGGTAAAATGATTCTGATTCTTCTGAGCCGGTCTTTTTGATGAAAGTGATTTAAATGGTCTCTAAACACACAGAATTATCCGTTATCCTCACAAACTTCCACAGCCTTGTTCAATATTCTGAACACTAAGGGGAGGTTTATAGGGTTTTGAGGAGTCTGTTTCTATATCAATCATTGGGTTAAAATATTTTGTTGATGGACTTCGATTTCTCAGAGTGCAAAACCATCAATTCCAAAATTCTCTTTTTTTTTTTACACCTAATCTCAAATATGGATGGCTTTCAAAATCTGACCTATGGGCATTATATTAGTGACAGTCATATGTGACACATTTGCACTTTATTTTTTGATAATGACATTCCCAAAGTCATTCACTGCATAGTCAGCTTTCCATTATCACTCAGTTGTGGGTGTCGTGGGGGAGGCTCCCAATGATGGCCAATCTAGTTTGTTGTATGTTTTATACCCAGACATAGGTCTGATTTTTTAAGAATGTCACCTTGGAGCCTTGTATCATAGTGCACCTCTCAGCCATTTGTATAAACATTAATATTGCATGTATTATGTTGTATGTACAGTTTAGTTATGTTCAGTATCATTGTGATGTTCAGGGTTATACAGTTAAATGAGCAGGATAAATTGAACAGCTGTTGGTGTCTAGGGAATTTTAACTATGTTTGTGCAATAACTTCTTTTGAGGTCAGTGATAGTGATAGTTAATTCTGTAGTCAAGAAAAGTTAATTGAAAAATGATGATGACAGCATTTTAGAACTGGTCAGTGCAATTTGAATCTTAGCATTATAGAATTTGTTAAGGCAAACATTTTATAAATTATTCTTTTATATAAGAAAGTTTAGAATGTCTAGCTTATTTATTTATTTATTGAACGAGGATATTTTCGCACTTATTGTTCAACTGAGATGTCTCAAAGGTGCTACAATGTTGACTGTTCGTAATTATATGCTAATCAAGCATATAATCACTGCAACCTCAATAGTTTTTTGTGCCTTGACCAAGAAACTGCAGAAACCTTACAATGAACCAGTACTTCAGAAATATTGGGACCAGTATTGTTGACACATTGCCATTTTTCTTTTGGTAGAACATGTTGCCTTTTTTCTGAGGAGTGGTTTGATGTATCCACCTGCAAATTTGCATGTCCATAGATCTTGGAATGGTTTAGCATGTATACAAGACTGCTTGTGCCATCTGCAATCAATTTCATCTTGTTTCTATCTTTAGATCTGTTTTTGGTGCACATGGCACATATGTGAGAAGTATCAATCTGAAATTTTTATATTTATCTTATTGGATAATGTTGCTATTGACAAACATTTTTTAGCTCAGCTGACTATAAGTCATATGAGCTTTTGTTGTGGTCCTTTGTCCGTCGTCCGTCTGTCTGTCCGTCCGTTAACAGGGCACATTTTGAAACCGTTGAACCTACGATACTAAAATTTTGCATACTATTAGATGTCCCCAAAATCTCCTACCATACCAAAAATTGGGTCATTAGGACTTCGTTCCTTTAAGATATTAAGGAAAAACCTCCGTTTTCCATAAAAAAGCCATTGTTACACTTCAAGGCTGCCTAATATCAAAACCACTGATCTCTTTTTGATCATATTTAGTATTTATATTCTTCCATATATTTTCTATGAATATACAAAAAATTAGGTCAGTGTTGGGTATTATTTTGAAGTTATGGGCCAAAATATAATGCAAGATTTAAAAAAATCAGGAAATATATTTACTCACCTAACATCAGAATTACTAAAGCTAGAGACTTTTTTTCAGGAAAAATATATTTTATTTAATCAAGATATAATTTTTACCCAAAATTAGATCTGAATTTTGCAAACTTTTCAAGTTATTAGCATAAATAAAAAATCAATACCTTAAATTTTGTCAAACTTTGGCAATGGCACAATTTTTCCCTGTAAGCACTGTTGATTTAATTTACACAGCATATATTTATAAGGATTTTATCTATTAAAATCTGAAATTTCAAAGAAATTGATTGAAAAGAGTAGCTTTAATTCAAGTTTTTATACACCATGTCAAGTGTTGTTTACATCTAGCCCACCTAGTAGTACAGCCTTCACTTGCATTATGTAACCCACCCCAGGCAGCTTGCCTTTGCTCAGCTTGGCCACTACCAGCAGGATTCCCCTCTCCCCCCCCCCCCCCCCCCCCCCAGATGGTGCATAAACTAGATGAATGTTATTATTTTCTGTATTTGAATCATTTTTATTCCAGGCTATGCTACATTTTACTTTTTGTATTGTACCACCAGGGTTACAATGATTAAAGTGCACATTTAATTGTGTCCACCAAGTGGTGTATTTGTGCACATTTAATTGTGTCCACCAAGTGGTGTATTTCTATGAAAGTGTGGATGTTTATCAGATAAGTAATTCCTTACTTCAGAAGAGTAAAAACTTCACCAGGTGTGAAATTCAAGTAATAAATTAAAGCTGAGATAGTAATTAGCACAATGATATTGTTTGTCCCTCATTCAACCAACAGTGTGTATACTTTATTCGAAAAGATGTTTTATTTGATCAAATTTACAGAATCTTTTATTTTATTTCGGTGAATAAAATTAAGCATGTACCATGTGCAAAACTTTTTAATAGTGATTCAAGGAATAATCTTGTAGATGCCATGTTGTGGCATTATTTTCTTTTAAATTCAGTTTAAACATTTGTGATTTAAAAATAATAAAATATATGTGTATGGATAATATGACCCAATATGAGCTACACTCTGGATATATAATGATTGCAACTTTTGCAACAATTATAATATTTTAACTTATATTTTCAGTTTTTTTACTCTTGATATATAATGATTGCAACTTTTGCAACAATTCTAATATTTTAACTTATATTTTCAGATTTTTTAGCTCAGCTGACTATAAGTCATCTGAGCTATAGTCATGGTCCATTGTCCGTCGTCCGTCCGTCTGTTTGTCTGTCCGTCCGTCCGTCTGTCCGTCTGGATGTCCGTAAGTAAGACTGGCACGTTTCGACACCGTTGGACCTAAGAATCTGAATTTCGGCATACAGTTAGATGTCCCCATAATCTCCTACCATGCCAAAAATTGGGTCAATAGGACTTCGTTCCTTTGAGATATTAAGGAAAAACCTCAATTTTTGTTAGAAATCTATTTTCACACTTCAGGACTGCCTAATATCAAAACCACTCATCTGGTTTTCTTCATATTTACCATATATATTCCTCTATATAGTTCCTATGTACATGCCAGATATTAAGTCAGTATTATATAATTTAAAAAAGTTATGGGCACAAACATAATGGACTTTGTAAAAAAATCAGGAAGATATTTGGTCACTTAAGACCAAAAGTGTTAAAGGTAGGGACTTCTTTTTCAGTAATACAACTTTAATTAATAAAAATTTAATTGTATACCAAACATTAGATCAAAATTTGTTAAATTTTTTTAAAATATTGGCAAAAATATAAAATTGGTACCTTAAATTTTGCCCAACTTTGGCCACGGCACGTTTTTTTCCTGTAAGTACTGTGGGTTTAATTTTCACACCATGTATACATAAGGATTTAATCTGTAAAAATCTGAAATTTGAAAATAAAAGCTGCAAAATTAGGCTAGTTATTGAATTTTTTTGGAGGCTCTTGTTGTATTCCCTTACATTGTCAGGCAGTCCACTTTGATGACTGTAGGTCATTCAGTGCACATCTCTATGCTCCCCAGGCTGTTGACATAATTTTAGATGTCCCCAAAATCTCCTACCATACCGAAAATTGGGTCATTAGGACTTTGTTCCTTCGAGATATTAAGGAAAAAAACTCTGTTTTCCATAAAAAAAAGCCATTGTTACACTTCAAGGCTGCCTAATATCAAAACCACTGATCTGTTTTTGATCGTATTTAGTAATCACATTCTTTTATACATTTTCTATGAACATACCAAAAATTAGGTCAGTATTGGGTATTATTTTAAGTTATGGGCCAAAACATAATGCAATTTTTTAAAAAATCAGGAAATATATTTACTCACCTAACATGAGAATTGCTGAACCTAGAGACTTTTTTTTCAGGAATATAACTTTATTTAATCAAGATTCAATTGTTTACCCAAAATTAGATCTGAATTTTGCAAATTTTTCAAGTTATTAGTATAAATAAAAAATCAATACCTTAAATTTTGTCCAACTTTGGCACTGTTGATTTAATTTTCCCAGCATATATGCATAAGGATTTAATCTTTTAAAATCTGAACATTCAAAAGAAATTGATTGGAATGAATAGCTTTTATTCATGTTTTCATACAACATGTCAAGCGTTGTTTACATCTAGCCCACCTAGTAGTACAGCCTTCACTTGCATTATGTAACCCACCCCAGGCAGCTTACCTTGGCCCAGCTTGGCCACTACTAGCAGGCTTCCCCTTTGCCCTGCACTTATCCCCCCCCCCCAGCTGGTGCATAAACTAGATGAATGTTATAATTTTTCTGTATTTTATTTTATTCTCGGACATGCTACATTTTAGATTTTGTATTGTACCACCAGGGTTACAATGATTAAAGTGTACATTTAATTGTGTCCACAAAGTGGTGTATTGCTGTGAAAGTGTGGATGTTCATGAGATAAGTAATTCCTTACTTCAGAAGAGTAAAAACTTCACCAGGTGTGAAATTGACTATTAATTCCAGTAATTAATTAAAACTGGGATAGTAATTAGCACAATGATATTGTTTGTCCCTCATTCAACCAACAGTATGTATACTTTATTTGAAAAGATGTTTTATTTTATTTTGGTGAATAAAATTAAGCATGTCCTGAAAACTCCAATGTGCAAAACTTTTTAATAGTGATTCAAGGAATATTCTTGTAGATGCCATGTTGTGGCATTATTTTCTTTTAAAATCAGTTTAAACATTTATGATTTAAAAATAATAAAATATATGTGTATGCATAATATGACCCAATGTTTTTTTACTATGTATATATAATGATTGCAACTTTTGCAACAATTCTAATATTTTAACTTTTATTTTCAGGTTTTTTCAATTAAAAATTTATAAACCTGTAAATAAAAAAAATGATTCAGATAAAAACTTCTTAATGGAAAAAGTGGATCTGCTTAAAAAAATAGGATTATATTTAAACTTAAATGCATTATTCTCTTGAAAGTGAAATAAAGGTATTAGTCCATTCTGTCCACTTGCCTGTCCAACTAT
Organism: Sipunculus nudus; assembly: GCA_026874595.1. NCBI lineage: Eukaryota > Metazoa > Annelida > Sipuncula > Golfingiida > Sipunculidae > Sipunculus > Sipunculus nudus. The sequence goes on from CM049321.1 coordinate 56,889,307, forward strand.
AAATTTTCGTATGCAACACAGTATCTCAAAACTTTTACTGTTTTTCTTCATGACAGTCTTGTCAGAGTATTAGTTTGCAATCATATATTTAGAACTTTACTATAACCAAGTAGGAGGGCCCCTTTCCTCTTAGCTTTTCATATTCTTATATAAATGAAAAACATTACAATAGAATATTTCTACATCCACCTTCGTGCTGCCCTCACATTTCCCTTCTCCGAACCCTATCCCAAAGTCAGCCTCAGTAAGCAAGAACAAGATGAATCAGATATATTCATACTTTAATATTTTGTATAACGATTCGTCCATAGGTACCTATGTACATGCCGGAAATTATGTCAATATTGTGTAATATGTAGACATAGTGGGCATCACAATAATGTACCTTGTCAAGACTAAAGAGATATTGTGTCATACAGTCACATATTCATATATCACTTCATCAGCATAGTTAATCATAACATCATATCTGTCAAATTGAACGCTTGCAGACTACCATACACTTTAGATCCTTCAACAAATAGCCTTATCATCATTCTACTACTGCTTATTACTGCTGTCATTGCATTCATATTTGCTCAAATATATCACAATTTTCAACCCCTCCTAAATAAATAAAAAATAAACCACTTTATTTGACTCTATTAATCCATCAGTCAGGTAATTGTATCCGCCAAAACAGAGTTTTGCGGATACTATGTTTTCAGCTGGCCGCCGCCGCCGCCGCCGCGTAGGTGTCCGGAGAACTCCTCCGTAACCGCTGGGCGGAATTTTCCGAAACCCGGGATTATGTTCGGGTCACATGTGAACTGCTGCGCCCCGATTTTGTTTTGACCTCTGACCTTTCCTTTGCGCTCTGCGTCCGTTTGTGCGTCTGTTTCCACACATAAACCCACATATCTCGGGAACCGTTTGACCGATCAGGAAAATTTTTTTGCACAAATGTAGCCATCGGAGAGCTTTATAACATACACCAAAAATGGTGGCGCCACCTGCAACCATGTTTGCACAGTGTCCATCTGTTCGTCTGCCTTGGGTTAAAATCACTCATATCTCTGCAGTGACTTGACTAATTCACCTGAAATTGGGCATGCGTAAACATCCTGGTTAGCTTTTCTGATTTTATGACAGGTGGCACCACCTACATTCACGTTTACGCTGCAGACATCCAAGCTCATATCTCGGGAACTGTTTGACCGATCAGGAAAATTCTTTTGCACAAATGTAGCCCTTGGAGAGCTTTATAACATACACCAAAAATGGTGGCGCCACCTGCAACCATGTTTGCACAGTGTCCATCTGTTTGTCTGCCTTGGGTTAAAATCACTCATATCTCTGCAGTGACTTGACTAATTCACCTGAAATTGGGCATGCGTATACATCCTGGATAGCTTTTCTGATTTTATGACAGGTGGCGCCACCTACATTCACGTTTACGCTGCAGACATCAAAAGTCATATCTCGGGAACCGTTTGACCGATCAGGAAAATTCTTTTGCACAAATGTAGCCCTTGGAGAGCTTTTTAACATACACCAAAAATGGTGGCGCTACCTGCAACCATGTTTGCACAGTGTCCATCTGTTTGTCTGCCTTGGGTTAAAATCACTCATATCTCTGCAGTGACTTGACTAATTCACCTGAAATTTGGCATGCGTATACATCCTGGATAGCTTTTCTGATTTTATGACAGGTGGCGCCACCTACATTCACGTTTATGCTGCAGACATCCAAGCTCATATCTCAGGAACCGTTTGACCGATCAGGAAAATTCTTTTGCACAAATGTAGCCCTTGGAGAGCTTTATAACATACACCGAAAATGGTGGCACCACCTGCAACCATGTTTGCACAGTGTCCATCTGTTCTTCTGCCTTGGGTTAAAATCACTCATATTTCTGCAGTGGTTTGACTAATTCACCTGAAATTCGGCATGCTTATACATCCTGGATAGCTTTTCTGATTTTATGACAGGTGGCGCCACCTACAATCAAGTTTAGGCTGCAGACATCCAAGCTCATATCTAGGGAACCGTTTGACCGATTGGGCCAAAATTTTGCATGTGTATAAATCTCACATAGCTCTTTATCATACGCAAAACTGGTGGCGCCACCTGCAGCCATGTTTGCACAGCTCCCATCTGTTTGTCTGCCATGGGATAAAATATCCATGCTAATATGCAACACTTCACCCGTTCCACTCTGATTTAGGCGGATACAAGTAGTCGCTTGTCGACTACCCGTATTCTAGTTTCATTTATCATTTACTCACATATTACATTACATTCCTTTATAATAGCCTAACATGTACATGATATTCATAAGCTTTATCGACTCGATATAGTATCACAGTGGTGAAACATTTATAGTCCAATCACGATCAGCTGAGCGCCGTGACCCATGGGTCCCTTGTTATTAAAAATTTATAAAACTTGTAAATAAAAAAAATGATTCAAATAAAAACTTTTAATGGAAAACGTGGATATGCTAAAAAATAGGCTTATATATAAACTTAAATGCATTATTCCCTTGAAAGTGAAATAAAGGTATAAGTCCATTCTGTCTGCTTGCCTGTCCATCTGTATATTTTCATATGCATCACAGTATCTCAAATCTGTTACTGTTTTTCTTCATGACAGTCTTGTCAGAGTATTAGTTTGCAATCATATATTTAGAACTTTACTATAATCAAATAGGAGGGCCCCTTTCCTCTTAGCTTCTCATATTCTTATATAAATGAAAAACATTACAATAGAATATTTTGCATATTTTGCATTTGCAAAAATTTCAAACTTCAGCTGAGCACCGTGACCCATGGGTCCCTTGTTTTAGTTTGTTCAATCCATCTTGGGATACTGTGGCATCAGTAATGCCACAAATTTGGAGTCATATCATGTCAGGAACATTCTGTGCCTTGCTTTACTCATGCCTCTGTGATTTAGCGATACCTGTTGTCGTTTGTTGACTGCCCATTTTCTAGTTAAACTATGATTTCATTTATTGGGCAGGATAAATTTACAACTGTTGGTGTTCAGGGAAATTTAATCTTGGTCGTGCAATAACTTATTTGGAGGTCAGATCAAAGTACATGTATTTCTGGTAAGTGACAGAAAAAGTGAATTATTCTGTTGTCAGGAAAAGTCAGATGTTATATTATTAAGGCAGCTTATTACTTACTACTTGTTGATGCCATTGAGAATTGTAACATTTCAGATCTTATGAAGACAGTCATTAGATAAACTTGTCTAGATTGTTACGTAAAGATTCCTAGGAAAAATAATGCTTATTTATTTATTTGAGGGATTTCTCACTTATTGTTCTACCTGGATGCATCAAAGGTGCTACAAGGTTGATTGTAATTAAATGATAAGTCCTGTTGTCTGTACATATTTATTGCAGTACCTGTCTTACCTCCAGTCACAGGTACAGGTTATGAAAAAAACAATTGTTTATCATTGTAACCATGAAAATGGAACTATTCGCAAGACAGACTGTTGCATATGCAGAATCATAGTTGTTTTGTTATTACATAAATCACACAGGGTTTAGATAATGAAGTACGTTTCCATGGAATTATGCATGCAAATACTGTTGATACATGCATGTCCATTCCAATTTTACAAATTACATTCTACCGGAATGGTGCCATTGAGAATTGTCACATTTCAGATCTTGTGAAGACAGTCATTAGATAGACTTGTCTAGATTATTAGGTAATAATTCCTTGGAAAATAATGCTTATTTATTTATTGAGGGATTTCTCACTTATTGTTCTACCTGGATGCATCAAAGGTGCCACAAGGTTGATTGTTATTTAAATGTAAAGTCCTGTTGTCTGTACTCATTTATTGCAGTACCAGTCTCACCTCCAGTCACAGATACAGATTATGAAAAAGACAATTTTTTATCATTGTAACCATGGAAATGGAACTATTTGCAAGACTGTTGCAGAATCATAGTTGTTTTGTTATTACATAAATCACACAGGGTTTTAGATAATGAAGTACGTTTCCATGGAATTATGCATGCAAATACTGTTGATACATGCATGTCCATTCCAATTTTACAAATTACATTCTACCGGAATGGTGCCATTGAGAATTGTCACATTTCAGATCTTGTGAAGACAGTCATTAGATAGACTTGTCTAGATTATTAGGTAATAATTCCTTGGAAAATAATGCTTATTTATTTATTGAGGGATTTCTCACTTATTGTTCTACCTGGATGCATCAAAGGTGCCACAAGGTTGATTGTTATTTAAATGTAAAGTCCTGTTGTCTGTACTCATTTATTGCAGTACCAGTCTCACCTCCAGTCACAGATACAGATTATGAAAAAGACAATTTTTTATCATTGTAACCATGGAAATGGAACTATTTGCAAGACTGTTGCAGAATCATAGTTGTTTTGTTATTACATAAATCACACAGGGTTTTAGATAATGAAGTACGTTTCCATGGAATTATGCATGCAAATACTGTTGATACATGCATGTCCATTCCAATTTTACAAATTACATTCTGCCTGATTTTCTATAGATACATTCCAGAAATGACCAGATTTAAGGTAAAACACGGATAAATTTTAACAAAATATTTTACTTAAAAATACTGATATCACCGTGACAGGAAGACCCTGCCTTGCTGTCTTCTTGACCATCATTATAAACATTAATGTTTCATGTGTTTTGATATGTGTATGTACTGTATGGTTTTGTTATTTTCAGTATCTTGTTATGTGCTGTGTTATAACATTTCTGCAGTTAGCAGGATAAATAGAACAACCGTTCATGCATTTTAACCATGACTGTAGTTCTCTGAAGTTCAGATCAAAATATTTTTGGTCAGTGACAAGGGAATATGATTTATAATTATTCTTCAGTCAGGCAATGTCTTTAAAAATAAAGATTGACACAACGTTTTAGAACTGGTTGATGCAATTTATAATTGTAGCATATTAACATTTGTGAAGACAATCATTTTATAAATAGGGCATTGATATAAGACAGTGTCAAGAAATATGTCTTATTTGTTTATATATGTCAAGGCCCAGATCGCAATCTGGTTGGATCTAAGATCTGTCCAGCCCACATTGCAATAGCAGTACAGGCCGGCCCAAACTGCAATCGCAATCCAGGCTGGACGGATCCAAGATCTGACCAGCCTGGATCGCGATCGCAGTTTAGCCCGGCCCAGATTGCGATCCTGTCTGTCCTGCTTCAGAATCGCAATCTGGCTGGACAGATCTAAGATCAGTCTGGCTGAGATTGCGATCCTAAACTTGACCAGCCCATATTGCGATCAAGGCTTTTACTATCTCAAAAGTGTAACATTGGATGTTTTACCAACTCATTTGGTATTGCATGGTACCATTTCCACATAACAAATACATATTCATTAAAAAGTCATTTTAATTCGAAATTCATTTTATCATACTTATCATACATAAAACTGTGTTACATAAAAAAAATTCTACTTCAGTAGCACAGTAGTTAATATGTCAAGCAATGTCAGTCTAACTCAGTACACAACAAAAGTCCATCTAAGTACCTGCAAAACAGTCAGCAAATTCATTAAAAAATTTAAAATTAAAGTACGTTTTACAGCTCTCTGAATACATCGCTTACAAAGTAAATCCATGCTTACTAAGACATTATAATATCTTGAAGGAATGAAGTCGTAGGAACCCAAATTTCTGTATGGTAGGAGATTTTGGGGACATCTAACTATGCAAAATTTGGTTTCGTAGGTCCAACGGTTTCAAAACGTGCCCTGTTAACGGCCAGACAGTCTGACAGACGATGGGCAAAGTACTACGACTTTAGCTAAGATGACTTATAGTCAGCTGTGCTAAAAACCAGGAACACTAAATAATTTATAAAGCACACTCAGGGCAGGCAGTGTCTAACACCTAGTATTCAAAGTCCAAATACAGTACATCTCATATATTGGTTTTACAATGTATTTATTATGGGAAAAATGGTACCATGCAATACTAAATGAGTTGGTGAAACATCCCAGTTTCACTCCTTTGATAAGAAGGAGTGAAAAGTTCCTTTTTAAAAAAAGCCATTGTTACACTTCAAGGCTGCCTAATTTCAAAACCACTTATCTGTTTTTGATCGTATTTAGTATTCACATTCTTTCATACATTTTCTATGAACATACCAGAAATTAGGTCAGTATTGGGTATTATTTCGAAGTTATGGGCCAAAACATAATGCAATTTTTTAAAAAATCAGGAAATATATTTACTCACCTAACATGAGAATTGCTGAACCTAGAGACTTTTTTTTAGGAATATAACTTTATTTAATCAAGATTCAATTGTTTACTCAAAATTAGATCTGAAATTTGCAAATTTTTCAAGTTATTAGCATAAATAAAAAATCAATACCTTAAATTTTGTCCAACTTTGGCACTGTTGATTTAATTTCCACAGCATATATAGATAAGGATTTAATCATTTAAAATCTGAAATTTCAAAGAAATTGATTGGAAAGAATAGCTTTTATTCATGTTTTCATACACCATGTAAAGTGTTGTTAACATCTAGCCCACCTAGTAGTACAGCCTTCACTTGCATTATGTAACCCCCCCCCCCCCCCCAGATGGTGCATAAACTAGATGAATGTTATTATTTTCTGTATTTGATTCATTCTTATTCCAGGCTATGCTACATTTTAGATTTTGTATTGTACCACCAGGGTTACAATGATTAAAGTGTACATTTAATTGTTTCCACAAAGTGGTGTATTGTTATGAAAGTGTGGATGTTCATCAGATAAGTAATTCCTTACTTCAGAAGAGTAAAAACTTCACCAGGTGTGAAATTCCAGTAATAAATTAAAGCTGAGATAGTAATTAGCACAATGATATTGTTTGTCCCTCATTCAAACAACAGTGTGTATACTTTATTTGAAAAGATGTTTTATTTTATCAAATTTACTTTTATTTTATTTTGGTGAATAAAATTAAGCATGTACTGAAAACTCCAGTGTGCAAAACTTTTTAATAGTGATTCAAGGAATATTCTTGTAGATGCCATGTTGTGGCATTATTTTCTTTTAAATTCAGTTTAAACATTTACGATTTAAAAATAATAAAATATATGTGTATGCATAATATGACCCAATACGAACTACACTCTGGATATATGATGATTGCAACTTTTGCAACAATTCTAATATTTTAACTTATAGTTTCAGTTTTTTACTCTGTATATATAATGATTGCAACTTTTGCAACAATTCTAATATTTTAACTTATATTTTCAGGGTTTTTTTATTAAAAATTTATAAAACCTGTAAATAAAAAAAAATGATTCAGATAAAAACTTCTTAATGGAAAAAGTGGATATGCTTAAAAAAAATAGGATTATATATAAACTTAAATGCATTATTCCCTTGAAAGTGAAATAAAGGTATTAGTCCATTCTGTCCACTTGCCTGTCCATCTGTAAATTTTCATATGCATCACAGTATCTAAAAATTTGACTGTTTTTCTTCATGACAGCCTTGTCAGAGTATTAGTTTGCAATCATATATTTAGAACTTTACTATAACGAAGTAGGAGGGCCCCTTTCCTCTTAGCTTTTCATATTCTTATATAAATGAAAAACATTACAATAGAATATTTGTACATCCACCTTCGTGCTGCCCTCACTTTTCCCTTCTCCGAACCCCATCCCAAAGTCAGCCTCAGTAAGCAAGAACAAGATGAATCAGATATATTCATACTTTAATATTTTGTATAACTATTCGTCCATAGGTACCTATGTACATGCCAGAAATTATGTCAATATTGTGTAATATGTAGACATAGTGGGCATCACAATAATGTACCTTGTCAAGACTAAAGAGTTATTGTGTCATACAGTCACAAATTCATAAATCACTTCATCAGCATATTTAATCATAAATTCATATCTGTCAAATTGAAAGCTTGCAGACTACCATACACTTTAGATCCTTCAACAAACAGCCTTATCATCATTCTACTACTGCTTATAACTGCTGTCATTGCATTCATATTTGCTCAAATATATCACAATTTTCAACCCCTCCTAAATAAATAAAAAATAAACCACTATATTTGACTCTATTAATCCATCAGTCGGGTAATTTCATTTATCATTTACTCACATATTACATTACATTCCTTTATAATAGCCCAACATGTGCATGATATTCATAAGCTTTATCGACTCGATATAGTATCACAGTGGAGAAACATTTATAGTACAATCACAATCAGCTGAGCGCCGTGACCCATGATTCCCTTGTTAGCTCAGCTGACTATAAATCATCCATTGTTCGTCAGTCCGTCCGAAGATGTGGCACGTTTTGAAACCGTAAGACCTAGGAATCCATAATTCGGCATATATTATATGTCCCAAAGATCTCCTACTAAGCCGAAAACTTGGTGTTTGCGACTTCGTTCCTTTGAGAAGTTCAGAAAAACTTCAATTTTTTTTTATTAAAAACCTATTTTCACACTTCAGGACTGCCTAATATCAAAAACACTCATCTGTTTTTCTTCATATTTACCATAAATATTTCTCTATTTCGTTCCTATATACATGCCCGAAATAAGGTTTGTATTATATAATTTAAAAAAGTTATGGGCCCAAACATAATGCATTTTGTAAAAAATCAGGAAAGATATTTGATCACTTAACACAAAACATGTTAAAGCTAAGGATTTTTTTTCCAGTAATATAACTTTAACCAGTTGATCAAAAACTGTAGATTTTATTTAAGTTTTCAAGCACCATGTCACATATTGTTTACATCAAGCTAGTGTTATGCAGTTTGCTAGAGCTCAGCTCCGAAGCTTCAGCTCTAAGTTCCTTAAATTTGGCATACAGTTAGATTTCTCCAAAATCCCCTAACATGCCAAGAATTTGGTCACTAGGACTTTATTCCTTTTGAGATATTAATGAAAAACTTCATTTTCCATTAAAAACCCATTGTTACACTTCAAGACTGCCTAATATCAAAACCACTGATCTGACTTTGATCATATATAATATACATATTTTTCTATACATTCGCTATGCACATGCCAGAAATGATGTCAGTATTGCGTAATTGTTTTAAGTTATGGGCCCAAACATAATGCACTTTTGTAAAAAATTAAGAAATATATTTACTCCCTTAACAAAGGATTGCTGAAGCTGGAGATTTTTTGTCAGGGATGTAACATTATTTAATCAAGATTCAATTGAAAACCAAAAATTAGCTCTGAATTTTTAAAATTTTATAAGTTATTAGTATAAATATAAAATTAGTACCTTAAATTTTGCCCAACTTTGACTATGGCACGTTTGTTTCCTGTGAGCACTGTTGATATAATTTTCATATCATGCACACATAAGGATTTCATCTTTGTAGTTTAGAAAGCTGAAAGAAATTGGCCAAATATTGTAGCTTTTATTAATGTTTTTATGAGACCATGTCAGACCCAGGCTTAATCCAGCTCCTCTTCAGTCACCTGTATCTTGACCTTGTTGACCTTTCATCAGATTATGCATGCTTGAGCGAAGCATACACTGGGGCAGCCAGGCAGCTAATGCCCAGCCACAGTTGATCCAGGTGTCCAACCCAACTCATCTAGTAGTTGTTTTGAAAAACAGCATAACAATAAACAATAAATTAATAATTTTGTATTGTTTTTTATAACAAATTTAAGAAAAATTAAAAGAAAAGGAATTTGTTAGTTGATGAGTAACAGAAAATTAACTTGCAGTTACTGATGATTGTAAGAATCTTGTATGGATGGATAGAATGTCAATGACAATGTTATTCCAAATAACACCATGCAGTCATATATGGTATTTTTCAGTGAAATTTTAATGATAAAAAAATAAATCAATATTATTTATTACTAATCATTAGGGATCATATGAAGGAAATTAATGATAGACAAAGATGCAGTTGATAATATTAATCTAGATTCCTACTGTCTAGTGTGTAGATTGATGAGAAAGTAGTCCAAAGTGAATATATTACATTATTTTTTTTTTAATATACATAAAAGCCATAAAACCAGGTACTTATGATCATTATTTAAATTTGTGAATTTTGTATATTCTGGATTCTCAACATCATTGTTTGGCTAGAACTGAATAAATACTAGACATGGTGCGAATGCTTTGCAAATGTATTGAATACGAATATAAATATGTACTGCATTAAAAAATTTTATTGCATAAGAATGGGAATTCAGGTAAAAATGAAAGTATTTGAATACCAGTGCAGATACTTTCAAAATGTATTCATGAATGTATTCTTGAATATATTCTATAATATTATTTTAATAATCATTTCAGTTCTATTTTATTTTTAAAAATCATATGATTTTCTTATTATTTTTTTTTAAATAAAAATTATATTGGCACAATATTTGTTATTAAATTTTAATAAATAGTTAATCTTTTTTATTATATGTGCTGCTTATAAGTTATATGGCCAAGTCAAAATCTGTGTGACAATAGCACTCCATTTGTTTATAAAATAAATGAAATCAATCCTCTTCCCTGTCTCCAAAGATACTATCAAAATCATACATAAGCTAAACACCAACAACTCATAATAAAGCTTATATTTATTACCACACAAAATAAGCATGTGCCTCTTTCCCAAATCAAATTTTTATCATATATAACAGCTGAGCGCCGTGACCCATGGGTCCCTTGTTTAAATATAAATAAAAGCCATAAAACCAGATGCTTATGATCATTATTTAAATTTGTGAATTTTGTATATTCTGGATTCTCAACATCATTGTTTGGCTAAAACTGAATAAACACCAGACATGGTGCGAATACTTTGCAAATGTATTTGAATACGAATATGAATATGTACTCCATTATAAAATTTCTTGGATAAGAATGGGAATTCTGGTAAAAATGAAAGTATTTGAATACCTGTGCAAATACTTTCAAAATGTATTCGTGAATGCATTCATGAATATATTCGATAATATTATATTAATAATCATTTCAGTTATATTTTATTTTAAAAAATTATATGATTCTCTTATTATTTTTAATAAAAATTATATTTGGCACAATATTTGTTATTAAATTTTAATAAATAGTTAAACTCTTTCATTATATGTGCTGCTTATAAGTTATATGGCCAATTCAAAATCTGTGTGACAAAAGCACTCCATTTGTTAATTAAATAAATGAAATCAATTCTCTTCCCTGTCTCGAAAGATAATATCAAAATCATACGTCAGCTAAACACCAACAACTCATAATACAGCATATTTATTACCACACAAAACCAGCATGTGCCTCATTTCCAAACATATTTTTTTATCATATATAACAGCTGAGCGCCGTGACCCTTGGGTCCCTTGTTATTAGGTTTAACATGACTAATAAAAAGGTTGCTTCTGTTCTATATATATGAAGTCCCATAAAAGTATTCCTCTAATGAAATAACTGCACAGATGTCTCTGTCAACCAGATATGCTGGTAGAACTAGATCTTAGTGTTTGCTTGGTCTACACTTACTTAACTTCTAATGTGGACCTTCAAATGTTTATCTGGTTTCACCATATGCTTTATGTCCATGAGTGTCATGGACTTGCATCTGCTACCAGCTAAAACACCCTAACACACATATTATGCCGTCATTTGTTTTAATGAAAGTACGTCCTTTATGGTGTGACCACCTTCGCACAAACTCACAGTTCCTATTGCAAAATGTTCAAGAAATTCACCATTCCGAATTCCACTCTGATGGCGGCGAAAATGTTCCCCTTTCTGCAAAAAAGTAATGAAGCATTCGTTTAAATGGCTCAACTCAGTCACTTTCTTGCTCTGCACGGAGGAATAAGTGCATGGTCACCACTGGAGTGATAAGACAGTCTACCCACAGACATCCTGTGCGAGACAGCCAAGAAACTTCCAACTGGATCTCATCAACGGTATTTTTGCCCGACATGACAGTGGGCCGAAGCAGAGTGGTCATGACCATCCGTAATCCTCCGATTGACTTTATCATTTAAAAAGCTTGAGACGCCCCTGAACACAACATACAGAATTTCTTCAAGGCCGCTCCCACAGACCCAACAAAGGACAACAGGGTGTGCATCCCTCCAGGACTGACTATGAGATGTTGCCACCGATGAGGATCAGACCGCTAATTAGTTTGTAGCATTATTATGTACAGCTGCATGTCAGCTGAGGAATGTTTAAACTTTCTGCCTTTCAGGGTTTCATCTGAAAAGATAAGGGCGTCAGAATTGTGACAGGATGCGAAAGTGACATAACCATCAAAGGACGACAAATATAAAAAAATTGACTCGCAGGTCCATGTGCAGAACCCTTTTCCCTAAATGATGAAGCCATTGTCTCGGTCTTTGACACAAAGCGACTGACACAAGGAAATATCATCGGGTCAGACAGAGAGGAGATGTAGAAACAGTTATATGATTGAGCAATGTTTTTTGGGATTAGAAACGAATAATACGTTTATGGAGGCATGCTGGCATTGAATAGCTGCAGACCTTCCTAGCGTAATAGTCGATCAGTTAAAAGCATATTTGTGAAATCTCATTTTTTCTCGTTTGACGAGATTTGTCCAGTGTTGCAGTTTTATCATGTCAAGCTGGACAAATGTTACGATATGCCGAAAACTAGACCTGTCTCGCTTTAAGCGTCGCTGAGTAAAAAGCTTATGTGAAATCTTGTTTTTCTCGTTTGATAAGATATAGTGCGAGATATGGCAAGACCTGTAGGGTTATCTTGTCGAGCGGGTATATGTTACGAAATGCTGAAAACTAGACCTGTGTAGCTGTAAAAGTCACCGAGTTAGAAGCATTTATGTCAAATCTCATTTTTCTTGTTTGATGAGATGTGGTGCGAGATTTTGCCAGTCTTGCCTTTGTGTCTTGTCAAGCTGGCCAAATATTACGAAATGCAGAAAAATAGACCTGTGAAGCTGTAAAATCCGCCTGGTTATAAGCATTTATGGGAAATCTCGTTTTTTCTCGTTTGATGAGATATAGTGCGGGATTTCACAAGGCTTGCAGTGTTTTCTTGTCACACGGGTCATATGTTACGAAATGCCGAAAACTAGACCCGTGTAGCTGTAAAAGTCACCGAGTTATAAGCTTTTAGCGAAATCTCGTTTTTTCTTGTTTGACGAGATATGATGCGAGATTAGGCGTGTCTTGCAGTTGTATCATGTCAAGCTATCCAAATATTACAAAATGCCGAAAACTAGACCTGTGTAGCTGTAAAAGTCACCGAGTTATAAACATTTCCGTGAAATCTCGTTTTTTCACGTCATATGAGATATAGTGCAAGTTTTCGCGAGACTTCCAGTTTTATCATTTTAAGCTAGCAATATGCTATCCAATGACGGAAATCAGACCTCTCTAGCTAAACAATTGACAACATTAGAAAAATGTAGCATGAATATTTTTAAATTATCAGGTTTTAACCCAAAATTGCATAACCATGGTAACTTCTATATACCATATGAAAGGCCATAGAATGTCCAACAAAATGAGCTACAGTTTATGTCGGTAGCTTGTATAGTTGTGGAGATATGGCCATAAAATAGATGTGGTGGTACATCGACTGAAGCGCCCCCTGGCGGTCATGTTCAAAAACTGAGAAAAAAAATTTTTTTCGAGATATTGGCGTGAGATATTAGATATGTCAGTTTCAAGATGATTCCTGTAATCTTCTGTCCTCTAGTGCATCTTTAAGTAAAATTTCGTCACATCACGATTTCGATGACCTTGACCTTGACCTTGGCCGATGTTAACCAAAAACAAGAGGGTTCAAGGATTTTGGCTTGTCAATGTAAATTTCAAGTCGTGTGCTTCAAAATTGTGGCCAGTAGAGTCGGTACAAACAAGAAAAAAAAACAAACAAAACAAATGGACATACGGAACTGACGAATATGCTTGCAGAAATCGAAGATTTCCGCAAGCAATAATACGCTTGTACAGTACCAAACATAAGCATATTCACAAAAGCCACTTTTAGACAGCAGGCTATGATTTCTTTCTGAATGTGCTTCTAATTGTATAATCCGTACCTGATGGAGAACCTATTCGAATATTAAATTTTCATTGCGCCAACATGTGCAACAAGGTGTTTTTTCCTGTAATTACAATCTTTAAATCTTTTTGGCGTGACATATGCATAATATGCAAGGAAAGTCTTCAGCTTTTCTGATAATCCTAAATGACTTTGGCAGATTATACTTTGTAGAGCGTTCATACAAATGTGTAGGCTCAAATTCATTGTTCTCCAATGAAAAGCGTATCGGTTGACTTCTTGATTTTCAAACGTCTCCCTGTAAATTTTTAACCACTCATCAGACCCGTCTGCTGGCTCGCTCGTGGCCTTAATCTTTTTGGGGGATGCCTACAGTGTTTGCAGTATATTGCGCGCACATTTGTGATGATTAGCCCGGCTGAGAACTAAGAACCAAAGACTTATGAGTTGATAAACTAGGGAATTGTTTGAAAAATGAAATTTTTGTTAATATGGTTTTTCGTTAGGAAGTGTTGCGAACTTGATTTGAAATGTTCGAGTGTACCCAATGAATTTTTGCTCAAATAGACCGATGTTTTGGCGTGAGTGCCACAGGTGGGAACCAGGCCCCATGCCCTAGTTGTGGGCGATTTCCTTCGCCAGGTTTACTAAATATTATAATACCGCTATTTGGGAAAGACATCATGGAATGATGATGCATTTCGAGATTATTTAGATATACCATTACGTGCTTTGCCAGTGATACGGAAAGAACATAGAGGCCTATCAGGAGTTAAAGAAAGATTCCCTTAATTGTAATGAAGTGTATCACATATGTAGCAGTTTTCCCCAAACTCATTGAAAAACTGAAAGATGTACTGGAAAGTTCTGGAAAAATTGTGGATGACCTGTATGAATCCAGTTCTCGATGTTTTAGATCGTATAATAAGTAAACTATACAACGTACCATTTTCAGGTAGCCGTGGATACACGACTCAGAACACGTTTATACTGGGCTCGTGTTCCTAACTTGAGTCGTGATACAAGCCATGGGGGGGGGGGGGGGGGTGTTATGTGCTGCAACGGTCATCCATCCTGTTGCATTGATATTGTGGTAAACAACCGATAATCTTTACATTAGGCCATGAGTGCTGAATTAAAACAATAGAATTATGAGAACTCGCAACCAAAACTAAAACTCCGTCTCTATGGTGAAGAGTCCTATCCCCTATCGTGTACAAGTTAGCTGTCGTCCAGAAACACATGCGAGCCATCCATGTATTCATGCGTACATTCTTGGTCAGGAGCCAAGGGTAATGTTTTAACAATTACTGGGTCCGCGCTGTCCTATTTGGGTATTGATTTTACGCGGGATTCTGCTTTCGACAAAACCACTGCTTGCTTTAGCCGGGTATTGCAGGGTTTCACCACCAGGTGGTTTACCGTGCAGGACCTAGAATGTAATCAGACCAATGAGAACGGGGTGTTTGTAAGTTCTAAACTTGGAACTGGATACACAATGGGTTATCCCTCTTTTGTTGGTTTAATTATATTGTTTCTATATAATGCTGACAGAGTCATTGACAGTATAGTAAATAGCATTTTATTGGATATAGTATGTACACGTCCATGTAGTATTGCACTTCTAAGTATAACTATACGTATCACAGAGTGCTTTGACGTAGAAATTTAATGCTTAAAGATACAATATTTGCAACGTCCGGCTCCCTAGACAATATTTATAATACACGTTTACGTCAAATAAAGGCTTATTTATACAGTGACACATCTCCCCGATTGTAACAAGACCACCCTCTTTTGTAAGATGGATGGTGTTGTTGTATTATATATATATATATGTATATATATATATATATATATATAATTATATATATATATATATATATATATATATATATATATATATGTGCATTATTCATTACCAAAGATTTATATGAATCTTTGCGTCCTATATTTACAATAGTCATATATTATTTTTAATGGTCATGATAAAAACAATGCATCAACCTATTTGAATTTAAGTGTATATCTCAAATATTTCATCTAGTATTTACAAGACACTATACAGCAAGCTAAATTAAAATTAATTTTTCAAAAACATTCATAATACTAATGACGTGTGCGTCCTAGAAACCATAAAACCTGAATTGTACATGGCTGGTATTAAAAATCAAAACTTTCAACAAGTGCTGTAAATCTGTGCGAACTTTTCTGAGTATCCAAAAGGTACTTTAGACCAACCGAATTCGTTTAGTCCGGTTGGTGTTCAGCTATAACACTATTTCTAAAGGTGCTGTTAAATCTTAATGAAATCATGCCTTTTTGAGTATTCTATAGGTACTTGAAATAAACCGGATTCGGTTGAATTTCGGTCACAAAATAATACCGAACTCCTCTGATATTCGGTTTCGACATTTATAAATTGAAACATAAAATACATTTGATTTATTTTAACAATTATGGAAATTGACATTGCAAAAGATATATATATATATATAATTTTAAGTAAAGCACATTTCCTATAACGTTTGATATTACATGAAAGTGGAGTAAACCCAACCTTGAATCCAACCCGTTAATACAACCACCATCGAGATCCACGGTAAAACGAACTATATAGATCTGCGGTCCTCGGAGTTGGCTGTTTAAAATTGCTTACTATATGTACAGAAAAAAAAACATGTAAACACAAAGTCTTAGGTAAATTGAAGTGTAGTTTCCTATGCGTCGGATGATGTCGGATTATCGAATTTGTCATGTGGAACACTGGACCGACTCAGGGCTCCTCCGACACGTTCCCTCAAGTTTCGGACAGTGTCCATAGTCGGGGGTTTAACAACGCCGGCTCTCCCCAAAAACACGACAACACCGACTATCAGAGCCAGAGCGATGATGACGCCGATCGCGATCCCGGCCTTTTGTCCGCCCGACAGTCCCTGTGGAGCACTGGGGGTAGGTGTCTCTCTAGTCGGAATGGGCACTTCCGGTATCTGCGGTGGAGCGGCTTTGATATCTGTTAATCAAGATATACATTTATGACTGAGATATCCAGTTATAAAAAATGGTTTACCTGACAAATACGTGAGGATTTGATTTGTCGGAGATGCAATCTGGCAGTAATTCTTAAGTACTGTGTTCCCTGGGTCAGTATGTCAAACCAGATTCGTCCATATAAACCAGTTAACTAAAATTCCCCATTTTCCTGCTTATAACTATAAATTAAGCAACAGATTGTCTTAAGCAATTTTCCCATTAAGCTTTATTTAAATGATTATATTCAGAGATGCAATTTTAACTGTTTCCCATCTCCCCAATCTGTTGGGATATAGGTCATGATAACTTATGTGTACATTTCATATTTTACCCCATCTTTACAAGGTGTCTTTCTTTAAGCTGTTTCCGTCGCCAGTGATTACATGACACGATGCAGTCAACAATTTGAGATATTCCTTAGTATACTGTCATGGTCGTGACTTACCTGATATTAAACTACAAATATACATGTTCAAATATCGAATAAAAATGCCGAAATAAAAGAATTTTCTGTTATAAATTAAGGCATCATTTTGTTCCCCTGATGGACTAAAGTTTTCCTTGCAACTTGCAAAAGTGGACTGTCCGGTTTGCAAAACGTAAGACCCCAAGTAATGATAATAAAAATAATAATAATATTAATAATAATAATAATTATATAGAATATAAGAATATAAGAATAATTAGAATAATAATCATTAGAATAATATTGAATATTATGAAATGATCAAAATAATAATAATAATAATTTAATTTTTATTTTTATATTTATTATTATTATTAAAAAATATTAATAAGAAGTAAAAATTAAAAAAAAAATTAAACTAATACATCTTCTGTTACTACTACTTCTTTTACACTACTACTGCTACTAATACTACTACTGCTACTAATAATAAAAATAATAATAATTAACTTTTACACGAGATGTAATGAAGTAGCGTGAGGAGCAAAGTATAAAGGGCTTACATTCTAGACTACATTTGAAGAAACACAACTTAAATTCTAGGCTTCTTTTAAAGGAAAACGACTTACATTCTAGGCTATGTTTGTAGATCCCGCGGTTACCGTATCCAGTAGAGTAGGCGACGGCCCTGATTGGTCGAGGCACCAGGTCCTGCCAGTACAAGAAGCGGGACCACTCCGTGTTGTTCCCGCGACCAACGCTAATCTCGCCGTTATACCACGAGATCCAAAACCATCGGAACTCCGTGCAGCTAAGGATGTCTAACAATAGATGAACAAAACTTTTTTATCAATTATGTTAATTTCAGTATACAATGATTTGGTACTTTTGCGAATATTCTGCTCTAACTGCATAACCCATCTTGTTACTGGGATGGGATTTTTTTTCTTTTTTTTTTATGAATACGGTTTATAAACAAAACCATTCAAGTCAAGCATGAAAAAATAGATACGACGTATAGAAATAAATGTTTTAAAATGATCTTAAATAAATGGGTATACAGGCAGAAATTGAAAATCCGTCCGGTAGATAAACCGTATATATATATATATATATATATATATATATATATATATATCCCCCTTTCTATGAATTTGCAATACATTGTGAAAATTAGGACTAAGTCATCGTTGATTATTACCGAATGTTTTGTCAGGAGAGACTAGTATCTAATATGCACCACCGCTGGTCACAAATTGAGAAAAAAAACAAGGATTTAATTGATGAAATACAAAAAAAATAATATGTTATGTGCAATGTATCGTCATCGGCATGCAATGCTGGTCCATTTTGCTGGCGCAAGATGGCGGTAGTCATTCCATGTATAATCGGTATATTGCGATCCATAACACTTAAGTTGTGAATTGGACCTGGCATTTGAAGATTCCTACGTACATTTCCATAAAATTTCATCATGCTCACAGTTCTGATAAGTTTGACATTCAAATTAAACTCTAAGATAACTTGTTCTTATCTATAAACATTACCAAGCGTTAGACTGCCGTGAAAGAATGGAGTAAATGGTTTGACACGCTATGGTTGCATGGCTTCAGCCTTTTCGCCATTTGGCCTTTAAAACGGCAACAGGTCATTTTTTAATCTGTGGCTAACGAGAGATGCTGTCCAATGCTGTTTGGGACCGCTTTGGACTCACTGTGTTCGGACCACGAATGTTAGAAAATGAGATGCACGACTTTCCGTTATAGAAAAAAGTTAAATATCAAAATTTATTTGTACAACAGAAGCACAGACTTCAGGAAGTTTGCGGATACCATATAGAAAAATACATACAGCCACGTTTTCTTAAACAGAGGAAGCGTAAAACGAACATACCAGGTGTCGCCACTGACGCGTAGTGGTATTTGGTACTGGCGTCCCTGATGACCGACTGTCCGTTGTTCCAGCCGCCAATCACAAGCTCGTAACCCGGGTCGGCGAAACCCAGGAATGGCGTGAGACCAATGTGTACGTCACTACAAGCCTGGATGCCGAACGTCACCGAGTCCCGGTGCTCTGTCGATCTCCACTGAAGATATCCGTAGTTGTCGGAGGTCTGGAACTCCACGTCTGCCACTGAGTACACAAGGAAAAAATAACAAGGTTGCAATATTTCACTCTATATTACAATTGACGGTGGTCACAGGACACTTTTGTCGGAACACGGACATGTACGCTTTAGATCTTGGACTGTCGGGAAAGATGCTGTGTCCTAAGGGGGGTCATTTAACATATTTTCACCTAAATCTTGAGATATTTTAACTTTATTTTGTTCAAGGGGCGATTGCAGCGCCATCTGATGGTAAAAACGAGTGTGTCTCACGGCAGAGAGCAGTTTAATACTACGAATCGTGGCTTTAAGTCCTCCGTACCTTTACATTTTCTGAAACTCAAAGAGTCAGACATTACGAAATGTTCAGTTATTCCTAGAGCACCAACAAATCATTTTAATTTATTAATAAAAAATTGGTAATTAAGTAGATTTTTGTCTTATAGATTGCTTATTAATTTTCAAAATATCTTTTAGGCATGTTATATTGTAGCCTTCATTTATTATATTAAAAGTATCATCTGTCGTATTTAGGACGAAACCAAACATAGGTTCAATATATAATGCAGGGGTAGGAGACGCACACTAGTATAACACATTGCACTGGTTCATTTTTCAGCGTGGTCTGAAATTCTATGCTTTCTTCCCAAAGCCGATTATTGATGGTTGCTTGTGATCATAAATAGCGAATCTAGGAACTATTCACTGAATGTCAATATATTTTTTAAATCAAATTAACAGCGACAAACTTCGGCACTTTTTATTGCCCTTACTCTCTTTCACTCTCTCTCTCTCTCTCTCTCTCTCTCTCTCTCTCTCTCCTCTCTCTCTCTCTCTCTCTCTCTCTCTCTCTCTCTCTCTCTCTCTCTCATGCTCAGTCTCTCTGTTTCTCTCTATTTCTCTTTCTCCCTCTCAATAAATAAAAAAGGTGACAAAATTAATGATCCATTTCACAGTTCCAAAAGTGCCCACATATTAATTGTAAACAAAACAAACTGCTTACGCGTACTTATTTTATAATTTAATTATTTACAATGATACCAAAACTTTATGTCGCCCATATTCGGATGACTTTCGTTTTCATTGAAAACTGTGAGCCTCTATTGTTGTTATTCTCGTATTATCGCCAATGCATTTCGCTGAAAAGCTATGGCTCAGGGATATCCGGAAAGGGCGGATTCTCGCGCAGTATTAAGTATCAGTGGCATATCCCTGTGCCTTTATGTAACCTCCTATAACTAAACAGCTACTGCCACCTACCGGAGCCTGTCATTAGCTCCCACTCTCCGAATTTCCCATCATAGCCGGTAGAGGCGCTTGCGAATTGGATACTGGGGACGGGGTTGGGGTCTTGCCATGACATGATGACGTTCTTCATGGGCACGTGACCTTGACCCATCTGGATGAGACCGTTGGCCCAGCTGACCCAGAATGGCCGGAAGTCCTGACAGCTCGTAATGCCCTGAGTATCAACCTGTACCTGAAGAGTGTTATCTGCACTCCGGATAGCAGATCTGTAACAAATTAAGGTTACTTTATTTTAAAGAAAAACAATAAAACTTTGAATATCCCCCAGCTTATTGTAGCGACTCTCTCAAAATAAAGTTTACTTTTTCAACGTCAAAATTCCGTCAAGTTTGCTCCGTATATCAGACCTCGCTTAGACGACCACCTTAAAAAAATGCAACCACTTTCACTGTATGTTATTTTTTTTCAAGCCGAGTCTCTTTCTTTCTTTCTTTTTTAACCCCCCCCCCCCTCTCTCCCTCCAGCACAATTCCATAAAAAAACAAGATATTTCTTGGCACCGCAGGTGCCATATTATCCCCAGACAATTAATCCCCCCCCCCCCCAATTTAAGAATAGCCCCCCCCCCCCCATCTTCAGCAGCAAATAATGTCAGACCAATACCAATACCTTGAACCACTCCGGATATATGAGCAATTTTTACCGAATAACACGTATGGATGGACGCCACACAATAACGATTGCAGATAGAGCACCCAGTCTTGAATACAAGATGGAGGTATCCAATATCAAAGGACATGCACAATTTCAGCCCAATCTGTCCTTTAGACCCATAATGCTCAGTACTGTCAAGTAGCAATGATGGGGTATTAAAAAGCGCGAATACAAGAAAGGGACAGAAGGTGGCACCACCTGTCTTCTGCAGAAGACATAGCTATTCAAGATCTTCAGTCAGTTTGATTTTGGACCAATCCATGCATCCCTTATTGAGATATATATGATTTTGTGTGATTTTGACCATATATGGCAATATTCAAGGTCAAGGCCACTCTCATAGAAAAGGTCATGACCCCAATTTAAATATATATATATCATCCCATAACCCATGTCTATGTATATGCATAATATGAAAGAAATCTGTCCATTAGTTTTTGACTCATAATGCTCGCAGTACTGTTAAGTGGCAATGGCAGGCGTATTAAACGACATGAAAACAAATAAAAGAATAACAGGTGGCGCCACCAGTTCACGGTACATGACAACACTATCCAAGATCTTCGGTCAAGTCGATTTTGGACCAATCCATGCATCCCTTATCGAGATATTAATGATTTTGTGTGATTTTCACCATATATGACAATATTCAGATCAAGGTCACTCTCATCGGAAAGGTCATGACCCCAAGTTATACATACTTCATTCCGATAACCCATGTCTATGGATATGCATGATATGAAAGAAATGTGTCCATTAGTTTTTGCCTTATAATGCTCACAGTACTGTAAAGGGCCAATGATGGGGGTATTGAACGGCAAAAAAACAAGAAAAGGACAACAGGTGGCGCTACCAGTTTCTGGTACCTGACAACACTGTCCTAGATCTTCGGTCAAGTTGATTTTTGCATCAATCCAGGGAAGAATTTTTTGAATCCATGCATCCCTCAGTGAGATATTAAAGTTAACATCATTTTAGCGTTATCGCCTCTGTGACCTTGAAAAATGCATTGAGGTCATCCATATTCGAACTTTGCCTAGCCCTTAATAAGATGCATCAAACTGTAGGTTTGGTGACTGTACCACAAATTCTTTTTGAGTTATTGTCTTAAAATCAGTTTAGCATAATCGCTGCTGTGACCTTGAAAAATGCAACAAGGTCATCCATGTTCAAACTTGAGCTAGCCGTTGATAAGATGCATCAAACATGTGGGTTTGTGACTGTACCCCAAATTCTTAAAAAGTTATTGCGTTAACATCATTTTAACAAGAAAACGATACAAGGTGGCGCCACCTGTCTTTTGCAAAAGATAAAGCTATCCAAGACCTTCGGTCAATTTGATTTTTTGATCATTCCATGTATCCCTTATTGAGATATTAAAGATTTTGTGTGAATTTTACCAAATCAAGGTCAAGGCCACTCTCATAGGAAAGGTCATGGCCCCAACCCATATCTAATACTTATAAAAGGAATTCGGTTCACGTTTGTTCGCAATGTTCTCTAAAATCGCGTTGTGTACAATGTTGTGCCATACATCAAGGTTATTATCCCCGCAGTGATTTTCCGTTTTTTTACCGAGCATAGCCGAACTGCCTTCGGCAATCACCGGAATGCGTGCATCGTGGTCACTTAACCTCTAACACTAAGGACTATTGTTCATATGAATAACGCTTGCTTTCAATGAGGTAATTGACCCACGTGCGTGGTCAGTAAAAGAGAAAAACACATGTTTCTCGCTTTATGAAATGGAGAGTTCAACCAACTAGGATTAATGACAAAACCTAATTCAAGGTCCCAATTTCACGAACAGGGCTGGGGTGGTGGCGGGGGTTTCAGGCCTCAAAACGTGTCTGATACGATGAAAAAAGGTTGCGGCACTGGCTGAAAATGGGATACGGACCCATTGCATGGAGTCCCGCTGGGTCCGCTTCTGCTACTTACGATGTATGCATATTTCTGTGTCCTTCTTCAGGAAGTTTCCTTGTAACTTACATTTAACCTCACATCAACCTATTCTTTATACGTCCAACGATAGAAACCAGTAAAATATCAACGAAACACTGTATGCCTCCGCGTCTCATTCCGGAATGTTAACCATCACTGACCAGGTCTTCAAGGTAAACATACTGGGGTATGATTTTTGCCACGAGCAAAGCGCCACAAAACAACAGTAAAAAATATTTGTACATATCGTATTCCATGAGTACCCACTAAAAATATAGATTTTCTTTTAACTTCCATAATAAAAAAATGAACCAACATTCAATATCTCAGTAAATATATCTCCCAAACCCCGGTAAAAAGCCTGGTATACCGGGTTTATCAGCTAGTCTATATATATGCATAATATAAAAGAAATCTGCCCATTAGTTTTTGACTTATAATGCTCACAGTACTGTCAAGTGGCAATTTTGGGGGTATAAAAAGGCACGAAAACAAGTAAAGAACAAAAGGTGGCGCCACCAGTTTCTGGAACTTGACAACCCTATCCATGATCTTCGATCTGCCTGATTTTTGGATCAATCCATGCAAGATTTTTTGAGATATGTAAGAATTTGTCTGATTTTCCCCAAAATTGGACCTATTCAAGGTCAAGGACACTCTTCTAGTAAAGGTCATGACCTCATTTTAAATGGGCGTCGTCCTCTCACCCATATCTATACATATACCAAGTTTGGTAAAGATACGTGAAATATTTTTTGAGTTATCGCGCCAACAATATTTATATGCGGCGGCGGCGGCATGAAAACATAGTATCCCCCGACTTTGTCTGAGGATACAATTAAATCAACAAATATATATGTAAAAGTATAGATACATATCATATCAGTTGAACAGATTTACAGATAAAATGTATGTATATGTGTGATTTAGCTTACTTGATGAGAATACCTGCACCTCATTAATTTTATATTATACGTAAACACAGACACACAGACAACACACACACACATATATATATATAAAGAAGATGAAACCAAAAAGGAAAATTGAAGACAAGAAATACTAATAAGCGGCAGTGCTTATTAGAAGAGAGAACGGTTTGGGAAATGACTAACTTGGCGTTATTCCAGCCTCCGATGATGAACTCGTATCTGTCCTGGGTGGGTTGGTTCCTGTCCTTGCAGATCATCAGATGGGTGTCACTGCAAGACCTGATTTTAAACACGAGCTGGGTCGTCTTGGAGATCGTGAACCAGTTGGCGCCATATTGGTGGGTATCATTAGTGTTCACTCTCATGAAGTCGCCTATACAAAAAATTTTCATGAGTGTTATTTTTCAATCGAACTACGTATCTAATGGAAGCGAAGTCTAAGATATCCCCGCCAACCCTTCAATCACCAGTGTACAAACCTATACTAACCTTACTGCAGCACGAGTTGTCACTCACAATCGAGGAACCATTCTGAATATCTACAGCACCTTTACCCAATGGAATTAACTTAATATCTAGGCCGACCCCTGTCAACAATTTTCTTAATATGGATTAATTAAGTAAGCTGCACCTCGTAGGATTGAATTTAGCAAACCAGCTGGTTAGTAATGATGTGCGTAGGGTCTAAGCGTTGGTTGTTTTGTTGGGAAACTTTTTAGAAATATCGCTTTAACGGTTTTGATACATACTTATCATATTGATCTAAGGGCTGGCAGTATGTAATGTTTCAGCTTTATAAGAACAGTTATTCAAAATCAGATGAGATTACTGGGCCAGAAGAGGTCACTGCCGCTACTCTGAGGTCACTACCGCTACTAGTGACACCTGGTGGAGATTGGCTCGTTTCTGCTTGCTCCCTACAGCATAACTAATTCAAACGATTTATGAAAGTGGAACCACAAAATCAAGCGAATCGCCTGTAAAATAGGTATATATACCATGCTCGCCATCTTTGTTTTTTGTTTAAAAGAACAGTGCATGTGGTTTGTGCTGTCAATGTTGAAAGCGCGTTTTTACCAAAGTTAAAGTTGTATAAGACGGTCCTTGCAATTATCATTTCTCTTTAGAATATGCTGTATAAAATGTAACTCTTTTAAGTATTAAAGTATAATACTTTTCTTTTAATACAAATGAAATGTTTCTTCATACAACTATGCCTCAATATCAAGTATTTACCATTCTGAAAGGGACGAGATTAAAAGATTTATATAGTACCGTTATCCTCCTCGATGAGCCACTCTCCCTGACTTCCGTATCCGGTTGACAGTCCAACAGATTTGTACGGGAAGTTGTTCCTGGCGTTGATGCTGAACAAGGACTGTTGCCGTACAACCGTACCCCGGCCAAACTGTACCCGGGTTGTAAACCAGCTCAGCCAGAAACTCCGGAACTCGTTGTTACTTAAAATACCTGGCGTGTCTTTGGCAGCCAGTTCTGGACCTTCAAACTGAAAATTGATTATTTAAATATAGTTAATCAGTGGCGTCAGTATATCTTCCAGATGTGTGTGTGTGGGGGGGGGGGGGGGGTGTGAAATCCAATTTGGGACAGCTTTTTTTTATAAACCCACACATATAAATGTATACATAAAATTATGATATATTAGGTCTCCATTATATGGTCATTCTAAACCAACTTTAGATGCATATTTAACAGAGAAATGGAACCAAATCTATTTTTCTTCTTCTTCTTATTATTATATTATAAATATATAAATATTATTCTTAGTATCAATCCACCCAACCTTGCTGAAAAGTGTGGGCAAATATACCTCTACCCCCCCCCCCCCCCCCCAAGGGACTATCAAAATGGTCTTAATATTAAACTTATTCACAGCTGGACTTATTACACAGTTATAGCCAATGTTAAAGCTTTCGTTTCACTCAACTCTTATTAGACAGGTTGTTAATTATAAATATAGTGATTCCAGCAGTGTGTAGACATTTGAATTTTGTCCCCGACAGTTTAAGGAACACCAAAACCTCAACGGATATACTTCTGTGTTATTTCATTAAGACAACAATCTGAAGCCCAATTCAGATTTAAAACCTTTGACTCACAATTAATCTCCTACCATTAAGGAATATCCACTACGATACTAGTGCGTTTTACAACTCGGGAAATCTAGGTAGTATAAATGCAAGGCTATCCCCCCCCCCCCCGGTAATAGGATTAACGAAAGTATGTTAATTCTCACCCCAGGACGGACGACAGACCGCGTGTTGTCCCAGCCCCCGATGACAAAGTTTAAAGCTTCGTCTGTGGTGGATCCTTTCGCCGTGGTCAGAATCACGTGCATGTTGGCGGGAGACTTGACCTGGAACAGCATCCAGTTCATCTCGTTATCAAACGTCCGCCAGAGGGTGTTGTAGCCGTTCGGAGCTGGAGGGGTGGTGACGTACACGCGCTCACCTGCAAAGGTCAAGGTTACACGCTTGGAGATTTCACTTAAACCTGTGTAACTTAGGTCAACATAAATGCTGCTCTAACATTAAATTGACTGGTCATATGGCACCCTTCTGTCAGTTTCTACCCGAAGTTAACCTCTTCAAAGACAGAGAGAGACCACTTGTCTAAAATTTTAAAATTTAAAGTCAAAATTTGTTATTTTTCCGAGAAACATCAATTGTTTATGTTTCACATGCGTATGCTTTTTTTAAAATATTGCTTATTTTGTGTGTTCCTTACAAAAAAAAAACCCACACATTTTATGAAATTTGCCTTGAAACAGTTCTAATCCAACATATTAACAGACTACATTACTCTCTACACAACATAGGCCTGGTTACCAGCGCCGCTGCTGAATGTAGAAGCCGCGGTGCATTGTGGGGTAAGATTGTGACGCTCATGAACTCTAAACAGCAGAGTCGTACTCCTATGAGTCAAAGTTTGCGCAGGGGATAGAGCTCAGTACTCAAAGCCGAGAGATCGTGAGTTCGAGACTCAGCCGAGGCGGTGAGATTATTCACGGACGGTCCCCGACCAGTATAAGCTAGCGCTCTGCAGGCTTAAAGAGAAGGCCCTGTTTCACTCACAAACGAGTGCACCTTTCGGGGGTACCTCGGTGGTATCACCTAGCAATGGGGGCAAATACACACCTAGGGCCCGCAGGTGCAGAAGTCACCGGGCCTGGTTAACGCCAAGATGTAAAATGATCGAGAAGAAGCGTGTGATACTGCCCTGTCACGTAATCCGAAACCGGATTGGAATTCTGCAGACGTACATACACTTAAATTTAAGCTACATATACTTACAGGCGGTGACCTCCAACAATAAAAAAAAAATTATAAAAAGTAGGCTACAGATAATGATTAAATGTTTTTATTCTTTAACGTGAAGCTGACTGACAGCCGTTAAAGGTATGCATTGTTACAGCTGGTCAATTCTAAGATTCAGTTGT
Source organism: Sipunculus nudus (assembly GCA_026874595.1). Lineage (NCBI taxonomy): Eukaryota > Metazoa > Annelida > Sipuncula > Golfingiida > Sipunculidae > Sipunculus > Sipunculus nudus. Next base: position 56,917,181 of record CM049321.1, read on the forward strand.
ATCAACGAGATTAAGGAGTTTATTACCGACGCTCTCCCGGATGCGGAAGATGGCCTCCACATTATTTGGCGTGTCAAAGCCGATGGCGTTGATCTCGTGGAAGGTGTCCTGGAGCCGTATGATCTGGTTGTTGTTGTAAATGTACCCGGTGCCAACGCGGATCAACGTCCTATCCCACGTGATCCAGAAGTACCGGAAGCTGTCACAGTTCAGGATGTTGCGTGTTATGTTCGAGCTCCGCCAGCCCTCCATAAACGGCGCCCTGAAACGTTATCAAAATATGATGATTCCAAAAGTATGTACTCTCTATGTACTCACCAGATTAGATGGGGCTTATTGGTTTGTAATAACTGTCCAAATAAACTAAGGCCAAATTTTCTTTCTCTCTTTTATTTACTAAAACAGCTTTGCTTATAGAATAGTTATAATATTAACGATCTGAATATTTATTTCTCCCAGAGATGTTTTATTAAATAAAATGTATATCTATTTGTTTATTATAGTATTGTGATATGAATACTGTTGCAAATATATATTTTTTCTTAATCGGCCATTGTCTGCAGCTCATCTGTAGCCACCATTTTGTCATCTGATCTCCTTTAATAATAATTGTTGTATACATTTATTTTCGACTTCAAATCATACTTTTCCATTGCCGTTATTATAAATCTAATACATACTTGACTCCTGATCTGGTGTTGCCTTCCGCTCCAAGCACAACCAATATATCATTCTCACCCAGTGATCCCTGTTAAATCAACATAAAAAAAAAACTCATGGCTAAAGGTTCTATGCTTTAGACAAAGTCGCCTTGATTAAGAATTTTGGGCAGAACTTTTTTTTACCGTAGCCTTATCGGAGCAGTTTCAACCTTAGTTGTGTACTGTAGTTACATTCTTGATCATATTTTTATGAATTAATTTAAATATTAGTATGTGTTGTATATTTTATGTAAATTTATGCAAATGACGTAAATCATTCCATTCAAAATGCAAAGTTGAAAATGATATATACGGAGAATTCAAATTTGAATATCCTGTTTAATGTGAAAATTAAACATAAGGGCAAAAGGGAAGGAGTCAATGCATGAAAATAAACAATGAACACAATTGATCCCATTTGAATGAATATGAAACTTTTAAACAATTTGTATAATCAATACTGCATGAATGAATAAAAGAATATAGTTTGTACTCTATTGGAAGCGAAGGCAATCTGAGCATCTGAGCATGCGCGGACGCTGAACACCATGGCCTGTTTTCGGGGGGCCTCCGCCCATACAGTTTTGAACTGGTTCGTACCAACTGTTCTCACATCCGTTGTGGTCTCTGAAAAGACAAAATCATGTTGTAAACTACTTTCTGTGTGTGAGTTATATTGATATCAACTTATTTACTTTTCAACCTTTTATATTATAACTTACTACCGTGGTAAGGTTCAAGCACGTGCGTTTAATTAAGAATTCGCAACAGATGAGTATAAACTAGTGATGGTACTGCTCATGGTAATGGTGATTATTACTGTTTTGATTGTGATTATTATTATTTTAATAGTAGCAGTAGTAATTGTAGTATCGATAAATGAGAGCCAATTATACTCTTCAGTTATGTGCAGCGAAAGTTACAACATAATGTCATTGATCATTTAGTCATTTCAGTCTTGATACTTAGTAGTAGTAGTTTATTGAAGTGCAACTTGTACATATTTTTTTCCAATTTAAACATACATAATAACACATCAAGCATCCAGGGCTTATGAAGCACTATACCTTGAGAACAACAATAAAATAACACGATTTAAATATATAAGGTCCGGTAGTGAATGAGATTAACATGAAATGAATATACATCATGATACTTCATAAACAATTACAAAATGCTTCTGATGCAAATCTTGCAGTTAAGTTGACAACATCGCCGTTTGAGAGAGGAAACACCCATTTACCTTTATATGTTAAATAACTGAAATCAATATATAGTACATGGCTGACTTGTTCCTCGAATTCCTTTCTACTTGATCTGTATTTACTACAATTTAAGAGAAAGTGTTCCACCGTTTCCACCAGACCGGAATTACACGAGAGACATATATAGGCTCGATCCTCCAGAGCCAGACTTCGGTATCGGCCGGTTTCAATCCGTATTGGTATACGTAGCTTGGCTTTTATTGCTCTGTTTTTCCTCGAACACTTAAAAATGTAATCATCAGGGCCGAATGAAACCTTATTTTTCTTTGTAAATATTTAAACGAGAAAATGAACCCAGGGAAACGGGAAATAGGACCGACGAGCAGTAGCGCAGTATATGTCCATCATACATACCCAGAGAATCTTCGAAGTACCAGTTACCCAGACTTCCCCAGCCCGTGCTGATTCCAAAGAACCTGATAGGGGGCGTTTGAGGCTGCGTCAGATTAAGAAATACATTCTCCATGTAGAAGGCGCCCCTGCCGACCTGTAAACGGAATTTATTATTTTATATGGATCTTCCTACTTAGTCCAAAAACTCAACCTTTCCCTAAGTACTGGCGACACCTGCCAGCGACGGCTCAGACTAAGTGATCGCGTCCATTATTTCGACATGAAAAGAAACATATGGTTCATAATATCTAAATTATTTCAGTAAAACACATGTTTTGTCTCCAAAGACAACATATAACAGACGCCGTCAGCATAATTGTTAAAAATGGTACAGCAAATATTGGTCTGCTTAATATATGAAACCACTAAACCAAGTGTGGCGATTTCAGTAATTTTTTCAGTATTGGCAAAATGAGTCTACCAGACAGTCTTGAGTGCCCGTATGTACTCACCAGGATTGTACGTCCGAGCCACGACACCCAGAAAGGTCGGTGTTCCGTGCAGTCCAGAAAGTTTGGTGTGGACGCAACGGCCAGATTGTCCGTTTGTACCCCTCGTCGAATCACGGACCTGTGTACAGAACACATGATCATATTAGAACTGTTCATATTATTTCTCCCAAATAAAAAAAAAAACCAGGAATTTAAATACACCAGAAATGACCGAATGATCGCTCAAGTGTCGAATAAATGTAATAATTCAGCCGAAACACTCTATACTGCCAGACCTTGCGCTAAAACCTATCCTTAAAACCAGCCACCCCCTATCTTTTCTTTAGACTTTACGTGATATCTGGCCTACTTTGCGTAAAAGAAAATAAATAAATGAAAAATAACTTTCTTGTTGAGTTAAGTTCTTCTGTAACTTAAGTAGGCTACATGTGCTCAAGTTGAAAGGTCACCAGTTGCAAAACGTCCTTTGCAAACTAGTCTGACTTGCCGCCAGATGTCCTAGTTGAATGTGTTTGGATAATTTTGGCGGCCCCCGTATGTTACAAACATTTGAGTAAGAAAACATTGCGATGGGGGTTTTCCTGGCCTATTTTTATGAAAGATTCAAGAGATTATCTTTAGTTAATAAACATTAGATTTCATAATGCCATAGGATGCAAGCCTATCTATTTAGAGCTGACAGTGTCAGAAATACTAAGCTTTTGAGGAGATCTAGAATGTTTTAGTCACAGAAGATTTCCATGTGTGTGACGTCACTGCCGGGTTGACAGTGCTCCTAGATGTGCCTATAGTTTTTGAACAAATCACACAACCTCATGTTTTTTTGTGGAAAAATAAATAGATAATTTTTTTTTCCACCATGAATTGCGTTCAGCTTATGTAAAATCCATGTCAATATCTGTTTCATAGGCAATTGTGTGTGATAATATAATGAGATTTGGAATACGTTTGCTTGACTTTACATCCGCAATATTCCGATACTGACTTTCTGCTCATCTGGGTCTTGTGTCAGCCACCAGACGGCGCTGGTAACAAAAAAGAATGAGGTAACTTACTACAGATATACTGGAGTACTCACTGTGTGTTGGTCCAGCCTCCGATTACGATTTCGTACATCCCTCTTTGCGTGTGACCCATGGCGCGAGCCAGCGCGATGTGTACGTCATTACAGGCCCGGACATCAAAAGCCATGAACGATCTCCTCTCCACGTTCTTCCACATGTACTGGTATCTGTAGTCCTCTGGCGTGTGCACGTTCAACATGTGACCTGGACAGAGAAATTAAGATACAGTAAACCCTCGTTTTTCCGAACATCACATGAGACAATGCTTCTGTTCTGTAAAACGAGATACTGGAGATTGCTATATTCACTTACAGTACATATTTTTTTGCTTAAATGATCAATTTACTGGATCCCGAGATATTAAATCCACCCTTGTACCGAGAAGTGCACAGTAGGTGAAATACATATAGAATTGTCAATAAACATCACTTATTGATGATGCATGATGTTTAATAATCCGCATATCTAAAGAAACGTACTTATAATACAAGTGATGATTTGATACATTTACAGGTAAGCTGGTACCACAGAGAATAAATTTTCGCATAAACCGTTCTCTACACCAGCGGAAAGTTTTAAAAAATAATGTCTTTTAATAAATCACATACGAGTGTTCCCTGACATCCAACAATTGTTGGTTGCATATGGATATAGCTCGATCAGATGATTCGATGATTACATTATTAAGGCTGGGTACCAGTCTAAGGCTTACCTGTATTTTCTGTCATCTCCCAGGTGGCGCTGCTGGAATAGCCGTTGGTAATAGCAACGGCGTTTATTTTGTGTTTGGTATAATCTGTCCAGGACATGAACGGGAAGCTGCCGACGATCGGCCCAGTCCCGACTACGATGACGTTGTCCGTCCACTTTACCCAGAACGACCGGAAGTCGTTACAGTGCAGGATATCCGGTGTATACGTCATGTACGCCCGGCTGTAGTCCTGGACACTCCTTATGATGGAGGCCGTATTGTCATAGCGACCAAGAATGACTTCAGTGGAGTTGGGTGATGTGTATTCCTAGTTAATAAACAACTGTTCATAATATAAACTAACTTAAGTGTAGGTTTTCTCTAATGATTAAAAGACAACATATAAATTTAATTGTTCATCACCAGAATAGTCTTAAGAATCTAGGATGATTATTATATTAATATGCAAAAACATGATTATACTGCCGGTCATGGGGTAAGAGTTCCAATAAAGATATGGAGAGTCGCTAGTTACTAAGTTTCTCCTTAGAACCAAGCATGGCGTTGGACGGGGTGTGTTTGTGTATGTGTGTATGAGAGACGTACCATGTATGAAGATAGGATCAGCATGGCGTTTGAGCAGGACCGGACCTTGAACGTGATTGCTTCCCTGTCCTCCACGGAGTACCAGGCCCAGTTATACGAATCATCGTTGGCCGCGTACAGTGAGGTTGTGGCTCCTACACGGTACCGGAAAATATTGAAGAGAAAAGTGAAAACATCCAGATAATATTTTACATTTAAAGATTAGATCCTCACACCCCTATCCCTTTAACTTGGTGTTATCATTCTTGTGTCTGTCTTGATGAGTTTATTTAGTTTCAGCTCTTGGAAGGAGGTTATGTTTTTACCCGTGATTCAGATCCAGATAAATGATCGGACCCAGCATTGTTTAGTCTTGGCGGAGGAATGCGCACTGCATATATTTAATGTATTTTAATGTAATTGCATTAACTTTTCATCATATTTTTATCAGTGCAGGTAAATCCACACAGAAAACGAAAATATTTGTTCTACGAACTTTGTTAACACATAAATATATAGTGCAAGCGATGTTTTTGTTCCTTTTACCATTTAAGGAATTTTGCATATTTGTTAAGAAAATACAAAACTTTCATTTCTTGTTATGATGTATACGATCAACACAAAATTTGGTCCATTTTCCATACCTATAAGAATTTTTACTTTTAAAGAATGTGCACCATAGCACAAATTATCAACATTATAAAGGACCTGCATGGTCTTCATTTACCTAAATAAAAACTAATTTATAAAATGGGAGCGGCAAATCCGTAGAATAAATTGTCGTTGTACAGCCTAACTGCTTCAGTTATCATTTTGGATACTCTCATTGCTGTTTGCTTTCTCTTAACTTTAATACCCGATTTGATCAGTCAGTTTATTTCATGCAGCTTTTGAGAAGGAATATAAAACGGACATTTTCTAAACCATAGACGATGACTGTCTTTTGTATTTTACAACATCAGAGACCTTGTTTGCTGTAAACATTATACGTTGTAGAATACGACTTCAAAATATGCTCGTAAATCAGATTATCACGTCGACAATGATCTGTACAGTTAACGATCACGGTGTGAGTAAGAGAGACGTATTGCATTGATCAATAGGTTATCATCCTGACAATCCAGCATAACCTATGACTTCGACAGGCATTCGTTAAACACGAAGTTTCACGACAGGTTATCAATATTCATTCACTAGCCCCCATAAACAATTATATATATATATATATATATATATATATATATATATATATATATATATATATATATATATATATATATATATATAATTTCATATGCGCGTGCACAACACATTGAGAATAAAAAAGTACATATCTTTCGTTCTTATGTTTTGAGAATTCACATGAATTAACCAAACATGAAATGTCAGCAAAAGTAATTCTTGTAGAGGTCATTCCTGCCACATACAATGCATATACACACAGCAACATTCGCCTTTACACATTTATATTTATATCTTCTTCAAAATAGGTTTATAGTAAAATTTACAACAACATTAGAATGAGAAACAACAACATATATTTGTAATTCCTATACTTACACATTTACTTTCAAAGATGTTCTTTTAAAAAAAAGCATAATATACAAAAGATGCCAGATTGTTAATAACAACAGGATTTGTATTCGACATAAGTGATACAAAGAAAATCCGCTTTATTTGAAAATTAAACTGTCTCTCTGATCATTTTATAACGGACACTTCGTTGTGAAATGGTATTAATTGTCGTAGTCATGGAGCAGGTATTTCAATCTGTCTCAATATCGCTCAAACGAAAATTCTCACAAGAATATGCAAAAAAAAATATCGAGTATTTCGTAGCTAAAACAAGAGTGACGTCAAACTTAACTCGAACAAATTTTATATAATCTCAAGGGACGTTTAAATACTTTTATATTACCAAGACCGGCAATCGCGTTCAAGCAGTAAACATTGCTATTTCTTTGGTGTTTTTTTTTGTCCGTTAGGCCTGTTCCTGAAATTTGGTGATATTAGGCTCGCATGGTTCGAACAAAAAAAGGATAAGGTACAGTCTGAGAAGCGTATACGAAGTAGGTGGAACATTGTATTTGAGTTTCATGCTGTTACATAGGAAACGATAGGATACCAAAAGGGCAGTGGATTTACTTTTTGGGCATTTCTAGAAGGCGAAAGTGATATAATAAGAACAGTTCATTAATTAATAAGTTGGGACTTGAGTGTGTGTGCGTGTGTGTATGTGTGTTTTTACCTGTATTACTCGGACAATCGCATAAAAGGATAATCTTACAATCGGAGCAGTATAGTTGATATTTATAATATATACACTGAGGGATTTGACACTGTTTTTAATTTCACAAATCTAGGCTTATCACAAACTACGCAAATAGACTCGACCCTTGCGAATTCGGCCCATGTAAAACCGGTTCCAATATAAAGACTTAGAACATTATTCACCAAAAATAGTTAAACTACCATTTTGATTTTGCACTGTGACCTGTCCTTGTGTGTTTTTGGTAATATAAGACGTTCTAAATTAACATATGACCTCCAGTGTAGTTATCATAAAGTTGATATCGCCACACCGGCCTCGATATCGATCGATAATTGATCGGTGACAACTCTCCCCTGAACACACTGGTAGCGATGTATTCTGGGCCACTTTATAACTAGATGGAGGAGGAACTTTATAACACTGTTTGAAGGAAATATTTGGCTATGATACAAAATAAATGAAGAAGAGATATAATTAACTCACACCCTTCACTATAAATCATGCATCTGCTCTCACCTCTCTCTCTCTCTCTCTCTCTCTCTCTCTCTCTCTCTCTCTCACTAATCTTCACTTTCTTACGTTTATCCTCTGTGCTTCTTAAATGTTTATTGAATCTAATTTAAAAATTCAATTTTAAGTTAAACAGAAATAAGGTCGATGATAAAACGGTTTTGAGATATTGTCTTGCAGTTTGGTATTAGCCCACTAAAATAGCTATTGCAATTGACTGCCTAAAATCATGTGCCATTTAAAAATTTGAATGTTTAAAAAATCTAAATATCACTTGAAAATGAAATTGAATACATTCATCCTTATAAAAGAACTCTCAAATAGACTTTATGGGTTCTACCATGAATTAGCAACAACCTTTATGATTAATTTAACATTTAGGGTTTTTCACCATTTTCTCACGGGGGTGGGGGGGGGGGGGGAGGGGGAGACAGTTTATTGAATGTAGTTGCAGGTTAAAGGTGCTCATTCACCTGCCTTTATTTGATTGGTTGTGAAAAGATCTTATAACGCCTTCGTGAAGGATGTATGAACTAGTTTATTAACAACATGTTTGTAAACACAGCCCTGTTTACAAAGAAGAAAAACATGTAACCTAAGGTGGTAGGTTGCTTATATGCGGATGTGGAAAGGTCACTTGTTGCAAAACGGCATTTGAGAAGCTCTGGCTTATCTGAATCGCTGCCAGATGCTCTTGTTGAAAGTGTTTTGATCAACTTGGCGAGCCCCACATTTTATTAAATGTTATAAGCAATAAGTCAGGAAGTTATTACACAGGTCAATAAATGGGAATTTTATTTCCAACCACGGAAACCACAGTTGTTTTGATATTGAATCTTGTCACAGAACAAGTTCTCACACGGTACAAGACACTCTTCCTGCAGCTGGTATTATAACCTTCTATTTCTTCTATTTCGAAATCTCCTTCGCTATAACCGCTGCTTTGTATAGCAAGATTCCTTGGGTTTCACCACCAGGGCAAAGAATTTTATTCAGTCCAACGAGAGCGTGGTATCACATTGTGTATCAAACCAATGACAGTGGGGTATCGCGGTACAATGCGATACCCATTCAAATCAATTCCATTATAATTGTCGGTCCTGTGACAGTTCTGGCGGTGAAACCCCGATAAACTTGATACATAAAGCAGTGGTTAAAATAAAGGGGATAAAGACTGACCTATATCCCCGATGCATAACGAGTGTATTATAACCTCCGTATAAATAAGCACCGTATGGGTAAAAATCGAAATGATAAATTTCCGTATCATTATCTCCGTATGGAGCGTTGTAATGGTAAAACGGTTATTCGACAGCACACGACTTCATAGACACCTCTGCTGACGTCATACCATCAACCAAATTTTGTGGAGAGTTCAATATTGGCGAGTTCAAATTTCGCAATTTCAGTATTTCGCGAGGGTTTCATTTTCGCTATTTTACAAAATAGTAACCAACATAGTGTATCAACAAAAGTGTATTTCTATGTTTATTTGAAGAAGACCAAAGGGAACAACTAAGGAGAGCAACTTCCGTCTCCATGATAGGAAGATAAAACAAAAAGTCCGATCCCTAATATTAGACTTTTTTTCAAAGGTACCATAAAAATTTGTTGTTATTATTGAAAATATCAGACTTAGGCCTGTGACACTACATGAAGGAATATCTTACAAAAGATGACAGTTGATGAGGCTGTACAATATGAATGTTCACTTGTGAAGGTTGGACGTCTAATTTACGAAGATTTCATTTAACTTTAATAAATGTCGCCAATGAGAAACCCTCGCCAATATATAACAAGCTAACCGTAGTAACCATTCTACGTTCTAACACCTTTTTTCGGAATTCATTCTAGGCAGTGAATTTATTTAAATTTGGGTCTTACCTCCTCGATACAGTTTTGGTTGTTTGTCGTACTGGCAGTGGCACAGACCTGAAATATATAAAACATTATATGACAAACACATTTACTGCAATTAATTGATACATTATGAATAAAATGATATTGACCCAGTTGTCTGAACAGTTTGAATTGTATACACGTGGTAAAATGTGAGTACCATTCACCGTTATGGGACGCAGAGACAAAAACAATATCATTGTGGTCGTCACTGTGGACTTTACTCTATTTAAACACATAAAATAAATACTTGTGATTAAAAAAAAAACAGTGTTATGTTGTTATATTCGTGGGACTAGATAACCCAGGCCACCCATTATAATAAAAGCATTCTGATTCAATAAAAAAATAACAGAGCGACCAGTGCCTCCGATTTAAAACAAAGAACATATTTCTATACATCCTGTTCAGGGGGAGTTAAGGGGTGGGAGAGTTGTAAAAAGGGTTTTATTCCCCTAATCCAGAAGCAATGATTTTAGTATTTTTTCCAGGGTTTATAGGCTAAAATCACGCAATCCCACTAAATGAAGCTGAGAACTTTTTAGGGGGTAATTGTCCACCTGTGTTTCCTTCTCAAAATCCAGGATCTGCCCCTGGACTAAAATGACAGCTGCAGTACTCTTTGTTAAATAGGAATTGCGTAGGAGCGGATTTGGAGGTGGCGCAGGGAGCGCCCTCTGTTTTTAAACAAAAGAAAACTAGGAAATATACGCTTAATATTCAAAGGCAGACCCCGGTGCTGTTTTTCCACCCTATACTTCTGTATGCAAGAATTATGTAAAAAAGTCTACTCTCACACCCTTGTTCACCTTTTCCAGGGCGTTGAGTCTCCCCTCTCCCCCTTTCTAAGCCCTTTATATCCGCCCTGAATAGCGCTACATGGCACATTATGCACATGGTAAATGTCTGTCCAGTTCAGAATACAATTATGAAAGTCTATCCTTTAATGTAAAACAATAGAAACATAAACACTAACATTTGGAAGACAGAAGAATATATACAGTCTTAGGTATTTGAGTGTCCACACATACGGAAAAATGCATGAAACATTTATTACCAAAGCAAATATTTATGTTTTAAGCCAGTTGGTAAAGAATGAGGTTAAAGAGGATGCAATTATAACCATGTTAGAGGGGTATTCGTTTTTACGAATAAATATATATATATATATATATATATATATATATATATATATATATATATATATATATATAAGCATTATTGAGCATGATAAAACATATTTAAACACTATATGGGAAAGATAAACTGTTGATTGAATTCCATACTGTTAAATGAGCATGTTAATTAAAGATTCGTGCTAATTAAGTTAATTTACACTTACCTAACGTTATTAGCAATAAGGAGAGATTTGTGAGAGCCCCCATCTTGTCTCTCTACTCACGGCCTCGTGTTCGAACTGTTCGAACAGGTATTAGACGCCCCCGTACAAAGTCTGAATGTGTCTTTTATCTGACGATCTCTCGGCAGGAGCTGATCAGTCAGGGAGAGGATCGATACATCGATCTATACTTTAATTGATAAGCTTGTGTATAATAGTCAACCTGGAGTATGAGAGCCAGTGTCATCCCGGGTCACGTGTACTTGAACATATAGGTCTTATCTAAGTCAATATTTAAGGTCATTGAGTGAGCTCGGTTTATATATGCTATATATCTCTTATACAAACATATATAAATACTAGTACCTCCATATTAGCACCTGTACGTAAATTCAAAGTAACATCGCATTGTTACACTAGAAATAACTCTTTTATTCTCGCTCTTTCTCTCTCTCGTTAAAATCAATATTGATATATAAAAATGGCAGAGGATAAATAAACAAGCATTATGATAAGCGGGGCAAACAAATAAGGTTGTTTGAAGAGGTTTAATTGAGAGAAAATGTATTTTGTAAATAAATGTCCTATAACAAGCCGCGTATCATTGTATTTTAATACTGCTGTGAGTGTATTGTATAACAATGTTGATTGCATTTGCAAAAGGAGTGCTTTTAATGAAACATAATTGTATCAGATGTAAAGCTGTGATTAAAAAAAAATTTAATAAGAGACATGGAACATGAATACACTGAGAAGACGGTTCACTCTGAAGGGCAATCGAATCCATGACCTTCTGATATCCGGACGGCTGCTCTACCACTGAGCTACCAGAGACCAATGAATCATATATAAATATATTTGTATATATATATATATATATATATATATATATGATATACATAAAGTTCATTTGGTCGGTCATAATGAACAAATTTTATTTTTATATATAATTATGCTTGATATTTATGCTTTTCACGTACTACGAGAATAAGTATGGAATTATTACTCGATATAAATATTAGAATATGATCAACAGATCAATAATGAATAAACATATGTTTTAGGAGTAACAGGATTAAAAGTGGGGATGAATAAACTCTAGCTGTAAGGGGAATGTCCAGCCAGTTTCACGGTCTGACTGCATGGTTAGAGACATATACATGCTATCAGTGTGTTGTCGTAGTTTTGTTGCACCCGTATATGGCATATATAATATCAGTCATCGGGGGTGGGGGGGGGGGGGGGTAAGCCTCGATGGGGATGGGGGATGGTACACCAGTACCGCGGGCCAAGGAGTGCACATGACAGTTTAAAGATAACGTCCCTGAGATAAATCTCTTTCTATGCAGATATTGTTATAATATAAACATATTTATTTCACATGGAATACACAAATAGTTATTATAATGGCCATGGCTCAGGTGGTGGCATTCGGCGGCGTCTTGAGGTTGAGATACCGGAGAACCCGGAGAAAACCACCGGCCTTTGACGGGCAACTACAACCCACTCTCATGGCCGCCACGTGGATTGAACCCGGGTCGCCAGCGGAGAGAGCCGAGCGTTTAACCCTCGACTGTACCTGCAAATGATGAACGTGCACAGCAATAAATCTTAAAGTAAACATGATTGATAATTCAAAATGTTTAATTTTTTTAATTATATGTAATTTATAATGTATCTTTCATAGCAGATGTTTGGTGTTTCGAATTTTTATCTCAATATTTTATCTGTAAAAACGGATGGGGTGGGGTAGGGGTGGGGGGCATGGCCCATACGGCACTTCCTGCTGCACCCCCGAGTATGTGATACCCGTAATGCATAACAAAAGAGAATTTGTTGACAGATAAGGTCCAAGACACGGCTAATGCAACACCGGGGCAAACAATATTCGCGAAATGTAGTCCATCACTGCTAAACCAAGGCTTCCATGGGAGTTTTCATGGTGGCTGGTTTGCTTGTTAATAAATTTACTATAAAAAAGTCATGAACAGGAATATATGATATTTCACAGATATTGGCTTGGTAACTCCTAAGAAACAATACAAGGCAGTTTGTTAGGAACGTGGATCAGCATAATATGTTTTTAAATGATTATGATGCAGTTCGTTTATCAATATGAACAAAGAAAAAAAGGTTGCACTGACTTTTATATTAAAATATAAATGCCCACAAAAGGTTTGTAAATATGACATCATATGAATATTACACAAAACAGAAGAACTGTACATAGTTTCAAAACAAAAATCATGGTGTCTGGAAACGGATCTGTGGGAAACCGGTTTGTCTGTGTTTACCAGTATCTTTACGAGAAAAACACAAACAACATATGAGGACTATAAATCAGCATCCCAATGGATACATGACTCCTTGCGAGCACAACATTCAAAAATACGCTCTTCGAACACACTTAAATCCGCCAATCCGAGCTGCTGGGCACTCGACCGTGACAGGTGGCCCGGCCACAATACACGGCGCATAAGGCATGACCTTCTGTGCATTCACCTATTTCTTGGCCCATATTCCCAGGTTCATTCGGGCATAAGTGACCGTACATTTGTGAAAATTTCTTGGTTACGCTATAGAATCCGTCTAAAATGCTGGATAAACTCCAATATCTGATCGGTTCCTTATTGGCCCAGCTCCGAATTGCTCTAAAAATTTCATGAGATTCCGTTCATGATTTGCTGAGTCATGTTTTGGAAAAAAACAATCACACACACGCACGCAAAATCACACACACGCACCATCACACACTCACGTACAACGGGAATCATAGTTTACCCTCCTGGCGGGAGGCAATAACTCTGAGGTAAACTATCGTGTACAGTAGAACCTCTGAATTGAGGACACTGACGGGACCAGACATTTTGCCGTAATTAGGAGGTACCCTTAGTACAAAGTTGGCCGTGAGAAATGGGTTCACTGTTTATCACAAAATCTCATTGTATGTTGTGATGGTAGCTCTAAGGATTGAATTCACCTAACACCACGGACGGACTAAGAAAGGCCTATCAGGCTACATAAATTTTCGTTATAATTGGTTATTATCCACAATATAAGATAAGATAGGATAAGATAAAATATTGAATCAATCCATAAACATATTAAATGTCGTGTTGACATCATCACCATAACAATATTTGTTTTAAATGCAAGGGCATGCGTTATATATCATGATATGCAGCTTAGATATATAACCAAGATGCATAAGATATATTTTATAGTTATGATAAATATATAACCAGGAATTCATGGTTTACTCAATAACTCATATAAACCTTGTTGAACAATTGGTACATAGTCGTTCTTTGGAGATGAGAATTTTGGGAACGGGTGGTGATTCATTAAATGAGACAATAAGGTACAGCTTTAAATAAATCAACTAAAAGTAACATTGTGAATGGTCTATTAATATCGTGTAAACATTTCAAAGCAGGCAGGTGAAATCAAGATACATTAAAATATGGAATTTCTATGCAAAGTGGATTGTCAATGAGTAGAAAGGGTCATAAATTGGCCCGGTGCCAATTCGGTTGAGTTGCACGCTTTTCATTGAATATAAACATAAAAGCTTACACATTAACAATACATTGTAAGAAATATACTTGGGAAAAGAACATGTCGCTAGGAGACTGATATCATTTGTATACAACGCACGTTGGTATTACTTGACTTGATCAAAGTATGAAAATACATGAAAGGCAGAACGAAAAGTAGATTCTTGGCTCTGTCTTTAATTTTGACATTTATGGGACAAACATGTAGGCGACTATTCCATTTTATCAAATATTATCGAATATCTCATATAATTGATAGTCCAGCCTTTAATCAAAATGTGAAATGCAAGTTAATCTATGACAATACATACAAACTGATTTTGCTGTATGTAAACCACAATAGTCCTGACAAATACATTTATGGTAATAGAATTCGCTTAAAGATGGAATATTAGTTTTGTATACATGCCGCTTTGTTTGCATTCAGCTTATACATTGTAAAAATACTGATGAATGGGCAACAATTTCTAGAAATACAGACATAAAATATAAAACAGCAGTTTCATGGCTCTGTCTTTGGTTACTGCTTTTACCGCATAAGTATGTATGGGGCATTCATATGTTGTACAGGATTGTTCCCTCACCTATTTTATTACAAGCTCACATTTTGATCATAATTTGTAATGCAGGTGAATACACGATAATCTGTAAAACTGTATAGCATCAATATACAAAACCATTAACATGTCTGTTAGCAATGTAAGTGTGTCCGCTTATCTCTTTATATGTCCTGCCTTATTCTTACTGGCTCTTTTGGTGGTTTCTAAGCTATGGTATAAGACGTGTGACATCGAAGCAATTCCATAGCAACACCGAGTAAAGAACTTCAGCAGTTTATCATAATTTGCTCTGATGGTGGACAAGCCACAGGAAAATATCTGACAAATATATTTACCATTACCTTAGAATATATTTATACACCAATATACAACTGGTTAAAGTCTCAAACAATATTGTTTAGATTGAAACATTAGTGTTAAATATTGTCATTTACGCTGCAAATCTTCGATAATTACTGAAGACCCTAGGTTAGCCCAATAGTTCTGGGGTTGAACTGTATGCCATGATTATTGTAACTTAAGATATAAGGATATTATACCCATTTTATTGAACACACACACACACACACACATATATATATATATATACACACACATGCACTTATATTAAACGTTTTTATACCCGCTTGTAGACAATAACATTATCTGCCGAGTTGTGGACTATGGGTGCAATGGATTCCTATCTCTTCATCCTACTTTGAATAATACCAGGTAATTATTAATCAAATTAACTATATATTAGTCGCATAGTTCTAACTGTTATAGACCACTATTCAAATGATTTTGGTTGGTGCGAAAGAAATTGCGTTCTGTTTTCAGAACTGCTTCCTTATTAAGGGATAATAGCAAATTTATGCTGGAATCAGATTTTCCTATTCAAGGTAAAACAGTATAGATATTAGATAAAAAAAACAGTGGATGCTGTTGTTAAATCGATATGTTCCTGCTCTGACCATGAGTTTAGTAGCGATTATCCAATAATGTGTGTACAAAGATGAAAAATCTCAGTCGGCTTTGGCCTATGCCGGGGGCGTAATATATTAAACCATCTGTGTATGAAACAATGTGTTCACGTTGTTACTGGGCATTGTGTCATGGTATTATATATTAAAAATGCTCTAAAAAGCTTTGTTTCCACATGCGCAGATATGCGTATATGCGTGAGAAAGCGTTCATATGATTTTGTAACTGTAGTGTTTCCACGTATCCGTCAGCGTATATATGCGTATGTGGGTATAAGTGAAAATCGTCACAGGGGCGATTTTATCCCTAATGTCTCCGTGAACTAAGGTATTCTGAATATAATGACGCACTTCACCATCACTTGGATCCACTGTTCTAAATAAGTCTGTCAGTTCACGCACATACTCATAAACGAGCACATGGAAACAGTCCTAATGCTCTTGGAGGACTTCTGAGGGTGGTTTACACACACATGTGTGTGTGTGTGTCATTAAATATATGATTGTGCTTATAAACAGTTTCGGGGACCCTGCAACCACAGAGTCTTTGGTTTGATTACAAAGTCAGCAAGCGAGCAATAACAAACTCAACAAAATGGATACAAGTAAATGATTTGTCAAAGGCGAGTCATGTACAATGTGTGGTTAGCTGTAAAGATATGAAGTCCTGCAAGATATGAAGTCAAATTGTACAACAACGGAACATGCTCATTGGGAGTCACAAAAGGAACAACAGTGAATGGTAATTTTTATTGTAATATTAACGTCAGTTCTACTTCCGATACACTTGGTTTATCTGGTATGTTCACTTGGCACAGCCTAGGAATACCACGGACAAATTTGGTTAACAGTTAACATAAATTCCAATAAAGCAACAACCTTTTTTACTATTAAGAATGGACACGAGTCATTCGGGCCAATCGCAAGGGACCTAGAAAACACTTTAAATATATTCGTATTCATAAATTTGGCCATCGAAAAGAATGTTGACATTGTTAACAAGATTACAAAATTTTTCGGTTTTATTCTCGAGAAAGACGGAGCACAGCAGTCAAACAAAACTGTTTAAGTTTTAACCAAGTGGCCATTCTCATGGATATTCAACGGTGTCCTCCTGTATCATTCGCTAGAAACACTCTTCCTCTTAATGGTCACGGTAACCATTAAACATTTTTTACTGTAAACATACCAGAGCGTGTACAGATGGACAGAGGACTTGGATGAAGTGATGCCAATCTCTTTTTACCATTACACTTTTTGGCTTTAAGCATTACTCGTTGTCCATAATCTGTCGTAAAACCTTTGAATAATAATCTACAATCACAGTCTCCAAATCTGAGAAAAAACTGCATACGGCTGGATTGTATCCTTACTAAATGGCAGTTCATGTTTTAGCCAACTTTCCTCAAAACTGACATTTTCTCCAACAAAGTCCACTGACGTTGTCAGCGTTATCAGAATCGGCTTTAATAATTGGTATTCCACTGGTTTGTCTTCTGATTCCGAGCATATAAAGAAGTGCACAGGCATTTAATTCTTATTCAATTAAAACAGCTACCTTCCGACCATACGAGAACTGTTGAACTTCTTTGGCGATAAGGTAAATCCAAGTGTAGATTGAACATCAAAAAGAGACGATTCACAAATAATTTGTACCGCTCATGCCAAAACAAAGGAAAAATAAAAGAAGAAACATAAACCAAATAGCTTATGTTCCTGTATCTGGTACACTGCTTACATTATAAATTTAATATTCGAATCCTGACTAAAATCTTTTGAATAGTTTCGCATGTTCTCCCTTCATAGGCACAAGAAAAAATGTTCGAAACCTATAGGCGATAATAATTTTTTAAATACCCTAACCTGTCGCTCAATCACTACATTATCCTTGCAAATATATTTTTATATTTCTTACTCTGAGTTTTTTATTATCTAATACCTGAAGATATCTCTTATCTAATCTAACTTAACAGCATATCATATAAGATGATATTTTTTATATAATTATTGAATGCTCAATCTCCGCCAGACTTAAGTCCGTTTACAGTAGCACTGAGCTTGTAAAGTACAAGGAGCTTATAAATCGTGGCAGATCGATTTGTCAGCAACACTTGTGTTATCATCTTGATACATATTGTGCGGGAATTAAGCTTTTTTTATATTTGTATTCAAGTAATAATCGTTCCATGGATTATTCTGCACATGCAGAAGAAATATATGCAAGTATTAGTTAACTTGAATACGTTTATATGATTCGTAATGTCATAAGACCGCTCTTATTTCAACAGAGGTAGCAGATATTTGCAGTGGGGTAACCTGTCAGGATGGCAAGTGTGTCCCTGCCGAGTATACGTGTGATGGCAAAAAGGACTGTTCAAGGGGCGAAGACGAAAAGTACTGCACAATTAGTAAGTATTACTGAGGTAAGCTTTCCCTTCCCAGAAAAAGGAGAAGTCTTACTCTCTCACGCTCCCTGTTCTTGGGAGTCTGGTCTCTTGTTGGGCGAAGATATTCATCTGCAGTCTTCATGTCAATGACTGAAGACTTGCGAGGGACGTTGATTTCTTGCAAGTCGTCGGAAAAAAACCGGTATCATGGTCCTGGCATTCCAAGTGCCCAGCTTTAAGGCAGGAATATGTGTTTCCTTCTTTTCAATGCATGGTGCACAGTAGCTGCCAAATGAGATGCGATGGCCTTTCCAACCGTCAGAAGCAGCTCCTGGCGTCTCATTCTACGCCAATCGAGTTTGGACTTGTAACCGGTAAACTGCTGCTTCCTGTGTTGTGTCGACGCTGTGAAGGGAAGCTGGAGTGTCCCTTCAACTGCGCAAAAAGTTTAGGTAGGCGAGTACGGAGTAACCCATGCGGTGGGTCCCCTCTCCACCTAACTGAAATAGTCCAATGGAAAGGCAGAATGATTAGCATTAGGCACCATTTCTGCAAATTTGATATGTTTCTCACTGATTTGAGGAAAAAATTAGAGTAGGATAGTCTAAGTATATGAGGAATCACAGCTACCTATATATACTACTCATTCATCATATGTCGTAGCGGTGTCTGAATCTAATGTACAATACGTATAATTTAGAAAAAGGGTCTCTTTAAGGTTTAACGTATGTGATTCGAGAGTCTTTTTCTGATTCGTAGTTGTGAGGTACTGAGCTTGCTGCTTTGGTAGAATTATAGCACCGTACTTAAGACAGCTGGTAGAAAATTGTTAAGTTATCACAAGTGATAGTCCTTTTATATGCCTCAGGGGGTATTAACAAAGATCTTTGATGAATGGACGGCTTTTTTATTCAATAAACCTCAATATGCCTTCACGAGTGCATGTCTCAAGTATGTTTACGTGCAAATTGTGTTTTGAACTTTTAAAGCAGTTTCTTGACTTTCACTAATGATTTTTATCTGTGAAATCTTAACTAGCCTGCCTTGACAATGGTTAATAATTGGTTCCTGGAGATTTGGGATCTCACAAAGTCAGACCACATACTAGGATCTCTGATCAACTAGGATCTCTGACCATGTACATACTAGGATCTCTGACCACATCCTACGATCTCTGACCACATACTACGATCTCTAACCACATGGAACTCTGACCACATATTACGGTAATTTATATTTTTGTCTGAGTATGAAATAACATAATCTCTCGGGTGATATCACTGAACATTAAAGGGCTAACAAACGCTGCTGGAAACTTGATAAGAATCGCATTCAAAGAAAGTTATAAGTAGAGGGGGTTGTAATTTTTAGTTTCAACAAGCACGTGTATCCTAAGTGGATTATGAACACATCTGAACACAGCCTGGTAACTGTACTGCATCATTGCCACCCAATATCCCAGAACTGCTTGATCATCTTTTCCCATTTTCCCACTTTGTCAATTTACTCAATAAATGGCAAACGATTCTTTGAAAAAAGTTCTTGTTACACTGCTTGGGATCCCTTTTAGTAAGTGCCATAAGGCCAAACTATGTAATGCCGGTTTAACAATATAAGTACAGCTTAAAGCGGCTCTACGCCAAGTCCCTGTCATCTATGTATATTGTATTTAGCCAGGTATATAAAAAGGTATGCATGTATTCTTATCTGGACAACGAATGTTTATTAGACCTATCCATTTTATTCTCTTTTTGTAAGAGAGGAGTAAGCATCTTGTACTTATAAAACCTTGTTCTTCAGTATCCTTCAGTATCCCTGTCTGGTGGACTCGTCCACTCTTGTATTTTATATTTCGACGAGCTAAATAGAGCCGATATTAA
Organism: Sipunculus nudus; assembly: GCA_026874595.1. Taxonomy (NCBI): domain Eukaryota; kingdom Metazoa; phylum Annelida; class Sipuncula; order Golfingiida; family Sipunculidae; genus Sipunculus; species Sipunculus nudus. Next base: position 56,937,698 of record CM049321.1, read on the forward strand.
GGGCTCAAAACCCTTGTTTGGTCCAGATATGAATTCGGTGTAAGAGCCAGCCTTAAGAGTTGTGGTATATTTTTATAAAGTTTAGCTTAGGGTGTAGTCGCTCTCGTCTAGAATTGTATTTATATATGTATGTAGTTCTAAGGTGAATTTATGTAACTAACACCCATCCCGGATTTTCAACACTATTCAGTTAAGTGACTATTTCGGTATAATCTTTTGTATTACTTTAGTTGAATTTCAAAGCACATGAATTTGGTCACGTTTTGAGTTGAAGTTAAATTATCTGTATATTCTATTTCCGGTTTCGAGTTTTGATTTGTGTGTTTTATGTCAGAGATCTGGATGTGTTTGCCTTCCCCTAGACTAAGTTAGCACGAGCCCAAGGCTATCGTGAATATATATATATATATATATATATATATATATATATATATATATTTATATATATATATATATATATATATATATATATATATATATTGTTGTGGATCCCTTTGTATTGCACGAATTTTCCTCTGCTGCATGGACGCCGTGGTGTTGTGGACCTCTACAGCCGCACCCGTACTGTTCTTCTGGATCGCCCCCTACTGTTTAGAACGTCCGCCGGATAATCAACGGTTATTTTTGTCGCTGGCACATAACTCGCCCTATTGACAATCAACTTATTTTTGTCCCTGTCATGGGAATCGCTCTATTGTGGACACAGATAATGATAACTATTCTTTAAAGTCGCTGACTCGCTGCCTTATTGAAATAAAACCACTCTGACGCATTTTACCGCTTTTCTCGAGTCCTATAAGAGGACTCGTCACCGCTCTTCAGCGAGGACTCGATTATGAACTTTCGTAGTTAACACGTTAACCCCTGGGAAACGGAGCTTCTTTATTGGTGGGTCGTCCTCCTCCTAAAGAAACCATGGACTTTTATTTGTGAAGAAGAAGGACTTTTATTTCTGTGTTATATTACCATGGACCAGAGTATCTACAGTTGAACAGTTGTCGAGAGACTTTGTTTAATATTCGTTATGTATTAATTCTTCGATTATTGTATCCGCCAAAACAGAGTTTTGCGGATACTGTGTTTTCAGTCAGACGCCGCCGCCGCCGCTTAGGTTTCCGGAGAGCTTCTCTGTAACCACTGGGCGGAATTTTTCGAAATTTGGAATTATGATCGGGTCACATGTGAACTGCTGCGCCCTCATTTTTTGGTTGACCTCTGACCTATCCTCTCTGCCCAGCGTCCATTTGTGCGTCTGTTTCCACACATAAACCCACATATCTTGGGAACCATTTGAAAGAACAGGCTAAAACTTTTGCACATATAAAGCCCCTGGAAAGCTTTATATTCTACACTAAAAATGGTAGCGCCGCCTGCAACCATTTTGCACAGCGTCCATCTGTTCATCTGGCTTGGGATAAAATCACTTATATCTAGGCAGTGCACAGCGTCCATCTGTTTATCTGGCTTGGGATAAAATCACTCATATCTAGGCAGTGGTTGGACTTATCCACCTGAAATTTTGCAGGTTTATACATCCTGGACAGCTTTCTTGATTTTATGACAGGTGGCGCCACCTTCATTCACTTTTACGCTGCAGACATCCAAGCTCATATCTCGGGAACCCTTTGACCGATTGGGCCAAAATTTTGCATGTGTATAAATCTCACACAGCTCTTTATCATACGCAATACTGCTGGTGCCACCTGCAACCATTCTTTCACAGCGTCCGTCTGTTTGTCTGCCGTGGGATAAAATCACTCATATCTCGGCAGTGGTTTGACATATCTGCCTCAAATTTGCATGTTTATACATCTTGGATGGCTTTCTCGATTTTGTGGCAGGTGGCGCCACCTACATTTATGTTTACGCTGCAGACATTCAGGCTTATATCTTAGGACTGGTTTAACATATCCCCCTGAAATTTTGCATATTCATAGATCTCACATAGCTCTTAATCATACACGAAATTGATGGCGCCATCTGGCACCATTTTTGCACAGTGTCCTTCTGTTTGTCTGCCGTGGGATAAAATCACTCATATACAAGTAGTGGTTTGACTTATCTGCCTAAAATTTTGCATATGTATACAACTTGGACAGCTTTCTGGATTTTGTGGTAGGTGGCGCAATCTATATACACATTTCGGCTGCAGACATCCATGCTAATATGCAACACACCTCACTCTATTTCCCCTTGCCACTCAATCCATGCCTCACTTTACCCGTCCCACTCTGATTTCGGCGGATACACGTAGCCGCTTGTCGACTAACCGTACTCTAGTTTGTTATTGTAAATATTGTATATTAATGTAGCACCATTTTTGCACTTAAACTCTTGTTGTGTTAATATGAGAATATGTGTCTGAGGTTTTGTGTTCTGGTTCTGCCTGTCAGATTTGCCGTGAGAAAGAGAACCGTAACAATATATATATATATATATATATATATATATATATATATATATATATATATATATATATATATTATATCTGCGATACCCAGTACCAGGAGCAGTACCAACTTCAATCGAGACACCACATGGATACCTTAAGAAATAAAAAAAGGTGAAGATTTAGGCTTTCTGACAAAGACAATCGAGGACGCAGATGTGCCGATGTATTTCAAAATCATGAACATTGAGAATAGCATTCTTTTCTTCCACCTACTGAGTGAAGTATCGGCCGTCTTCAAACAGACAAGAGGAACAAATCTTAGGTATGTCCACTGCTGGCAAAACTGATGTTATCTTTAGTACTAATATGTACAAAACGAATTTAATCAGAACACTGGTGCGGTCAAGCCGAGGCTTTGGCGAAAAGCCCATTTTCCAATGGGGAAATACCTGGAACTTAGAGAAGACGCTTAGAACAAAGGACTAGTTAAACTGCTTCTTGTAGTGCGGAGTATTATAGTCATTTGTCCTGAATTTCGGGAACAAAACCGGGATAATGGATTGTGAAGGGAACGCCTACCTGCTAGCAAGTATTGATGTTGAGATCCCATTCATTAGATGATATCAGGAGGAGACTGACCAAACAGTTATCCTCAGTTGAAATTAAGGGCTTATACATGGGTATGATCATGTGGGGCCTAGGACCCCAAACATTGTGACTAATTAATGCGGTCATTAATTAACTGAGCCAATGAATGAGATGCTTCATAATCGCATGTATCACTGTCGTCATGGAGACCTAGGTTATTTCAAAATTACCATGGTAATGTCTTAATTGATGCTCATTTTATGTGTTTTGACATCATTAGGACATTTTCTCAGCAAAGTGTAAATTAATGTATATTGCACATATTTTAATCTTGCTCACATTCACAAATTTTCAATAATAAAGGTGTGTATTTATTTATACTTTACACAGATATTTCTTGGCCATGAAATGTTCAAAATATTTTATTTTTGATATTGTATTTAAATACATTTGCTCTAAGGTGCCTTACTATTTCACGTTTGTCTTTTTAGTTATCTCAGTAATTTTTAATTATCACAGTTTTATTTTCATTTAGTAATTTGAGTGTCATAATAATTTAAGTAATCAGTTTTGGCTTCGGTATAGGCATCAAAACCAAATACAAAAGAAGTGCCTATAGACCATGACGCTCAGCTGAATTTGACATAAAGACGATACATGCATGAGTTATTGGCATTATGATCATTTTGCGAAATGTTTGTTAAAAAACCCTGATCAGTGGGTATATAAATAATTCCAGAGTACTCAAAACCATGTTTTCTGCCAATAGTCCCTTCCTTAGAAAATAGGTTACAGTATAGGTTTAGTAGGTTTAGGTCCTCAAGAATATTTAACGGAAACCTCCCTTGATCCTAATTAAATTTAACGTACATCCAACTGCTATGATTTGTGCCCGTCTGACTTATAAGGTGCTCAGTTCAGGTTATTTCACATTGCACGCAGAATATAGATCACAGGTACATTTTTTGCAGGTTTCCAAGAAGATTTGACAGATCTTGTTCGTTCACATATCTTACAGATTATTGGTTACATTTGCCTTTTTCCAGTGGCTCAAGGAGACTTTACAATGTTTTCCCTTTATATTATGTAAAATGTTTCTATAGGTCCAACAGCCAGGATATAGGGCCTGACTTTCTGTGTACTCGAAATTAGGTTTCTGGTTTGTATCTCACAGAATACAGATTATCATCACTTAATCACAGGTGTCAGTGTGATTTTCCCAGAATCTTCTTGGATGTGTATTAGGAGGTTCCAGGTCCAAACTTTTATAATTTGTGCCCATCACCGTGCTTAAAATCAAAACTGTGTCCCCGAGCTCACAGAACATAGTTTATAAAGACCTGTTATCAGGTTTCTAAAGTCGTCCCAGTTCTCCTTCATTATAACTGCTGCTTTAACAAGGATTTCCCTGGCTATTACACCAGACTGTTCTGGGTTCAACTGGTATTATTTGTGCCTGTCTTGGTTACAAAATTCATGTTCTTGACCAGAAGCTCGCATGATGTAGGTCCCAGTGCCTACTTTCAGGATTCCAAGGAGATATTCCTATATAGGACGTCCGTGAATTTTATGTTAGAAGAGTCTTGGTCTAATGACTACAATGTGTGCCCATCTGACTCTCACAGTGCTAAAATATAGCTCGCAGTATATTGGTCACAGTTACTTAATTTCAGGTTCGCTGGGGAATTTTGTAATGACCTAGTATTATTTTAAGTAAGAAAATTATGGGTCCAACTGTAAAGATTTGTGCCTACTGTTAGTAAAGGCCGAGTTATTGTACCACCCATCTCACATTGGAAAGTCCGTTGTAACATGCGTTGACGATGTTGCGGTATTCATGGCAATGCCATATTTGTTTTTTGTTTGTCAATATTTATTTTACATATACGCCTAACAATATCTTACATAATGTATCACATCAAAATATGAAAACAAAATCACGTTCATAAGTCATTTGTCTTTACATGTTCAGGATTACATTACGAGGTCCTATACATGATAATTACGATGACGTAAAAGAGTCTCCAAACTTTCTTCTAATTATATTTTTGATAAATATAATACAAAAATAGCAATGAGACATAATGACATTCATCACAATTCGTAAACCTTTTAAAAATGTGTTAAAGTCTAGACTTGTAGTGTATCAGAGTATTTATCAGAACACTACATGTAACACTGCATATTTATGTAGAAAAGGAAAATAAATATACATTATATATCGTCAAAAGCCGACGCCGTATTCCTTACTTTGCATTCCATTAATTCCGATATTAATTCTACATATATGTAGACCAATACATACATGTAGACCTATGTACATTTTATAATAACTCTAAGCAAGATTCTTAGGTCCAGATTGCAGCACTATATTCAATATTTTTTTTTCAGCTCACATTTAGGATAATTTCACTTTTGTAACCCAGGGACACAGCAAGGTCTAGTTTAACTCATGATCACCTTTGATACATAAAACATTATTTAGATATTGGTATTTTTTTGCGAGCGTTAACTGCCAATCATTCCGTCGATCTGACCTATAGATCATACAGCTTAAAATATACCATTCTTCTACCATATCCATTAACAGTTATGGTTGGTTTAATATACATATCATTATACAGAAAAACAAATGTAATTTAATGACAAGACGGATGAATAATACTGCATATGATAGATAAGATTTGCTGCTCGCACAGATGACCGGATATGATTGGCTGATAGTTGAACATATATAATTGGCTGACTATATAGATGAACGGATATGATTGGTTGATTAAACAGATGAACAGATTTGATTGGATACAGGTAAACAGATCTGATAAGTTATTTACACAGCTGAGCAGATATGGCTTGATCACCATACACTAAAGGGGATGTATGAATATGCAAATATGATTGGCTAATTATACAAATGAACATATATGATTGGTTGATGACACGGGTGATCAGATTAAAGAAAAGGGATTACATAGTTCCCAAGCTAGTCCATCGTACCTATAGACCCAGTACACACGCATACACACCAGCATAAACAATTCCCTTTTTTCAAATTAATGTTCACTTAAAATGTCTTCTGTTTCAGTTTTCTTTTTTTTTGCAGATTAACAAGCGGATACACCATTAACTGAGTATTACAACAGAAACTAAAAGTTACATCAATAACTTAGTGTTAAATGTGTATAGTTACTGAATGTTACAGTAGTAACTGAATTTACACCAATAACTTAATGTTACAAAAGTAACTAATTGTTACATCAATAAATGAGTGTTGCAATAGTAAATGAGTCTTTTAACATTAAATGAGTGTTACACCAAAACTGAATGTTACAACAATAACTTAGTGTTACCAGAGTAAATAAATGTTACAAGTTTACACCATTAAATGAGTGTTACAACAGTAACTAACTGTTACTTCAATATCTGCAGTACACAAAAGTAACCCCACTGTGTCGTACGTGGATTCATCATATGCATAATATGTCAGTATTATTGTATTAATACATCAGTTTATATTACATGACAACAAGAAGGTGACACATTCATGGAGTCAATGATTCACAAACGAAAATAAACGTTTGTTAAGCATCATGATCAAGTTCTTCATATGAAGGAGGTGAATCGGTTGTGATTGGTCCGGCGTCATATTCCCGGACTGTGATTGGTCGAGGAACCTGATTGTTCAGCGCAGCGACATCTAGGTTCACACTCTCGTACTTCGGCGGCTCTCTGATCTCGTATTCAGGAGGGGGAGTTCTCGGAAGTTCAATATCCGGTAAATCTACCATATACGGTTGTGCTGTTGATACACATAGATATATGTATTATAACGATATCAATAAGACCTTTCTTTTACTAATACGCAAACATAACAATGTGTGTACCAAACGATGAATTATGCTGTTTACGTAATAAATTCTAATAAAAAAAATACGGCAAATATTTTATTTCTGGTACATTGTTTCGTTGAAAGATCAGTTGTGATACTAGTTATGGGAGAGATGTATGTTTAAATAATACTTTCTTAAGAAACGCAGAATTGTGACCGGACCATATGAAATGCTTGACCAAATACCATCATTTTAGACAGAGACGCATATTTTAAGTTCTTACTGTATGGTGGCGGTAAATGAGGAACCGCTTTAGCTGTTGACTGTGGCAGATCTTTTAATTCACCTGAAATAAAATTTTACCAAATAATAATGATAATAATAATAATAAAAATAATTATTATTATTATTATTTTATGATCATGTTCGTTATCCCAACTGTCCGAAATTCATCATCATGTTCTTCTTCATCATCCTCGCCATCAGCGTTGCTGTTTACACCATCACCTCATTATTGTTAGTATTTTTTTTAAATTTTATTTATGAAATATCAAATAGGCAAAACTATAAAAAGGCAGATAGGCAGAAATTTCGTCGAGGTGCTCACCTTTTGGAGTTGAAATTTGACTGACCACTACAGGCCCACGGTTGGTGTTTTGAGCAGCTGGGGCAGTGGTTGAATTGGCGTTGCCATTTTGAACAGCTCCTTGGTTAAGGTTCTGAGCAGCTGCAGCGTTTCCATTCTGAGTAGCTCCAGAGCTTTCATTTTGATTAGCAGTGTTGTTGCCAGCAGCTGTATATGTATATATATATATATATATATATATATATATATATATATATATATATATGATCAACGTAATACATATAGAAGTTCAATACATCACAGTGAAAGTGCTCTACCATGCAGGGGAGCATTTATAATGTACCATATATATAATAAGTTTGAGTTCACTAATTATACGACGGCTCACTCCTCAGGTACATATTAGAATGGACATATATATATATATATATGTATATAGTTCGTCTAAGTAAGTTTGATTAAGCTGGGGTCCTGGAGTTTGTTGGCCAGATGAGTATTGTGTTGTGCTGGTTCCACGGGGTTTTGTAAGACTACTTGTTGCAAAGCAGACGTTTGGTCTTGTGTTTACATGTGGTGGTCAGTTCGCTTCTATTATTTAATGTATATATATTGACTAGTTTTTAGCTTATTGTAGAATGTGTACATTCCATGAATTACCGGTTAGAAGCCAAAGAATGCGAGAAGGGGCACTTGCACTTTATGTATTATATGATAACTTCTGACAGAACTCATTAAGAACTTAAATCATGAATATTGATATCAGCTTGAATATATTTATACATTGTATCAACAAACTGTGTATAATTTATGTGAATACCATCAAAATATATTGCTAAACTAGTCGGCCTGGTTATTTTATACATTTTTGTATATATACACGGTGTTAACAAACTTTAAATGTATTATGCGATGATAATATATCTGATAAACAAGTCTGTTACAACAAACTTCTAAATAAGAGTGTTAATACTGATATTATATATATATATATATATATATATATATATATATACAGTAAATCCTCAATATTACGAGCACCAACGAGATATGGATATAGTGGTTGCATTTTCGAGGTGGTCGTCTTAGTGATGTCATATAAAGAGCAATAAAGATTCGGTACCATGAACAAGCGGTCGTTCGTTAGAGTTAGAGGCGGTCGCTTGTATATATACATATATATACAAAGAAGAAATACCAACCTTTTGCATTGGCTTTTGCTTTCTTGTCTTTGTAAATTAGACGTATTATATGGGCTATCCATACGGTTAAAATACCAAAAACTACTCCTAATGCCGTCACTTGCGACCTTCCGCTTTCACTGAAGAGAAGATATATAGTATTAATATTATTAACACCATCATCGTAGTCATTATGTCATGATAGAGGTTTAAATGATGGTTTTACTATATTTGCTGTACATTTTAGGATTAATTATCATTGCTCGTCATGACTGCCATTACCGCCATCAACATCATTATCATCATCATCGTCGTCGTAATTATTGTAATACTTGAAATTAAATTGAAAAATAAAACATATATCAGAAAAGACCTTTCTTGTTCAATACGTTGAGGTTATTAACAACTGTATAACATTTCAATGCACTTGGAAATCAAGGAAAATTTGCATTCGATCTCAAACTACCTCACCGATTCAACGAACAGAAAAAGACCGTAGTGGAAATGACTTTGGTCCCAGAAAAGGCCAGGATAACACATACACACACACACGAATATATATATATATATATATATATATATATATATATATATATATATATATATATATATTGGCCAAGCGGTAGAACGTCTGACTTGTGTATGATAGGTTCATAGGTAACGGGTACAATATACAAGAATATATTCTCATAATTTTGTCGGCAGTCCGTTACCCTAAGGATACTTAAACTCTTTCCTGATAGCTGAAGAAGATAAAACTACTAATAAAATAATTTAATCGGCAGTCCCGCATTGAGAGACATTGCCAGCATACCATATGTTTGCGAAGATAGACACGAAGTTTTAGGGTCCGTCCATAGATAAAGAAAGGTTGTGAATTTAATATTTCAATTATAAAAGGATATAACATAATCTTAACCGTGTAGGCTAGGTCCCTGTTTCAAGCTGTGACATATATCTTGCTGCATCTAAGAACAATACATACAATGCAGTGGACACTTGACACAGTTAAATGCAGTGCGCATTCTCAAGGAAGACGGCTCACCTGTCTAAATATCTACAGCAGTACTGGACGTCCGTTTTCCCGCAGCAGAATTTGAAGTCTGAGGGTTCAAAGGGCATTGGGCAGGTAAACTGACCCAGGTAGGTACCGTTATCCATGTACTCGTAATTTTTACACACGTTTGCACCTGAAATATTTGAACAAGTGGTTATAGCGATGATACTAGCCACATGCTAGCTTATTTTAACTTTCATGAATCACTGAACATGGTAGGATTAATCGATATTGTAGCAGTCATAATCTCGCGATCATCATTATATTCAACATCATTTTCGTTACGTTGATATCTTAGCCATCATTGTAACTATTGTTTACATTATTCTTTGAATTATGTTATGGCCACTGCCATCATCATTATCTTCATTGTTGCTTTAATCACTAACGTCATAGGGAATGTCATCATCATCATCATCATCGTTGTCATTATTTTCGTAGCGATTATCACAAACACTTTCACCAATGCTTATTATCATCATTATCGTCGTCATCATCATCTTCATCATTTCCACTATTAGCATCATTATTATACTTTTATTATTATACCATTATATGTTAATAATCAAACGTTTCATTATCATTTTATTTTCGTCATAATGGATTATAACCATTATTACCACTGTGCCGTGGTCGTCATCATCACCATTTTAACATCGTATTCACAATCATCATTTTAATATCATATTCACAATAATCATTTTAACATCATATTCACAAGCACTATTTTAATCATAATGTCCTGTCCGTGTATATGTGTTTGTGTATTTGTTCGAATCATAACTCATAAATCATGAAACTAATCTCAAATTTCCAGAGCATTTCGGGAATGGTCCGATTCATGATAAGGAACAAGGAACATCAAGGAATGTTCACAAAGATACAGCACTGGGAACCAGGGAATATGGGCGGTATAAATGAATGCAAGCACGGTTGTGGGACCATTCCACAATAAGGACCCATAATATGGCGGAGGCTTGCATTTCTTAGAATGTATATTTCGAGTTAATTATAAATTTAAAAACAATTCAGAATTTAGTGTTTTATATTAGAGAATTCGGTCAACATGGAAATGATTAGGAGACGTTATCTAAGCGAGTGGAGACGTGAGGTTTGCTGGAAAGCTTGGTCTTGGGGAAGCTGTATTTGGATGATATATTATAGTAGGCCTACTTGGATGAATTACCTGAACAAGAGTGACACAAGAGACATAATTGGACAGAAAGTCGAACAGATGAAAATATATTTAATGAGCGATGGAAACCCCTCTATAACGCAATTAATTCCAAAAGTGAAGATAAATTTGATACCGACCAGACATTTCTAGACAATACCTACTCCAGTAATTGATGTTACAACAAAATCAAAATGATCTGTCGAAAAATATTTTCGAACTTATGATACTTAAGAATAAGCAGGAAATACATGTTTATTGATGTGTATATATGTATGTATATATTTGTTTTGTATATGTATGTAAAGGTATGTGTACGCTTTCATGCATGTTACTATTGCGCATGTTGACAGCCTTTTTGATGATCAATACTGTTTTATTTATCAATTTTGTCTTATCTTGGTACAAGCTGGAACTTTGTGTCATAAATGAACAAGTTATTTATATATTTACTTAAAACATATCACAGTATACACGTTATAAATTATCACAGTATATATTTATCTACACTTTTACTCTTGTTCTGTCATTATAATCAATTAGGCGTCACCTTTTTTCAATAAAACTCGACGACATCAATGATGAAATATATTACATTTGCTACATAAACCAGTCTGACACGTCAAAAGAGAAGAAAAAAAAAAGAAAAAAAAGTCCAAAAGAGTGGCACGCTCTACATAAGGGTTTGGAGGATGTAGATGACCTATGGTTCTTGGATTAGACGAATGCTTGAAATAAAAAGCTTTCGTTAGATATCTAATTACCTTTCCTGTCTCCATTTTTGTATGCATAATATCCGACACTATAAGGATAAGATGAGTAGAGTTTGTAGTATTTGTAGTAGTAGTACGTCGGTTTCCAGTGACGGTACGTGCGCGATCGTCGGATGATCGGCCTGAAAAGAGAAATAAATGGTCAATGGCACCAGGTTTATATTAAGAGACGTATTCACATCATAGGTATGTAACACGTATATGAATGATAAGATTTTCTTCTTAAAATATTATGGTAGCGGCCAGTATTTCGTTCTTACACAGTTTGCTAACCCCTGTACACAAATGGAAATAAACTTGCCCCGGGCGCGATCAGTGGTGCCAAACACTTGGTTATCGTACGGCACATTTTCACAATTTAAAAATTGCTTAACCTTTCATCATGTGTTCTTCTTTCATGTTTCTTAACCTTGTGACTGAGTTGTCGAGCAGTCCTGTTTTGGGAATCGGATAAACGCGTGGGTCGTGTTTAGGCTACTTACAAACAGAGTCATAACAACGTATAAAACAAGTAAATTGGAGATGGTAATTTCATGTGCACCCGGTTTGTTTTGCTGGTAAACTTTAATTCAGCCAAAATGAACTAAAAGCGTGAGATCATACACAATTTGCAGTACATTTAAGGTAGGGACTTGGATAGGGGTGGATTAAGAGGATGCAGAAGGGGGGGGGGGGGGGCACACCCCCTCTCTTTTTCGAACTAAAGCTCTGGTTGACAGAAATACATGGCCCAGGTTTTGAATTTTTATGGTGACATAACCTCATCACGTTTTATATAGAGGGAAAGTATTTTTTTTCCATCCCTCATTCATAATGGAAATAAAAGAAATACCTATAACATAGTGATTTCCAGATAAATGCGTGGACCCGATGGTTTATGGTTTCTTAATATTTCCCCAAATAACTTTTTTCGGCCTTGGTATGAGTTAATTGCCCCATTGAACTGATCGTCATAATAACTGTTAACATAAATTATGTTAGCTTACATCAGCTTATGTTGTAAGACTTTGTATAACCTAAATATTGTATATTGGCTTTTGTCTCATTTCGTCATAAAATAAAGAAGTCTGGTGTTGTTCAGAGGAGATTTTAAACGGAGCCTTTATTCTTTAGATTGAACGACTGTTAATACAATTTTAAAATGTTTATAAATTCAAAAAAACTATGAATATTTATCATGTAAATTACTCTGTATTGATGAATGTGCTTTTGATAAATCTTTACATTAATGAAATCTATGCAATATAACTTGCATTTGTTGAGGGTCTCAGTAGCACACACACACACACGCACACATACGCACGTGAGTGTATTCATATATGTAAAATCGAGGAAGTATCCACTATTCATTTTTAATATTAAGAATAACCGCTTATAAATGATATTCTAGATGTACATGTTTGGTAATAAATTTCTTTTTAAATTGGATTTTAATTCGTTTTTCATTATTTTCATATAACAATTCACAACACGTTTTGTGAAAATATATCGTACATGAAGAGGCTTGGCGGGAAAACATAAGTAATTAAAAAAAGTTATGACCAACTACAGAGGAATCGCAGAGCACTTTCACTCCAGGAAAAAGGGTTACAGGTAGAGCATTTTTTTTCACGTAGAAACCAAAAAGGTTTTTCGCAGTGGACGGAACTAACTATTTATAGTTAGTTAACAACGCATAGTCATGTAGGTTTGTTGTTGGATGCCTTCTAGTCAAACCTCACTTAGACGACAGCATCGAAAATGATCCGACTTCGGTGTTCGTAATTTCGAGGTTTTACTGTATATATATTTATGTACTTACGATCGTCTCTTTCGATAGTTCCTCCTTCGTCTCCTCCTCCTCTTCGCCCGTCTGTTTCCTACAACTGTAAAAAAATCAAATTCAATAAAAAATAAAATACCGTGAGAGCGCAGACCTCCGCCAGTGCAGCTCATAAGCCCCATATGGTAATGTAAAAAATGTATAATAAACACAGCAGGACAGTCACTGAATATTATAGCATTCTGGCATTGAGCGTCATCTAGTGTCAATAAACTAAACAAGGCTGCTCATTAGCCCCATATGGCACTGTCCACAGTGCAGCATTTTCCCATGATAATCAATCCTGGATCCAGATTGTGATCCGGATCAACCCCATAATTTAATCAATTGTTTCTTGTATCATTGCCAACATATCCTGACAATTTCATCCATCAAGTTATCCTTTAATACTTTTTCAGTAATGTTGTTAACAGACAAACAAACAAACAGACAAACCAACGCCTGCAAACACATAACCTCCTTTTAAAGGTAAAAGCTTCCTTTAAAAATTATTATTTTTGTAACATATTTACATATATAATTCCTTTAACCCAAAGAGTGTTCAAAAGTGATTGATAATTTATATTTTCTGATATAAAAATAAAGACAAATCATTTTTATGGGTGATTGTCAAAATACAAACTACATAATGATTAAATCTTATGCAGTATAAACCGATCATGCATTTAAAGGACTAGGAGATTAAACAAGTAAACTAAAGTATTACTTAAGAGAGCTGAGCAAGAGGTACATAGTCCAAGTCCGAGTCCAATTCCACCTTCGAGTTGGCGTCATATCGACCCTCTGGTATAACGACCAGATTACTGGCGCCAGAGTGTCTTTACATCTAGGTCTGAGGAACGCATTATAAGGCCTAATGAAGATGCAAATATTTTCGTCATTTCTTACAACGCTTCATGGCCTACAAGCACTCTGTCAATCAACAAAAACCAGACCAACTGTTAGCATTTTTTATATACTTTCTAATAATACCAAATATGAGGCAGAAAAGTTCCCGTTTTAACCAAGCACATTGGTAAACTCCTCGGCATGTTTGTTGAACTTTTGACCGGATTAACACAAGCATGGTTCGCATGGGTAACAGGACGCAGGCAGCTTACAGGCGACACAGGAAATGACCCGTGTCCATGGAGAATCTATTTCAGTTTGGATTGTGAGCTCGCATGTATACTATTGTGTTAATTCGTCATTCTTAGCATAATATTGAGATTATGGGCCGTTTACCACCATATGAATGCAACCTGATGCAAGACAACAACAATAAATTCCTCGATATTACTTATAACACGACTAGAGTAGGCTTATCAGCCCGATTATCCGTTTGTTTACTGAGTCGGATTGTCACGGCTACCTTCGAGTCGGAGTCATTTGAACTCGAGTCTAAGTCGGAGTCCATGTCCCAGTACAGAACCCTTAAACCAGTACAGTCCAGTTCTTAAAAACGTGGACTCCAGACCTACATCACTAAAAAAAATTGATAAAAAGTTTTTAAAAAATTTTAAATGTTTACTTGTGTATACAGCTATGGATTATTGCAGCTAATGTATAGGTTCACAGTGGAGCTAAAAGTGGAGTGAAATTAGAAAGTGTTTCTGCTTCTGTAATGCTGCTAATATTTTTTTTTCACAGTTCTGGTGCAGAGAAATCAATCGCATAATTAATTTATTAAAAAAAAAAGTAAAAATAATATTTAATCTGATGAAGTGTTTTTCTAATGGTACAGATGCAGATGTAAATGTCTTGGTGAAACTTTCATTCATTTTTACTTAAAACTTTAACATTATTATATGAATTGTGTGCTTTGTGAAATATCAAAGACGTCACCGGATTAAACTTAATGTATGTGTTTTTTTTTGCATACTTTTCGTATATATTATATAATTATAAAGGGATTGTCTGATAATTACAGAAGTTCCAATAACGCCTCTGTGAGGGAAATATGAGCCTGTAAACCAACAAGCTGCTAGTCTACGCGGTAAATGCGCCAATGCTAACAAACAACACAACCACGTGACCTAAGGTGGTTGGTTGAGTAGGTTACTACTCAGGCTCGTCTGACTTGCCACCAGATATTCTTTTTGAATGTGTTTGATTATTTTGACGGACCCCCCCCCCCCCCCATGTTATATACACGTGCATGGATGTAAACACACTGAACAGTCCTGTATGTGCTGGAACTGGCATTTTCTGGTCTTTTTTTAAATAAAAAAATATATTCAAGTAATTATATAAAGTCAATGGTCAAAGCTCGAAAAATCGTTACGCTCAGATTTGAACTCATGATCTTCCGTCTTTATCCTTGTACCATAGAAGGCGTTTTTTTTTTAAAATTAAATGTGAGCCCAGATTTACTTCGATTATAGATTTTAGGAGGCCTGATTCAACTTTTTAATTGAGATACGATAATATGTGCTAGAATTTACATTAAATCAGATAAATTAAGATCAAAATTTCATATGATTTGATATTAGAGCAGATTACATTTGATTAATTACATTAGAATAAATTTCATCAATTCTATTATCATAAATATATTATGATTATCATGAAATAAAGGTTATGAGTTAATATTCCTTGTTATTATTTTTTATTTGTTGTTAGAATTATTGTTATTATTTGTAACCATAATATTTGTTGTTATAATGTTGTTATTATTATTATCAGATGAAAGTACATAAAACAACACCTTATTACTGATACATTTTCTTAATTTTATTAAGAACATCCCTGCTTTATATATATATATATATATCAGTTTATATTGTATTATATTAAAGTAGAATATAGTAAGTACATAATATTGTATTGTATCTTACTATTTGATATAATATATATCACTATGGAATGTTAAATGGGTATAGGCCTAACATAGTTTGTCGATTAAATTAAATTATATTATAGCACAGAACATTATAGTGTCATGTGTCAGTATCAAACGGTTCTCTCAGTATTATAACAAACAAAATAAATATATTGATCGGTAAATTGGTGAGGGCCACGCCTCACAGGTAAGGTCACAATTATGTAACAAGACAGAGATGTCTTCTAAATATATATCATACATTTTTTATATTTATAACGTATTAAAGACACCTACCTCCAGTTAATAAAGGTAATATTATGACGAAAGTGTTGAAAATCTTTCCTCGGCTCGACGCCATAATTCGTCGTGAACCTGCCGGTCAATATTTTCTAGGAGGCACACGTCACTGCTGGTTGCTAGGCAACGAGAAAACAAACACCGCCTCGTGTGTATATACATCATACCAGTGAAGGTCACTGTCACATTGACTAGACCCATCCGAGGCTCATTAGCGTCGTTGTATACCTTGCAGGTAATTATCCTAATTAGGCCTAATGGCCGGCTTACCCGACACATTTTCCGTGCAGTCTGTATACGTGTGTTCTTCTGAGTAAAAGTCTTTACAAAGCGTATAAAAATACAATGAACTTGTCTGAACTACACAATGCACTAATTAGTCTTATTAAACAATAATTATAAAAAAATAATGGAAAAATTACTACTTATCACAATGAATTGGAGGTAAATAGTGACAGGTGTGTTGTGTGAGGGCATGCCTGTCGGTGTGTAATGCTGACTTGAGAAGGAAAAAAATAAGGCTCATTATAAATGTTATACGGGGTATATCAATAGGACCACGTGACCATCAAGACGCTTATGGGCTCAATACGGTAATACAGACGCAATCACAAAGGTGGTTGTGTCCAGTTGAAGTGGTAATTACAAGGAATTGTTGGGGTTTCTTGTGCTAAGTAAATATACATTGGCTTATGGAGAACTCGTTTCTTATGTGGTCACGTGTATACTGGCAGTATTGATATTCTGTTTATATAAAACTTAATAGCACTCGACATTTCCTAATTGTGATAGGAATAAGTGTGTAACACAAACACATGCATACAGTACACGCATACAGTGTATACGAAATCTTATCAGGGCCAACATGGTGTCTAAATTATCCACACTGTCTCTGTTTGCATGTATATATATATATATATATATATATATATATATATATATATATATATATACAGTGAAACCTCGATATTACGACCGAGAACGGGACTACGATAACGTTAGCACGTTTCCCAGGTAGTCACCTAAGTAAGGTTTTGACTATCAAGTCTTTCAACAGCTAGTGTAGCCTTAAGTTGCTAACTTTAAGTGGCTATTCAATATAATTTGTTATTACTTATTTTGTTTCCACCGATATCTACATTATAAGACAGAATTTAAACATGATAAGTTTTGTATATTTTATTTGCCACCCGTTTATCCTCCGAACCCAAGTTTAGCCAACAATTAAAAAATTTCCTGATTTCCATTCTTTAAATTCATCCCGTATACACAGGAATATTAACATAGTTATGTATCTACGATTACGCATATTGAGGCGTCTGGATGGTAATTACACCTAAAAGCAGATGCACAAGTCTAAATATATCGTGCCAAATATTAACCCGCACAATTACTATTTGATATAAATTATTATATCGATATTGATCTTTATATTTTATTCTTTGCCTGTCACATTTATACAAGAAAACACTTGCTATATAATATACGTATATTCAACTGTATTCAACAGAAAGCAAAACGGAATCATTAACATTGAGTACCCTGTCCCGGTCATGGCTACTTTGTTTGAGTATTTACTTTGTGGAAAGTGAGTGGGACTTACGTATCGGCCGCATTTCGCCGCCTATAGCGTCGCGCTCTGACCACAGTCTACTACATCTGTTATATCCCATTATTGACGCATGGTCCAGGGTGACACTGCATGAAAATACCGAGTCACTGTAATGGGTCATAGGCCGTGTCTGTGTGATGGGGGGGGGGGGGGGGGGGGTGGGGGGGGGGGGGGGTGGTGGCGTGACGTGTCTCCCTGACGTGTCTCCCCTTAGTGGGGACAAGGTGTTATTTATCCCTAGACTTTTCAGGGGAATAACATTCAACCATTTTTGACATAGTGATTTTGAGCTAATCCAGTCTTTCAGCGCAGTTGAATCTTTTAACAATGCATATCATATTGGAATATTAGGCTACGGCTAGGGACCAACACTACTGTAGATTCCCTCACACATTTTCTCATCAAACAATGCCGGCAGCCTCGATCATACAAGGTTTGCGTGGTGCCTTTAATTTGGATGTCTTAGGCTGTTGACGGACGGCATCAGCGAACTGGCTTTAGCTGCCTCTTCTTATGCTGTAGCCTTTACTTATATTTGATCGTCCACTATCAGGAGAAATATTATTAAAGCATGCTCTTTATGTATGAAGAGCTCATTAAATACAGAAAAGAGTTTTTAAGGTATAAAGTCTGATTTAAGTTATAAAGTGCTTTCTTGGGAATTTCTGGTACAGAAGTTCAGTTTTCTTAATTATATACTCACAACTCAACACCCCTGTCCACCTATTTTTTTGCTTAATTTTTTTTCAAGTTTATTTCATCTGCTATTATACATTAACCATTATCAAACGAGGTAATGTGGCGAATTATGATGATACTACGAAATAAATATATTTAATTTGCGATGCCGAGACGATGTTTATGTGTGTTAAAAGTGCTGCAGAAACGATTTCCTCTTTACAATTTGCTATTTCTGTTTATCCATGTAATTTAAGAGGGAAGTATGTGTGACGTAACAAAGTGTGACGTACAAAAACTCCTTCCGCAAGAGGTCGTTATATACTCGAAACGAATCTCATCTGTTTGGTAAGTGGCGGGCGGCCGGGACCACTTGTCTCAAGTGTCAATCTTTAAAATAAAAATTGTCACATTTCAAAGGAAACAACTTCTTTTTACCTTTCACATGTGTCTGCTTAGAAAATATTACTCATTCCTTAAAAATACCAGTAATACGATCACTAAGCAGGTCATCTAATGGGCTGATTATACCTGAGGGATGTTCGTGCCAGAAAAGGGCCACCCTCCCGTACACTGCATGCACATGTCATTTGGGTAACGTGCGGAATCAGAAACAGCGTGTACCTAGTAATTTGTAGTGGTAGGAATTGGTTTTATAATCATTATCGATATTTGAACAATAAAATCATACGATGATCGATTATTCATCGATTATTTTATGTACTGTATCAGTGACGGATCCAAAGAGGGAGCTTTGGGAGCTGAAGCCCCCCCCCCCCTAAACCACTTTTTTAGGGCTTTTTATCAGAGAAATATGTATATATCTATGCGTTATGTCCTTAAGTCATTTGCATTATTTTATATATAATTGCCACATAGCATTAAAAAACGGCCATTCAACAACAACAAAGAAACTGGGGAAAAATGGAACTAAAAGCGTGTGTCTGTGCAATGCCCATATCTATTTATATTTTAGGAGAATAAATTGGAATACCCACAATGGATGCAGACATTAACATTTCTATCCAAATTAATTCTATGCCGTTTATGTAGAATGTTGCTCTTAAGGCTTCGAGATCTTGAACGACATTTTTTCAAGTGGCCTTGTTTTGGGAAATACATGCACTCTTGATCGATTTGAACCGAATGATATTGTATTATCGTTCAGTTTAAACACAGTAAACAGTGTATGTGTATGCATGGTTTTTCTTATGGTTGCAGAATTAAGCTCTGAAAAAGTGCTGGCTTGTCATTAATTACATGTAAATGGTTAATGACTTAGATTGGGCTGTATATATATCCGTTTGAATTTTCGTAGTCGAACACTTTGTTGGACGTATATGGTGAAAAGAACAACTTTTCAAAAAGTGACAGGAAAATTAAATATTATACCCACACCATTAATTTATAGATATTTCTTATCGATCAGCAATTCAGTTATTGATGGTGCATAAATATATACTGGATAACAAAAGCTGTATAATACATCAAAACGTACACACAGGGATCAAAATTTAGCTCTTTAATATAGTAGCCGCACACAGGGACGAGTAATTCAAGCTACTGGTTATTCAAAATAATCTCGAATGAGTAAAATCAACTTGAAATTCAGCTGTAGTTCGAGTATATAATTAATTATAATGGGGAATCGGTTTGCGTCACATTAATATTTACATAATTCAATGTTGCTTATTACTTTTGAATGTTAACGTTTGCATTTATTTTATGAATGGGTAAACTTGGTTTTGATAATATAGAGGAATGCTTATAGATGCGTCCTTGCGTGCCTGTGCTCGGTTTTAATTTTTCACTCGTTTGATATGAACACAAATGATAATTGAAAGGGCATATAAAGGCTATATGGAGTTGGGTATATAACTGCTCCCCCCCCCCCCTTACAACTCAAGTTCTCGAAATATGCGAAAACTATATGAAGTTATATGCAAATTTGCAAAAAAAAGTCTTCTCGTACATAAAGATCACGATGAGGCTTTTTTTGTTTTTTTTTTTGTTCATGTGTATGTACTGGTATTTGTGTAATTTTACCCAACTAAAGAGCAGCTGCCATAAGTTATATACATGCATGTGTGTTTTTACATATTAATATATTCCATCAAACCTGCATTTATAACACATACTGGAGGTTATCTTAATCAAGAAAAGGTTGCTTCTTTATAATATATTGCGCCAAATTATTTAGCTGTTATGCCTTTTGTAATTTATTTATTATTTCCTGCCTGTCATGCATTGTACAGGAGTATACAACGGATAAGCGATTTTGCAATTACTTCCGAAATATATTTTTAAATAAAATTACCAATAATCATAATATGAAAATTTTTACTTTTGATTCTACATTTACGTTTCGTCCAAACATTGCCTATATTTTTATACTTCTAAATATTATATATATATATATATATATATATATATATATATTATAATTTGCACTTTATCTGATTCTATTTTATCTGACCAGTTTCTGATTCTAGCCCCCCCCCCCCCCGGTTGAAAAATCCTGGATCCGCCCCTGTATATTACCTTGAAATCTGCTGTAAATCTACTAGAACATAAAAAAATTGAACCCAAGTAAGTTAATAGTCTGTCTGACTAGTACATCGGTATTCATAATGAAACCATCAATCCACCCTCATCTAAGGTCGACTTCCCGTCGGACCATTGTTGGCACCTTTTCGTTACTTTGTCTGTGTATATATCTCTGAGTAGATTACATTCTTTGCATTTGCTTACATAACACTTTTTAATCGATTATGCAAAAATGCAACCGATTTAATCAATTTTGAAAGAAAAAGAACAATCATTGATTTAATCGATTAATCGGCACACAACTAGTAATTACTGTAAGAAGTCACTTCCTCGACCTTATTGATCACGGGTAGCATGTGAGCAATCGATTATCGGCAATTAGTCGCTTTTGTGAAGTGTTAGGAATCAGTTGTAATATTATTATCACTCACCAGTAAAACTTAATATCATTAATTGATATATAAACCTACCATTCGCCTAATATATCTAATATGCTCTATAGGCTACAAGTGTATATAGTAAATTTAGGTGTGAATATACTAGTATTGGTAACACTTACGGCTACATACGGATAGTCCCTTTTAAGTCGGTCATAAATCTAAAACCTCCCTACTAAGGACACCTCTCTTTTGCGGGCAGTATGTCCGGTCCCGTCAGTGTCGGCGGTTCTGCTCTTCCTCCTCTATATCTCTCTCTCTCTCTCTTTCTCTCTCTCTCTCTCTCTCTCTCTCTCTCTCTCTCGTGAGCGTGCATATTTCTATGGGATGAAATCTAATTATACATGTCCCTTCTCTCTCTCTCTATCTCTCTCTCTCTCTTATATATATATATATATATATATATATATATATATATATATATATATATATATGTAAATACGTATGTATGTATGTATACATGTATGTATATATATAAATATATATATATATATATATATATATATATATATATGTTAATACGTATGTATGTATGTATACATGTGTACACACACACACATATATATATATATATATATATATAGAGAGAGAGAGAGAGAGAGAGAGAGAGAGAGGGAGGAGAGAGAGAGAGTATACAACATCACCACATGTTGTCTGTATGACTATCCACCATTTTCACCTTGTTCGCTAATGTCCAGTGACGTTTGTTTTGTATTATTATACCATACACATCAACCTTGTGGCAACATTATGTGTACCTTGGAACGTTCCAATAAAAGTCCATATTTATTTAACCAGGTCGGCTATACACAGGTTTCTCTATAGAAGTGTCAGAGCCATTATAAGAACGTTGTGCAACATTCATATACCAGCAAATAACCCATTCATGGACACGACAAAACATTGACCCTCCGGCAAATAAAGTACGCACAATGTGGGTCTCCAAAACTCGACTGACGTATCTCATTATAATATTCATGAGGTTATGTATGACCAACGCTGATTCGTTCACCAGTTGCTTGGTGACCTGGTCTGACCTGATTGACCCTTAACACTTTTGAACTGACCAGGCGGTATACACTCGCACAGTGGACAACATGGTGAAATATTACCAGGCCGGATTTATTTTCTGTTATCTTTTATGTTTACTTCAGCCAGGTAAGACTAATAAGATATCAGAGAATTATTTTACTGATAATCCTGACAGTTCTAACAATGACAAAACCTCTCAATGGTTTGGATCTTCCTGACTTACCATGGGTGACCGTTATGTTTACAAGCCCTTGATGTTATGTATATTTTGACGTTTGTAAGTACATGACATAATGAAACAGAACTACACTAATCAATAAAAAATTCAACAATTACACTATTAGTTTATTAAAAGTTACGTAACCGTCATGGTGTTAATTAGTTCTCCTGCGATATGAGTATGACGGTCAAGGCAAGTTGACAAATATGGTAATTGATGGCTGTGGCAGATATGGACACGATTTTCGATGGCTCGATCTGGCAAGATTCATCATAGAAATAAACATTGACTTCAAAATAGGTTCAACGGGCTGAATGAGTTTTTAAATAATCTCCAAACAAATCAAATAAACAGGTGACCCCTGCTTAAACCTTCATTTAAAATATACAGATCATACAGAGTTATACCGAATATTTTTAAATTTTTGTTGAATTCGCTAGGTTGGATTAACTTTTTATCATTTATGATATTAATAAATAATATACAATTTATGCCTTTATCAATAGTAGTTGTTTTTGTATCAGAAGCCTTGCTGCTGTTGTTGTGTATATTATTATTATTATCATTATTATTATTCCAGCTGAACCAGCCGTTGGCAACCCTTATAGGAGCACTAGCAAGTATGTGACTTTGACATTGGTCACTAGATGTGCCACACACATTCAATGTTCATGCTAACGGGGCACCAAATTTATTTTTTCTCTAGTACATGTGTTTCCTGGCTCCTCTTTTTTTTAATTAAAAAGCGTTTACTAATGAGCCCTTCATTCATGATGTGATATACTTAAGTGTAGCAAAAGTATTTATATACGAGAAGGTTGCCCTAATTAATGTATATAACCCCAAGCTATCCTGAACTTATTCTCATTACGCAGGGATTTAATCACATTTCTTCTAGTAATCCATTTCATCCGATTGTCGGAATAAATCGAATAGCAAAAGGAATTCAATGAAACCGTATGCTCAAAGAGGTAATGCAAGAGACTATTTCTTCAACAATTGTTCGCTGTTTATTTTTTCGCTTTGAATTACGTTATGTAAAATTGTTATTTTACCTTGAAGACTAGTTTACAAATACAATAATATTTGTATATAAGAAAGTTTTGATACGTTTTACAAGTAATAGAATGTTGATCGTGTTGGTACATTCAAATGTTATTCGTTTTGATACATTTCTGCATATTATAGTATATTACGTATGGTTTCCATGCTGTTTGACAGGAGCCCCAGCCTTCGTTATTCCCGCGCATACCGGTCGTGGACGGCCAAGCATAAATACTATCAGTCCTACAGGCAATACTCGACTTACCCTTACAGATATGGATATTACGCCTACACGGGGGGCGACAAGAGGGGTGAGTAGATATCATGGTAGGCCTATATCTTAAGAGGGCCTACTCCGATATCTGACGGCTAAAGCTGATAACTTGAACCTTCCATAAAAGGAGGCCTGAAAACGCCGATCCCACCGTAAACAGGCTGTACGTCTTTTGAATATCAACGTGTTTATAACATGTGGGGGCCGGCCAAAATAAAGCAAACGCAATGAACAAGGACATCTTGCGGCAGTTCAGATGAACTAAATTTTTGCAAATGTCGGCTTTCAACTAGTGACCTTTCAGACTCCCAACATATGCAACCTATCACCTTCCGTTACATTTGTTCTTATTTTTTTTGTAAACATGGATGAATGAGTGTATTCAGCAACAGCTTGTACATAAATATGATCTTACATCCGTCACAGAGGTATTAACAGAACATTTTAAGCAGGAATTAACTCCAGTTTATTAATACAGTCGAGATCACTTTGTGTCATATCGGTTAATAGAAAATCCCGTTTATTGTCACATAAATCTAAAATCCCAAACCATTTCCTATATAATCAATGATAAATCTGACCGTTTAATATCATGGAATATTGTCATTATCCCGTTTATTGTCATGCTTGGAACCCTTATCAGTGATACCAGATCGCAGTTAATATCACATCAGATGCCGACACGGCGATCAACGAGGCCAAGAGCCTGCGTATCAAACGATCACATCTCCCACCTGTGTACGACAGGCAAGTGCAGTGATGCATGCAGGTCACTCCCCGTCACTTAGCTAATTAACGCCTTTAGATACCACGGTAATCCAGATCGTTGCGTTTCTTCGTACGTTAACAAGGGTAATGTTCGCTATCACATGTCATACATAATGAACTCCTGGCCTTTGCAAGGTCGTGGTTTACACCTCGGTGACGTTTCGCTGAGATGATATGAACACGAGCTCTTAACGTTGCTTACGACTGTAAATCCCCTTTAAGGGTCCACGAAAAGCTGGAGGTTTTTTTAGAGCACTGGAGGAGATACTCGGTCCAAAACCTCAATCGCGGCGAAACTTCAAAAAGTTGACAATGTCATGACAATGGCCGCTCCCCCCAACAGTCCTATCATAAAGACGATCATGGAACTTTGAGTCATTAATAGGATATCCGGAAAATAAGGCGCAATGGTCGGGGAAATAATTATTTAGTAAAATAGTTTGCCTACGCATAACGTTATAACCGTGCCGCATATTTCCAAACATTTGACCTCATAACCCAGAAGCTACGTCTCTTTCTGTTGGCAAGTCGGATTTTTGTCAGTTATTGCGGCATGCGGCACAACACTTACAGGAAATAAATTGTCAGGTGCGCATAAACGTAAATTGATATGCCGATGTGCAATAAAAATATCATAAACGTTTCTGTTTCCTTTTTGTTGACGATTTTTTTAAATATCATTTGAGACATAACGCTTCTTCTATGACTCAAAAGGAAATCGATATTGAAGCCCGCATAATGTCACATCCCGGTTTTATCATAATTTATGCATGCACCACCGATATGACAATAAGCGGGCTTGACTGTATATACACAGGGTAAGAAAAGCGTCCTTTACATTTTACCATTAAGTTAAGTGAATCATCCCACAACACAACATATTGGGATTCGCATTATGTTGTGAGGGTTTCAAATTCGTTATATTTGAGAAAGAAGGTTACCGCATGGTAAATGTTATATACTGTATTGCTCTTTTACTTCTCATGTACTTGTCTTATGGGCATATTCCTGGAGGAGGGGGAGGGAGGAGTCTCCATCTCTTTTGTAAATTCTTTCTCAATTTTTTCTGGGTTGAGAGGGGAGCGGGGATGTTAAACACATAATTTTAAAAATCATTCTGTCAATCATTTTATAAGTTCTTTATATTTCCATCAATAATCTTTCCTTTATGGATTTCGTAAAAAGATAACTTAGGATTTTACATGCGTCAATTGCCTCATTTAATTGTCATAAATGTTAGCCCGTTTTAAATGTTTAATTCAAATGTAAATTATGAATAACGATGTGCTGTAAACGGAGCAAAAATCGTTCTCCTTTAATGAAAATATATGCCCAATAATTATTGGTGCAGGTGCAGAAAAAATTGAAATATTCTGGATATTTTTGCTTCTTTTTCTGGATATTCATCACTGATGCCGTTAAAAGAAAAAAGAATGGCTCTAGTGGGGGGGGGGGGGGGGGGGGTCAAAGAGATCCGGACCCCCCCCCCCCCCTTTTAAACCACCGCTACGTTTCCACTTTCCGGACCTGGACCCCCTCCTTTTTTCTTTAGCTGGAGACCTTTTTTAAGGTTTTTTCAATAGTTGTCCTGGGTTGGACCCCTTCCTTTCCTGAATCATCGAATAAAAAAGCCAATAATAATTATTCTGCTAAAACAAGTCTGAAATTATTTCTATCTGTCCCCCCCCCCCTTTTAAACCACCGCTACGTTTCCACTTTCCGGACCTGGACCCCCTCCTTTTTTCTTTAGCTGGAGACCTTTTTTAAGGTTTTATCAATAGTTGTCCTGGGTTGGACCCCTTCCTTTCCTGAATCATCGAATAAAAAAGCCAATAATAATTATTCTGCTAAAACAAGTCTGAAATTATTTCTATCTGTACCAACAGGTGCGCGAGTTTGTAAAAATTTTGAAGTCACTGATAACGATACATATCTTGGAGAATTCACCTGTCCAATGCCGTTCGAACCGGAGAAATACAAGTATTGCTGCGGAGAGGAGTACGTCCAGTACTGCTGCGAATTCATTGACGCGTAAGTACAACACTTCTCAAAGGAGGCTATGTTTCCATCCGTGTCCGTCTTCATGTATAACACTTATCACATCTGACAAGTGAGGCTATGTTTCCATCCATGTCGGTCATCCTGCATTACTCTAATCACATCTGCCAAGGAGGTTTTTAATTGTTTCTTTCAAGAGAGCTTTCAACAAACCAGCTTTACTATCGATTTTGTAAAGTGAATGTTTTCTAAGAAAAGAGTTTCGTAGTGTAGTGTCGAATGTTCATTTTTATTATCTCGTCGCCGTGATTGCAGCCATGCATGCTTGGACAAAATCCAACCAATATTGCCACTAGACACTGAGAGGATGCGAGATAACAGATAATCTGTGATAAAATACCCTGGTACTAAGCCCGAATTACAATACCTAGGTGTTAATTATTGCGAATACCAAAATTATACATTCTCAGGAGTGCAGGCCTCCGCCATGTGGAAAGTCCTTAATGTGAGGGTACCCCGCTCCCGTGCTTTCTGTATTGTCTGGGAACCGTCAGGTTACGACATCTAAAGCTTGTCACGAGTCTTAACTACGCCGGAAACGGCGCGGTGCATGCTGGTTGGAAATGTGTTAAACAAATGGGTATTCAGGTCAACCTGCTGTTGCTGGTTCATGCACCTGTGTGTGTTTTGGCATATTTTGTGTTTGCTCGCTACATCACACGTTCCTTCCTCTTTTCGCCCATATTCCCAGGTTCATAAGATCATTTTTATGGGTTATGATATGAGTTTACAGAATCTCAAAGTTCAGTGATTTCAATAATTTCAGTTCGGATAACTAAACAGGCTTCCTGCAATATAACAAAAACTGTTGTGAACTGTGATGACGATGATGTTGGTCGTGAAGTAGTGTATTATATTATTGCTCATTTACCTTAAAGGCCTATGTTGCAATGATGATTAAGTTAACTGGTGATATATGCAATATAAATAAATGGAAAGTGACGATTTTTATAATTTAGGTATATAAGTTTATAATATAAGTAAGGATGATGTTAATAATATGAGTATTATAACTATTGCATAATACTGTCATCTGGCGAAAGATGACGATGCTAAACTTCATGTAAAAAATATAAAGAATTGTATTAATATTTGTGTTATATTTTTTATCCACAGGGGAGACAACAAGCTAGTGCCGATAATACCAGGGGTCTTTTTAGGTATCTTGTTTTTTATAATGTGCCGCCAGCTAGAAGCACTATATAGAATAAAGAAAGCGAAAGTACAGCCTGTCGGTGAGTATATACATTTATATGGGCGCTGTTTCAGGTACGGGGGGGGGGGGGGCATGGGGCATGGGGCATGTCCATTTCAATTTATATTACGTTGGGGTGGGTGGCTGAAAATACAGTGCTGAAAACTCAGCAAAAATATTTTCTGATAATAAAAATATATATTTTATCGTATATGGTATGAGTGATAGACATTATGAAATATGAGTTGTCGGGGATGGGAGTGTATTTTTTCGGGAGGGGGGGGGGGGGCTTGTTCCTGTCCGTTTTCTTTTGGGTTGTCCCTTTTTCTTAGCATACCAATTTTCATGGCACCCGTATATCCTGCAGGAAGAACTTTGCAGAGGTTTACACTCAGATCTCGCGCTCTGCTGTAAGTTTAAACCTGTATAATTTAAACCGGTCCTCAGTATAGATGAATGAAGCAGTACAGCTGACCCAGGCTCCATTGAACTTACAATAAACAAAGACGCCCATAACCGGGATTTACAGCAAGTGACAGTATTAGAGGCTACAACGTCTGATGAGTGCCACAGGCTCTTAGCATGTGTAACGAAAATAATTAGTAATAAAATGCTTGAAAAAAAACTTAGTTTACTTCATTCTACATTATATGTATATATATATATATATATATATATATATATATATATAATACCAATCTTATACAGAAATGTGCTTAATGTCGATAATTACATATCTGCCTATATGAATTTCCAAAGAAGAGAAACTGCATTTCAGCAATAATTGTTGATTTGCTCTTCCAACCAAGAAGGCCTCTGGCGATTTGGTCATGTGTCCTGACATGAAAGGCTTGAATGATTTTGGCCGCATTGACCATTGACATTGATCTTGTAGCCAAACCTCCAGATAAGCAGCAGTCCCCAGTGTAAATTTTAACTTACATATAATGTTTTATTAGAAATATGCATTTACTTTGTTAGCATTTTTACATTGGTACTTCAGATATCTAGCTCACATAAATTATTATTAATATTCATGATAAATAAATGAATATTCATGATACCCCCAGTATCATTCGTTTGTGGTATCTGTGTTTATTTAAAACTTTCTAGCTCATAGAAATAATTATAAATATTCATGACTAATTGATGAATGTTCATGATAACGTTATGCACAGTTATTATTATAATTCGTAATGTCAATGATCTTGTAGCCACACCTCAGCGCAAGCAGCAAACTAAGACTGTTCGACCAAAGACCAATGCCGGCCCTGCGAATCATCCTGCACATACCCCTGCTAAACCAAAGGCCAAGGTCGACCCCGCGAAACCTCCAGTCCCGCCCCAAGGTAATATAAACCTGAATGTCCGTCTCTCATTGTCCGTCTGTCTGTCCGTCCGTCGGGGGTTATGTTTTTGCCGCCATCGGTGTGTTTGTCTGTTAGCAACATTATTAAAAAAATTATGAAAATATTAAATAAATATTCAGGATAGCTCAGCAATGATACAAGAAACAAGTGATTAAATCGTGAAGGTACTCCGAATCACCACCTGTATCCAAGATTTTTTTTTAAAAGGGAAAATGCTGCATTTCTGGCAATACCAAATAGGGATAATGAGCTGCCTTGGCGGAGGTCTGCGCTCTCTTAGTGCTTTTCTATCTTGGCATCTTGTTAAAAGAATAGAATAGTCAATCCTATATTCGATTTACTTAGTGACGATTCAAGTTAAGGGACCTATTCCTAAATCTGATGTATTAACCAACGATAAAACAACAGGCCAGAGATCGACGACTCACAGATGACATTATGTGTTCATATCCACGTGATTATAATATGTGGAGATCCGCAAAAATAAATCAAACACTTTTAACAAGGGAATCTGGAGGTAAAACAGACGAACTAGAGTTTTGCAGACATATATACTGGGACCAGAAGATTCTAAGATCTCCCAGGAATTTCCTACAGAGCAGAATCATTTGTTTGGAAATGTAGAAGTTTCATTTAGTTTTTATTTTAGCTGATATAGATTAGAGTTGGGAGACCCGGGTCGGCCAGGTGTGTCCAAAAGGACCCAAGAATTGCACCAAAGTGTGTGAAGTCCTGTCTGTAATTTCAGAAGCAGGTACATGGAGATTTTTTTATCGGAATTGACCCGAGGGGCCTAAAGGGGCCCTGTAGTGGGAGGCATGCAGTCAATCGCTTACCTAAGAACTGAGAGCACACGTTTCAAAAACGTCCTGCAAACTTTGAAATCACAGTGCTGAAATTCATACTTTGAAATTGTCCTTGTGCACAAGCTGTACACCCTTACTCCGAAGCACTGGCTGCTCGACCGTGACTTGAACAGGCGGATAGGAAACCTGCATTGCGCGCGAGGAGGGAATCCCGGGATCAAGATCATGAGCCGGATCAACACCAAAATTTAATGGATTCTTCATTGGCCCATTCCCGAGGTGTCCTGAAAATGGATTTCGATAATGACTGCGTGTGGTAGGTTGTGGTGAACAAAGACAGACACACGTACTGCATACGTATAAAGGGCATACTAGCTCAATTCAGAGGGGAACGGACGCCTGTAATTCCATTAATAATACGTATGCGTATTCGGTACGTATGCAGGAAAAAAGGGCCGATGGGATAGAACTGCATGAGTAGAGAAGTCATATGCCACAAGTATATCCTACAACTGACGGAAAAGTTTGGAATTTTCCTGTCTATCGATCGGACCCCCCCCCCCCCCCCCCCCCCTTGGACACAGCACTAAGTATTTGGATGAAAACAACATTGCCTGTTGCAGGGTTGTTATGCAGGATTTCGTATTTTTTGCAGGTAAGAAGCTGCCTCCTATACAGAAACCTCCAGGACAACCTAAAACAAAATCCCCTGAAAATACCACCCCAGCGCAAAAGAGTAATACTACACCGACGGAAGCAGCTGCTGCTGGGCCATCCGCAGCTGTTCACGCCTCTCCTCTCCAATCTGCGCCTTCGACAACATCACATGGACCTGTGACGTCACATGGACCTGTGACGTCACCTTCCTCTCAGAGACTTCCAACATCAGCGGGCCCTGCAGAGAACTCCGAGTCTTGGGCATCACCTCGTCAATCAGTTCCGCCACCCGTGACGTCAGTTCCGGTTGAAAATATATCACCAGCTCAACAGGGTAAGCACCAGTTATCTCTAAATTGTGCTGCCCCCACACTAATGAAAAACAATAGTTTCAGTTCATATTTGTTGATAGTAAGAAATTTAGAAATTTATCGATGTGAGAAGCAGTAAATGAGTGTTAAAGATTGTTTACGAAATCTGCAAAGGAATAGGAATATAAATAAATTTAAATCCTTTTTATTTCTACGCCTATTTTGCTTTTTTTTAAATATACTCCGAGGGTTACTTGCAGGATTTTATTTTGTTTATAATTTTTCTGTTGCAGCCTTTGAGAAGAATGACATCGACCAATCGACTTTATCTCTCCAGTCTTTGGGCCAAGGTAGAGAATATATATTACTTTATAATAATAATAATAATAATAATAATAATAATAATAATAGTAATAATATCATCGCCGTTTTACACATCATTTTACATTATTTCTTTCCATTTACCTATTCACAAAGGAAAGTGTTACATGTACCATCATGTATAAATGAAATGGATTTTTTTTTTGCTATGAATAGTTGGACATTAAACGATATATGTACATATATGTATATTCTATTTTTATTTTGAAAATCCAATTAACGTAAAGTAATCAATTTACTTAAACGAAAATGTAATTTTTATATGCAAGATGGAATAATACTTCTTAATGAATAAAGGTATCGTAAAACTGCTATTCAACATAAAAAAGAGCCATAAACGTCTTAATGTTCTTTATTTTATTGTTGTTGTATTTACTTATTTTTTCCTGTTTAATTTTGCTTTTGTTAACAATAATTCAGTTATACAAACTTATTTGTTTTAGAAACAAACTCCACGCAACGAGTTGTTAACATACCACACGAACAAGCAGAGATACTGTACCCTTTGGCTCCACCGGAAGTGGACATCCCAACTTTTGCTCCGCCATCTTATGATTCCTTATACGGCACAAACCATTCATCCGGCGTAGCGCCTCAACCAATCACAGTAGCGCAGACGACAGCTCCACCCAATGATATTCAAGACAACACGACTAATGCCAGCCACGCATAATCAATGACGAAATATGTTTTCCCAGTGTGAGCTTATGCTGATCAATGCGTCACCACAGGTTGTTAATTTTGCAACTTTGCAATTTTGCAAATCGTTTGCCATTTGGATTAATAGAGTTCATAACTGAAAACTAGATATATTTATCCGGAATCATGTCTAGATTACTGGTATATGATTTTGGTTTGCCGGTGGTAACATAATAATGGACTTTAGCTGTATAAAGATGAACTTAGCCTCAAATTAAAAAAAAAGCCTAGTCTTGTTTGCGATTGGGTGCACGTATTATGACTGTTATTTAAAGATAATCTTAAAACAGTCATTTCTTTTCTGTAATAACATATCAGCTCCACTTACGGCGGTCAGGGTCATTGGGCACATGCAAGAACAGCCTCATTTAACAGCTGCTGCCTGGGTGATGTCATGCAAATTCTTAATTTATGAGGAGTTTAAACATAGGTGGCTACTAAAACAATGGCACAAGTGATCTGACAGATCATTGGAAAGAGCACAAAAGTGTAAAAATTCTAGATATTACAGAGTATCTTCAATATCAGCTTTGCAAATTATTATTAAAGAAAACAACCTTTACCTGTAGTCCTATGCTCAGTGGAGCCTGTCTGAAAGACAATATGTCTATAACAACCACCTTTGAGTGAACTTAAAAAAGCATCAACATTAGTGATAACCGACTGGTCTAGTAAGACCGCCTGTGAATTAAGACCACGTTTGGCCAGTCCCACGAGTGGTCTTATTTGACGGGTTTCACTGATTTTCAATTTCTCTCTATTTAGCGTATTTTCAGTATTTCCCGGATAATATAAGTGCCTTATATCATTTAAAGACCTGCCGGTGCTATATCAATATTTGGATATTGCGGTTTTACATGTGATTGATGACATGTTTACGTCCGCTGTGCGTAACTACGTGATTTGTATTAAAGTTTGAAGTTAAATAAAAGTTGTTCTTGTTTATCTGGGAGTATTGCCGTCAAAAAGATTTTAACATCCAGATAGGCAATATAGCCAAATATAGGAAGCATTTCATTAATACTTGCTCCTCCATACGTTTAGATGAAAAAAAAATGTAATACAAGATAAGAAAGATGGTGGTCTTAATATGATAGGCGTTAAACCTGAAAATTTAAGCTGTTAAGACAGAGTCTAATACTGTCAACGTATTCATAAAATTATCAAGAAAGTAGCCTATGCATCAGCATCAATTTAGCCTACAAAGAAGAATTGGGTATTACAAAGGCAACCTTCCAAGTTCTTAAGCATAGGAATTTTGTAAATTTAAACATCACTTATGGTATTGTATTATTATTATTATTATTATTCTATATTGCGAAAACGGGGGGGGGGATAAAAGTGGTATACCCCGTTAAAGGGCCTAGGTGTGTGAAGGGGTGTAAAAGTCTCCCCCCCCCCACCTTGCGAAGAGAATTTAGGGGGGGGGTGAAAAGTGGTATAAAAAGTTACAAGGGCTCATGTGTTAGAAAGGAGGGTACTACAATGCAATAGTATTGTAATATAAAAACAATTTATTTGGTAATACAAAACATGATTTGGTTTTAACAGACCAGCTTGTAGCTCCTGTTTAATATTTTCGGATCGGCAATGCCGTAGAATATGGTCGTGACATCTATAGTTACAAGTGTTACCGCCTACATCAAAAGGAACAGGGGTGGACCTAATCGTTCCTTGTGAATCACTTAAATGACTCGCTTTAAAGTATTAAATTTGTTTGTAAACCTTAAAATTATCAAAATTTGAAAATAGGGTTACTATTAGGTCATTTACTTTCATATCTAATCTTGTTAAAAGGTGACACAGTGACGGCCTATCATTTTGTCATCTTCTGGCTTCTGTGGCCTAAGGGGAGAGCATAGGACTCAAAGCTGGAGGTCGTCAGTTCAAAAGTCCTAGAAGCATAAGGGGAAGGTTGTTCCTCACAGCCGTGTTACACTCACAAGCGGGTGTGTCCGTGTTAAGACACAATAACACCTTAAGCGCGGTACACACCGTGTCTGGGCGACACTGGGATAGCAAATATCATGATAGGAAGCGAGCGCTGCCTCTCTGTCACGTAGTCCCCAACTGAAAAGGGAGTCTGCAGATGTACATACTTAGATCACGATTTAGGTAAAACAGCATAAAACATTGAGGCGGCTACTTTCACCAAAAATAAATCTTAGAAAAAAAAACTGTCTAATAATACATAATACACCATCAGCCACTGTCGGCCACAATCCACAGTTAACCAGAATATCTGAACAAATGCTGCAGCTATCACAACTAAATTTTACAGACATATTATATATATATAATACTAAAACTGTCCTGTCTCTTTGTCCCACTAAACCCACAGAAACGGGCCATGACAGGTAGCCAGTTTTCCTATCAGCGTCAGTCATTTGCCGTAACTTACAGAATGCACACCGATTTAGCCCTTCCACTTGAACACACTTTAATTCCCCACCCGCATTACATCGCTGTTGTGTCGTACAGCCACAAGATCCTACTACTCGACATGGTTAACCTTCACCCTGGCTCATTACCACAAAGACGTATACAGATTGGTCCTGTATCGACCACCAGACGTCGCTACCTTACCTGTCTGGGCAGTTCGCTACCTGACCGGGTCTGACCACACAATACGCGGCAATACCATTCCTGTGCAACGGGCCCCAACGGGACCACATTTTCTAGTACCTGTTATATTTTCTTTGGTTTGTTTCTCGCTTGGCAGATTTACTGTAAAAGTGATGAGAGGAGTCTGATGTAATTCTATGACGGTTCAGTGGAACACAAAAGAAACCATTCGTTGAGGCTTGGAGTAATCGGGATCGCTATATATGTTTTTGGTTTAAAAGATTGTTTCCCGTTCTAAGATTCGGCTATTTCTGTTTAAGGAGAAAGACAGGACAATGTGGAGGACATAAATTCCACGCAATAGCTTGTTTAAAGAATTATATGGGCATTGTTTGCGTAGTAGATGTTGGATCGCGAGCAAACGTTATATTGTGAATATGCACTCTTGCGTGGAGGTTGTAAAAGATATGACGCGCATGCGCACTTCTCAGAAACTAAAACAAAGGAAAGTCGGACGGCCAGATCGAGTGATTTGTATACGGAATACAACCATATATTAATAGGCGCAGACTGGTAAGTTAAGTGCTATTACACAAAGGGCAATCTAGACTATTGAACTACTAAAGTTTTGCCTGTTTAAACAGATAAATTAGTAAGTTTTCGCCTTGTTTGTGGTCTGGCTTAACCGGGTGATATTTGGAATAACGATGCGATCCGCACGCCGTCTACTGTTAATTCATGAAACTATATATGAACATAGCTTTGCAAGGTTTCACGTACAGAGACTTATTATTCTTTATCCCTTCTGTATTTTCAGACTTCAAATAACTTTGGAATATTATCAAGAGCTGTATTTACACAGAATAAAGTTATAGCAAAGTCTTACAAGCCTTTATAACTGGATAGTTGTGTTCTTGACTGTGACGAAGCACGAATGTCTGGCCGCTCCACAATTTGAAGTCAGTTATTATAACGGAGTCATTGGAAGCTGATACGTCAGAAATATATTTCTCCGTCAACCATATTATGATATATAAACATGGCAGACAAAGCAAAACGAGAGCGAGGTATCGCCAAAGGGACATGGGGAAGAGCTGAGAAATCGTTGTATGGTTTGATTGGAAGAAAGCGACCGGTTGCAGAGATTACATCAGCATCTGAGTGTGTTAAACATGCATATGATGAACTGGTACGTGCACATAAAGAATATCTGAGAAAACTAGATAACCCAGAAGTGGTAGAACAGGAAGATAAATGGTTAGAGCCAATATCAGACGCTTTTGATAAAATAGGCATGGATGTGAATGATTACGTCGCATCAGTATCTGCTGTATCAGCCTCGCATTCTCCACCCCAGACAATGGACAATCTTAAGCTAAAGGTGGATAGAGTGGAAAAACCAACATTCGGGGGCAAAGTTTTGGATTATTTCCAGTTTAGAAAGGACTTTAATTTTGTGTTTGGTACTGGATATAGTGACACAGAGGTACTGTACTGTCTCAAAAAAGCGGTGAGTGATGACGTCAGAAAATGGTTAGTTGGAGTAAATAACTGTACTGAAGCTTGGGGCATTCTTGATCAGCAATATGGGGATCCCAGGGTTATTTCAGACGCAGTGCTGGCAAATCTGTCAAAGCTAAAGGCAGTCCCTGAAGAAGATAGCACTAAATTTGCTAATCTGTATCACCAGGTGAAAAGTGCAAAGAACGTATTGGGTGAATTACATCGTGCTAATGACTTAGACAATTCGACAACGTTGGCCACAATTGAGTCTAAGTTAACATACAGTGATAGAATAAAGTGGGCTCGGTATCAGCTGGAAAAGAGTTTGAACCCGAACATTGACAACTTGCTACAATTCATGAAAATTGAAATGGACATAAAGCGCATTGCGGGGGCAGAAATTCGTAGTAGCGGTCAGAAAGCTGCAAAAGTATGCATAGAGACAGGACATTTCACGCGAGTAGGAGGTGACGTGCAGAACAAAACCCCTCACACAGTGACGGCTACAAAACCTAAAGCTGTCACACATGCGGCTGGGACCCCGCCTGCTAATAGACAACCCAGAAGAGCCTCATGTTGGGTTTGTTGCGAACAGATACATCATCCTCAGGAATGTAACAAATTTATAGCTATGAATGTGTCACAACGTTTGGCTGAGGTGAGAAAAAACAAAGTTTGCTATTTTTGTCTGAACAAACATTACGGGCCATGCAGACAGAGAAAAAGATGTACACAAATGACAGATAATACTCCGTGTAAATACAGTCATCATGTTCTGCTTCATGGCGCTCCCTTTGAGAGCCCCATTACGATGACCGGGATAGAAGGTGCGTTAACCAACCCAGCAGCTGCAGAGGATAAAAGTCTCCTGCCTGTAATACAAGGTAACCTGATAAATCAAGACAATGGACTCACAAAGTCAAACGGATGTATCTTTCTGGACAGCGGCGCGTCCCTATCATTAATAAAGGAAAGCACTGCTAAACAACTGGAACTTCCAGGAAAATACGTGACTGTGACCATTGGGAAAATAGGTGCCACAGAGGAGGAGTATAGGACGAAAATCTACACGTTACACGTGCAACCGAAACAGGGTGGTCAGAGTTATCGCCTTCAGGCTATAGGAATCCCAGAGATTTGCGGAGAAATATCAAGAGTTCAGGTTAAGGACCTAGCACAACAGTTCGGAATTGACCCAAGAGAATTACATAGAGGGTCAGGCCATCCTGATCTCCTAATTGGTTTGGACTATGTCAAGTTCCATAGCGGGGAAACCGTAGTAAGAGGTGCTGTAGCCTTGAGAAGGTCAATCCTTGGTCCAGTAGTATTTGGGATGTCAGAAGGACTGTCAGTTAATCAAAGGACGGGAGTTTATTTACTCCAGGAAGTTAGGAGAACACCGGAAGTGGACCTAGGAGAATTTTGGGCGGCAGAGGAGATGGGTATTGCAGTTAACCCCTGTTGTCTCGAACCCGAACAACTAAATATGAATCCTGCCGAAAGAATCGAGAATGAAAAAATCCGAAAATCAGCAATTAATGTAGGGAACAGATGGATGATTCCCATCCCATGGGAAAAGGATCCCAGTGAACTGCCTGATAACTATCCACAAGCGTATGCCAGACTTATGAGTACGGAAAAGAGACTCAGTCGAAATTCAGAACACGCACGCATGTACGGGGAACAAATAAAGGACTTGGAAAAACGAGGATGTGCACGGAAACTGGATGAGGAAGAAGTAAAATCCTACCAGGGGCCTGTATTTTATCTGAGTCACCACGCAGTGTTGAAACCGGAAAAACGGTCTACACCATGCCGATTAGTCTTCAATAGTGCAGCGAATTATCAAGGACATTGTCTAAATGACTACCAGCACAAAGGGCCCAATCTACTTAACAATTTAGTTGGAGTGATCCTGCGTTTCAGGGAGAAGCCGATAGGTATATACGGAGACATATCTAAAATGTACCATTCGGTACTAGTATTACCAACTCTAGATGCAAACACACACAGGTTCCTATGGAGGGACATGGAAAATCGGCCACCAGATATCTACAAGAAACTAGTGCTCACATTTGGAG
The DNA here is from genome assembly GCA_026874595.1 of Sipunculus nudus. Lineage (NCBI taxonomy): Eukaryota > Metazoa > Annelida > Sipuncula > Golfingiida > Sipunculidae > Sipunculus > Sipunculus nudus. The sequence continues at coordinate 56,976,436 of CM049321.1, forward strand.
ACAAATGTTCACCTGCTTTGGCAAACATTGCACTTAATCTGACTGCAGAAGAAGCAGCACAAGAATACCCTGAGGCTGTCGAAACCATAATATGGTCCAGGTATATGGATGATATCGCTGATAGTCTAGCTGACGCTGAAGAAGCAGCCACGCGCATCAAACAAATCAATGCTGTTCTTGAAAGAGGTCATTTCAGCATAAAGGAATGGACGTCAAACGTGGACCTTCCAGGAACTAAGCCTCAAACAGAAATAACAAGAAATCTTCTCTCTACTGGGGAGAAAGTACTGGGGATCTGCTGGAACCGTGCAACAGATGTGTTATACGTCGCTTCAAACAACAACAAACTGCTGAAAATTGAAGCAAATCACGCATACAAACAAGCACCGCTTGTCTTGACAAAACGTATGGTACTGGGCATTATGTCAGGAGTCTTTGACATTATCGGATACGCAGCCCCCTTTCTGGTCACAGCAAAAATCGGATTACAACATCTTTGGCGCCAGAAAATAGACTGGGATGATGACATCTTGCCTAGAGACAAAGAATTCTGGCATCAGTGGTTCTCACAGTTAAAAGATCTGAATGAGGTGACATTTGATAGATGCTTGACCCCCGAAGGAGCGCAAGAACAGCCCATATTGATCATCAACTGTGATGCGTCCGAGCAAGCATACGGTGCAGTCGCTCATCTAAGATGGAAACTGGCAAACGGAGGCTTTGCGACGCGTTTCGTAATAGCCAAGTCCAAAGTCGCTCCATTGAAAAGCATTGGAATCCCAAAACTCGAACTAAACAGTTGCGTCATTGGAGCACGGCTCAATCATACGATCAGAACACAAACTCGCCTAGATATAGAGAAAACCGTTCTGCTCACTGATTCTAAGATAGCTTTGGCATGGATAAAAGCAGAATCACGGATATTTAAACCGTTTGTGTCAGTTCGAGTCGGCGAAATACAAATGAAGACAAATGAGGATGATTGGAGACACATCTCGTCAGAAGAAAACGTCGCAGATGACCTCAGCAGAGGACTGCCGCTTAACCAGTTGAACGGTCGTTGGACTCACGGGGCAAACTTTTTGCGGCGCCCGGAGGAGGAATGGCCAAATGATAAGGGTGAAATGTTGCAGGCAACTGAGACAGAAGCCATAGAATCGGAAGCCAGGAAGCGGAAAATCGTATCAGTCACTATGGCAGAAATCCAAAATAACACAGAAAGTCAAATACAACATTGTTCAACCTTACGAAAAGCCATTACTGTTACAGCTATGAGGGAAAGGTTCATGCATAATTTGAAGGCAAAAGTGAAAGGCCAAGCTACAGCCAAAGGAGAAATCACAATTGAGGAAAAACAGAAGGCTGAGAGAACTCTTGTAATAGAAGCACAGCGCACATTGGTACCACTTTTGCAAAAGAAAGAACTCAAATCACTCTCACCAACAAAAAATGAGCATGGAATCATCGTGGTGAAAGGACGTACCAACAATCTGGTTTCGTATGATGGATACAGTCCGGCTATTTTGCCAGCCAAGGCCTGGCTGTCAGTTCTCATTGTTCGGCATGTACATCAGAACTGTGGACACCCTGGTACAGCGGCATGCGCAGCCAAGGTGCGCAGGAGGTACTGGATCCTGGGTGTTACCCGCCTTGCAAAAGCAGTGAAAAGAAAATGCGTATTCTGTCGTGAGTGGGAAGCAAAAACAGAACTTCAAGTAATGGGAGATCTCCCACTCAGTCGTTTGCAGGCGCACACCCCACCGTTCTACAACACTTCTGTGGATCTTTTCGGACCTATGAATGTTCGCATCGGGAGAAATAAGACAGCCAAGGTCTATGGAGTCCTATTCACATGCCTCATGGTGAGAGCTGTATATATTGATATCGCAACAGACTATTCAACAGAAGGATTCATGATGGTACTCAGAAGGTTTTTCACCATTCGGGGATATCCGAACTCTCTTTGGAGTGATCGGGGGAGTCAGTTGGTTGGTGCAGACGCAGAATTACGTCGGGCAGTAGAGGCATGGGATAAGGCCGAGTTAAAAAACTACTGTCATGAGAAACATATTAAGTGGACATTCTTCACACCAACAGCGGCTCATCAAAATGGTTGTGCTGAAAGCATGATAAAGACGACAAAACTTGCAATTAAAAGAGCAATTGGAGATCAGTGTCTTGCCCCCCTTGAACTGCAAACAGTGTTCTTTGAGATAACAAATCTGATCAACTCTAGACCAATCGGCAAACATACGGATGACCCGCATGACGGTCCATACTTATCTCCGAATGACATGCTACTGGGTCGCGCAAGTAACACAATTCCACAAGGTCCGTTTTTGGAGACACGAAATCCGAGGCATCGGTATGAGTTCTGTCAGAAGATCGTAGAAAACTGGTGGACCCGTTGGTACCAAGATGTTTTTCCAACGCTAGTACCACGCAAGAAATGGCAACAATCTCAACGCAATGTCAGCGAAGGAGATTATGTTTTGGTCAAAGATCCAAATCCCATTCGTGGTCAGTGGAACAAGGGAATCATTGTAAAGGTATTCCCAGGCGCAGACGGGAAAATTCGCAATGTTCGCGTGAAAACGGCTCGAGGGGAATATGAGCGCCCAATTACAAAGATCGTGGTTCTGTATCCAGTTGAAGGACACCAGGACTAGAGCTAACACAGATCATTTGGACTGGACTGATCACTTTATGAGTATAATTGAATGTTCCTCGTTTGAATATATCTAGATTAAGATGGAAGTTCTTTAAACTCACACTTTCATTAGATTATCCGTTACCCGTAGCAATCAATTGTAATTAACATTGCATGAGCAAAGGGATGTATCTATGGACTCTGTCAGCGGCGGGGAGGGTGGATCGCGAGCAAACGTTATATTGTGAATATGCACTCTTGCGTGGAGGTTGTAAAAGATATGACGCGCATGCGCACTTCTCAGAAACTAAAACAAAGGAAAGTCGGACGGCCAGATCGAGTGATTTGTATACGGAATACAACCATATATTAATAGGCGCAGACTGGTAAGTTAAGTGCTATTACACAAAGGGCAATCTAGACTATTGAACTACTAAAGTTTTGCCTGTTTAAACAGATAAATTAGTAAGTTTTCGCCTTGTTTGTGGTCTGGCTTAACCGGGTGATATTTGGAATAACGATGCGATCCGCACGCCGTCTACTGTTAATTCATGAAACTATATATGAACATAGCTTTGCAAGGTTTCACGTACAGAGACTTATTATTCTTTATCCCTTCTGTATTTTCAGACTTCAAATAACTTTGGAATATTATCAAGAGCTGTATTTACACAGAATAAAGTTATAGCAAAGTCTTACAAGCCTTTATAACTGGATAGTTGTGTTCTTGACTGTGACGAAGCACGAATGTCTGGCCGCTCCAGATGTGAAGAGAGCAATCCAAAGGAGTACCGACAGCCCCCCCCCCACCCCTCCCTTCCGCAATAAAATCAAAAGCTCTGCTCAACTTTAATAACCTCCTGACAAACAGGACAAAATCCAGCTCCCAAAATATCATAATTTTCCTCAATACCACCACATTCAACGAAAATCATATTTTTATCATACGAAACTTTATCATTCAATTTTCAGCAGTATATCATTCAGAATTTACATTTTATTTAAATGTTCAAAAACACCTAACATTTATAACCGCTCATTGAGACAATAAGAGCATGCAATATCCGATATTTTCTTAAAATGAGAGGAATAAATTGAAGGGTTATTGAGGAAAATATGAGGAAACTATGAACTGATTGAGGAATTTGTTTCGAAGTTTATAATTTTTTATTTCTCAAGCACCCCTAAAAAAGGGACATGTGCCCCCCCCCCCCCCGCTACAATTTAAAAAAAAAATAATTGATCATTCTTTAATACTGGGGACAGTTATCCCTTTACAACTGAAACTGGAGCATGGAGTATAAGAATATTAACATTTTACTGATAACAGAAATGAACGATAAATAGTTCTTGCATCATACATTACACAATCTATTTCATGATATGTCAGGAACAGATACATCTACTGGTACCACATTTTACAAGTTTATTGGCCGTATGGCTGTTATCAAAATGTAAGCTGTTCGGGTTGTTTTACGGAATTTCCATGGAATAGAGCTGTAATAGTATTTTCAGTTCCGAGCTTTATGTTATTGTTCCTCAGTAGCAAGAACAATAAATTACAGTAATTATAAAAAAATATATATATTTGATAATGTACATTACACCTGTGGTCTCTTCTTGTCTATAATCCAACCAGAAGGAGTAGGAATCAAGTGCGGGAATGGGGGACTTTATAAAGGTGGGGGGTGGGGGCAACTACACTCTGGCCTAGCTGAACAAGTGTACCGGTAATGGCAGTAGACTAAACATAATGTTCGCCTGCTGAAATATGGAATTAAATGGTGCAAGGCGCAAATTCAGGTATTTTTTTCATTGTTTTCTTGTATTTTTAGGCCAAGGGGTACAGTGTCTCTAAATCCACACGTGAGAATGATGTGATCAGTTTGGTGCTGGCTTTATTAACATATGTACATCAGACAGCTTTGTGACTACCACAGGGAAAAAGGAAAGTTCTGACTTCATTAGAAAAAAATTGCATCTCTTGGTCTACTCCAACTTCTTATTAATTATAACTATTAACATAACACCCATTAACACATTTATAAGACTCAAAACTTTCAAACACGTCAGGTTATCACGCATCCAGGATTTGACTGCTATCACATATAAACACTAGATATCCACGGATTGAAAGAGCACCCGTTCTTTAAGTGTCATTATTTAGGAAATCCTGAAAATATATATATTTAAACCTTATTTTTTTGGGGGGGGGGGGGGTGAGAATATATACCCTGCCCTCTCTATCGACGAACCTGAAGTAGACAACGTCTATACCTGGACGCCAGGAGACATCTGTTATTTCTCACTCTGTTGGGTAACTTTACTGCATTCCACCAATATGTGTCTTTTTGCTTTGTTAAGACAAATTTTCACAAGTTTTACAATATTTTTCACCAATTACTTATAAAGCTGCTCATATTGAGAATTATGAATTTTAAAATAAATCTCCAGTTCAAGTGTCACACTTTTCTTCACTCTTTCCGATTATCTGACACATCAGATGTGCCCCTGCTGGAGTAGCCATCTTTGATTTAATAGCTGGTCATATTGTAGAGTGTTTAGAGTATCATCCAATCAGCAGCTAGGATATGTACACAACATCATCGTATCAGCAGCTCGGATATGTACACGACATCATTCAATCAGCAGCTCGGATATGTAAAAGATATCACCCAATCAGCAGCTCGGATATAACATGACATCATCTAATCAGCAGCTCGGATATGTACACGACATCATCAAATCAGCAGCTCATATATAACATGACACCATCCAATCAGCAGCTAGGATATGTACAAGACATCATCCAATCAGCAGCTCGGATATAACATGACATCATCCAATCAGCCGCTCGGAGATGTACAAAACATCGTCCAATCAGCAGCTCGGATATAACATGACACCATCCAATCAGCAGCTAGGATATGTACACGACATCATCAAATCAGCAGCTCGGATATAACATGACATCATCCAATCAGTAGCTCGGATATGTACACGACATCATCCAATCAACAGATCGGATATAACATGACATCACCCAATCAGCAGCTCGGATATGTACAAACATGGTTTTGATCTGTCTGGAATGAAGCAAGGAGTGTCCTGAAGTAGGTCATTTTCTTTACTTCTCCAAAAATCACGTGATCTCTCAAATTATTTATTCGAAGAGGCAACTACGCTTGTATATCAAAGTTTTTACACTTATTCAGGGCCTGTCCAAACCAAGGTTTCCTGTATCAACACATACAATGTAATTTAATTAATATTAGAGGTGGAAAGCATGGTTTTAAATAACTGTAAATTGCTTACTAACTTTTTATTAATTCACAAACTGACTTTAGGCATGTTATTCCTATGCCCAGTAGAACAACTGTTCACCTGTTACGGGTGTGTTGTTGTAGCTTATGTTCATATTAAAATAGATAAGCATGTCTTCATTATACTGAAGTTTTCAGGATGAATCTAATTGCAAAATAAACGGTGAATAATAAGTGTGAATAATATTTTAGAATACATAGAATGTATGTTGAATAGGAGGTGATGGAACGGACTCTAAACCTCACCACATTAGATGTTTTACTATGTCAAAATGGTTAATTGAGGCTAAAATCACAAATGCGTTGCACTTCTGTGGTCATGTATTTTTACAATTAACAAGAGCCACAATACACACAATCACAAGCAAAGCTGTCCCTTGTATCAGTGTATACAAGGTTCAGCTCCCCGATATTAGCTAAACTTCAATATTATGTTAACCCTGGCAGATTTATTAATGCACCAATAATGGGAACTTGCAAAGTCATGATATCTATATCTGGTTTGCTGTTGTGATAATGAGAAAAATCAGCCAAATCAGCAATATATAGTGAAGCCCCAGTCCCATATTAGCAGGGATGAACCCGGCAGTCCTGGAAAGTGACGGATCCCGACGAATCGAGATCCGAGATGATCCCTGCTCATTTTACAGTTTTTCGAGCGGCAGCTACACGGAAGAACCCGGGCAAACAAGGATGACCAAGGACCGGACAGTCACGGCAGAGCGACGGACCAGCACGGACCAACAAGGCAAAGACACGGACAGCCCCGGATGAACACGAACCATTCCGGACTGTCAAGGACTCGCACGGACAATCAAGGCAGAGCTACGGCTGTCCCCAGACCCTACGCGCCGGCTACACAGCCACCCCGGATGTCGCCATGTCACGGACAAACACGGCAGTTTTTAACTTCCCAAAACTGCCGTGTTCGCCTTCCGGAGCCCCAAGGACCTTCCCGGACGTTCCAGGACCAACAGGGATGGCGCGGACCATCACGTCGGCTACATCCGGTTCACACGCCGGAGCGTGCCGGATGTGATCCTTGTTGATCCGGCACCCAGATGGGACTGGGGCTTTAATCTTGAAAAATAACACACATTCCGTAATTGATTATGCATGGCTTGCATTTGTCGTGTTATCTTGAATGTGATTGGTTGGAGCTGTCGTCTGCGCTACTGTGATTGGGTGATGCGCCACACACGGATGCATATTTTGTGGCGTATAAGGAATCGTAACTTGGCGGAGGCAAACTTGGGATGTCCACTTCCGGTGGAGCCATAGGGTACACTATCTCTACTGGTTCGTGAGGTATGTAAACGTTTTTAACGGAGTTCGCATCTACAAGGAAGGAGAGGATGGGTAATTGAACTTTAGTTAACAAAAACAAAATCAGATCAACGGAATAAACAATAAAATGAATTAGGAAAATAGAGACATATATGGCTTAAAAAAGTTTACGATCTGTTTATTTTTTAGAATAATTATTCAAGTTTACATGTGATAATGAAATCATGGTTTGTGTAAATAAAATTTAAATTTTAAAAATTATTAACACATTTTCAATAAGAGTGGATTAAAAAAACCATTTTAATGATATACATGTATATTAGCAACATTGATCCCATGGACAATTATGAAAATTTGTTCCATTTGTTGCATATACGTACGGTATTTTACTTTATGTGCGAATAATGCTTGAATGGCCTTTATAACAAATTACCCATATTATTTATTCATGATGGTACAACTGTATTTTGCTAACCTTTTTTAATAAGTTATTGGAAAGAAATATAAATAAAGTAAACCGTTGTATAAAATGGCGATATTAATACTATATCTATAGAATAATGGACAGGATCTACCTTGGCCTAAGGAGTGAAGTGATAAAGTCGATTGCTCGACGTCATTCAGCTAAATGGCTGCAACAGAAACACAAATAACAAAACTGTATGATACAAGTAACTCATAGAATATATAATGAGATAAGGCAAAATAAAAGGATTAAAATATGTTTCTACCCTTTTACCTCAACAGATTAAGTTGACATTCATCAACATTCTAAATTTGTAAATTTCTGACTTTCAACAGAAATCAGATGAAACTTTATTTTTTTATTTATTTTTTATAAGGGTTGCAAGTATCACAACTTTTAGATAACTGGTACTTACTCTTGGGAGATATATTTTCAACCGGAACTGACGTCACTGGCGGTGGAAATGACTGACGGGTTGATACCCAGGAATCAGGAATCTCAGCATGGTTCCTTGACGTTGGAGGTCTCTGAGCGGGAGGTGACGTCACAGGGTCATGTGACGCTGCCGGAGGCGTGGATTGAGAAGGTGTGTTGTAAGCCTCAGTAGCTGCCGGGGCCGGTGTGGTAGTACTAGTTTGTACTGGAGTGGTATTTTAAGCAGACTTTGTTTTAGGTTGTACCGGAAGTTTCTGTTCGGGCGGTGGCTTTTCACCTGCAAATATATATATATATATATATATATATATATATATATATATATATATATATATATATATATATAGTAAAACCATCCTATATCGAACATGCCTGAGCTATATTCCTGTCATGTTGAATACTAAACTTACTTATAAAGCCAGGTATTTACCTAAATTTATGTGATTTCTGGCCTGAGACGGGTGTTCTTCCTACACTGTGCGGAAAAGTTCTTATGAAACTTCTGTCGGAAATGTACAAGCCTGATATGTAAGAGTTTACCTGCAAGCTGTAAGTAAACATTGTGCATGCGCCAATGTTGACAGACATAAAACCCCAAGGACGATGGTTGTATATATGCGGGAGTTGAAAGGTCATTACCATTTGCAAATACTAGTTCTTCTGAATTGCCTCCAGATGCCCTTGTTGAATGTATTTGGCGGACTCCCCAAATGTTGTAAACAAGTGAATATGAACACAAGGACAGCCTGTATGAGGTAAGATCGACGATCTCTGGCCTTATTATATAAAATGTTCAGGGGATTAAATTCACTGAATATAGGAATAGGACTCTTTAAGAGAATTGTCACCAAGTAAATCGAACCTATATGGTGGCTCGTATAGGACACACAATTATTTTTTATTTCGCTCCCACGCAATGTATTGCGTGGCCACGCGATAATTATTATTTTCGTGGAACGAGATAAAATATTTGCTGTGTGTCCTATACGGGCCACCGTAAAACTAGTATATGTACCATTCTATTCTCTTAACAAGTCAGATAAACAGGAAACAGATAGACAGACATAGATAGACCGACATTCAGTTTTCAATTACCTTGAGGCTTGGCGGGAGGTTTCGCAGGATCTGTCTTGGTCTTTGGTTTTGCAGGAGGTTTTTAAGGCTCGGTCTCGGCCTTTGGTTTTGCAAGGGTCTGTGCAGGTTTCGCAGGACCGGCCTTGGCCTTTTGTTTTGCAGGTGTTTGCTGTTTGGCCGCAGGTTTGGCTACAAGATCAATGTCTTTCTGGTTTTGTGATTGTAACTATGCATGAGGACACATTGATATTTATTATGACTTGATTATTAATATTAGTAATTACCTATAGGAGTTAGGAAGATATTAATACACACAAATACAACAAAATAAAGATTCTATGTACCGAATCAAGTGAACCACCGCTCTATAGAGATGAGGAATAATAAGGTCATACTTTGGGCAGAAACAGAGAAACAAAAGTAATTATCGATAAATTAAAGGCACATTAAAAAAGAAGATTACAACATAGCATCTCCCAGAAGGTGCACGGATGCCAATTAAATTTTAAAAGACATTGTTTGCTGAGGAAATGGGGTGGGGGTGGGGGAGGGGTGGGAAGAACAATCAAATGGTGCAGTGATAAAAACCCCTTCATCGGAATAAGGACGCCAACTTATAGTTTCTGGACAACTCCCGCTCCATTATGACAAACTGTACAATATTCAGCTCCCAAAATGTTATAATATACCTCAGTCCCATCACATGCAATGATATACACATTTTTATTATTCAAAAGGAATGTTTGTCTCAGTTTTCAGCACGGTATTATTTAGAATGTACATTTGATTTAAATATAAAAAAAACTCGGTCTAACACTTAGGAAAATTTATTGAGGCAATTGACGCATACAATATCAGTGATGTTCTCAAAATAGGACGAAACCATAAACCGATTAATGGAATTGTTTCGAAATTGAAAACAATAGCACCGCAAATGGTGCATAATACGCCCTTTGCATATTGTGTGACTGACCTAATTAAATATGCGTGGATGTTGCCCATAATCAAACTTTGGCGAGATAATCTATTGGTAAGTAGTTATGGTGCGTTTCGTTAAAATCCATCAAAGTTTTCACGGAAACAATAAAGGTTAACGGACAGATAGACAGACAGACAGACGGACGGACGGACGGTGGCTATACCCTAATACGTCCCGTAATAGACGGGCGTATAAATAGATATGTGTTTAATTCCCCTAGTGTAAATTTTATTTTACCACAATGTAAACTTTAAATACTCACCGGCCGGTTGTACTCTTGCTTTCTTGATTTTGTTCACAGCATCAAGATGACCAAAGATTATAAAAAGGAAGATACCTAAAATGACCCCTGGTATTATCAACCATAGCCCATGATCTGCACTGTGGGCAAGAAATATAAGAAGAATATATAAATATAAATACAAGGATGTAATACTATTTATATAAGAATATATGAACGTATGAATATTAATACAAAAATATATTAATATTAATACATAATATATAGATATTAATACACGAATACATAAATATAAGAATATGGGAATATATGAATTTTAATAAAATTATTTTGATTTTACATAAAGTAAAAAATCATCATCATAATCGTTATTATTATTATCATTATTATTGTTATTGTTGATATCATTATTATCATTAATATTATTATTATTACAAAACCGACAGTGATTTCACCACTTTCTATTTATCTATATAAAGCATGTTTCACCAGATGACCTCCTATGATAAGCTTTGTACTTACGCGTCACCGAATTCGCAGCAGTACTGGACATATTTCTCTCCGCAGCAATACTTGTATTTCTCGGGTTCAAACGGCATGGGACAAGCAAACTCCCAATGGGAAGTATCGTTATCAGTGACTTCATAATTTTTACAGACCAGCGCACCTGGTGATAAAAATTGTAAAAAAATTGTAGTATATTCTGACGTGCAGTTGATGCATACATATCCATTGTAAATTAAAAATGTGAGGTGGTAATTGTTATTTCGTACACTTTCAATTTTTTTTACAGTTACATACTGTAAACCAACTTTAATGCATTAGGAAATAACGAAATTTGATCGATCCCTTATATCAGCGTCATATGCACTAGTTGTGTGCCGATTAAATCGATGATTGGTCGTTTTCTTCCAAAATTGATTAAATCGATCGCATTAAAAAAACGATTATGTATGCACATGCAAAGAATCTAATCCTGCCGAGATATACGTACACAAAGAACGAACAGCATCAAAATGGAACCATGCGCAGCTAAAAATCGTCCGACAGCAAGTATAGACCTTGGATGCGGGTCGATTGCTGGTTTCATTATGAAAACCGATGTACACGTCACACTGTTTACTGGTATCAATGTTCAATGTACTCGTATACAGCAAATTTTAAGGTAGTATACAGAGAGTACATTAAAAATCGATTAATAATCGATCATCGGTCATTTTTATTTATCAATCATCGATTATGATTTAAAAACCAATTTCTACCACTAATAATTTCTACCGTCTAATTGGTTCTGGTATAAACTGGCAGACATTCATTTATATTTCTGTAATAATTCTATATATCTGTTTTCATATTCGCAGAGTAAAATTTATGTTAAATGGTTATGGTTCAACCTTGAAATTAAA